>CM076672.1:208298747-209498747 GCA_038501925.1 Xenopus petersii | reverse complement strand
GGACTGACGTTGATGAGTGGGCATTTTTACCCTATGTGATCATTTAGATATCACAGTCAACAGATCAGGTTTTACAGTTAGTTGAACAAGGCTCAAGGTGCCCCTGGGCACATGTTATATTTTATATTCTAAGTGGTGTTTGCCCTGCCATAGACTGAAGTTCATTTTCTTCTACTCAGAGCCTTGTTCAACATACTGCCATGCCTGTGACTGTGATATCTAAATGATCACATAGGGTTAAAATGCCTATTCATCAACGTCAGTCCCTGGTGAGTCAGCAGACACCTGTCTGGCCCGTGTACTTTCACATACAATTTTACCTGCTGTGTGTTACTAGAGGTACTACTACTCTATGAATAATAAACCTCTTAGTTTAGAAATCAACCTGTTGGGAAAAAAGAAGAATCTGTGCCATGGGGTAAGTATGGAGTATGGTGCATCTCCCGGGGGGGGGGGTAGTTAGCCTGGGGGGAGGAGGGAGGGCTACCTGGTGTGGGGGGTAGGGTTTTTTTCCCCACAGGTTGATTTCTCCTTTAAAGACATTAACTGAATCAGCCATCACAACATCACCCGGCAGTGCATTCCACAACCTCACTGTCCTGACTGTGAAGAACCACCTACGTTGCTTCAAATAAAAGTTATTTTCTTCTAGTCTATTGTTTTTAAATATTTTATTTTATTTTCACATTAAACAAATGAAATCAAAATGACAGCAGATATTATGCAGATGAAGAAAATATGTTGCATTCGACACAATGGCATGTTATTATCAGAAATGTATACCTTTCAAGAAAACTAACAAGAACTTACTAAAATTAACTTCTTCTAGTCTGAAGGGGTGGCCTCTGGTACCGTGATCCACTTTATGGGTAAAAAGGTCCCCTGCTATTTGTCTATAATGTCCTCTAATGTACTTGTAAAGTGTAATCATGTCCCCTCCCAAGCGCCTTTTTCCAGAGAAAACAACCCCAACCTTGACAGTCTCCCCTCATAATTTGTCTTCCATCCCCCTAACCAATTTAGTTGCACTTAAGGTGGCCATACACGGGCCGATAAATGCTGCTGACAGACCGTGTCGGCAGCTTATTGGCCCGTGTATGGGGCCCCCCGACGGGCTTCACCGATCGAGATCTGGTCGAAAGTCGGCCAGATCTCGATCGGATGGGACAGAAAATCCCGTCGGATCACGGCTGCATCTATTCGTTGATGCGGTCCCGCGATCCAACAGCCTATTAAGGCATCGTTAGGATCCGATCGTTGGGCCCTAGGGCCCACGATCGGATCAGCCCGATATTGCCCACCTCAAGGTGGGCATATCGGAGGGAGATCCGCTTGTTTGGCGACATTGCCAAACGAGCGGATCTCTCAGTGTATGGGCACCTTTCGTCTCTGCATTCTCTCCAGCTCATTTATATCCCTCTTAAGGACTGGAGTCCAAAACTGCACTGCATACTGCCCAGAATTAGACAACTTGTTATCTACAAAGACCCCTAGATCCTTCTCATTTAAGGAAACTCCCAACACACTGCCATTTAGTGTATAACTTGTATTTATATTATTTTTGCCAAAGTGCATAACCTGCATTTATCAACATTGAACCTCATTTTCCAGTTTGCTGTCCAGTTTCCCAACTTAGACAAATCACTCTGCAAAGTGGCAGCATCCTTCATGGAACCAACACTGGTCCAATTAGAAAATGTTCCATTTACCACGAATCGAAATGGGCAGCACTCCAGAATAAAGATAAAAATGCCTTTATTCACAAACAGCAGGGCAGCAATGATGCCCTGCTGTTTGTGAATAAAGGCATTTTTATCTTTATTCTGGAGTGCTGCCCATTTCGATACGTGATACCTGTGTTCCAGTGGGGAAGGACACTGTGGGAGGTGCACCCAAACAAATAAGAAAATTGAACCAGGTGTGTGCCCCTCAAATCCTCTTTGAAATGTTCCATTTACCACCACTCTTTGTAGTCTATCTTTTAGCCAGTTCTCTATCCAGGTACAAATACAATGTTCCAGGCCAACATTCCTTAATTTAACCAGTAACCTTCTGTGTGGCACTGTATCAAATGCTTTGGCAAAGTCTAAGTAAATCACATCCACTCCCATCCCAGAATCGAGGTCCCTGCTTACCTTCTCATAAAAAGAAATGAAGTTAATCTTGCAAGATCTATTACGCATAAAACCATGCTGGCACACACTCATAGTATTATGATTTGCTATAAAGTCCAGTATCTTATCCTTTATTAACCATTCAAAAAGCATCAGACTAACCGGCCTATAGTTTTGAGGCTGAGAACGGGAACCTTTTTTGAATAGAGGAACCACATTAGCAATTCGCCAGTCTCTCGGCACCATGCCAGATCTCAATGAATCCTGAAAAATTAAGTAAAGCGGTTTGGCAATCACAGAGTTAAGCTCACTAAGTACTCTGGGATGAATACCATCTGGCCTTGGACCTTTGTTAATCTTAACATGTTCTAGTCTCTTGAATTTCATCATGTGTGAACCATGCATCATTAGTTGTATTACTACAATTGGGAATATTAAGTGGTTCCTCATTTGTGTAGACAGATGAAAAATATGAGTTCAGAATCTGCGCTTTTATTTTGTTTTCATCAACCAGCTGACCCTCCTCTGATACTAAAGGTCCTACTCCTTCCTGCTTTCATTTTTTACTATTAACATATTTAAAAATAATTTTGGATTCTTTTTACTGTTTGCTGCAATATCCTTTTCCTAACTTGAAAGCCTTAAAAGCATGTCTTTTCTTACCCACCTCAACACCAACACTTCTATTGAACCAAAAAGGTTTTGCTTTGCAACAACGTTCCTTACAAGGGGAAATATACTGACATGCATATTTATTAAGCAGCATTTTAAAGACTTCTTATTTTTGTTCTGTGTTTAACCCTGTGAAAAGCATTTCCCACTTAATATGTTGCAGAGATGCCCTTATACTGTCAACGTTTGTACGTCTGAAATTTAGTGTTTTAGTTACTCCCTTATAGAATTGCTTCTGCAATAGAATCTCAAAGGAAGACAATGCTATGATCACTATTCCCTAAATGCTCACCAACACAAATGCTAGAGATGATTATAGTATTATTAATCAGTTAGTTAGTACGTTAGCCTATGTTAGTGTTCCTTGTACTGTGGCTAGAGTCCTGCACAGAACTAATTTATAAGACCTGGACCTCACCCGCAACTCACAGCCGAACCGCAACCCGCATATTTACCCACTTTGATCGGCTACCAAGCCCGACCCGCAACTGCCTTATCAGCAACCTGCCGACCACTATTAAACAGGAAGTGATGTTGCTGCAAACCGGAAGTGACATCATCAAAAGTGGGCAGGACAGAAAAAAGTTTTGTAAAATTTTAAAAGGAGTAAAATATAGATAATATAACATAAGATATTTAGATCCAACCTGCAACCCAACCCACAAGCTGCAGATCCGCATCTCTAACTGCACCTGAAAATCCTACCCTCATCCTGCAGGGTACACGCTTTTTTTGCGGGTGACCCGTGGGTACCCGTAGGTTCCTGACCCACTGCAGGACTCTAACTGTGGCCCAACAAGCTAATCTAGGGCAGTTTTCTATATATCTATGACCTCATTCTAGTCTAGATTAGTCTCTGTAGCTCATCCTCATAAGTGTTTTGAGTAGCTCAGAACCCCTATATAAGGCAGAAAGACCAGAGCCTCCTATTCCAACTTACACTTGTATTGTATGTTTTAGCTGCATCTGTCCTGACTAATGATGGGCAAATCTGTGGCATTTTGCCAAATAATTTGCAAATTTACCACAAAATGAATTGAAGTCAATGGGCGTCAAAATAAATTTGATTGTCAATCTTGACGTGAACGACAATTTTTATATGCATGGCAATTTTGTCCAAATGCATTAAAGTCAATTTGACACATGTAATTTTTTTTGAAGCGGTGGATTTTTCGCAGGCCAATTCTTTGCTGCAATTTCGCAAATTAATTAGATTGCTGCAAAACACAGAAATTCGCCGCAAATTCGTGTTTACCGAATTTATTCGCCCTTCATAAGTCCTGAATCCACTATTATTCCAAACATTATCCAAACTCTGTAAGTTGACAGCACATTCCAACCAAAAAACACCTACATTCCATTGTAGTTTCAGCATTACTTTATGAGAAATGAAGAAAGTGAAAGTGAACAATGAGGGTATTTTCATAAAAAGCACCGTTACAAACCATGAATCATCCATTTGTTTAAAGGGAAACTTCACCTAAATTTTGTTTCTGCATAATAAAAGAAAATGCAATTCTAAGTCACTTTCTCATATACAGTACATTCATGAATAATTTTCAGGGCTTTAACATTATTTGTAAATGTACATTGTTAGTGAAAGCTGTATCTGTCTGGCCATTTATATACTGTATTCTCTATTGCTCTGAAACAATGCAGAAGTCAGCTGATTAGAAGACCTTTAAGATATTAAAGGGCAAATTTATTTGACAGCAATTTTTTACATTTTTTACATCAATTCATCACAAACATTGAGAATTTGAATTTCTAAAAAACTTGGATGTAAAAATTCAAGCTATTAGAAATGAAGTAGAAATTGTAAATTTTTAATTTGCTGCTTTCAAAGTTTTGCGTCTTCCAGACTCAAATTTTTTAGTAAGTAAGCACACATTCGAGTTTAGCAAGTTTTTTTCTGATGAATTATTATATTATATTTTTATCTCTAAGAATGGATAAAGTAATCATCCATCCCCAAAACATTTGAAAATGCGATTTTTGATAAATTAGCATCCCTGAGATGGTAGAGGGTTGCCCCAGTTTGGTCCTTAAAGGGATCCTGTCATCAGAAAACATGTTTTTTCAAAACGCATCAGTTAATAGTGCTACTCCAGCATAATTCTGCACTGAAATCCATTACTCAAAAGAGCAAACAGATCTTTTTATATTAAATTTTGAAATCTGACATGGGGCTAGACATTTTGTCAATTTCCCAGCTGCCCCTGGTCATGTGACTTGTGCCTGCACTTTAGGAGAGAAATGCTTTCTGGCAGGCTGCTGTTTTTCCTTCTTAATGTAACTGAATGAGTCTCAGTGGGACGTGGGTTTTTACTATTGGGTGTCAGTGGCGTAACTAGAAATTACTGGGCCCCACAGCAAATTATTTTTAAGGTCCCCAAACTGTCTAGAGGTTGGCCTGTTTTACCAATATTTATTGAATATTTAAATAATTAGCGCCTTGTGGGGCCCCTATGCTTCCTGGGCCCCCCTGGAGCCGCGGGGTCTGCTTCCTCTGTAGTTACGCCACTGTTGGGTGTTGTTCTTAGATCTACCAGGCAGCTTTTATCTTGTGTTAGGGAGCTGCTATCTAGTTACCTTCCCATTGTTCTTTTGTTTGGCTGCTGGGGGGAGGGAAAAGGGAGGGGGGTGATATCACTCCAACTTGCAGTACAACAGTAAAGAGTGATTGAAGTTTATCAGAGCACAAATCACATGACTTGGGGCAGCTGGGAAATTGACAATATGTCTAGCCCCATGTCAGATTTCAAAATAGAATATAAAAAAATCTGTTTGCTCTTTTGAGAAATGGATTTCAGTGCAGAATTCTGTTGGAGCAGCACTATTAACTGATTCATTTTGAAAACATTTTTTTCCCATGACAGTATCCCTTTAAAGTTTACCAACAGGCCAGATTTTCAGTTCAGCTCACACCTAAATAAAATGTTTATATTGCATTCTCTATCAGGTTTATACATAGAACATGGGGCATAAAATTAAAATATAGAGTAAAATATTTAGTCAGAGCCATATCTAGGTATCAAGGAGTCTAAGAATTCTCAGAATTGTTGGGTTTGTCATCCTGAATTCACTCGAGTTTTTTCCAATGGAGTTTTTTTTTTTAAATCAGAAAGCAATCAAGTTGTGAGTTCATTCCAGCTTAATTTGAAGATGGAGGCATAGCCATATTGTTATAATAACCCCATTTTTGAAAAGGAACATTCTGTGATTATTTAAATAAAGTGTCAAAAACCTTCTTTGAAAAAACATTTTTTAACAGTACTTCCAAAGCAACTTGTAACTCATCTGGTTTTTACACACTTTGCCATATTTATTATGACCTAACATCTTTTTCTGCCAAAATATAATTGAAATGACTTTGCAAGCTCATGCCTGAAGAAATCCCATTATTTCCCATTGCAAGAAGAATGTCTTTTTATGTAACACGACAGCAGAAGTCACTAATAATTTAATAACCGTAGATAATCGTGTTGAAATGGTTGAAAGGCCACTGTAATAATGGGCCCTCAATGACATTTTACCACTTCAACAAAAATTTCATGACTCTAGTGACAACTACTTCATTCTCCCTCTGACGTCACTGGAAATTTTTTAAAGGTTCAAAATAGGAAATTCCAGCTCTGAAGGAAACGTCAGTAATCATTTCTGATTCACCACTTCATAAAGAGGTCAGAAATGACTAATAAACTATGGGTGCAGGGAATGTGCATCAATAATTCCTATTTTGTTTAAAAGCTGATGGTTTGGCGACAAGGAAAGGATTTCCATTGAACGTAAGTAAGTGTTGTTGAATTCCTTAGGGACATTTTGACAAATTTAATAAAATTTGCGATCAAGGACTAGAGAAAATCACAACCAGAAAATGTTCTTCTAATTTTTTTATAAACGATATGAACGATTTCAAGTTACTCACGTATAGAAGTCAAAGGACGGTGTATTTTCATAGACACAATTAAGTTTAGAATTAAAAAGGGCTTTAGGCATCTTCGTGACTTGAAATGCATATGTGTTCTGATGGTACTTCTGAGTGTACCTCAAAGAAGAAAGAACCCCAATACTTTATACAAAGTGTACTAGGGATAGTTCCTTCTTGGATTTCTCCCAACCTCCTTTCAACCCAAGATCGTTGTATCTGCCTTTGCTCTAACATTCGTCTGCAGAATGTTACCATTATTTGGCATTGTTTATAGAACAGTGTCTGGAACCAACCCAATCATCTCTCAGAGCTAAGAGGGATTAACAGAGGTTTAGCGAATAATAAGATTTATATCACGGCATCATTAAAGGCTGCAATTCGAGCCAACACAGGATTACCATTTTACAGCGTTGGCTAAAGAAGCAAAGAGGTCAAAGATGAAATTTGAATCACAAAATGAAAACATGAATGGAAATTTAAGATATCTCTTGATAATATCATAAAAGGCGTTCACTTTTTATAGTAAGCGTGTGATGGGGTTTAGCAACAGGATATTGAGCTAAGTTTTGTTTTTATAACTTTGTGTTTTTATAAGCTTTTAACTGGCTTCTAATTAAATGTTATTTTCCTGTTAAACGAATTTGTTGATTGAAAATATTAAAAAAAAATACTCAAAATTTCTATCTTGTACCAGAAAAGGATTATTTATTTATTTTTAGAAATCCTGTCTTCATTATGTTTTTATTATGGTTGATGTCAGCTCTGCAGTGTTCAGCCATAAGTAACATCTGGGATTTTGAGTTTGGTGGATTATATAACTTCATGACAGTTCCCTAAAGATAAAAAAAAAATGCTTGATTGTCAACAAGTGTCTAGCCAGCCTAACCATAAAATTAAAGGGGTGGCTCACTTTTAGTATATTATAGAATTCTACGTAACTTTTCAGTTGGTTTTTATTATTTATTTTTCTACATTTTTTTTTCAATAAATCTGACTCTTTCCAGCTTTCAAATGGGGGTGTAACGAACACTTACCCTGGTGGTCTAGTGGGCCGGCAGAGACGCCCGCCGCATGCTGCTCCTGCGTCCAATTCCAACGCACTTCCAGGTTTTACACTCTGCGCACGTGATGTCATCACGCAGAGTGGTGCAAAATTCGAATATTTAAAGGGGCTTTGAGCTCAAACACATTGCCCATTGCTAGGTCTAACTTGTTAGTATGCTTGGTGTGATTCCTGTCTTTGATTGCTGTTTTGACCCTTGCCTACCTGTCTATTCTGAACTCTTCCGGTATTGACCCTTGCCTGCCTGATTATCCTTTAAACGACGCCTGTACCGACCCCGGCCTGATTGACCTTGCTTGAACTCCACCTGTACTGACCCCAGCCTGCCTGACTACGCTTTTCATCTATTCCCTGAACTGTTGTCTTACGTCCAAAACCTCGGTAACGGCCGTGCTCCTTGGCCTGTCCAGAACTGTTGCTTTGCTCCTCTCTTATTAAGACCTAGTGGCATCTGAGGTCTGCTGAGGGCTCCTCCCAAGGCGGATGCTACAGGCGGAAGCAGAGCCGTGACCAGGGAGCTTAGCACTTGTTCTGGATTTAGGTAGCCGATCGTGACTAGGATTGCCACCTTTTCTGGAAAAAAATACCGGCCTTCCTATATTTTTATGGTTTTTCCCTATAAATAACATAGGCATCAAGCAACATTTTTACTGGCCAGGACAGTAAAATACCGGCCAGGTGGTAACCCTAATCGTGACAGGGGGTCACTGACCCCATCTAAAAAAAACGAATGGCTACAAATGAATTGCTATTGCTACTTTTTATTACTGATCCTTCTATTCAGGCCCTCTTCTATTCATATTCCAGTCTCTTACTCAAATCAGTTCATGGTTGATAGGGTAATTGCTAGCTAGATGGCTAAAATTGCAAACTGGAGAGCTGCTGAATAAAAACCTAAATAACTCAAAAACCATAAATAATAAAAAATGAAAACCAATTGCAAATTGTCTCGGAATATCACTCATATTTACATCATACTAAAAGTTCATTTAAAGGTGAGCAACCCCTTTAACAAGTTTAAAAACAGTGAATTAAAATCACTGTCCATAATTTTTACAGTCCATAACCAGAATTGTAGAGCATAGTATAGTATAAAAATCAAATAGTTGTCACCTACTGGCATAGTATGTCATAGTGTTTTACAATATCATGTGAGAAATCAGCAGACCAAGTATACTCATGGTTAAAGAGAAATGCAGGAGCTACAGGTGCATGTGGTGGTACTGGTGTGGCTAGGTAGCCAAATATTAAGCCCTTCTAATGACTGAGTAAAACTCAAATGAGCAAAAAATAAACTGAACAGCTCATGCTTACTGTTCTTGCTATAATAACCCACTTTATAAAAATACACTTTGATTTCAATAGTTTTACTATAATGGATTTTTTCCATGGAATCCCAACACAATTATAGTTCTAAATTTGAAGGAATTTGATTCAGAACCTTTGCCCTTGCACGTCTATTCATAACAACAATGCACAGGAAGAACTATATAAATGAATGGTACTATGGAAAAGTCACTTGCTTCTATCTAGAACTTAGCCCAACACTCTAATTGAACTAACAATACATAAGCAGGCTAAACATGCCAAGCCATCTGTCAAGATCTTATCACAAGACTTTTATAGATGGTATTTTATTATTGTTTATATTGTTTATATTTAAAGCATCACCATTTTCCACTGTTACATACCGACACACAAGGTCAGAGGACTCTGCAAGCGAATGTTTAGAAAATCATCTTGGAGTTGTAGACCATTATGTCGGGGCTGTTGGCACACACACATGTTCAGAAGTTTTTGATAGAGAACGTTGAGTGAGCATTCCACTATTGTATCTTCTAAATTGGCCACCAATGAGAAAATATAAAGAAAATGTAACGAAATGTAGCCTTCAGCTAGGGGAGGGAAACGACTGTACAACATAGTAACATAGTACGTTAGGATGAAAAAAGACATATCAATCAAGTTCAACCTTGTGTCTGTATATAACCTGTCTAACTGCCAGTTGATCCAGAGGAAGGCAAAACACCCGTCTGAAGCCTCTCCAATTTGCCTCAGAGGGGAAAAATTCCTTTCTGACTGTAAGACGGCAATCAGACCAGTCCCTGGATCACTTGTACTATGAGCTATCTCCCATAACCCTGTATTCCCTTACTTGCTAAACACCATCCAGACACTTCTTAAAGCTATCTAATGTATCAGCCTGTACAACTGATTCAGGGAGAGAATTCCACATCTTCACAGCTCTCACTGTAAAAAAAACCCTTCTGAATATTTAGGTGGAACCTTCTTTCTTCTAATCGGAACAGGTGACCTTGTGTCAGCTGGAAGGACCTACTGGTAAATAAAGCATTAGAGAGATTATTATATGATCCCCTTATATATTTATACATAGTGATCAAATCCCTGTGTATATGATACATAAGGATATTCTCCAGCGTGAACATCCCCAATTTGGCCAGTCTTTCCTCATAGCTGAGATTTTCAATACCTTTTACGAGCTTAGTTGCCCTTCTCTGTACCCTCTCTAATACAATAATGTCCTGTTTGAGCGATGGAGACCAAAACTGTACGGCATATTCTAGATGGGGCCTTACCAGCGTTCTGTACAGTGGAAGAATAAACCCCTCCTCCCTCAATCTATGCCCATTTTAATACAGCTCATGACCTTCTTTGCCATTGAAGCTGCTGACTGTCATTGCTCGTGATAAAAGTTTTTTTATCTACAAGGAGGTTCATCTGCGGAACTTGTAGAACCCAAAGCTCTCATTTTCACTCTCTGTAGCAGTGGTTGTAAGAAGTCAAAAGACCCCCTTAAAGGGGAAGAAAACCTAGTTGGCGCAAAAACCCGGGAGGGGGGAGGGGAGGGTTTTTGTGCCAATGGGTTCATCCTTTGGTCAGGGCCCAATGAAGCTCATGAGTACATAATATCAGGGAAATATCAGTCATTCACCCATAGTTCCAATATTATCTAGGACAGGAAATATGTAAATTCCCTAATCTCACCCTGTCTGATCTTCAAGATGGGTTTTTAGGTGTATCTAGAAAATCAACTGTAAATTTTCCCCAGTTCTCACTCAATGTGGCTGTAAGGCTAATCCCCGTGCCTCTGCCCTCCAACTTTGCAGGACAGGGGTGATCAGTCCAATACAAGAAGTTCTCTGCACTCAACCCATTATCAATATATTTAAGACAGAGACATTTTGTGGATACAACTACTAAAAATGCCTTACCCTTTAAACAAAACTGGGATTGTTTGTCCATATATTGCAATATATTTAAGCTGGCCAACTACATCAAAGTCATCCCATATCTGGCCAGTCCTCAATTTTCATCTGATTCATTAAGAATTCTATTGCTTCATTATACATTTTACAAAGGGACTAAGTTTTACCTGCAACTTACTCACTGTTTTCATAGTAAAACTCCCAAACTTGGCTGCCCTTTTATTAGACACCAGTGAGATCACCTGACTATAGCTGGGAAGGGTGGGAGCTACAACATGGAGCTGGTCACTGCTCCTGAATAAACTACAACAAACAAGGGAAAGTTGTGCTCACCACTAATTTTTAAAACCATTAGGCGGGGGTGCAATGAGGCTGTGACCACAAAATACATATAGTCAACTACAAGAGTCCTCTGCACTCAACCCATTATCAAAATATTTAAGATATTGAGACATTTTGTGCATACTGCTACTGAAAAATGCCTTACTCTTTAAATAGAGGGTGGTCAGCCCCATAGTTTAAGAACCACTGCCCTATACTGACAAATTTGCAGCATACTTCAGAACAAAGCTTTTCACTGAATGCCATTTTCACAGAGGCTGATATTTTGCAGAGAAGTTTCAGAAAATTAATCTCTCTCAGTAGCTTATTTAACTATCTATTTTGGAGGATACAGAATTTCCATATTCTCTGGAGTAGTACCAGTCTGGTGACAGCCTTTCAAGATATCAGTTACACATAAAAGGTTTCCTCATCTTAAACCACAGATCCTATTGATTTTTTTGGAAGACCCTCTTCCCTGTATGTGCCAGCAGGCACCTACCCCTATCTGTCCCACCAAAATAGCAGATGACACGGTCTGTTGATAACTTCCACTTACCTGGCATGAGATTATGGGCTCTGTGTCTGGGGGCAATTCTATAAAATCCAAATATACCCAGTACTGCATAGTATCCAGTTCAGTGCTTGGGCAAAACAGAACAGTGGTGATTGTCTTTACACATAGATGTGTACGATAAATAAGGAATATAACATATCCTTTCAATTACAGTAATGTATGAGCTCAGTTTAAGGAACTTAAAGAGTCAAACTTTAAGAGTTACCCATTATAACTGGAAGATCCTCATTTAAGTATATATTTTACAAGAGATGCAGGCTATTAAGTGTTAAATACAAATTAAAGAAAGAAAGTTGTGGAATACAGTTAGACTGACAAAAAGGACCTATCCATAACTAAAGCCTTGCACTGAATAGAAATATTGTATGTCCTGTTTAGCCTGCTCAACAGGTTTAGAGGTTGTGTGATACCTCGGGGCCTCCCTGGAGCTGCCTTAATGGGTCTGACATACAGTCGTTTGGTTTGTATCTACTGTAAGAAGAAACTGTAACTATGCACTCAGTGATTTTTTTGCTCTTGGCACAAATACTGTATTCACGGTGAGGACAATGTTACAGATAAAAATCAGCGTACATAAATATAATCTTATATTTATAATACTATGATGTGAAAGGGTCAGCACACAATGTATCTTTTGAGTTAAGAGATTTGGGATCCGTTATATGGTAACCCATTATCCAGGAAGCTCCAAATTACAGGAAATCTCCAATAGACTCCATTATAATAAAATTTCTTTTTTCTCTGTTATAATAATAAAACAGTACCTTGTTTTTGAAATTTTTAAAAAATATTTCCCTTTTCTCTATAATAATAATAAAACAGTACCTTGTTAGAGATCTAAATTTAGAAATACCCCTTATCCAAAAAAAACCCCAGGTCCTGAGCATATTGGATAACAGGTTCCATATCTGTAGTAAAATCTAATATGATATTAAAGTAGCCTGATAACAAAGCCCCAATGCAAGAACTTGTCCCTCCAAAAGCAGCCACAAATGTTAATGTCCATGTCCCTGGGGGTCATTCATGAAGTGGAAGACAGGGGGCACGGTACAAAATACAATCTGCTAATTTTTGGCAATTTGCACCCTGCTTTCCACGCTAGTTAAAATGCTGCAGGTCTCCAAGCTCCATATTGGTGCACAGAGACCTGCAGCCGCCTCCATGAATACAGCACTGCCTGCATTAAGCAGCAATGTATTCATAAGGGGTATGCAGGAGAGACACATTGGTGTTCCCTTTCTTTCCTCCTACCCCTTCCCTAACTTTTGTGTCATTCACACATCAGCTAGACCATGAACAAAATTGCTTTCTGCAAGAGCACTAAGGGGTATTCTTGCATCCCTTTGCTCTGATACTTCTGTCCAGGGTCTTATTTTAGTGACCCTCATGTCTCAGGGAAACTATATCCCTGAAAGTTGTAAGTCTCTCTAAAAATATATCATAGAAAATAGCTCACATTTAAAACAAGTTTTCATGTTAATAAAGCCTTTTTATTCAAAAAGAAAGTGGAAAGTTTGCAGAAGATACTTTTTATATGCTAGAAGGTCATAGCTGACCATTGGGATTGGTTACGGTTAAGACATACTCAGTGATCACCCACCAGCCCTACGCAATCCCTACCTAACTTTCCTTTCGTATATACTAGAGAAGCCTCCTGCAGGTGATACAGGAGAAGTTGCTGAGCTGCTCGTTTATAGCTGAAATGATTTTAATGCTCGTACATGAGTTCCATGTACCAGCAGCTCTACAAGAGATTCTCACCTTGCCTCATGAATGGAATGCCCCTTGGGTAAGTCTGGAGCCTTTTGGTAAAGGTAAACAAGAGTTAAAGCCAAAACAACACAGAATTATTTATTTCATTATATGGGAATGTTTGCAACTACCACAGAGGAGTATAGTGTATGTCTTTAAGAAGAGAGATATTAAATTATGCAGTAATTCTGTTCCACTTAAAATGAAATATGTAACATAACTGGTCTAGGTGTGTGAAATGTGATTCTTGAGACAATTATGTACCAGTGTATACCTGAACAAACTAGTCAGCTTATATTCATATATGGCTGCTATATTCACATATCTGGCTTTGTCAATACTGCCCTTGCTCTTTTATTATATTACCATATTCTAACAACTGTTTTTATTGATTTAGTGCCAAGGAGATGATAGAAGAACCCTTTCTTTCAATAGGTACAATTGTATTACCTGTTATTCTTAATATTTGTACGTCTGGTTCCTAGATACTGTAGATTTAATTTGCAGTATCTAATACAGCAGTGATCAGTGTCACAACTATCTTACAGTAGACCCCGACAACTGTTGGGGTGGCTCAGAGACATGATGGTTTCAGGGTCTTCTGTATGGTTTAACCAACACCTCTTGTGGTTGAAAAGACTCTGAAGGGCAAGTGGTGGCCCAGAAATAATGTTATGGGGACTCCCAGCCAAATAATGAAGAGCCGCGGACAGTCATTAAGGGGCATTGTGAATGCCAAGCAGTTGGTATATCAGTCAGTGCCAAAACTGTTATATTTGTACTAGGCCTCAGAAGCAAAGGGTAGATTCTGACGAAGACCCTGGCTTGAGGCAATAAAAATATGTTTTATACTTTTACAAAGTCAGATGCACATAGATCAAGCAAGATTCTCATTTGAGGATCTTCATGCTCTCAACATGCTGTAACCCATTAAAATACATTAGAGTAACGCATGGATTTGCATGGGATAGAAGGAATACTTCCCGCCAAATCTCAGTCCATATATCTGTCCTCTAAGCTGATATTAATAATGCCATACACTACCCCAAAACTGGAAGCAAACTTTCTCAGTATTGATGGTAAGAAGCGTCTATACAATTGCAGTTAATACGGGGCATTCAGTATGTATAGATATGAAAATGGTTTGCTATAGGGTTGCACCATGTGGAAGATCCAATATAAGTAGTTCCTGACCTCAAGATTTTCAATGATGGGAAGAATATATTGTAGGTCAGGTTCTCCAAATGATTTCTCAGCAGTGATCCTTATGGACAATGAACATTTGACTGAAGACTTCCCCTATGGACTTTGGCTACATCAGGGGACATGGGTTGTGGTTTTGATACACATTTGTGTTCCATAGGCACTTAATCAGAGCCTATGATTTAGTGCCTCTATGGTGGAAACGCATAAAGTTACAAAGATACCATCATAAATAAATAGATTTTCTATTTTTACTATATTTATGTGGCCTATGCAGAGTGTTTGCAACCGTTATGCCTTTCCACAAATAAACAAATTCCTCCCTTCCCCTTTGTTAGGCTTAGAGAGAAGGGACAGTTCAAATTACAAAAGGTTTCTCCATTTGTATTTGTATAGACTAACTTTGTGCACTGACAATTTTCCTTCTTTGTATGTTCAAATGCTGTGTTTTTTTATTGTTTTTACTATATTTATGTGGCCTTTGTCAATTCCTTGAGTGCTTACCTCTTTTTTTCTTTTCATGGATTTCTGCTTTCTTGGCTGAGCAGCCGGGGCTGGTGTACCTGAGCCACTTTGTTGAGTTTATTTCCTTTTCTGTTTGCAGGATCTGGTCAACTCCGGAATGTAGGTTAGTCCAGGCTCTGATAATATCACAGATACTGTATATACAATATATATAATATATACAGATATTGGATCTGCGATCCAGGAAACTGGTATCCAGAAAGCTCCAAATTGCAGAAAGGCCATCTTCCATAGATTCTATTTTATCCAAATAATTAAAATTTTTAAAAATTATTTCCTTTTTTCTTTGTGATAATAAAACAGTTCCCTATACTTGATCCCAACTAAGATATAATTAATCCTTATTGGAAAGATAACATTCATGTTGGCTTTATTTCATGTTTACATGCTTTATTAGTAGACTTAAAATATGAAGATCCAAATTACGGAAAGATCCGTTAGCTGGAAAACCCCAGGTCCCATATAATACAGCTGCTCCATGCTATGGGGTATGTTAGACTGGATGTTCAAAATTTTACTCTATGGTCCATGTACTAATAAAAAAAGAACGGTTCTCACTCTGCCTAAAAAATTATTTCCAACGAAGTGACATGGTCTGTCAAGAATGCAGATTGGCATTGCAGTCAGTGACTATGAGTCATGGTTCACACGCAGCAGCTGTGAGTTTGTTAACAGAGGCAAACCACTGACTAATACATGCTCCATCATGCTCATGCTACCAATTTTTCAATGGTTCGGCTGACTCATGCTGTCAGGCAAAAAAAGATGTGAATGAAAGGTGAGGATATAAAGCTAAGCAAGCACAGCAAGAAAACCTTAAAAATCTAAAAAAAATATAAGAAGCATAGAGAACATCTGGTTTTAAAGACACAATGGGGCTCATTTATCAACACTGGGCAAATTTGCTCATGGGCAGTTACCTATAGAAACCAATCAGTGATTAGCTTTTTGAAGCCAGCTGCAAGTAGAACAATGAATGCAGCAATTTGATTGGTTGCCATGGGTTACTGCCTATGGGCAGATTTGTCCAGTGTTGATAAATGACCCCCAATAAGAAGTTTATATAATACTAGACATTAAGCCCGTTAAATTAACGGGCGCACAGGGACTGGACGCAGAGACACTTCAACTGACGGTTTGTGGGGCACATGCGCAGTAGCGCAATCCCACGGACACAGGGACTGGACACAGAGACACTTCAACTTTATTAAAACTGTATATGTATACATGTATATGTATCTGTAGTTACATGGACAGGCGAATCTGTCCCATTGTGCTTCAAATTTGTGAAACTGAAAATTTGAAAAAGGCATATTTTCATATATATATTCATTTATTTTCTAGACTTTTTTTTCACTGCAGCAACAGACCATGAGTGCGTATGGCCGCCTTGCACAACATAGACTCAGCGGCTTCCGTGTAGCGTCACTGCACTTTTATACGTGTAGACGTGACGGTTCCGAAATAAGCTGCAGAATATGTCAGTGACTCCTAGCAGTCACGAGAAATACACCACAGCCTTTTGTATTATTGATTCACTTAAAGGAGAAGGAAACCTAGGTGGCGCAAAAACCCTCCCCCCTCCTGTATGTTGCCCACCCTCCCTCTTCTTCTTCCTGCTTTGAACGGCGCATGCGCAGTAGGAGTACTTCATGACTTTTGGCGCATGCGCAGTAGATCTGTACCGGCGAAATGCTCCTACTGCGCATGCGCCAAAACGCCGTTCAAAGCAGGAAGAAGATCGCGTGGAAGAAGATGTCGTCTGTGAACTCCCTGGACTGGACCTGCGCAGAAGGGTAAGTAAAAGTTAGGGGCATTTGCCCAGCAGGACGGGTAGGCCAGGGGGGAGGAGGGAGAGTGGGCAACACACGGGAGGGGGGAGGGTTTTTGCGCCACCTAGGTTTCCTTCCCCTTTAAGCCCATTAAATTAACGGGCGCACAGGGACTGGACGCAGAGACACTTCAACTGATGGTCCGTGGGGCACATGCGCAGTAGCGCAATCCCACGGACACAGGGACTGGACGCAGAGATACTTGAACTTTATTACATAGGATATACATACTGTCCAGTTTATATAATATAAAGATATGTCCAGACAGCAATCAATCTCAAAATGGAAGTTTTTCACATCTAGATACCACTTTTACCAAAACCCATATTTTACTACCCAGGAGCTACTTACAGAAAGTGGAACAGATGGGCCAGCACAAAGCACATCTATGCAAGGAATGGCTTTGGATGTTATCAATAAAGGGATTCTGTCTGTAATTACTAAATTACACTGTGTACATTGCACGTAATTCATTCTACTATTTAAAATGTTATTCTTGAACCAATAAATGTATTTTTTAGTTGTAATATTGGTGTGTAGGCAGCCATCTCAGGTCATTGTGCCTGGTCATGTGCTTTGAGAAAGAGCCAGCACTTCACTATTGAACTGCTTTCAGAAAAGCTATTGTTTCTCCTACTCAATGTAACTGAAGGAGTTGCTAGATGGACTTAGCTGAAGGAGCTGCTTAGCTGGACTTTTTACTTTTAAGTGCTGTTCTAATATTTATAACTAGGTGGAGCATGGAAGCATTTTTAGCAATGCAGGTTTCAGGTTGCTGTTGTCTTGTTACCTTCCCATTGTTCTGCTGGTGGGCTGCTGGGGGAAAAAGGAGGGGGTGATATCACTTCAACTTGCATTGCAGCACTAATGAGGGACTGATGTTTTTCTGAGCACAAGTCACATGACTGAGGGCACCTGGGAAACAAACAACATGTCTAACTCCATGTCAGATTTCAATATTAAATATAGAAAAAAATCTATTTGCTGTTTTTGAAAAATGGATTTCAACACAGGATTCTGTTGAATAAATACTATTAACTACATTTTGTAAAAAAACACGTTTTCCCACAACGGTATAACATATCCCTTTAGTGAATGAAGTCAAATGGTTGCGCCCAGTTTGGCATGACGACTGCAAGTATGGTTGCTGTTCTAAATAACTCTTACTATGAGTATAAAATAGCACTGGTATTTTATTAACTGTGATAAAGTCACAACAGATGTTTGGGTTCCCATATATCAGCTTTCATGGCTTTTTATTGGCTACTAGAGGAGTGTTGTAAGCAAATAGAATCTGTGACCTCAGATATCTAAAGTTTCGTTAAAAGGAAAATGTAGCATCCAATAAGGTGCCAGTACAGTGTTCTCCTGTTCCTGACTTCAGATTTAGATAATGCAATCAGTACCTTTTACATAGTGATATGTTGAGATTGCACCGTGGCATAATGTGTCTTAGAGGACCATCGTCTCAAGGTGGTTTCTGATCCTGCTAATGAAGGGTTGGATCTAAGGCAATCATTTACTGGAATATGGAGCAGTCTGCACCTGAAAAGGTTTTTGGAATGGTACATGACCAGAATATTGGTTTAGCCTAAGCAACAGTGATGACATAAAATAATTCTGTAAAAAAATGACTTCACCCTCTCAAGACAAAGATGGGAATAGAAGGCAGACATTAGACAACAGCCGTATATATTTATAAGAGATGAGGCCTCCTTGCAGGGTGCTGCCATAAATAAACGAATGAATGCACTGCACTCTGTGCTTGCCATGCATTTGACACAGCTATTAAATTTAATTGTATGAACGAATACCAAGTTCATATGATATGCACAGTAGCCCTTAAATGTTCTCCAAGAGGCTGCCAAGTCCTTCAGAAAATGGTATGTGAGGCTATACATGTATTTCACTTCTAGTGTTTCTGGCTCATTCCCAGGAACTGTAAGAGAAGGATGATACCCGATCTACACCCTGTGTATAGAATACTGCATATGCCAAGATATTGGAACACTCAAGTCAATCTGCATCAATAGCGAGGCTTCTCATAGGCTAATTATCAGATCCATCTGCTTCAATCAAAATGAAAGCAAAGTATGTTGTATATGGAGGGAACATAGTTCAGAACAAACTCATATCTAAATATAACTTTATAGTATGTAAGTTAAACATACGTTACAACTTAATGAAGTGTTTGGAACACTCCATGGCCAACAGTGTGCAATCTTGGGGCTCAGGCAATTACAATGGAGGGTTCTGGAGGAGATATCAGGAACACAATGGAAGGTACAAGATAAAGGTGCCCTCGCTGTGGCTTCTATATACAAACTGATATTTATTTGATTTTGAATTTGATTGAGCATAAAAGTCGGAAGATTAACTGAACCTTATACTGACCAGTTATGGGCAATAAATGTTTAAATAAGCTCTTAATAATAAGTTTATAAGGTAAGCTTTGGAACTCCCTTGTCTGCACCTTGTTTTGATGAAAGTCAATAGGGCTCAGTTATCACAGACTGAGAAACAAAAGCTAGAGCTGCCCTTATAGCTCTTACACATGAGTGTTCAATCGAGTTAACGCAGTACAGTCTTTTTTTTATCAGTTCGTACTATCTCTGGTACAGACAGCACAACATTCAGTTACAGAGGACTCACATTCAAACACCTACCATTGGGTGCAAGGTTCTCCGGTTCAATTATTAATTTTTTACAGCAATTAATGGTGTGTTGTCCATTGTATGCACCTGGAGCATCAAAATCGCCTGCTCCATCTGTATGTTGTGTATCTAAAACTGCTGGAGGGTGCAGGTTGGACATACTGGAGGTCTGGCGATAGCTCTACTGTTTGCAGCAAATAGGTGCAGGAGACTAAACCAACCAAGAACATGCAACAATCTGTGGAATTTATGGAAGAAGAAAAAGCCTCTGCCCATTTCATGATTTATTAATACAGCCACATGATCAGTTGAAGTGCAGGCTCTACAATACAGTTGGTCCTGTTTGTAATAATATTAAGTAATGCTCGGTACAGGTATTCTGATTGTGATCCAGAATGATCAGGACCTGGAGGTGGGGATAAGGAATATTTCTGTACTACTAAAAAATTTATTTAGGGTAAGGTTAGGGTAAGGACACACGGGCAGATTCGGCGAGATTAATCGCCCCAACGTTGTTTTATTGTTACAGAGAAAAAGGACATCATTTTTAATAATTAGAATTATTTTCTTATAATGGAGTCTATGGGAGATGGCCTTCCCGTAATCTGGAGCTTTCTGGATAATGGGTTTCTGCATAACAGATCATGTACCTGTCGCATATTTAGAGGTTACAATGATCTTTAATCTCATGTGTCTTATACAAAACGTAAAATACAATTGACAGATAAACCAAACACCTTTGAAAATGTTTTTCTCTCTGTCGACACCAAGGGTTTCTAATTTTTCATTTAACAATGGCTGAAATAAAACCATCCCCCAGCCACAATTCTTTACATTTATCTGAGTGAAATGACCTGCACATATATTATACATGACACCAACATCCAGAGGTCATGTGGTTGCTGGTGGTAGAACAAAACAAATGAAAGTGTCTAAAATAAAAGTGCACAAAGCATTCATAAATAAAGGACATATTGCGGCTTTCATCTTGCTCAGCGAGGATGACAAATGTAGCGACTTAAGTAATGAGAACTTTGTCTTCTAAAGGGCAAAATGGCTGAAATTCCTGGAAGTGCAAATGAAATAAGCCGTTGGGTGGCTGCATTAGCACCGACATGGAAGCATTAAATCTGGAATTTATGATGGACAGATAACGAAGACCTATTAAATGAGCAATGGTGAGCTTCTCTGTAAGCTTGTCCACATAACAGCATTAAAATATTTGCTAAAATTGTTATTTTATAATCTCATTTCTCCCTGACAGTAAAATGTAAGTCTTCTGTTCCATAACTAGGCCAGCCTTTATGACATTCTTGTTTATATTTTAAATTCTCTACTAATATATACTGTACCTTCCATATGTCCATGTTTTCATGGGACATTCCCAAACTGCACACCCCAAAAGGATAGGACCTACCAAAAGTGAATACTAAACCAGAAACTGGAGACCTGTGTGATTGGTGTAACTGGCAGTGGTCTAGATACTATAGATAGGGGGTTGGTTTTAAGATGGGCAGTCTGCAGCTCTCCAAATGTAGTTAAAGGGGCAGTATACCCTCTTTTTAACACAAGTTCAATGAATATGGCTTTTGCTGAACATACTTTCTGCCCATAGTTTTAATCAAGATTTTTTTTTTATTTCTTGAGCTAAACTGCAAAACTGAAGCAACTCCATGTTTGGTCCTTGTGCAGAAGATAAGTAGATTCCCAGTGCACAAGTGGAGTCCATTATGCAGGGGGTTATCTGTGCATTGGAGTAGATCAATTTCCCTGCATGCCCTGAGATACAATAAAATGGGGCCATTTAAGGAAGTCCCACTATCACTGTTTCCTCTCTAGTCTGTGAACAGAATTTATGACACCAGCACACAACACATTATACACAAACATTATTTGGTACTTGCTTGGACCCACTACCCACTAATTTTAGCACCAATTACCATCTGATATACCATTGAATGACGATTTTGCCACCATCATGCAGGCAAATTATATGTACTGAAAATCAGAGGACAATATGAAGATCAGAACATGTATGTTCGTCACCACCAGCCAGTGTTGTATATGTATACAGGTATGGGATCCAGAAACCTGTTATCCTGAAAGATCCAATTTGCGTGAAGCCCATATCCAATAGACTCCATTTTAAACAAATAATTAAAATTTTGCAAAATCATTTCCTTTATCTCTGTAACAATAAAACAGTAAATTGTACATGAACCCAACTAAGATAAAACAAATCCTTATTGGAGGCAACACAATTCTATTGGGTTTATTTAAAGATTAAAATGTTTTTTTGAGAGACTTATGGTATGGCGATCCAAATTATGGAAATATCTCCTATTTGGAAAGTCCTGAGCATACTGGTTAACAGATCCCAGACAGGGAAGGAATCTTATTCTGTCTCTTTAGCACTCTAACTTGCAGACAAAGGGTGTGTTTTACATAAGGACACGTTAGCAGGGGTCTCCCCACTTTGCAACCACAATTGTGCATTCCAGGAATGTCCCTTTGACAGGGAGTCCCCTGATTGGAGTATCCACTGCACTGCACAAATGGTTATTCTAGTAAAAGCCCAGAGGGTCCTTTGGTGGTAATGAACAATATCTACCTCTTTAGGTCCTGCATATCAATTGTATTGCCATTAGTTTTGCACTTTTCCCCCTTACTTAAGTGTTGAAATTAAATAAACCAATGATATCAGTTAAACACAAAGATGAATTAAGTTACATGTAGGGATGCACCAAATCCACTATTTTGGATTCGGCCGAAACCCCGAACCCTTCGCGAAAGATTCGGCCAAATACCAAACCAAATCCAAATCCTAATTTAGGAAGAGGAAAACCTTTATTACTTCCTCGTTTTGTGACAAAAAGTCACGCGATTTCCCTCCCTGCCCCTAATTAGGATTCGGTTTGGCCTGGCAGAAGGATTCAGCCGAATCCAAATCCTGCTGAAAAAGGCCGAATCCTGGATTCAGTGCATCCCTAGTTATATGACAAGTTTTCAAATTCAAACTTGTTTGCATTTCAAAGCCGATTGTGAAGTCAAGTCATATCAGCCAGAACAGAAGGCTCATTGTCTCAGGGAGATATTGTAGTAAAACCAAAAACCTATAGTTCACTAATTTGCAAGGAAAGTCCAAGTAAGCAGGGTGCAAAAGACACACCATTTACTGATCTTTATAGTCATGTAATTTTACACAGTCTAGTCAATTTTACACTATTATACTGATGACAATTGATAATTATTTAAACACTGCAAAATACGTTCAGGAAATCCAGCATGGTTGCTAAAGGGCAAGTCAACCTCAAAATAAAAATGTGACTAATATACATTCATTACACATTTTCTATGGTTTTTACGTTATTTGTATATGTATTGCTATTGAAGTCATTGTCTGTCACTTTCTGTTCTCTGTCCTGATGCTTCAGACCGTTAATACGATGTAAGACAAGGCAGCTGATTAACAGACATGTCTTTGCTGGGGAACTAAGACTTTTGCAACATTGTTTATAAAGTAACAACGAGGAGTTTAGCAAATGCTGCTTTCAATAGCAATTGTTTTTATAAATACTACTGAAACTGTTTAATAAATGTACTGTATATTGGAAAGTTGCTTAGAATATTTTCTTTTATTAGGCATATTTTTATTTTGAGGTCAACTTGCCCTTTAATATATTATGCGCAGTAATTTTCCCAAGTATATCCCAGGGATGTTCCAGTTGATAATATAGGAAGAAGCCAAATCCTAGCCTGTGAAGATTGCATTTACAGTTATATTGAATGTGTAGCCCTTGAGTGTTTCATATTCCCAGACTTTTTCCATGCGCAAGGAATAGTACTTTAAAGATGACTGACATTGATACTGTGATGAAATGTTAATATGTTTTACAGATGTCGGAGATTGAATTAGAAATAGACAGATGAAAGGCTTAGCATGTCATAAAGATAAGAAGCCCTGTGAAGAGCAGACAGAGCAATCAAATGTACACATGCAATGCACTGATAGAATAGGGTTTGTCCGTGAACTCCTCATTAATGGGGAAGTTCTTAAAGGAGAACAAAGCTGTTTTTATTTAAATCCCCTACCCCCTACCCTACATAGACCCACTCCCTGCTCCCCCAGCCTAGGTGTTACCCTGGGTAAATGCCTTTAACTCATTAGTTAGCCCTCATTGCGGATTCAGCGCATCGGAGTTCACAGGCGCCATCTTCTTCTTAAACTTTGAATCTTCTTCCAGCACTTCGACAATTTTCGGCGCATGCGCAGTTGTTTGGGATCAGCAAATTCCCCCAACTGTGCATGCACCGACACTCCACTCTTTCCCGAAGATTACCGAAGAGAAGAAGATAGCGCCCATGAACTCTGATGCCCTGAATCTGCAACAAGGGTAAGTAAAGAGTTAGGAGCATTTACCCAGGATAACACCTAGGCTGGGGGGGAGCAGGGAGGGGGGGTCTATGTGGCGTAGGGGATTTTAATAAAAAGGGTTTGGTTCTCCTTTAAAAAACTATTTTAAAAATTGCCTGTTTAGGGTAGTTTAATTGTCATTTATTATCAACGTAATCAAGCCTTTATTACAGTATTCCAACAATCATTTCTATTTTTTTTTCATTATCATTCTCACCTAAATTATTTTTTCCAGTGATATTCTAAAATGCTTTAGTTTTTCTTCCCCACAACTTGATATTCCAAATGCTGTGTGGCTGCTGGGGTCAGTGACCAGGGCAAATAGAGTCATTGTGAAGCAAGAATTTTATTATAATTGTTTTTACCCTCGTCTCCTATTCATCTTTCATCTTGTCACTCATACCCAGGTGGGAACCATAAAATGCATGGCTCACGTGAATGCAAAAAATGGTTAATATTTATAAAAATGGCTGTACATTTATGGGCAAAGTTATCTTTTACCATCCTTGGAGACTATTTGTCTTGATATTCTTGGGCCCTAGCCCGTACCTCTTCCTCATCCTATATGTAAATAAGAAAAAATGTCCATGGACTTTAATGCATTTTGGCCAAGTAAATCACCCGCTGATTCTAATGCATTTGGCGTGAGAAAAAACATGATAAAAATGTCCAGTCCAATAAGATTTTGCATCCAATACAAAAGCTTTTTGACTCAATGCATCTGGAGAAATTTACACAAAATTTGCCATTTGTCGCATTTTTCAGCAAAGTGAATAATTAATAATTTCCAAATACCCCCCACATATATATATATATATCTGAGAAAGTGGTCAAAAATGAAATGTGAATAGAGTAGAGCATGTGAAGGTAAAATAATATATATTACTACCCATAAATTTATGAATTAAAGGAAAACTATACCCCCCCAAACAATGTAGGTCTCTATTAAAAGATACTGAGTAAAACAGCTCATGTGTAAAACCCTGCTTCATGTAAATGAACCATTATCATAATAATATACTTTTTTAGTAGTATGTGCCATTGGGTAATCATGAATAGAAAATTGCCATTTTAAAAAATAAGGGCCGCCCCCTGAGATCGTAAGATTCACTGTGCATACATACAAACCACATGTTAGGTCACATGAGCCAATTAACAAACAGAGTTCTGCCTTTTGCTTCCACACTTCTTCCTGTTACAGTTAGAGTTGTAGTATTTCTGGTCAGGTGATCTCTGAGGCAGCACAGATAGAGTCACGAAATGGTGGTTCAAGGCAAGAGATGTAAAAGGGCAATATTTATGTAAATATATATTCCAGTTTGGTAAGATTCTTTAATATGTCATTCAATTTGATAGAAACTATCTGTTGCTTAAGTATTCATTTTGGGGGGTATAGTTTTCCTTTAAGCAGCTTCCCTTGGTATCCGTAGAGTTGATATGGAAAGCCCAATTAGTCATTAAATTGTTTCTAAATTTTGAGTGCCAGATCTGTATCTAACTGCCTCTTGTAAACTAAAATATTTTCTAGAGAAGGAACTGTATCATCTATAATACACCAAAGAAACACCAGTCCTAAAAGTTAAAGAACATGATACAGTATGATATCCGTTACCCAGAAAACCATTATCCAGAAAGCTCTGAAATAAGGAAAAGCCTTCTCCCATAGATCTCCATTTTATCCAAATAATCCAATTTTTTTTTAAATGATTTCCTTTTTCTCTGTAATAATAAAACAATACCTTGTACTTGATCCCAACTAAGATAGAAGTAATCCTTATCAGAAGTGAAACCAGCCTTTTGGGTTTATTTAATGTTTACATGATTTTCTAGTAGACGTAAGGTATGAAGACCCAGTCTCCAGAAAACCCCAGGTCCCGAACATTCTGGATAAGAGGTTCCATATCTGGATTTTGAAAAATCCAACCTTAGTCCACAATACAAAGTTTGGGAAGCCTTTATATGTGACAAGATGATTAAGGAAGATGATTAAGGCTTAGGCCAAATCAAAATTAGAAATTGGAATGTAAATAATCAGGTTGAATAAAATGGTAATGTTGGCTGAGATTCAGACCAAACCCTAATTACACTCAAATGTAAAAAATGTTTTCAGTGCACATAGAACAAAATATGCAAATCATGAGAATGGTCATAAATGAAGATAGAAATAAAAATTAGGATTCAGATGTATTGCTTTAATTATAACCAAATAATATCTATTGCAATTCAATAGCACATAATAATAATTTATTGCATCATTCTGGAAGGTATATAGAAATAATTGGAAAGTAAGACACAAGACCCCAATGACAGTCACCTCATGGTCTATAGGTGCAGTACCAAGCAAATGGCATAAATAGGTTGTGGCATGATTCACAAACAGGACATTATAGACCTGAAAGTCAGTTATCTGTGGTGGGAAGGGACTAGAAAGGATAATAAGAGATTCTATGGAATGTGAAATGTACAATAGGTAAGGTGAGAAAAATAAATCACATCAAACAAATAATTTAGTTTGATAAAGTAAGAAAAAAAACAGTTAATTGAATATGATTACATCTCCTAGGACTTTTGATACAATTCTTCAGAAGACAAATTCAAATAAAAACACTTGAGTCGTAGGCGAGCAAATATGTACACGATAAAGACTTAACTAAAGAGGCAGAGGTGGACGAATGAGCCAGTCATGTACTACAGCATTTAATTCTGGGACAACATTTTTACTTGTTTATTGAGGGGCAGATTTACTAAGCTCGAGTGAATAATTCGAATGCAAAAATATTCCAATTTCTAAGTATTTTTTTGGGTACTTCGACCATCTAATTGGTCAAATTCAATCAAATTTGATCGGATCGAATGATTCGAACGATTCTAAGTACAAATCGTTCGACTATTCGATAATCAAAGTACTGTCTCTTTAAAAAAAACTTTGACTTCATAGTTCGCCACTTTAAACCTACCGAAGTGCAATGTTAGCCGATGGGGACCTTCCAGAGCACTTTTCGAAGTTTTTTTTGAGCGAATAAAAATTATTCGATTAATTGCTTAAAATCGTTCGAACAATTTTTATTTGATCGTTCGATCAAAGCTTTTGCACTAAAATCCTTCGAGGGTTTTTTAACCCTCGAAATTTGACCCTTGATATATCTGCCTCTAAATGTAAGATTACGTTCTGGCATCAAATTTTCCTATTTATATACTGTATGTAAAGTCTTCCTTTAATAGACAGTGATTTCTTTTCTTGTTTTATTATTTCCCTTGAAGGGTCTATAGTAATATACTGTATTAATGACATTAAGGGGATTACTTGTTTGCTAATTTATGAAAAAAATCGAATGAAAAAAGCTGGAATCAGTGCAATTGGAGGGGAAAACTTGAATACTCAAATTAATTGAGTTATCAGCAAAAAAAAAAAACCTGAAAAACTGAAGAACCTAAACCATCTTCAAATGGTTCAAGGGACCTTTGCCATTGACTTCTACATGACCTCAAAAGGTTTTAACTGGAGTATTTTCAGTTTGCAGAATAAATCTCGAAAAAAATGAGGCGTTTTTTGACACCATTTTTTTTGTTTTTACTGAAACTACCCTTGAAAAACTCAAACTTTTCCGAAAAACAAAACTCAACCTTTGATAAATCTGACCCTAAGTCATTTAGTGCATACAGCTGCTAAATAATGCCTTTCACTCTAATATTATTATTTTATTAACATGTATTTATATAGCGCCAACATATTGCGTAGCACTGTAAAGTAAATGTGATTATACAACTACATCACACGAATTACATATATAGAATATATGGAGTAACAAACGTCACAATCAATACAGGTACAAAAAGGTGAGGAAGGCCCTATGCATAGGCATACAGTCTAAAGGGAAGGGAGTAATACACAAGGTGTGGGAGTGGGCAAGATCGAAGTAAGTGGGTGAGAAATGCGGTACTGTATGTGGTGTTGCGTTTGGTAGTTAAGCAGAGTGAGGGTAGGCTTCTCGAAAGAAGTGCGTTTTCAGAGATTTTTTGAAAGCAGAAAGGTTGGGAGAAAGTCGGACAGACCGTGGGAGAGCGTTCCAGAGGAGGGGTGCAGCCCTAGCAAAGTCTTGAATGCGAGCATGTGAGGAGGTAATGAGAGAAGAGTTGAGTAGGAGGTCAGTAGAGGAGCGTAGTAAGCGAGTGGGTGAGTATATAGAGATGAGTTCAGAGATGTAGGGTGGAGCAGAGTTGTGAAGTGCTTTGAAAGTCAGTGTCATTAATTTGAATTTGATTCTGAAAGGTAACGGAAGCCAGTGCAGGGATTGACAGAATGGCGAGGCAGAGGAGGAGCGGTTGCTGAGGTGTATGAGCCTCGCAGCAGTGTTCATTATGGACTGGAGAGGTGACAGTCTCTGGAGGGGGAGGCCAATTAAAAGAGAGATATAGTAGTCTAGACGCAATATGATGAGAGAGTGAATAAGAATTTTGGCAGCGTCTTGGGTGATAAATGATCGTATTTTGGATATGTTCCTTAAGTGGAAGTGACATGATTTGATAAGTGACTGGATATGAGGAGTGAATGACAGGGCAGAATCTAGGATAACCCCAAGGCACCGGGCCTGGGGAGAGGGGGTGATAGTGGAATTGTTGACTATGATGGATACTTCGGGGATGCTACTGGTGTTATTTGGAGGAAAGAGAACCATTTCTGTTTTGGAGAGGTTTAATTTAAGGTAGCGTTGCGACATCCAGGTAGAGATAGCGGACAGGCAGGAGGAGACGCGAGTTAGGAGTTCTGGGTTGAGATCAGGAGATGAGAGATAGATCTGAGTAAGATAATAAATATTACTGCCCATAAACTTGGGAATTAAGAGGCTTCCCATAGAGTTGAGATGGAAAGCCCAATTAGTCATGAAATTATTTTTTTGAGTGCCAGATCTGTATCTGCTTCTTGTAAAAGTAAATCATGTAAGTAAACCAAAATATTTTCTAGGGAAGGAACTTTATCATCTATAATACACTAATGAAACACCAGTCCTAAAAGTTAATATGATACAGTATGGGATCGGTTAGCTGGAAACCTATTATCCAGAAAGCTACGAATTAAGGAAATGCTGTCTCCCATAGACTCCATTTTATCCAAATAATCCACATTTTTAAAAATGATTTCCTTTTTCTCTGTAATAATAAAACAGTACCTTGCACTTGATCCCAACTAAGATATAATTAATCCTTATTGGGGGCAAGACCAGTTTATTGGGTTTATTTAATGTTTACATGATTTTCTAGAAGACTCAAGGTGTGATCCATTATCCGGAAAAGCCCAGCATCCAAGCATTCTGGATAGAAGGTTCCATGCCTGGATTTTAAAAAATCCAACCTTTGTCCACAATACAAAGTTTGGGAAGCCTTTATATGTGACAAGATGATTAAGGAAGACGATTAAGGCTTAGGCCACAATTAGAAACTGGAATGTAAATAATCAGGTTGGCTAAAATGATAATGTTTGCTGAGATTTAGACCAAAAGCTAATTTCACAAAAAAGTAAAACATTTTTTTTTTCAGTGCCAATATAATATAAAAATATGCAAATCATGAGAATGGTCATAAATGAAGATAGAAATAAAAATGAGGATTCAAATGTATTGCTTTAATTATAACCAAATAATATCTATTACAATTAAATGGCACATAATAATAGTTTATTGCATCATTCTGAACGGTATAGAGAACTAATTGGAAAGAAAGACACAGGACCCCAATGGCATTCACCTCATTATCTACAGTACCAAGCAAATGGTATAATTAGGACTATTTCCTATCATGACTATTATGACTATTTTTGATTGTGTGCACTATTCACAAACAGCATATTATAGACCTGAAAGTCCTGTGGTGGGAAGGGACTAGATTCTATGGAATGTGAAATGTACAATAGGAATTACATTCAGCATGACATCATCAAAAATAAGGTGAGAAAAATAAATCACGTCAAACAAATAATTTAGTTTGATAAAGTAAAAAAAAAAACAGTTGATTGAATATGATTACATCGCCTAGGACTTTTGATACAATTCTTCAGAAGACAAAGACAAATAAAAACACTTGAGTCGTAGGCGAGCAAATATGTACACGATAAAGACTTAACTGAAGGGGCAGAGGTGGACTAATGAGCCAGTCATGTACTACAGCATTTAATTCTGGGACAACATTTTTACTTGTTTATTGAGTGTCTATGAAGAAAAATCCTTATCTTTCCAGTGATACACAGTTGTAAAGACTGATAAATGCATACAGGAGTTTTGACAAATAGTAAGTAATGGGTGAATTACATATATGGGGCAGATTTACTAAGGGTTGAATCTTGAAGTTAAAAAAACTGCGAAATTCAACCCTCGAATTGAAATCTCTCAACTTCGAATATCATATTCAATTGATCGACGATGGAATAGAATTCGTTCGATTGAAGATTAAATCGTTCGAATCGGCCGTTTCAAACGTTTTTTAGCGATCGGTCGAAGGATTTTTATTCGACCAAAAAAACTTAGGCTAACATTGCAATTCGGTAGCTTTAATTTGTCAAAGTATGAAGTCAAAGTTTTTTTTAAAGAGACAGTACTTCGATTATCGAATGGTCAAATAGTCGAACGATTTTTACTTCGAAACGTTCGAATCGAAGTCGAATGGTCGAATATAGCCTATTCGATGGTCCAAGTACCCAAAAATTTACTTAGAAATTCTAACTTTTTGAAATTCGAACCATCACTCGAACTTAGTAAATCTGCCCCTAAATGTAAGAGTACATTCTGGCATCAAATTTTCATATTTATATACTGTATGTAAAGTCTTCCTTTAATAGACAGTGATTTATTTTCTTGGTTTTATTATTTCCCTTGAAGGGTCTAACTTGAATCCTGCCATAGTGACAAGGACAAGATGTTCTCTGCACTCAGCCTATAGTAATATACTGTATTAATGACATTAAGGGGGTTACTTGTTTGCTTATTTATGAAAAAATCAAATAAAAAAAGCTGGAATCAGTGCAATTGGAGGGGAAAACTTGAATACTCGAATTGATCGAGTTATCGGCAAAAAAAAAACCTGAAAAACTGAAATCATCTTCAAATGGTTCAAGGGACCTCTGCCATTGACTTCTACATGACCTCGACAGGTTTTATCTGTATTTTCAGAATAAATCTGGAAAAAAACTCGAGGCTTTTTTTAACCCAAATTTTTTTGTTTTTACTGAAACTACCCTTGAAAAACTTGAACTTTTCTGAAAAACACAACTTGACCTTTGATAAATCTGACCCTAAGACATTTAGGGACCGATTCACTAACTTCGAGTGAAGGATTCAAAGTAAAAAAACTTTGAATTTCGAAGTTTTTTTTGGGCTACTTCGACCATCGAATGGGCTACTTCGACCACGACTTCGAATCTAAGGATTCGAAGTAAAAATCGTTTGACTATTTGACCATTCGATAGTCGAAGTACTGTCTCTTTAAAAAAAACTTCGACCCCCTAGTTCGGCATCTAAAAGCTACCGAAGTCAATGTTAGCCTATGGGGAAGGTTTTTTTGATCAAAGGATATTCCTTTGATCGTTGGATTTAAATCCTTCGAATCGTTCGATTCAAATCCTTCGAATCGTACGAATAATCCTTCGATCGTACGGTCGTACTATCTGCGCTAAATCCTTCGACTTCGATATTCAATTCCCAGTCGAATATCGAGGGTTAATTAACCCTTGATATTCGACCCTTAGTGAATCAGCCCCTTAGTGCATACAGCTGCTAAATATTGCCTTTCACACAATAAAAGGTAAGATAATAAATATTACTACCCATAAACTTGTGAATTAAGCAGCTTCTCATAGAGTCGAGATGGAAAGCCCAATTAGTCATTATTTCTAATTTTTTGAGTGCCAGATCTGCATCTGCTTCCTGTAAAAGTAATACCGTCGTTTTTCAGCATCCAAAATGTTCTGAAAAAGTCTACCTTGGCTTATATGGTTGCTGAGATTGCAGTCACTTTTAATCATTCCTATACCAACAGTTCACTTGGGGAGAGACTGCAATATCCCACAATGCCCTCTGTTGGTTATATGAAAGAATAACAGTGCGCCCTCTGTTGGTTATATGAAAGATTAACAGTGACTGCAATATCACACAGCGCCATCTGTTGGTTGTATGAAAGAATAACAGAGACTGCAATATCACACAGCGCCATCTGTTGGTTGTATGAAAGAATAACAGAGACTGCAATATCACACAGCACCATCTGTTGGTTGTATGAAAGAATAACAGGGACTGCAATATCACACAGCACCATCTGTTGGTTGTATGAAAGAATAACAGGGACTGCAATATCACACAGTGCCATCTGTTGGTTGTATAAAAGAATAACCGGGACTGCAATATCACACATCGCCCTCTGTTGGTTATACAAAAGATTAACAGTGATGACAATATCACACAGCGCCCTCTGTTGGTTATACAAAAGATTAACAGTGATGGCAATATCAAACAGCACCCTCTGCACATGGTAGTGGGACAGTGGGACAATGCACACAGTAATCCGTTTGGCAATTCTCTGTCACCATCAGCTTTGCAAAGAAGTCCGGTTGATCGCTGGGGGGGTCGCTTTGGCAGAATGTGCGCTGCTGGGAGACAGGGCTGTAGTTGTGTCTAGGCTTATACGCGAGTCAATAAGTTTTCCCAGTTTTTGTAGGTAAAATTAGGTACCTCGGCTTATACACGGGTCGGCTTATACACGAGTATATACGGTATATGCAAGTAAACCAAAATATTTAATAGGGAAGGAACTTTATCATCTATAATACACTAATGAAACACCAGTCCTAAAAGTTAATATGATACAGTATGGGATCGGTTAGCCGGAAACCCATTATCCAGAAAGCTCTCCCATAGACTCCATTTTATCCAAATAATCCATAATTTTAAAAATGATTTCCTTTTTCTCTGTAATAATAAAACAGTATCTTGTACTTGATCCCAACTAAGATGTAATTAATCCTTATTGGAGGCAAAACCAGCCTATTGGGTTTTACAAAACTCCCATGAACTCGAAATTTGATGCTTGGTAAATCTGCCTTTTACTGTCATACTAATATTTTGTTCCTTCACGAAAAATTTGAGGTTTACGAATTTTCTCCACAGCTATTTTCATTTGTTCTTTTTTTATTTGGATCTTTTAATAACTTTCATGACATTTGGGATTTTAGAGAAATTAAAACTCTAACTCCTCTAAAAGTCAACTTTTGACAAATGGGCCTTCCCATGTAAAACCCACAAAAACTCTCATACAAAACTTCACCAAGGAAAAGCTGTGAAAGTCCCATAGAAGTCAGTGGAGCCTCAAAACTATAGGCCAGTCTGACGTCAGTGGTAGGAAAGTTTTTCAAAGGGTTAATAAAGGATAAGATACTGGACTTCATTGCGAATCCTAATACTTTGAGTTTGTGCCAGCATGGTTTTATGCGTAATAGATCTTGCCAGACTAAAGGTGGCCATACACGGATAGATCCGCTCGTTTGACAATGTCGCCAAACGAGCGGATCTCCCTCCGATATGCCCACCTTCAAGGTGGGCAATATCGGGCAGATCCGATCGTGGGCCCTAGGATCCTAGCTCTCACAAACGGGCGGTCGGATCGCGGGACCGCATCAACGAACAGATGCGGCCGCGATCCGATGGGATTTTTAACCCCATCCGATCGAGATCTGGCCGACTTTCGGCCAGATCTCGATCGGGGAAGCCCGTCGGGGGCCCCCATACACGGGCCAATAAGCTGCCGACATGGTCTGTCGGCAGCTTTTATCGGCCCGTGTATGGCCACCTTAACTTAATTTCTTTTTATGAGAATGTAAGTAGAGACCTCGATTCTGGGATGGCAGTGGATGTGATTTACTTAGACTTTGCTAAAGCATTTGATACAGTGCCACACAGAAGATTACTGGTTAAATTAAGGAATGTTGGCCTGGGACATAGTATTTGTACCTGGATAGAGAACTGGCTAAAAGATAGACTACAAAGAGTGGTGGTAAATGGAACATTTTCTAATTGGACCAGTGTTGTTAGTGGAGTACAGATTTCCTTTTTCTCTGTAATAATAAAACAGTATCTTGTACTTGATCCCAACTAAGATGTAATTAATCCTTATTGGAGGCAAAACCAGCCTATTGGGTTTTACAAAACTCCCATGAACTCGAAATTTGATGCTTGGTAAATCTGCCTTTTACTGTCATACTAATATTTTGTTCCTTCACGAAAAATTTGAGGTTTACGAATTTTCTCCACAGCTATTTTCATTTGTTCTTTTTTTATTTGGATCTTTTAATAACTTTCATGACATTTGGGATTTTAGAGAAATTAAAACTCTAACTCCTCTAAAAGTCAACTTTTGACAAATGGGCCTTCCCATGTAAAACCCACAAAAACTCTCATACAAAACTTCACCAAGGAAAAGCTGTGAAAGTCCCATAGAAGTCAGTGGAGCCTCAAAACTATAGGCCAGTCTGACGTCAGTGGTAGGAAAGTTTTTCAAAGGGTTAATAAAGGATAAGATACTGGACTTCATTGCGAATCCTAATACTTTGAGTTTGTGCCAGCATGGTTTTATGCGTAATAGATCTTGCCAGACTAAAGGTGGCCATACACGGATAGATCCGCTCGTTTGACAATGTCGCCAAACGAGCGGATCTCCCTCCGATATGCCCACCTTCAAGGTGGGCAATATCGGGCAGATCCGATCGTGGGCCCTAGGATCCTAGCTCTCACAAACGGCGGTCGGATCGCGGGACCGCATCAACGAACAGATGCGGCCGCGATCCGATGGGATTTTTAACCCCATCCGATCGAGATCTGGCCGACTTTCGGCCAGATCTCGATCGGGGAAGCCCGTCGGGGGCCCCCATACACGGGCCAATAAGCTGCCGACATGGTCTGTCGGCAGCTTTTATCGGCCCGTGTATGGCCACCTTAACTTAATTTCTTTTTATGAGAATGTAAGTAGAGACCTCGATTCTGGGATGGCAGTGGATGTGATTTACTTAGACTTTGCTAAAGCATTTGATACAGTGCCACACAGAAGATTACTGGTTAAATTAAGGAATGTTGGCCTGGGACATAGTATTTGTACCTGGATAGAGAACTGGCTAAAAGATAGACTACAAAGAGTGGTGGTAAATGGAACATTTTCTAATTGGACCAGTGTTGTTAGTGGAGTACCGCAGGGCTCTGTACTAGGTCCCTTGCTTTTCAACTTGTTTATTAATGACCTGGAGGTGGGCATTGAAAGTACTGTTTCTATTTTTGCAGATGATACTAAATTGTGCAGAACTATAGGTTCCATGCAGGATGCTGCCACTTTGCAGAGTGATTTGTCTAAACTGGAAAACTGGGCAGCAAACTGGAAAATGAGGTTCAATGTTGATAAATGCAAGGTTATGTACTTTGGCAAAAACAATATAAATACTATAAAAAAATAATATAAAGTTATTCTCTAAATGGCCGTGTGTTGGGAGTTTCCTTAAATGAGAAGGATCTTGGGGTCTTTGTAGATAACACGTTGTCTAATTCTGGGCAGTGTCATTCTGTGGCTACTAAAGCAAATAAAGTTCTGTCTTGCATTAAAAAAGGGCATTAACTCAAGGGATGAAAACATAATTATGCCTCTTTATAGGTCCCTGGTAAGGCCTCATCTGGAGTATGCAGTGCAGTTTTGGACTCCAGTCCTTAAGAGGGATATAAATGAGCTGGAGAGAGTGCAGAGACTAAGTGCAACTAAATTGGTTAGAGGGATGGAAGACAAATTATGAGGGTAGACTGTCAAGGTTGGGGTTGTTTTCTCTGGAAAAAAGGCGCTTGAGAGGGGACATGATTACACTTTACAAGTACAATAGAGGACATTATAGACAAATAGCAGGGGACCTTTTTACCCATAAAGTGGATCCCCGTACCAGAGGCCACCCCTTTAGACTAGAAGAAAAGAACTTTCATTTGAAGCAACGTAGGTGGTTCTTTACAGTCAGGACAGTGAGGTTGTGGAATGCACTGCCGGGTGATGTTGTGATGCTGATTCAGTTAATGCCTTTAAGAATGGCTTGGATTATTTTTTGGACAGACATAATTTCAAAGGCTATTGTGATACTAAACTCTATAGTTAGTACTATAGATATGGGTATATAGAATTTAATTAAAAGTAGGGAGGGGTGTATGTATGGATGCTGGGTTTTCATTTGGAGGGGTTGAACTTGATGGACTTTGTCTTTTTTCAACCCAATTTAACTATGTAACTATGTAACTATGATTCTACTGGACATTTTTTTAACCATTCAGACTTTTAGAGTTTTTCTGGGTTTTTTTAGTGCTTATCCAATTCAATTTTTTTGTGATATAGAGATATTCACATTTTTTTTCAGATTGTTCAGTTTTTTTTTTTTCATTTGTGCTGTTTATATTGGGATCTTATAATAACTTTCACGGCATTTGTGGTTTTAGAGAAATGAAGTTTAATCATGGTTTCAAAAAGCTCTAATACCACTAACATTTGGCCTTTAATAAAGGGACCTCCAAGCTTTACCTGCAACTGCTTTTCAAGGTTAAAACTTGCAAATGGTAACACGTTGGGGCACATTTACTAAGGGTCGAATATCGAGGTCGAAGGATTTACCGCAAATACTTTGATCGAACAATTCGAGGATTTTAATCCATCGATCGACCTCTTTAATCCATCGATCGACCTCTTCTATCAAAAAAAGCCTAGAAACCTTATGGGGAAGGTCCCCATAGGCTAACATTGATGCTCGGTAGGTTTCAAGTGCCGAAGCAGGTAGTCAATGATTTTTTTAAAGAGACAGTACTTCGACTATCAAATGGTCGAATAGTCGAACGATTTTAAGTTTGAAACGTTCGATTCAAAGTCGTAGTCGAAGGTCGAAGTAGCCTATTTGATGGTCGATGTAGCCAAAAAAACATAGAAATTCGGAGTTTTTTAACTTCGAATCCTTCACTCGAGCTTAGTAAATGTGCCCCGTTGTATTGGTCACTGGCACTGTTCACTGGCATGACTTGACTGTAGCTGGGTATGATGGTCACTACAACATGGAGCTAGCAACTGCTCTTGTATAAACTATAGTAAAAAAAAGAAAAAGCTGTGCTTATGATGAAACAGTTTTAAATTATTGGGGGTATAATAAGGGTGTGACCACAAAATACATATAGAGAAAGACATGGCTCACATGGGCAACTATAGATATTTTATTATAGCTTTCTCCCAGATTGTTGGACTCCTGAGCCAGATTCAGATCAGCTTTTATCTCTGATATGGATGATTCTGATTCTAAAATAGAAACCTTCCCCTGCCAATACCAATAAAATAAACTTCTCCTGACTGAAAGAAATAAAACATTGGCAGAATTGGAATCACCATCTGCCATCCGTTTGAAGGTTCTTCTAAACCTAATAAGATATTTACACATTCATAGAATTTGTGAATGCAGTTCGTTGGCTAAAAGACTGATAGCCTTCCTTGTCTCAATATATTTTGAATTTTGTACAAAACTTAATGGTTTGTCCTCCAATGAAGATCCTTCATGCTTTAGCATGAACTTTACTTCAGCCTCTTGTTGCTTTTCCTCATTGTCCATTGACTTCAGTGTTGTACTGGGCCGGTGAGACACTGGGAAAAAACCTAGGGGTAAATTTATCAAAGAGTGAAGTTCCCCCACTAGAGTGAAATTCCGCAGCTCTCAATTTATTTCTATGGGATTTTGAAAGGTCTATTTATGAATGGGTGAAAGTGATAAATACCCTTTGATAAATATGCCTTTAAAAACCCCATAGAAATGAATGGAGAGTGGCGGAATTTCACTCAAGTGGCGGAACTTCACTATTAACTTCACTCTTTGATAAATATACCCTTTGGTATCCCGCCTTCAAGATCCCCACCAATTTCTGTATAGTATTTTCCAAACTATTGTCTTTTGGCCACCCAACCTGTGGTATCTTGTTTTTTCTTTTTTTCACCCATTTAGTTGCTACAGTTAGATGTCCTTAGGTTTAGCTGCAGAAACCTGGAGCCCTAAAAGTGTATTGATAATCACTGGAACTTATGCAGCTCTCTGTCTTTTCAGAGGGCTACAAGACACTATCCTGGATACAAGTATACCAGTGTGTTACACATGTCTTAAAGAGTTGCAGAAAAGCTGAATATAAAAAGGGTGTCATCACATTGACTAACCTCCAGGATCTCCAGGAGAAGTAGGACAGATTAGCTAGTGAGTTTAGAGCTTCTTTCAAAACTAGCATTGGAATGGTGGTAGACTAAAATTTTCATAAAGTGATTTGGGGAGAACAATAATGCAGTTTTTTGCTGAAATATGTCACACTCTGGTTGTTCTCTGCTCAAGAAATATAGACCTATAAGTACGGGGCTAATGTTCTTAAGTATCTTCACTTTTATCACCATTTCTAAATGGCAGTGCCCCTTTAGGGTAAGATCCGGGGAGATTTAGTCCCCCCCCGAAGACAAAATGCCTCTTCTAGAGGCGATTAATCTCCCCAAATAGGCTTCCCGTCGGCTAGAATCGGAGTGCTTCTTTTTCCGAAGTTGCTTCACAAGGAAACTTTGGGCGACTTCAGAAAGCCGAAGTGATCCGAGTGCCATCCTGCCAGCAAATTACATTCTAGCCGGCGGGAAGGCAATTCAGGGAGATTAGTCAACCGAAGAAGAAGCGATTTGTTGCTGGGCGACTAATCTCCCGAAATAGCAGCATGTGTCTCATCTTCGGCAACTATTCTCCCCGAAATGCCTTCCTACCAGCTAGAATCTAAATCGCTGGTGTGATGGCACTCAAAGTTGCCTCACGAGGAAACTTTGGGCGACTTCGGAAAACAAAGCGCTCCGAGTGACATCCCGCCAGTGATTTCTATTCTAGCGGGCGGAAAGGCTTTTCAGGGACCAGTCGCCAGGCGACTAAATCTCCCTGAATCTTCCCATGTGTCTCTACCCTAAGTCATCAAAAATACCCTGCCCCCACTGCTGCATGCAAAGCTACATTCGATATGTAAGATATTAACCCTTTAAGTGCCAGCAGAATTTCACACTTTGGTTACGCGAAATGCCAGCCGTTTTTAAGCATTTTGTGCTCTCTCACTTTAGGGGCATTTTCTGAGGGGAAACCTATAGTTTACCTAGGAAAACTATACATTGTTTTTTTCGGTAGAAACTGGGCTTTCTAAATCTGCATGAGTTTTTATGTATTTCCACCTGTGCAAAAAAATTTATAGTGCTAAATACCAAAAAAAAAATGAAAAATTACCATTTTTCATCGTATATCAATTTATACCAGAAAAATATTTCATTTTACAGGTGAAAATCCAACTGATTTGGAAAAGCCTTACGTCTCTCGAACATGCCAATACCAGATATGTATAGTTTTATGGAGATTTAGGACTTCTGTACAGCAAAAACTCCCGGCAGTATATTACTGAATTTTGAAAGCACTAAGGCAGAAAACGGCATGCTTTAGATTCCAAGGCAAAAAATCCTGAAACCATAGGTTTACCCCAGAAAACCATACATTTTTGAAAAGTACAGATTCTGCCGATTACAAAATGGGTAACTATGTCTCTCTACTCCCAACTACCAATCATAAAAGCTTGTCTGAACATAGCGGTTTTTCAAAATAAAATTCAAAATTCTGAAAAATCATTTCAAATGTTTTATTTTGCTGCTCCGCATATCCCAAACTACCCATGCCTTTCTGCTCCAAACTACTGAGTCGCAAGGCTTTCCCACAATTGTCGGTTTTGGTGAAATATCTGAAAATTGCCTCAAACCTTCAACTTCTCAGCACCATATCACCCATGTATCATTACGTACTAAGAAAAAGCACCCTAAATATGATTGCCAGGGTTCCTCTGAACATTTTGGTGGCCATTGTTCATAAGTTTACCAAAGTATCTGGCATTTAGAGGCCCCAAAATGAAGTTAGCGCATACAAACAGTCCCGTGGGTAACTTCAGCTAATGAAAAATCAACACATTGACTGCATTTTTGTGGGGTAAAAACACAGAAAAATATATTTACCCCCCAAAACCCATATATTTTTGGAAAGTACACATTCTACTGAATCTAAAATGGGTACCCATGCCTTTCTGCTCCAAACTACTGAGTCGCAAGGCTTTCCCACAATTGTCGGTTTTGGTGAAATATCTGAAAATTGCCTCAAAGCTTCAACTTCTCAGCACCATATCACCCATGTATTGTTACGCACCAAGAAAAAACACCCTAAATATGATTGCCAGGGTTCCTCCAAACAGTTTGGTGGCCATTGTTCATAGGTTTACCAAAGTATCTGGCAGTTAGAGGCCTCAAAATGAAGTTAGCGCATACAAATAGTCCTGTGGGGAACTTCATCTAATGAGAAATCAACACATTGACTGCATTTTTGTGGGGTAAAAACACAGAAAAATATGTTTACCCCCCAAAACCCATATATTTTTCGAAAGTACAAATTCTACTGAATCTAAAATGGGTACCCATGCCTTTCTGCTCCAAACTACTGAGTCGCAAGGCTTTCCCACAATTGTCGGTTTTGGTGAAATAGCTGAAAATTGCCTCAAAGCTTCAACTTCTCAGCACCATATCACCCATGTATTGTTACGCACCAAGAAAAAACACCCTAAATATGATTGCCAGGGTTCCTCCAAACAGTTTGGTGGCCATTGTTCATAGGTTTACCAAAGTATCTGGCAGTTAGAGGCCTCAAAATTAAGTTAGCGCATACAAATAGTCCTGTGGGGAACTTCATCTAATGAGAAATCAATACATTGACTGCATTTTTGTGGGGTAAAAACATGGAAATATATGTTTACCCCCCAAAACCCATATATTTTTGGAAAGTACACATTCTACTGAATCTAAAATGGGTACCCATGCCTTTCTGCTCCAAACTACTGAGTTGCAAGGCTTTCCCACAATTGTCGGTTTTGGTGAAATATCTGAAAATTGGCTCAAAGCTTCAACTTCTCAGCACCATATCACCCATGTATCATTACGCACCAAGAAAAAACACCCTAAATATGATTGCCAGGGTTCCTCCAAACAGTTTGGTGGCCATTGTTCATAGGTTTACCAAAGTATCTGGTAGTTAGAGGCCTCAAAATGAAGTTAGCGCATACAAATAGTCCTGTGGGGAACTTCATCTAATGAGAAATCAACACATTGACTGCATTTTGTGGGGTAAAAACACAGAAATATATGTTTACCCCCCAAACCCATATATTTTTGGAAAGTACACATTCTACTGAATCTAAAATGGGTACCCATGCCTTTCTGCTCCAAACTACTGAGTTGCAAGGCTTTCCCAAAATTGTCAGTTTTGGTGAAATATCTGAAAATTGCCACAAAGCTTCAACTTCTCAGCACCATATCACCCATGTATTGTTACGCACCAAGAAAAAGCACCCTAAATATGATTGCCAGGGTTCCTCCAAACAGTTTGGTGGCCATTGTTCATAGGCTTACCAAAGTATCTGGCATTTAGAGGCCCCAAAATGAAGTTAGCGCATACAAACAGTCCCGTGGGTAACTTCAGCTAATGAAAAATCAACACATTGACTGCATTTTTGTGGGGTAAAAACACAGAAATATATGTTTTCCCCCCAAACCAATATATTTTTGGAAAGTACACATTATACAGAATCTAAAATGGGTACCCATGCCTTTCTGCCACAAACTACTGAGTCGCAACGCTTTGCCAAATTTGGTGGTTTTGGTGAAATATCTGAAAATTGCCTCAAAGCTTCAACTTTCCAGCATCGTATTGTCCATGTATCATTACCAGCATAAAGCATCCTAAATATAAACATAGGGGTCTACTAAACAGTTTGATGCGCAATGTGCATAGATATACCAAACTATGTGGCGCACAGAGACCCCCAAATGACAATATGTATAGACATTTTCACGGCTGACGCGCTGGCTGCTGCAATATAACCACCCAGTGTGTGTATTATGCAAAATTAGACCACCTAACAGTACAGAGACCCCAGAAAACCATATATTTTCAGAAAGTACACATTCTGACGAATCCAATATGGGTAAATAAGTGTTTCTACTGCAAACTGCCAAACTGCAAAGCAATGCTGAACATAACGTTTTTTATCAAATTTCTGAAAATCGTCACAAAGCTTGAATTTTACCCCATTATATGCCACACATTTTGTAACTTATCAGCATAAAACATCCTAAATATGAACGCCAGGGGTCTACTAAACACTTTGATGCCCAATATGCATAGATATACCAAACTATGTGGCGCACAGAGACCCCCAAATGACAATAGTGTATATAAATTTTCACGGCTGACGCGCTGGCTGCTGCAATATAAGCACACGGTGTGTGTAATATGCGACATTAGACCTCCCTAACAGTACAGAGACCCCAGAAAACCATATATTTTCAGAAAGTACACATTCTGACGAATCCAATATGGGTAAATATGTGTTCCTATTGCAAACTGCCAAACTGCAAAGCAATGCTGAACGTAACGGTTTTTATCAAATTTCTGAAAATCGTCACAAAACTTGAATTTTACCCCATTATATGCCCCACATTTCGTAACTTATCAGCATAAAACATCCTAAATATGAGCGCCAGGGTTCTACTGAACACTTTGATGCCCAATATGCATAGATATACCAAACTATGTGGCGCACAGAGACCCCCAAATGACAATAGTGTATATACATTTTCAAAGCTGACGCGCTGGCTGCTGCAATATAAGCACCTGGTGTGTGTATTATGCGACATTAGACCCCCCTAACAGTACAGAGACCCCAGAAAACCATATATTTTCAGAAAGTACACATTCTAACGAATCCAATATGGGTAAATATGTGTTCCTACTGCAAACTGCCAAACTGCAAAGCAATGCTGAACATAACGGTTTTTATCAAATTTCTGAAAATCGTTACAAAACTTGAATTTTACCCCATTATATGCCCCACATTTCGTAACTTATCAGCATAAAACATCCTAAATATGAACGACAGGGGTCTACTGAACACTTTGATGCCCAATATGTATAGATATACCAAACTATGTGGCGCACAGAGACCCCCAAATGACAATAGTGTATATACATTTTCACAGCTGACCACTGGCTGCTGCAATATAAGCACCTGGTGTGTGTATTATGCGACATTAGACCCCCCCTAACAGTACAGAGACCCCAGAAAACCATATATTTTCAGAAAGTACACATTCTGACGAATCCAATATGGGTAAATAAGTGTTTCTACTGCAAACTGCCAAACTGCAAAGCAATGCTGAACATAACGGTTTTTATCAAATTTCTGAAAATCGTAACAAAGCTTGAATTTTACCCCATTATATGCCCCACATTTCGTAACTTATCAGCATAAAACATCCTAAATATGAACGCCAGGGGTCTACTGAACACTTTGATGCCCAATATGCATAGATTTACCAAATTATGTGGTGTACAGAGGCGCCCAAATGACAGTAGTGTATATACGTTTTCATGGCTGACGCAATATAAGCACCCAGTATGTGTATTTGCACCATAAGACCCCCTAACAGTATGGAGACCCTAGAAAACCATATATTTTTTAGAAAGTACACATTCTGACGAATCTAAAACAGGTAATTACATCTTTCTACTGCAAACTACCAAACTGCAAAGCTATGCCGAACATAGCGGTTTTTATCAAATTTCTGAAAATCGTCACAAAGCTTTATTTTACCCCATTATGTGCCCCACATTTCATAACGTATCAGCATAAAACATCCTAAATATGAACGACAGGCGTCTACTGAACACTTTGATGCCCAATATGCATAGATTTACCAGACTATGTGGCGCACAGAGACCCACAAATGGATATATAGTAGATAAAATTTACATAGGCAAAACAAAATAACACAGAACAGTGTGAAATGCAAATAAATCACCAAAAACGAATAAAACAACAAAAATCAATCATTTTTTTTTACACTAGTGTAATCGGCCACCAGAATTACCGTTTGAATATTTTAGCTGGGCCAAATCGATTATACGGACAGAAACAAGTGAACAACACAAATGCAGAGCTGAAAATGCAATAAAATGGCTAAAAATTCAATAAAATGGCTAAAAATGCACCAAAATACCCAAAATTGCAATATAACCACCAAAATAACATATAAAAGCTATTGCACAGTACGGTTAGTGAATACGCTATTCGGAACGGCAATAAAACATTTTTTTTAGTCAAAAAAGAGACGAGGGCGATAAGAAAAAAAAAAAAAGCCACAAAGCCATATATGTACATATGCGTGTCACAACGGGTAAATTGCATGTTATTTGCGCGTGTGTACAAGTGTACATGGGTGCTGTGAGTGTGTGTGACCCCCCCAATCCCCAAAAATCTATGTGTGAGTGTGTGTAAGTGTGAATGTAAGTGTATATTACTGTAATAAGTGTGTGTTGGTGTGTTTGTGTGTTTTTGTGTGTGTAAATGTTACACTTACCTGGGGTACAGTAGATGCATCAGATCCATGAGAAAGGGTCCCACGCAGCAGATCTCCAGCTCCAACGGTGATCAGGCATGGGGGGGCGGAGCTGGGCGGAAGTGAAGTGTAGGCAGCAGCAGGACGCATAGGAAACGCGTCCCTGCTGCTGCTTTGGGGCCCCTTGGCGATCGTGCCCCAGGGGCCACTCGATCCCCTGCTCTGCTCGTTGTCTAGGGGCAGGGGATCGTGAAGGAACGGAGCGAGCGGCTCTAACAGCCGCTCCTCAGCTCGCAAACCCGGAAGTGCTGCAGAACGTAGAATCTACGATCTGTGGCACTTTGGTACTTTGATCGACAGAATGTAGATTCTACGATCTGTGGCACTTAAAGGATTAAACCGTTTCTTTGTGCTACTAAATTGGAAAGCTTTTATTTATGAATTTCTTATTAGCCTATAAAAGGACCGTTTCATTTCTACTTTGCTACATTTCATACATTTCTACTAATAGCCAAAGCCACATTTTTGCAGTGTCCAAAGTGCTGTACTGGTTTCCAGTCTATTACCATCTTAAAATTAAATATTCATGACATAAACAAATAATATTGTTTTCAAACAAATATACACTAATCCCAGAGTTGCACTGAGATGTTTGGGTTAGCACGGGGCACTCCTGTCCACATTACTTGTCACTTGTTGGAATGGGATAGTTCAAGGGAGTTCAGAAAGCCGAGCTGGATGCCTGTCATACCAGACAAGTAACACTGTACCATAGACACAAACCCAATGCCTTGTGCCGGCCACTGGATAGTGATCACCAGCTGTAAATGCCAAGACCAGCCTGCAATATTGTGTAACTGAGACAGCAGCACTTTAGGCTGTTTCTAGGAGAAACTTTAAAGGGAAACATTAAGCTATTCATAGAGCAGGACTGCATTCGGTGCTGTTAAAAAAAATCCCAGTGGCAGCTGCATCGGGAGAACTAGAAGCCAGTCTGGCGATAATGCGGCAGAACTCTGGAACCCAGCAACTAAAGTGCCTTGTGCTAGATATACAGGATCCATTATCCAGAAACCCATTATCCAGAAAGCTGCGATGGAAGGCCATCTCCCATAGACTCCATTCTAATCAAATAATTCAAGTTTTTAAAACATATTTCGATGTTTCACTATAATATCAAAACAACACGTACTTTATCCCAACTACCATATAATTAATTATTTTTTGGTGGGAAAACAATCTTATTGGCTTTATATAATATTTAAATGATTTTAAGCAGATTTAAGTTATGGAGTCTCAAGAATTCTGTACAGCAAGTCCCATACCGGTATTTGATTAATACAGAGTAGGAGAGGGGGTATAAAAAAAGGACATATTATATTATTCAATACAGGTATGGGAACTGTTATTCAGAATGCTCGAGACATGGGGTTTTTCGGATAAGGGATCTTCATACCTGAAGTCTACTAGAAAATCATGTAAGCATTAAATAAACCCAAAAGGCTGGTTTTGCTTCCAATAAGGATTAATTATATTTCAGTTGGAATCAAATACAATGTACTGTTTTATTATTACAGAGAAAAAGGAAATCATTTTTAAAAGTTTTAATTATTTGGATAAAATGGAGTCTATGGGAGACAGCCTTTCTGGATGATGGGTTTCCCTGATAATGGATCCCATACCTGTAATCATTAGACACCTGAACAGAGAAAGATATGCAGGTAGGCCAATTTAAGAAAGGTCGAATTTTAGTGCTATTAGAGGTTTTTGAAACCAGGATTAAAATATACTGAATGCCATGAGAGTTATTAAAAGATTGGAATATGAATATAAAAAGTATGAATGAAAAAAAGGTGCAGAGAAAATACAAATATCTCTATAACCTCTAAAAATGTGAGTTTTTCGGACAATTACTAGCAAAAAAAAAACGTTGAATGGATAAAAAAAAATCCAACTACATTTTCTTAAAGATTATTAGACTATTAGAGTTTTTTGTGTTTTTTTTACTTAACACATAAGTCTTTGAAAAAAATACATTTTTGAAAAAAAGGAAATCCGAATGTTAGTAAATAGGCACCTCGGTTTTATACTGTCTTGTTTGATTTGTTGTATAGTGTACACGTTATTTATAAATAAAAAAAACCTTTACAATTTAATTATGATATCATTTTGATCATTTTGAGTGCTGTATATTTTGCTTGTTTATGACAAATAATAAGAATAAAATTATTTGAAAAAGATAAAAGCTCTCCAGTCTCCTAAACTAGAACTGGAGCAAACATTATGGGGCCGATTCACAAAGGGTTGAATATCGAGGGTTAATTAACCCTCAATATTTGACTGGGAATTAAAGTCCTTCGACTTCGAATATCGAAGTCAAAGGATTTTAGTGCAAATAGTGCGATCGAACGATAAAATCCTTCGAATCGAACGATAAAATCCTTCAAATCGAGCGATAAAATCCTTCGAATCGAACGATAAAATCCTTCGAATCGAACAATAAAATCCTTCGAATCGAACGATTCGAAGGATTTTAATACAATGATCTAAGGAATATCCTTTGATCAAAAAAAGTTAGCCAAGCCTATGGGGACCTTCCCCATAGGCTAACATTGAGTTCGGTAGCTTTCAGATGGCGAACTAGGGGGTTGAAGTTTTTTTCTTAAAGAGACAGTACTTCGACTATCGAATAGTCGAACGATTTTTAGTTCGAATAGTTCGATTCGAAGTCGTAGTCGAAGGTCGTAGTAGCCCATTCGATGGTCGAAGTAGCCCAAAAAACACATCGAAATTAGAAGTTTTTTTTACTTCGAATCATTCACTCGAAGTTAGTGAATCGGCCCCTATATCATTTTTCTATCCAACAGAAAACAGCATTTACAGAATAATCAACCATTAGCGCTAGTTATTTTCCTAGTGTAATCGTACATCTAACATGCTTTGATCCATTTGATCAAGTAGTAACCTACCAGTATTGTCTTTGACTGTGTCAGGACAAAATCCAAATATTTAATTAGTAATTAATTGATTCTGATCTTGATATATGGTAAATGTGTTCAATGGAAGGTGGCAAAAAATACATAAAGCTTAGGGCTAAACACCATGCGAGACTTTGTGGAATGGTTTTGGATTGTCAAAACGTATCCAAGTAGGAAGTAGTAGTGTGGGTCGAAGTATAGAGGGACTGATAGAAAAACATCTTGGGTAAACTACATGGAAAGTTTTCCATCCAACATGGCACAACTCTCTGATTGGATCGCTTCATGCTGCACCTTCATCCGAGATTAAATCTGATGGTGCCGGACCAGCCTTTTTTTGTGTTCAAATACATGAATGTCGCATTTAGATGAACAAACTACACCATCCGACTTTACCTGATCTGACTTTGCATTCTGCCTATAGGGAGATCAGATTTTGTGGGATCCTACAAATCTCCTGCTGTTGTGTGATGTTACATGGCAAGATCAGATACAATCTGACCCACAAAATCTGATCAAGATTGTCCATGTAGTTTTACCCTTATTCAGTTCATAATATTAAAAAATATAAACAGACCCCATGGGTCTTGAACTACAAAACATTTGCGTTATGGGATATTTCTTTTATGGTTATATTGCTGCCGCTTGGTTCTGGGTAGGTTTGTAACTATAGCTCCCCATAGACGCGACGATTCTTCTTGCCGAACGACCGAATTTAGGGAAGTCTGACCAATCCTTCAAAATTATCGTGCGGTTAGTGGGATTCGAACGATCGTACATCTTACGATTTTTCGGCCATCTGTCAGGAAATTGATCGGCCAGGTTAAAAAATCTTTGTCGGTCCCAGTGCAATCTACCTATGTTTGCAGGGCCAAGCAGGCAGCCCCCCTTTGTTTTCCTGGCAAATTGGTCTTTTTAGTTGATGGACAATTCGTACGATCGTTCCGAGAAAATCGTGGTCTCACGATGAGGATCTGATCTTTTCAAAATCTCAACATCTATTTCCAGCTTGTGACTGAAGGGGGGCCCTGGCTAAGTTTTGACCGTCAAGGTTTGACTAGAGTTTTTCCCTAGGAAATACCCAGAGCCTTTCATAAACACACAGTATGTGTGGGGAGAACAAGTCTAGGCAGATTCACCTCTGTTCAGACTCAAGCACAGACACTGCTGAAAATACATCAGGCCAGAAGCAGCAGTTCAGCAGCTGCAAGTAAATACCGCAGAGACTGTCTGACTGTATAACAAATAATGGAACTACAGTGTCATCTGTTGACAATTTTCTCCTACACGTAGAAAATGTATACGACTCCCCCTGGATTTTCCTGGGCAGCAGATTCAACACAGAAATGACTGAACATGAGCCAATCATTTTAAATGCAATAGATGGAAAACACAAACAACTAGTGATGGGCGAATTTGTCCCGTTGTGAATTTTCAGCGAAATTTGCAAAACAGAGAAAAATTTGCGAAACGCATTGAAGTTAAATTATTTAGATGTGCATCAATTTAGACTTCCGCGACATTTGTTATACGTGCGCCTATGTGTAATTGCAGGTGCATGCTAAGTGCCAACAATTGCAACCTGTGCATAATTGACCAACTTAGCATCTGATTTGGTAAATTGCTTATAAGGTGAAACAGAGGCAATTTCCACCAGATTTGTGTTATAATGGTGTCACTTGGGGCACACAGCATTAATAACGGCACTACTATATATTTTAATTGGTACAAGTCAGTAGTTGTTATTGATGCAACTCATTAGGGGAACTCTGGTATTACCAATGCCTCCAGACTGGTGGTAAGTGTAGGGTTCCTTTGCTTTAGGGCTCTTACAGACGAGCGTTTGAAGCTGCGCTCCCCCTGCATTCCATTTTTATGCGGAACAGGCCAATGTAGGCGCCTAACACAGGTTGAGACACATCATGCTGCATTTTTCCTGCGTTCGGCACCTACATGTGCCAGTGTGAGTACATCCCCATTGAAAAAAACTGAATGCGTCTACTCCTGTGCTCCCCTGCAGCTGAACGCGTAAAAATGGAATGCAGAGGAGCGCAGCTTCAAACACTCGTCTGTAAGAGCCCTAAGTGTGAGCGGGGACGCATCGGTGCTGCCATAATTAGCTAAAATCAGGCAAGGTCTCATGTTATCAATGCATGCTCAGTTTTACATCCTTGTGTGTTGCACGCCACATTTTTTTTTCCCACAGTAGTGTTTTTTTTCCAAAAATTCCAGAATTATTGTGACAAAATACCCACCACTGATGTCTGATGTAGTAAAATAAATGCAATTGCGCATGCAAATTTTTGGAAAGTGGGGGCTAGTGTGGCAAACTGTTTCATAGTGGGGATTGGTTCACAACAAAAAAATGGTATTAGCATGTGATTTTTTTGCTACAAGTTTGTTCAACTATGTCAGGGCCTGGTGGCTGTTACCAGTGTTGATGTCCGGACCAAGGACCAGCAGCCATACAGACAGGCAGGGACAGTCCAATATGTGGTACACAAGGGGTTAAGAGGCTCAAAGTCAGGCAAAATACAGGCAATCAGTGTAGTCAGACTCAAAGCAAAAGGGTCAGGATCTAGGAACCAGTCAATACAGCAATATTAGCACACCCAGAAACTCACAGAAACAAGACCAACATTAGGGGCATTAAACTATTTAGAATTTTCGCAACAAACTGCGATGTCACATAGAAGTGCATCACTGCATGATCTTGGGCACTGCAATCTTGGATATGTCAACACGAATAGGAGTGTGCCCGAAAGCTTGTAACAGGCTATTGATGCACTGTGCAAACCTTGTAATTACCGCCATTCAGGGTGAGGTAGTTTCAAGGCTCTCTAACATCAATCGGCACACTTGAGTACAATACAGCCGACCTGATGGACACAATGGTGCTTAGGGCAACTGCAAATGCAAGGACCATGTTTGGTGCTTTTGAGAGACCTACAAGCCTCCTTTGGCTTTCTCTAACCTGGTTTACTGTAATAAAAAGCACATAAGCATAATCATACCATTATTCCATTCTGGATGGTTCGCTCAGGCAAATCTCCTCTCAACCAGCATTGCTACGCCAATGAGGTGAATATAAAAAGTAAAGTATGACAGTTGAAAGGCAGCAGCTCCGAGTAGGGTTGCCACCTTTTCTGCCGGTGGAGACCGGGCAGGGGGCAGGCCGTCATGTGGAGGGGGCAGGGCGAGCCATCAGGGGGCATGGTTATGGCACAGTGATTGGCTAATCGCGTGCCAATCATGGGGAATCCTGCCTAGTTTTCCTAATTTGGAAAACTGGGCAGGAAGTTTTGACCGGGGCAGGCCTTCAAATAACAGGGCTGTCCAGGTCAAAACCGGACAGGTGGCAACCCTAGCTCCGAGCAGGTTACCAGGGGCAGCAAAAATGTGGCTCCTGGTTAGGGATGTAGCGAACGTCGGAAAAAAAGTTCGCGAACATATTCGCGAACTTGCGCAAAAATGCGAGCGGTTCGCGAACGGTTCGCGAACCCCATAGACTTCAATGGGAAGGCGAACTTTAACATCTAAAAAAGACATTTCTGGCCAGAAAAATGATTTTAAAGTTGTTTAAAGGGTGCAACGACCTGGACAGTGGCATGCCAGAGGGGGATCAAGGGCAAAAATGTATCTGAAAAATCTGCCTGTGTGTGCTTGGAAGAGATAGTGTAGGGGGAGAGCTGTTAGTGATTTCAGGGACAGATGATAGTAAGTTTGCTGGCTAGTAATCTGCTTGATACTGCTCTGTATTGGAACAAAAAAATAAATAAAAGCAGTCCTTACAAGGACTACTGTTATTGCAGCAGTCAGCAGATGAGATCAGAAGCAGGACAGCTGCCCACTGCAGCTACATACAGAGCACTGCAGTAGAAGGTAGATTACTAGCCAGCAAAGCTACCTAAGCTTAAATGTCCCTCAAACCCCTGCAGACTTCTGTCCCTCCAATAACAGAGCAGTATCAACACGATTACTAGCCAGCAAACTTTCAACTGTCCCTGAAATCACTAACAGGCAGCAGCTCTCTCCCTACACTATCTCTTCAGCACACACAGGCAGAGTGAAAAAACGCTGCAGGGCTTCGGTTTTTATAGGGAAGGGGAGTGGTCCAGGGGAGAGCTTCCTGATTGGCTGCCATGTACCTGCTGGTCTGGGGTGAGAGGGCAAAAAAAAGCGCCAACAATGGCGAACCCAAAATGGCGAACGTCGCGCGACGTTCGCGAACTTCCGGCGAGCGCGAACACCCGATGTTCGCGCGAACAAGTTCGCCGGCGAACAGTTCGCGCCATCTCTACTCCTGGTACCTTTAAGAGTCGAATTTCCTTTTTAAACCTTCTTTTCTAGGTTAAGCCTCAGGTGGCTCCTGCATTAGAAACAGCGCTGCTCTCAACTCTCATATAAAACCAGCCCTCACCCTGTGGTGCACTGGTGTATAAAATAGAGCTAATAACAAGCAGGTCAAGCACAAATGAGATGAGTCAAAAGATGATTGATGTCTTGTGGGGACTACATCTTTTCCAAACATATCCATAAACACGGCAATACATTTGTTGTGCAGCTCATGCCACAATTTTCAATTTGGTTATGAATTCATTATGAGGGTAAATGTACAATGTGCAATAATGAGGACAGCATTAATGTAGGAATAATATACTGAGCCACTGGATATCTAAACTAAATAAAATAAAGGGATATAAATTCTACAGGTATGGGATCTTTTATCCAGAAACCCATTATCCAGAAAGATCCAAATTACGAGAAGGCCATCTCCCATGGACTCCAATTTTTATCAAATAATTCAGATTTTTAGAAATGATTTCCTTTTTCTCTGTAATAATAAAACAGTACTTTGTACTTGATCCCAACTGAGATATAATAAATCCTCATTAGAAAAACAATCCAATTGGGTTTAATTCATGTTTAAATGTTTTTTCGTAGACTTACCGTAGGGAGATCCAAATTATGGAAACGCTATCACTTATTTGGGATTCAGCCAATCCTGAAACTTTTTTTGCAAGATTCAAATTCAAGCATCTTCTTAGTGTTCAGCCCAAAGCATCCAAATGATTTTAATGCTCTAGACAAATGACAGCCACATTTTTCTTTCAGATGATGCATTTTTACTGTGTTTTTACTCATATAAGAGCATGCAAAAGAAGGCTAAATCATATACAGCCAAATGTAAACATACTGGATTTGGTACATTCTGAATATATATACAGGTGTGGGACCTGTTATGCAGAATGCTCGGAACCTGGGGTTTTCCAGATAATGGATCTTTCCGTAATTTGGGTCTTCATGCCTTACGGATCTTTCCGTAATTTGGGTCTTAAGTCTACTAGAAAATCATATAAACATTAAATAAACCCAATAGATTGGTTTTTGCTTCCAATAAGGATTAATTATATCTTAGTTGGGATCAAGTACAAGCTACTGTTTTATTATTACAGAGAAAAAGGAAATCATTTTTAAAATTTTGGATTATTTGGCTACAATGGAGTCTTTGGGAGATGGCCCTTCCGTAATTCTGAGCTTTCTGAATAATGGGTTTCCATATATATATATTATAGATTATGCACACAATGCATAAACTCTTCAGTGCAAATGTACAGTTAAAATCATCCAGCAGCAAAGTCCCAGACAAAGATCTGGTCAATTATTTACTGCCAGTATCTTAATGAAATACTTCCCATGCAACACTGATCTAACAATAGATTAATCATTTCCACTTTTATATTCCAGGAAAGAAATAATTCTAAGGCAGCAAAATATTTTCTAGGGCATTGCGCTTTTGTTTAAAGTTTAAAAAAAAAAGTCTTTCATAAACTTTTGTTCCATTGGTAGCTTTGAGTGGGACGGGTAAGGGCCAAGCTAACTCAGCAATATTTTATCTTTGTGCACTTCCACCTCTCTGCAGCAGTGCTAAAAATCACATATGGGCCCTTTTTATGAGGCAAAAGTAGCAGTTCCCATGAGGTTTAGCCTTGACATCTTTCTGTGTGAGGCACAGCACAAACTTCCACTAAACAGATTTGTTCCCCTATCACAGGTGGGTGTTACACTGGAGTGGAGAGACAGATAGTTCACAAAACATTAGTGTTCTGAGCAAACAGTCAGAGCCAACTTTAGTGATGTGCAAATAGAGGCAGAAGTCCTGCTCTAGCATATTAGGGGGTCCTATAGAACAGCACCAGTTGTAAGTAAGGGGAGTAGGGGGCAAGAGAAAGTTGTCTAACACCAGAGCAAAATAAGGACTACTTTATACATATATTTCTCAATTTGGTCCTTTGGCTTTTAACAGAATCCTACAGCAGGTCTCATGTCAGCAAGAAAATATTTGACCCAATTCCATACCTGATGAATGGTGGGTGATAGTAAATGACAAATGACTGGCACACAAAGCTGATCCAAAGGGAGTAGCCTTTCAACTTTTTATTGTGCCAAAACCACATAATGTTTAGGGTTCTAGGGCTGTAAAAACCTGAAGGCAGACAAATGGCAAGTTCAGGTGAAAGGTTATAAATATGACCTTCCCTGTGGCCCAACTTGTTACAAAGGAACCTGGGGGAACCCTGCTTGATTATTTTTATTTGTCCATTTCTCACTACAAAGGGCAGGGGTAGGTAGATCCCCGTTGGTTATTATTAGACCAGAGGTCCTCAACTTTCTTTTTACCTGCAAGCCACATTCAAATGTAAAAAGAGTTGGGGAACAACACAAACATGGGATGGGGATGTCAAGTAAGGGCTGTAATTAGCAATTTGGTAGCCCTTATGTGGACTGGAGACTCTGTTTGGCAGTGTACCTGTTTTTTATGAAACCAAAATTTGCCTCCAAACCAGCAAAAAATAAGCACCTGCTTTGAGGCCACTGGGAGCAACATCCAAGGGGTTGGAAAGCAACATGTTGCTCATAAGTCACTAGTTGGGGATCACAGATATACACTATTCTACACTATCTTCTCAATAAAAAACTCATACAGATACTTTGACTTTACTGGGGAGAAGACATTCTGGCCCCTGCTTTTAGTGCCCAGTAAGATACATTTTGAATTTTAATCTGCCTTGTAGAGCACATCATGATTCTTTCCATTAATATCCACAGAAATTAAAAACATATGCAATAGCATTTAAACAAAAGCAAACAGTAAATTGAAGAAATGTTGTATTGCTTGGCACTTCACAAAGCAGCTATATTCACTATTTTAATAGAACAGTAATCCAACTCATGTTTCAGAGAGCAAAGGGCGGATCAGATATGAGGCTCCAGTTAGGAAAGGATCTAAGCCTGATCTAAGGCATCTTTATGTCTCATTCTGTTGTTCAGGGGTTGAAGAAATGGTGCCCTCATTTATTTTTTTCAAACAGGTTTCATTTTTATTGAGTTTCAAAAACAAGGTGGGGTACAGAAGGGAAATGGGGATACAGCAGAATCATACCGACAATTTGAAAAGCAATGATCTTGGAGAAATATCACATTACAGCATTTCAAATCATTGCCTTAATGTATATCACATCATCATGTCTCCAAAACTTTCTAAAATTTAGTAGGGAGACCCCTTGCTTCATATGTAAGTTTAATTAATGGAAGCATTTTGTTTATATATTTCAGCTATTCAGTAATATTGGTGGCACCAGAGCAATCTGATGCATTAGTAGCATTTTTTTGGCATAAAGTTGACCCTCGTTGTAATTGGATTATTTATATCAGTGCTGAACTTCAAATCTAAATTTTCCGCCCACAATTCAGTGGGTGAAGTGCATCTTCTAAATTTACATACTGTTGTACGTACAGTATCCTTGGATGCACCTCTGCCTCTAGGCATTCAAGTCATTTATTATAGATCTAGCATCAATGAGCATATAAACTGGGAAAGTTGTGCTCACCACTAATTTTTAAAACCATTAGGCGGGGGTGCAATGAGGCTGTGACCACAAAATACATATAGACAAATACAAGAGTCCTCTGCACTCAACCCATTATCAATATATTTAAGATTTTGTGCATACTGCTACTGAAAAATGCCTTACCCTTTAAACAAAACAGGGATTGTTTGTCCATATATTGCAATATATTTAAGCTGGCCGACTACATCAAATTCATCCCATATGTGGCCAGTCCTGTGCTCAATTTTCATCTGATTCATTAAGAATTCTATTGCTTCATTATACATTTTACAAAGGGACTAAGTTTTACCTGCAACTTACTAGCTGCTTTCAAAGTAAAACTCCCAAACTTGGCTGCCCTTTTATTAGACACCAGTGGGATCACCTGACTATAGTTGGGAAGGGTGGGAGCAGAGGACTCTTGTATTTGTACATATATATATATATATATATATATATATATATATATATATATATATATATATATATATATATTGTATACTGTATAGTACATAGACAAAACTGGCACTCACGTAACAAAAGTCCACATGCCCCGGGGTGCACAAACTCCAAAGTTTAAATGTAGAGGAAGAGTTGCACTCGCAGGTCTTATGAATGCTGTGAATTTTAATAGCAGGAGACTGACATTTCAACTAGTACACTAACATTTCTCAAAGTAAAGAATATATATGTATACAATAAAGTAGAATTAATAAATGTGTTTTGTATTTGACTTATACACTTATATTATACATCCAGTTTCCATTTTTATTCAGTATTTGCAATATATATCCAGACTACTGATGTATACTTGCTTTTTAGAGGTTGGTCACAGTAATTTACAACAACATTCCATCAATCAAAGCTTAGATTAAGTTAACTCTTGGTTCATGGCCCTGGGGTGCTTCCTTACAGCATCTAATTACATGTTCCACAGTCACATAGCAGGTTACTATGAGATATAACACTGAAGCCAAGAAGCACACGGGTACCATCTGGTTGATCGCTATGTTACAAAGATAGAAACGAGTTACCTCTATAAACGAGCATACATTTATAAAATATTTTCCCTTTTTTGTATCTCAGGGATTATCAATAGAAATGTTAATAGTCTAATACATTTTTCTCTCCTACAAAGGGAAACTTGGAAAACCTCAAAAAAACAGTTGTCAGGAAATCAATCAATATCCAATAAAAAATCAACCCAGTGATGACAAGAACTTTTCTCTTTCTTTTGAGGACAGCTGTTAATACAAGACAATCTTCTTTTCTTCCAGGTCCTCCTTTTCCTTGAGGATTCCAAGGGTTGTCCTTGTCTTGCTGATTATATGCTCTATCCATCTGGTCTGTTTTGATGCTTTACATTGTTCAGTAACATCTCTTTAATAATTTGCTGTAGCCAAAAGATTTGATGTATTCTTCTAAGACATTGTTTTTTTGAAAGTCTGTAGTTCTGCAGCTAAACGCGCTGCAATTTTCTATGTTTCCTAAAAAGTAGTTGCATGTATTTATGCACAACTGTCTAGAGATCCAAACTGGCTAAAACTGCTCCTCAAATCTTTTCTCCTTCAATGGGGAAATGGTTGGGAGTCTATTATAATTGGCAATGTTTATTCCATATGTAACGCTTTCTTGGCCTATTCTGCCAATTAGGAGTTAAGGGTGACCAGCTAGATAGTGAGCATGGGTTACATTGCGAATCCTCACCCAGGGCAGAGCCTTCACCAAATGGAAGCTTCCCCTTTAAACTGTAGTTGAATTACAACTCACAGGCATATAAGTACAAAAATAGAATAATGGACGCCAGGAGGTTCTTTAAAAAGGTAAAACAGGAGCAGATTTATTATGCCAGAGGCAAATGACCACAGGTTTACTTACAATAGTTCTGAGGACACAGCAGGTGGAATCACTTTGGACAGTAAAGGTTCACAGTCAAACAGATGCGACTCCCAAAGGCTATTGCAGATAGGTGTACATCAAATCCCAGTTCAACCGACGTTGCACAGTGAGGGGATCGGGATCTATCAGGTAGGGTTCAGGTAGTCCTTTGCTCACCTACTGCCCTATCAACTGAGGTCCCTGCTCTAAAGGCAAACAGGCCTTGTGGGAAGCTACTTCCTCCTACAATCCTTGTTGGAGCGACAGCTGCTCTTTATGCTACACCTCTCTGTCTTTCTCTCCTAGAGAGACTATAACAATATCTTACTATGCTAGCTGGTCCTCGTTCACGGGGTTACCTGGTCCCCGACTTAGCACTAAAGGTGTCAGGTCCCTTTAGGGTAAAGGCTTACTGGGGCCTATGGTGATCCCAGGTTCAATGGAGATTCACCTAGCAGCAGCACCAGGAGCCAAAGAGGAAGAGGCCACTCCCTGCACAACACTATATAGCAGTGTGGCAGGGGAGTGTCATTACACTCTTTGTCCAATAGGTGTGGGTGTTACACTTTGCCAGTTACAAGGGCTTGGCCCAATAACAGGGGAAAAGAGAACTAATACAAAAGGTAGGGGATTAACTCTATAGGGATAGGATATCCTATAGGTCCCTACACATATATGTGTGCTTCTTCTTGGAAGGGCTGGAACTGTCTTTACATGTTTGCATAATTATATAAGAGGCAGATGTTAATGGTATAGTCCAGATTTGTAAAGAATCCCCATACTGTGCACCAGATGCCACAAACCTACATTCATTATTAACACTGAGTACACAAACTTGTCTCACCATAGTTTTAAACCAAAGTGGGTTAAACCTATGGGCCCCATGATATACGCTACACTTGACTTTGCTGTAAATCCAATAATTATACAGGTAAGATATAAATGTCTAATACTGTAAAAGGTTTGCTGGAATTCTATGAAGAATAGATGTAGTATACTGAAAAAGAGCAGGGCATTGTATATTCTATTTCCCAGTTTTTACTGTTGACTCCAATGCATTTCAGGGAAATGTAACGGTTTGAATTAAATTCAGTATATCTTAAGCGTCAGGTTTAGAATGAGCTGCTTGACTATATTTTTTCTCCTGTGTCAATACTTCTAAAAGTTCTGTCAAGCAGGACAATAAAACAATGAATAGTAGCTACATATGGTCCATGTTCATAAGTCTTATAATGTATGTTGTCCTTTCTTTTTCAAGATTCAGCGACTCATCCACATAAGAATCATTTGTTGAAATCAGCCTGGATGCAGAACATTGCATGCTCACAGTCCAAGGTTTAGTGCACGGAATAGTGGACTTTCTTCTTTAGATTAGAAAGAGCAGTGCATCCAGGACTTTAAAATATACTTTAGAGAAGGCCAAGATCCTGTGGCAGCCGGAGTTCCAGTTCTTTTTCTTACAAAAAGGATTTCAGAAGAGCCTCATGTCTGTGGCTTGCAAAGCTTAAATCTGTAGGAGCCTGTAGGAGTCTTGGGTATTTCCCTTTGATGGAAGACAACCCATAATTAGGTATCCTACCATGTCTGGAACTTAAACTGATCTTCCAAAGGATTGTTCTGGGAAATTAAACTCTCTATCAGACTCTTAAAATGTCTACACCTATGCCTTTGACATAATCCAGGAGAGTAGTAGATTCAGGCTTTCTAGCACATTTCCAGTTGTTTTTAAACTTCCATCTGAAGGTCTCTTCTTAAATTCACAAGTCATATAACATTACTAGTCCTTCTAAGCAAGACAAGGACGTTTAACTGCATTGTCTTATGTGAGAAGATGTCTGGAAATCGCAGAGATGCTCATTTGTGATACAGGTACTTTAAAATGAAAATTTTTAGAAAAATAAATTAGATATTTCTGGTTGGAGAGGATCTAGACATCTGCAATCTCCCCTGAGCTTGTCTATGGGAGGCTTGCATACTCTTTGCATCACCAAAACTCTTTACACATACAGCTTGTATACAAGAGCTTGAGCAGTGCACAGAATGACTAATCTAAAGGGAGAAAGAGTGGAGTGAGGACAATTAAATTAATGGATGTTGGGACATCCAGTCTGCCATGTGATAAAGATAGGGCACAGATACAGAGATTAACTGAACTCATTCTTACTGGGCAAAGCAGATGATTGAATCAGGTTTTCAGCAAGTTCATATCACCTAGGTTAATGAATAAATGTTGCACAACAAATTTCTGTGGCTTTACGCAGCATACAAGTGCTATTTTGCACAGATCAAATGATGTCAGGGCCCATTAGATCGGGATAAATTTAATCAAAGACATGTTAAAAGCATTTAAGTGTCAGGATCCAAATATGCTTCAACTCTCTTTCAAAAGACAGAGCTTTCCCAGATCACCATTTAAAAGCTGTTTTCGGATAGGGTGTTATGCCATGTAAGCCCCAGATAAAATAGGAAAACATTGGCAGATATGTGATACAGATACGGCTGCTTTCAGTCTTTATAGGCAACTTAGGTTTTATATTCATCCTTGTTACAAAATATATTCTCAAATAGCACACATTTAGAAAGAATTGGGCAATGGCAGAGACTATGGGGAAAGATTAAATGAATGAACAGACTGGTGAGTTATTCACATCTGTGAAATGGAAAATTAAATACTAGACACATTTGGCATGAATAATAAAAAACATAGTGGTCATTAAACTGTGGGAAGAAGCACAAAAGCAGTAAGGGGAGCAGTCTGTGCCATGCCAAATCTTGCACTTCTGAATGATGCACAGTTTAGGGGTTGGTAGGTGGGTGCCTTCATATATCCCCTTCCTGCCCCTCAGGCTGCTGAACAAAGGCAACAGGGATCATTTAGTTAAAGGAAAACTATACCCCCCAAACAATGTAGGTCTCTATTAAAAGATACTGAGTAAAACAGCTCATGTGTAAAACCCTGCTTCATGTAAATGAACCATTATCATAATAACATACTTTTTTAGTAGTATGTGCCATTGGGTAATCATAAATAGAAAATTGCCATTTTAAAAAATAAGGGCCGCCCCCTGAGATCGTAAGATTCACTGTGCACACATACAAACCACATGTAAGGTCACATGAGCCAATTAACAGACGGAGTTCTGCCTTTTGCTTCCTCACTTCTTCCTGTTACAGTTAGTGTTATAGTATTTCTGGTCAGGTGATCTCTGAGGCAGCACAGATAGAGTCACGAAATGGTGGCTCAAGGCAAGAGATGTAAAAGGGCAATATTTATGTAAATATATATTCCAGTTTGGTAAGATTCTTTAATATGTCATTCAATTTGATATAAACTATCTGTTGCTGTTTTGGGGGTATAGTTTTCCTTTAAGGAAAACAGTGTTCAAAGAACAAAATGGACAAAACCATTAATTTTACACTGCCTTCCTGGGGTCCTGGATTACTATAGTCTCTGTCTTGTTTTGGAGCTCTGTATTCAGGAAGCACTGTATTCAGAACTGGCCTGCTTCACCTGACACACTGTGAACCTCACGCCAGATATTGTATCCCGCGAGGTGCACTTAGCAGTAGTTATGAGAGAATTTTTTTGCCAACCATGAATTCACTGCACAATTTCACTGCACAATTCCACATTCCACCATCCGTAAATTTATTCACGATACCGTGGCCCACTGCACAAAGGCTGGCTGTCAAGAAAATATACTGAGGTACAAAAATTTTTATACAGTTTTTGGGATCCATTATCCAGAAACCCATTATCCAGAAAGTACAAAATTACGGAAAGTCTGTGTCCCATAGAGGGCTCATGGAGATGTACTAATACTTTTAAATTCTGTTTAATAAAAATAATGTTTTAACTTTATATATATCCTTGGCCCTGTGGGTTCATTTGAGTGCTGGATAGCCCTATTTCTTCATTTTGCCTATCTGTGTCCCATAGACTCCATTTTATACAAATAAACCAAATATTTAAAATCTAATAATAAAACAGTACTTGTACTTGATCAAAACTAAGATATAATTAATCCTTATTATTGGAAGCAAAACCAGCCTATTGGGTTTATTTAATGTTTACATGATTTTCTAGTAGACTTAAATGGGTAGTTCATCTTTAAAGGAGAACTAAATCCTTAAAATGAATATGGCTCAAAAAATACCATATTTTAAATACTGAACTTATTGCACCTTATTTCAGCTTGTCAATAGCAGCAATGATCCAGGACTTCAAACTTGTCACAGGGGGTCACCATCTTGGAAAATGTCTGTAACACTCACATGCTCAGTGGGCTCTGAGCAGCTATTGAGAAGCTAAGCTTAGGGGTTGTCGCAAATTATCAAGCAGAAAATGAGGTTGGTCTGTAATATAAGCTGATGCTACAGGCAGTGGCGGAACTACCGGGGGAGCAGGGGTGCGAGCGGGCCAGGGCCCGCACCCCCTCAGGGCCCCCCGGCAGCTCGTGCGCCACTGTAATCTGGCCTGAAAATCACTTACAGAGGGGGGGCGGGGGGCCCGGCTGTGCATCACGCACCAGGGCCCGTCCCCCTCCATACCTCCCAACATTTTGGAAGTAAAAAGAGGGACAAAAATTTTTTTCCTGCACATAGCGCAGCAATTGTTTTGACCACACCCCTTTCTGTGGCCAAACCCTCTAATTACCATGTTTGTTTTACAAAATTTGGCAGGTTATGAAAGTTTGAAAATATTTCTCCTTATCTAAACTGTGTTTTTGTGTCTCAAAATTGTTACAAAGTATCTTATTTGCACCTGTTTAGTTGTTCTGGGCTCTCTGCTAAAAGCCAATTAAGTGAGAAACTTTGTTTCTTTTTCTGGCTTTTCAGTGCATAGAAAAGAGGGACTTTCCAGTACAAATGAGGGACTGCGGGTTGAGCTGTCAAAAGAGGGACTGTCCCTCCAAAAAAGGGACAGTTGGGAGGTATGCCCCTCTAGTTACGTTACTGGCTACAGGGCTGATTATTAAATTCTGATGCTAATTGCACTGGTTTCTGTGCTGCCATGAAGTAATTATCTGTATTAATTACTAATCAGGCTTATATCAGCCTTATATTGTGACACACATGCCACCCAGCCACATTAGGAACACATCATTCCCCATCGCTCCCCAGCGCAATAGTGCATGTACGTACGCACACTCGCAGAAGTGCAGACCACGACGCTAAAACCCTGAGGCCTTGGGGCGTGGGGACGCAATTCTGTATTTGTCTATGTTGTACTGTATATTGTGAGTCAATCCCTAAACTCAGTAAGTGACAGCAGCACAGAACATGTGCAGTGAATCAGCAGAAAAGAAGATGGGGAGCTACTGGGGCATCTTTGGAGACACAGATATTTACTGATAAAGGGCTGTGGTTGCCTTGGGCTGGTACAGAAGCCCAAAACATAATGTACAACATTTCTAACCTACATCTTTAATTAGGCTTTAGTTCTCCTTTAAGTTAACTTTTAATATTCTGAGACTTACCAATTCTAAGCATCTTTTTAATTAGTCTTCGTTATTTATTTGTTATAGTTTTTTTGTTATTTGCCTTCTTCATATGAATCTTTCCAGCTTTCAAATGGGGAGTCACTGACCCCATCTAAAAACAAATGCTCTGTAAAGCTACAAATGTATTGTTATTGCTACTTTTGATTACTCGTCATTCTTTTCAGACCCTTCCCTATTAATTTTCCAGTCTCTTATTGAAGTCAATGTATGGTTGCTAGGGTAATTTGGACCCTACTTACCAGTTTGCAAAATTGCAAACTGGAGAGCTGCTGAACAAAAAGCTAAATAACTCAAAAACCAAAAATAATAAAAAATGAAAACCACATGCGAATTGTCTCAGAATATTACTCTCTACATCATACTAAAAGATAATTAAAAGGTGAACAACCCCTTTAAGGTATGACAATCCAAATTAGCATTCTGGATAACAGGTCCTATACCTGTGCCACTACAAAGAAGGATTTTATTAAATTGAAAACAGGTGTAAAAAAATGCAAAGCAGCAGCTAGGACCAATGCATCTATATTTACCATATATTCATAAATTCTCTGTGTTACCTAAGAACGTTTTGCAAGAAAGGTCTGTAAGTCTGTAAAGGTCTGTAATTTCTCTGTAATAATAAAACAGTACCTTGTACATACCTCCCAACTGTCCTGTTTTCAGCGGGTTAGTCCCGCTTTTGACAGCTCAACCCTGCAGTCCTGCATTTGTACTGGAAAGTCCCAACTTTCTCTGCACTGAACAGCCAGAAAAAGAAACAACGTTTCTAACTTAATTGGCTTTTGGCAGAGAGCCCAGAACAGCCACAGCATCAGATAAGATACTTTTGTAACATATTTGAGATAAGCAAATAAGTAATTGTAACAATATAAGATAACGTCCCTTGGGAAAAGTTAGACTCACAGCTTAAAGGGCAATTTACCTTCATTATCAAAAGTGTAATAACTGAAAAAAACCACAGAAATATGTTCAAACTTTCATAACCTGCCAAATTTTGTTAAATGAACATGGTAATTAGGGGTGTGGTCTCAAAAATGGGCATGGTCACAAAATGTCGCCACGCTGCGCTCAACAATTTTTTTGTCCCTCTTTTGATTTCCAAAATGTTGAGAGATATGCCTTGTACTTGATCCCAACTAAGATATAATGAATCCTCATTGGAAGCAAAACCAGCCTATTGGGTTTATTTAATGTTTACATGATTTTCTAGTAGACTTAAGGTATGACGATCCAAATGACTGAAACATCCATTATCTGGAAACCCCAGGTCCCAAGATTCTGGATAACAGGTCCTATACCTGTATAAACTATAGGTAGAACTCTTTTTAAACTCCAGCCACATATGTGAAGCATGCATACCAATAAAGAATTCATTTTTATTCTTTATTTATTTCAAACAATAATTCTTTTAGGGTCAAGTCCCTTTTTATCGCTGGGACTCACCATTGCAGAAGGCAGACCTGCTATACAAATAACACAGTTTGCAATTTGTTTTTTTTCCTTCCACAACATTTAAAAAAAATATCAGAGCCAAGAATCGCTGTGGAATAAAGACATTTCATCATTTATCGTAGCAACCTTTTAGAAAGCTGCCTAGCAACATCCAAGATAGGAGAATAATTCTTTTTTTTCAGGGACATGGGGGAAACTTTATATGCTGAATCTTCTAATCAGAATGAAGGGACAAGTTGTTCAAGCCAATACCACTCCGTAATAAGATCAATTACATACTCAGTTTCTTGTACATTGGCAGAAAGGGCAGCATTTATCTTCTGGGTGAAGATTACCTCATCTGAACAGAACGTCCATGGCTGATTTTCCTTTTCATTCTATTTAACAAACGTTGACATTGCCAGTTACAGAGTGATGTGAAGTACATCTGAAATATCTATCCTGCCAGTAGCTGGAACCCCTGGCCTTTTCTCCTGTCATATGCAAGCTCCTCTAACCTGGAAATCAACATAAATTATAGCCTCTGTTATTGGCCTTTCTGATTTATCCACATCCTTCCTTTTTTTTTTAAAATCGTTTTATGATGTACAGGGTATTTGATAAGGCCTTTAGTCATTAACAACTCTTTCAGGGACTCTATCATCAAACATCTAAGGGCATGTTTGTGAAAGTAATGTAAATGATACAATAAGGGGGTTATTTGCTAAACTCCGAATGCAAAAATCCCGAAAAATGTGTGATTTTTTTAATATAAAATCGGACTTTTAAAAAACACAAATTTTGTGGAATTTATTATACACCAAGAATGGAAAAGTCTGAATCAGAAAATCCTTCATCTCAGACCTATCGAGGTTGCATATCAGTCAATGGGAGAATTTCCAATTATTTCTTGATGTACGCTGGGTTTCGTGCAATACATTGTTTTTGCACGAAAAAGGCATAAGAAATCGAAGTATTCGGTGTGAAATCCAAAAAAAATCGTGATAATTAGATTTTTTTTCCGCAAAGCAAATTTTTGGGAAAATACACCGAAAAAACCCGTGCGGATTAGATCGGAATTTGTGGCTGGAGGCGTTGAGATAAATTCGGACTTTGATAAATAAGCCCCTAAGGGGCCGATTCACTAAGGGACGAATATCGAGGGTTAATTAACCCTCGATATTCGACTAGGAATTAAATATCGAAGTCGAAGGATTTAGCGCAGATAGTTCGATCGAAGGATAATTCCTTCGTTCGAACGATAAAATCCTTCGAATCGAACGGTTCGAAGGATTTTAATCCAACGATCGAAGGAATATCCTTCGATCAAAAAAAGTTAGCCAAGCCTATGGGGACCTTCCCCATAGGCTAACATTGACTTCGGTAGCTTTTAGATGGCGAACTAGGGGGTCGAAGTTTTTTTAAAGAGACAGTACTTCGACTATCGAATGGTCGAATAGTCAAACGATTTTTACTTATCGTCGTCGTCGAAGGTCGAAGTAGCCCATTCGATGGTCGAAGTAGCCCAAAAAAAACTTCGAAATTTGAAGCTTTTTACCTTCAAATCCTTCACTCGAAGTTAGTGAATCGGCCCCTTATAAATGTTTGTAAATAATGAAAGTTTGTAAATACAGGTATGGGATCTGTTATCCAGTATGCTCGGGACCTGGGGTTTTCCAGATAACAGGTATTTCCGTAAATTGGATCTTCATACCACTAGAGAATCTTGTAAACATTAAATCAACCCAATGGACTGGTTTTGCTTCCAATAAGGATTAATTATATCTTAGTTGGGTTCAAGTACAAGCTACTGTTTTATTACTACAGGGAAAAAGGAAATCATTTTTGGAAATTTGGATTATTATATGGACAAAATGGAGTCTATGGGAGACAAACTTTCTGTAATATGGAGCTTTATGGATATCAGGTTTCTGGATAATCGATCCCATACCTGTATCTGATTTCTCTTTAGCTTTGGAGAACTTTTCGGTTTGCATGATCTACATGGCTGTTACTTTTTAAACATTGTTACTAAAGTCTTGGTTCCCCAACAAAGACAGGTCTGTTAATCAGCTGCCTTGTCTTACATTGTATCAACAGTCTGAGCCTCCAGGATAATAGAAAGGGACAAACACTGCTTTCAATAGCAATACATATATTAAAACCATAGAAAAATGTAATGAATGTATATTGCAAAGTTGCTTCGAATTGTGTTTTCTTTTGTTAGACAAAAAAAATATTTTTTTGGGTTGACGTTCCCTTTTATAACGAAGTTATGAAATTCCTTTGGTGTTTTTTATCACAAGCTTACAGTTTATTGAACAAGAAAAACACAGAATTATAATATTCCTTCAACGTTTCTTCCCTTCCTAGGGGCAGATTCACTAACCGGTGAATTTTTGCCAGCGTCCGTTTCGCACCTATCGCAACTCTTTGCCAGGCGCAAATTCGCTCAGACGACGCCAATTCACCAATATGTGGAGTTTCGTCCTGGGCGCCGAATGTTAGCAATATGGCAGGTAATTTAAAGTTGTATGGGTGTCTTTATTATAAAATGTTTCTGCAAATGGCTTAAGTTACCGGTTTACATTACACATGTCCTGGGAACCTTAATAAAGACAAGAGAGTTAATATAATGCCCTACACATGAGCCCACAGTAAAATGAATGTTCCATATCTTATGAAATGTCTGGAAAAAAACTGTTCCCCAAAAAAAAGTTTGTTAGAAAAGACACCAGAAAAAAGGAAAAGTCGCCAGCGTTTTTTGAACTTTGATGCATTTTCGGCTCACAGGATATGATGTAAGTGACAGAAGACTGAGGAAGATTAGCTGCTTTATTGCACTTCACCTGGTCTGAGGTGGCAAAAGCAACTTTGACGAAAGAGGTAACGTTCAGTAAAATCCTGCCGATAGAGTGCGACTGACCACTAGCAACGGTCTGTTTTGCAAACCAATTGGCACCTGCTAGTGAAAAGTCGCTAGTGTTAAGGTGGCCATAGACACAAAGATCCTATCGTACGAATCAAGGATTCGTATGATTTTCGGACCGTTTGTGGAGAGTCCCGTCATTTTTCGTCCAGCGGAGATCAGTCATTTGGTCGATCAGACATTTGGTCGATCAGACAGGTTTGATTTTGTTCCGACTGTCCCACCGGAGCCCATTGTGCTCTCATCGTAATCCGATTTTTTATTGAAGAAACCCCGGGCTACCACATTTTCTTGTATCTATTACTTCCCAGGAGCAGCACCCGGGTATGTGCAAGAGGGATTGCCGATTAGAGTGCGGATCACAGAGACAGTTTTATATACATATATATATATATATATATATATATATATATATATATATATATACACAATTACAAGAGTCCTCAGCACTCAACCCATTATCAATATATTTAAGACAGAGACATTTTGTGCATACTGCTACTGAAAAATGCCTTACCCTTTAAACAATATATATATATATATATATATATATATATATATATATATATATATATATTTATATATACCGTATATAAAAACATGACACTTATAGAATCATAATTTTTTTTCAGTTGTATAAACATTTTGTTATTATGTCACATTTTACTGGGGCACGTTTCTCTGTTCCAAATGGCTGGTGTTTCATTAATGAAGATTATGTTTCTTTTTAACCATCAGAAGCTATAGCTTTTTTTTGCAAAAGACAAAGGTATCGAAATGCGTCCACCCGGAGTCCACCCTGACAGATAGAAACAAAGATCTTCTATATAGGTGTGAGGCCCCCATCTAGCCCTGTGGTCGACTTTCTTGTGACCTGCTGATGAAGTTCATCATATCCCCCATCAGCACCTGGACTAGTAAAACAGTTCAATGCCTCCCATGCGCAGTTCAGAGTTCACTGATCACAACTTACTCTCCACAATCCCCTCTTTGTGACCAGATGGTTTGAACTCCTGTAACAAAGGACTGATGTATCATTCATACCCCATCTGCTGAACAGCATCATTAGTGATATAATGGACCACAGTCAATAAAATGAGCTTGTGTTGACCACATTTCTGTTCACTCACATGGATGATATACAATACAGTCAGCATTGCATGGCACATGCTCGTATCTGGGTAAAGAGATGTAAGAGATCACTATTGTTCATAACCAACACAGATATAGAATGACGATACAAAGTTTCATTACTACTGAACAAAGATACCTACACATATATATATATATATATATATATATATATATATATATATATATATATATATATATATATATATATATATATAGTCCACGAAGCAGCCAGCACTCTCGATAAATGGTTTAAATTGCCTGGGTGCAGTATTCAAAATTTCAATGTACAAACAGCAAAAAAGGGGTCCGCACTCTCAGGTCTTAAAAATGTAAAAAAGTTTTATTGTAAATACCAGATAACGTTTCAGCCTCCTCCGAGGCCTTTCTCAAAGTGTCTAAAGGATAACATGAATGCCTTAAATACAAGAGTTGGCGGGAACATAGACAAATTGGAACTGACGTATTATTACATCACTGAAGCGTAACTGCCTTAAAAATGCCACTAATGGCCTGCATATATATGTATTAAAGATGCATAGTACATACAGAGAAAGCATTTATACATAATGTCAACTTTTAAACAGTAACACCAAACTATTGCTAAAAACACGAAATTAAGTAACCTTTGCTAGTATTCATTTCCTTATCTCTGAATAAAACAATGTTGCAAAAATGTTACAAAAGTTATGTCAAAAAATGAGTAAAGATAACAGGCCTGCAATGAAGTTCTGCCATCTAATATGCTAATTAAGTCAAGTATAAAAGCTACCTCTCAATTAACGGTAAGTGGCAACCTGCAGATTATCATATATTCATCAGATTAAACTGAGTGAGCCCCTACAGCTATTCCTATCCTCGGGTTGTAAAATCCAAGCCCAGCCTCTGTGGGAGGGACGTCCAAATATAATATCACCCACCTATGTGGCTCACCATAGTGTGTTTATTCATACCCCCGTCGTGAATCTGTGACATCTCCACTACGCTGACACACTCATTCAAAGTTATCACTAGATGTATGTGTCCATTGAGTCCATAAACCTATAATGTATGTGAATTTTAAAGGTATCTAAACCATGTGTATAGACCCATAAATAGATTAATAAATAAATAAATGCACCCCTGTTACCCATAGCTCAATATTGTGTGTTAACCACCCGGTTATTTGGGTATTATTACAGTGATGTAATAATACGTCAGTTCCAATTTGTCTATGTTCCCACCAACTCTTGTATTAAAGGCATTCATGTTATCCTTTAGACACTTTGAGAAAGGCCTCGGAGGAGGCCGAAACTTTAGTCTGGTATTTACAATAAAACTTTTTTACATTTTTAAGACCTGAGAGTGCGGACCAACAGTAATTCCATATATCACATACACTGTTAACAAAATTTAACTAATTTGCAAAGTGTCTTTACAAATATATTTTTAAAAAGTTGCCAGAGTAACATCTGGTACAGTCCATTAATTTTATTCTATCACACCATGGTGGGGGTGGGGGTGAATGGTGCTGTGCATGGCAGGGCTGGTTTATAGCTTTAAGAAATATTTTGTTGTTGATGACTATTGAAAGCAATTTTCCCATAATTTTCACAACAAAAGATGAATATTTCCAGCCATTACACAAGGTAAAAATGAAAACCATACTGAGAAAGAGAACCATGGCTAGAAGACACTATCTCACCTGTCACATCAAAGGGGTGGTTCACCTCTAAGTTAACTTTTAGTATGTTATAGAATGGCTAATTCTAAGCAACATTTCAATTGGTCTACAAATGTATTGTTATTGCTGCTTTTTATTACTCATCTTTCTTTAACATATTAAAAGTTAACTTATTCAGGCCCTCTCCCAGTCCAAAAAGGTGCTGCAAACAGCCAATCACAGCTCATATTTGGCACCCTTATGTTGCTCTCCAACTTTTTTTTACATTTGATTGTGGCTCACAGGCAAAAAAAAAAGGCTGAGGACCCCTGCCCTAAAAAAAAGGATAAAAATAGGGAAAGAGGAGTTAAAGCCAGTGGAATGCAGACTCCTTTCAAGTGGTGGGTGGTCTACAAAGTTTGTAGAGAGATCTGGAAAGATTATGAGTATGGGAACTATCCATTGAATTTGGCTAAAAAGTAGATTATTGGTTTGGAGATTCCAAACAAGGTATGGACCAAACTTTAGTTATAATGAGAATAAAGTATACTTGCTATCACTGTGCCCAACTCTACATAGACATACCCTTAGGGACATATTAGGGCTCATTTACATCTGCAAGTGCAATTTACAGCACAACCGCTGTGCTTTTTCCCCCACAATGCAATATTTTTTGTCCAGAATTCCAGCATAATTGCAGTCCCAGGGGGGTGATGTACTTGAGGCAACTGTGCCCAACTTGCCAAAATGAATGCAACTGCTTGTGCATTTTGGCGCAAATTGGATGCAACTGCACAGACGTCTGTCCGGCGTAATTTCTGGTGTTTGCTGTGCAATTGACGTCTGCACCCAATGCTTTAGTCACAATTGTGCTGAGCTTATTGATGTGGGAGCAAAGGGAACCCTGGGGCTACTGCCTGGTCAGGAGGTGGCGGCTCCAGGTTCGGAATGAAAGTGAGTAAGGACTGAGCAGCATTGAGCAAAACTATACAAAAGTGCAAAGAGCTCATTTCGACGAGGTGGGGACCTCAATTGCACTTGCAGACATAAACGAGCTCTTGTATCTCTTGTATCTCTCAACTATGCATTCATCTAGCAGCATTTGTACAAAAAGAAGTCCAAAGAAATTTGATAAAGTACATGTCGAAATCCCTTTACTTAACTAATGTGTTTTTCTCATGTCACCTACTAAAACTACAATCCTCTACGTGCCATTGATTGAGATTAAGGCTCATTATTTATATCCCTTGATATCTGTCATCGGTCTTGGGCAGTGGTGTTGCTTTCTGCATGAATTCTTCAGTGCAATACGAGCTGGAAGGGATAATTATATAATGCGCTTGGCTAGATAGCCTTGACCCCTATGTGTACTTTCTAATCAAAGCGCTAAATATTGCGCAAGACGCTTTTGGAATCCATTAAACAAGAAATACACAGTCAAAGAAATGACTTTTCCTACTGTACCAAATGTCGATAATCAATGTATTAATGTATTAATGAAAGGAGAATGGTCTCTTACATTAAAGAGATTTTAATACATAAACCGAATGAGACATGGGTTTAAATAGTCCCGGATTCTGCTGACTTGTTTTTCATATTAATTGCTGTCAACACCAGAAGTCCCTGCTAGATCACAATGTTCTGTGTTATCTTTCCTCAGCTAATTAAGGCCAAACCATATTCACAGCAATGTTGCGTGCTTGCACCCGCGTGCCTCAAACTCTTCAAAACAACTGATCAGATGGGAATTTCATTGGTGAAGTTGATCCCTGGAGGTCATTTTAGAGAAACTATCTGGAGAAAAATATTGCTGCTTATTTTAGATTTACAAGTGGGAGATAAAAGTAAAAAGATTTAAGAGATAATGCACCACCTGCTGTTAAATATAAGGGTATTAGAGGTCCCTGGGGAGTTCTGCCACCGTGTAAAGCATGAGACCACAGGCCAAGTGATTATGTATAGGCAACAGAACTCCAAGGTGACTTCTTATATCCCCATAACAGCAATGGGTGCATTATATAATATCTTCATACATTATATTTTGGTGTGTGCAGGTGAGAAATGAAGGGTCAATGGTGCATGGGCTCACACATTCAATGCACGCACACCACGTCCCTTTAAATTTAAGAATGCTTTTGGGTGAGCAGAACTTTCTTTTTTGCTATTAGTTCAGACAAGAGCAATGAGTAGCCCAATATTTCCAGTCAACCTCCATGATGTTTAGTGGAAAGGGAATCCATCTGCAAGTGTGAACCATGGAAAAGCAAGCTGCAGGTAAACCATAAAATGAAATACAGGTATGGGACCTGACTGTTATCCAAAAAGCTCACAACCTTGCATTTTCTGGATAAGGGATCTTTCCTGTAATTTGGAGCTCCATACCTACTAAAAAATAATTTAAACATTAATTAAACCGAATAGAATTGTGTTGCCGCCAATAATCAAGCACAAGGTGCCATTTTATTATTACAGAGAAAAGGGAAATCATTTGTAAAAATTTGGATTATTTGATTAAAATGGAGTCTTCCATTCATTTAGAGCTTTCTGGATAATAGGTTTCAGGATAATGGATCCCATACCTGTACTGCAATTTTAAAATAAATTGGATGAAGCTGAGTATAGGACTTGCCAGGTCAGGAATGACTTTGACATAGTAGTCCAGCTTAAAGGACAAGGAAAGTTGAATTCACTGGGGAGGGGGTGCCAACATGCACAGGCCCAGATATCTTTCTAACGAAGCGCTACACTTACCGGTACAGTATATTCTATGGATCCCTTGTGCCCAGCTAGACTTTTATTTATAGGACTTAATTATAGAATTATAGGATGTAAATTATATGAGGACATCGCATCTGGTGTTCAGCCAACCCTGGTGACAATGTTATTGCTGTACTTGTCAGACGTGTTATTGAGTGGATGCTCTTGAAATGCTGGTTAGTCAGTGGTGCAATGAGAAATTCTTGGGCATCCCAGAAAAACTTTTTTAGGACCCCCCCAAACCTTGTTGATGGCAGGCTACATACCATTAGTTATCCTTGTATGTTTCCCCTATTGTTACATCCCTGGTATTGATGAGCAAATCTGTCCCATTTTCGAAATGGCAAAAATTCACAAAACACACTGAAGTCACAATACATTGGAGTCTAAAGCTGGCCATAGATGCAAAGATCCGATCGTACAATTCCATCTCCTGACCTGCCACTAACCATTCAGATCAAAGTCTTACCAGTCAGATTAGTTAAAGAACAGATCAGCAATGTTCTGCCCCTGACAGCAATCGTACGATATCTATGTCCAACCAAAGCTGGTGACAGTCTCCCACTGAAAATCGTACGATCGGCAATACACGCAGAGATATTATCGGCAGCCGACAGAAATTTTCTAACCTGTTCGATCGACCAAACGACCGATCTCCGCCGGACGAAAAATTTCGGGACTCTCCACACACTTTCCGAAAATCGTACGAATCCTCGATTCGCACGATCAGATCTTTGCGTCTATGGCCAGCTTAACCCCCATATGTAATAAATGGTACTAAGTTTGCTCAGGAGCAGTAACCCATATCAACAAATGGCCAGTAAATTCTGCCTGCTAATTGGTTGCTATAGGTTACTGCTCCTGGGCAAACTTAGTAACTTTTATTACATAACCCCACATGGGTGTTTTTTATCTGAGATATCCAATATATTTCATTACATTTTTGAAGGTTTATGTTTTATACAAATAAATATCACAAGAAGCCTCACTCCAAAACCCATAATTAGCAAAATCCCCTCCAAACGGACGTCTTTTTCAAGGTGTATATGGCATCAGAGTCGGACTGGGCCAGCAGGACACCAGGTAAACCCGGGGGGCGTCGACCAGGACCCACACCCTTCTGCTGCCTGCATGGTCCACACTCCCCTCTGATCTTGCCCCCCTCTGGCCCCGATAGAGAGAATAGGTACAAGCGGGGGCTGCAGAGGGCGTTTGTGACTGGAGAGCTGGGCATAGAGGGGGGTTGCAGCGGGGCCCCTTTATCAGAAGACTGGGTGGGCTTCAGACCCTTCAGTCCAACGCTGCCTGGCGATCATGTTCATCCAATCACATCACAGTATACAAACTGCAATACTGCTTGAACCTAAAGTTACAGAAGTGCAGAAACAATACTTTATCTTTATACATAATCTAAAGGGAACATATTTGTAGTTTTGTCAAATCTATTATATAACCACAGTTACCTTTTGCCAGAGATAAAAAGTCTTTTTCCTTGGTGCAGTGACATCATAGCACATGTGTGCAGTCGCCAGTCATTGTCTTGCAGGACTTGCAGTTGTGGATTTCTGCACGTTTCTCTGCTTAGTCATTGACTGGAACCAGAAAAAAAAAGTCAGAAAGGGAGAGGCAGGTAAGATCTATGTCCATACGAAGGAAAGTAACACAGACAAAAGGGGAATTTTATGCTTGGTAAATTTAGTGTGTTCCTAAAGGACAGTATGTTCTGTGTGTTGAAAGCTCAAAAAATATTGATATAATGTGGCATTTGCTGATAACCAAACTCTGATAACTGACAAAGAGACAAAGCTAAACAGTAAATGTTTAATACATAAGCTTATGTATTCATGAGAATTTGTTTGCTGAGCCAAGAACAAAATGTTTTTTTTGCTGAATAAAAGGAGACTTATTTTAATGATGTTTCTAAATATATATATGGTATAATGTACCCCTTATTGTAAACTATATGGATATTAGAAGACAACAAAATGTTTCACGATCATATACAAACATGATGCCTTCAACAGGCCTATTCTTCAGCCTTCCAACCAGTGGCGAAACTATAGATGAAGCAGACCCCACGGGTGTGGGGGGGGTGGACCATGGGGTCCACTCCCTCTGTAGTTCTAAAGAGTCTCTCCCAGAGCCAGGCCAAGATGGCAACTCAGCTAGCCTCCTCGTCCTCCCTTGTGCGCGCTTCTTAGAGCACCGACGTCAAACACGCTCGCACTCCGTCACAGGCTGACATCAGGAGTGGGCGCCAGAGAGCATACATGGTGTGTGGAAAAGGGTCCAGATTAAGTGATTGGAAGAGGTACGTGCCTGGCGCCCTTCAACTTTGCCCCTAGGCACATGCCTCTTCTGCCTACTTCATAATTTACATAGTAAATAATGTAAATAATGTAAGGCCGAGTACTTTTATAAAGGTCAGGGATCTCCAAGGTGAATTCTAATATCGTCATATTTTACAACAGTGGGTACATTAATTATAATACACAGGTTTCAGAGTCATGTGACAGAACTGACATCACTAAGCTCTAATTATAACTGATGACATCATTAAGCACCGTTTACAAGGATATACAGGATATTCAGGGCTCGTGTGTACTATATACATAAATATTTCTCTCTGTAGTTATTATTGGTCTACCACAATAAAGAGCTGGGCAGCATGGCTTAAGTTGTTGACAGAAGAATAGGCTTGTACAGTTCCATGTGGCATTTACTTGGTGCTAGGGGAACAGGGGCTGGTGGACAGCTGAGTTAAAAATATTTTGTCTCAAATGCAAGTATTTTGGGAACAATAGTAATACATTAAATGGAACTCTACTAATGTTTTATTATAAGTCTAGAGGCTCAGGTTGCACCTGCTCATGTGTCTTTGTGGGGCAGTGCAAGCAGAAGAACGAATAATGTTATGACTTGCCAAAAAAGGTTTCCAGTTTGGGGACATGGCTATGGGTAACAAAGGGGAGGAGAATTTCAACACAGCTGGAGGGCTGCCATCTGGACAGCAAACTATAACCGAACAGCAAGGAATAGCTTTTGCCCTGATGTGCATGATTGTTACTGCCCTCTGGTGGCTTGCATCTCATGTAAAGACAGAATGACAGCAATATTGGGAAAATGTATAAACACTGCTGTTTTATTTTTGAGGCTTCTTGGGGCCTCAGTGCTGCTCTCCCATCCCTCTTGGACATTAACCTGCTATTTTTACACCCAATGCTACTAATGATATTTACCTCTGCCCAACTGAATTATCCTTGTAGCAAATTAAAATGTCCATATACTGGTGCTTTTATATTTTCTTAACCTTCAATGCAGAATCAGCCAAAAACTTTTTCAATTGGATTCCTGAATATGGAAGATTCCATCTTTTTAATATAAACTTCTATTACTAGTAGTGGGTTGTTATACTATTTTCATTATAAAGGAGATGCCAAACATCACAAACGAGATCTTGCATAAGTTTGTTAGATAGGGATCCATATATAAAAATATCTGCCGAATAGTAAATAATAAAATGGCCATTACTTAGATACTGTATGTTACTGTCCATTCAAGGAAATTCACAAGTAAAAGGACAGAGAGCACCCCATTGAAAAAGTACTTATAAACAATATTGACCCAAAAACTGAAAGCCTAATAAGTCTAGATCAATAGCCATTTCAATGTCCCTTTAAGCTAACCACACTTTCAGACTCCATTCTTTTGATAAATCAATGGTCTTATCAAATGAAATACAGTATAAAATACTGAGCATATGCCTGTCCTATTAAGGCAGTTAGAAAGTATGAAAGTCTTTCTGATATTCTCTCTGGTGTTATTGGTCTTATTTTCTTGTTCCTACATTGCACCTTTGATGGGATCCAAGTTGCACCTCTACTAGATGTTGATAGTTACTGCTTACCACAGCAAACAAACACACTACACTCTTGATTTGCAGTTGTAAATGTTGGCTTATTTTACAATATAGACTGTAGTTGGGATCAAGAAAGTTCCAACAGGGATTTATCACACACAAGTGTGGGCCAGCAATACAAACGGATTGGTGCTTCTATTACATCATTAGGGCTCATAATTATACCATTCTGGTAATACAAATATGTCAAGTGATACACGTAACACATGTTTAAACCATTATACAAGTTCCAAATTGTAAAGGACAAGGAAAGGTAGATTCACTGGAGGTGTTAAGTTATCCCCCCCAGTTGTTTACAACAGATCCTAGGCAGGCACTCCTCTGCACCTGAATTGGGTGCAGGAACACTAGGGACTCCCAGTGATTATACCTTTCCTTATCCTTTAAATTGGAGATCCCCAACATTTAATAGCCATGAGTCATGCAAATGTAAAATGAGTTGGAGAGCAACATGAAAAAAGTTCCTGATTGGTGCAGGTTGGTGCAGCCTGTTGACTGTGATTGGCTATTTGGTAGCCCCTGTGTGGACTCGCAGCCTACAGGAGACTCTGTTTGGCTGTACACCTGTTTTTTATGCAACCACAACCAAGCCAAGAATTCAAAAATAAGCACCTGCTTTGAGGCCACTGGGTTCAAGGGGTTCTCACCAATCTTGTTGGGGATCACTGCTTTAAGCTAAAGTATTATGCACCTAGATTCAAGTGTATATTGTATGAATATTCTTCTAAATTGTATAAACCCTTCCATGAATACTTTGAAATCCGCATACGATTTCTATATAAACCCAAGAGCAGTTGCATTTCGCTGTAAAGCCTTGTTCCAACATTGAGGCGTCTCCATGTATTACTGAGATTTCAGTATCTTTGGTACCTCGTGAGAGATTCCTATTCAGGCCCGGATTTGCGGTGAGGCCACATAGGCCCGGGCCCGGGTGGCATGCCGCCCAGCCACAGCGGTATTTTGCGATGTTCTGCACAATTCTACGGGAGGGAGGGGGCACCATGAGGAGAAATCCGCGCCTGTTTCCATTAACTAAAACAGGCAAGATAAACTGATATAAGATGTGGATGTAAATTTGTACACGTCTGCATACGTGGCCTGCTTCTATCCACTTCTGAGTTACTTGATTTTTTACCTATTTTCCTTTCGGAAAAATATTTTGCTGCAAGAATAAGACATTAATTGTTAACCCAAGAGTATAGAAAATGAGTGAAAGAACAAGAACTGTAAAAGAAAATAGAGAAATTCTACCAATAATGAAGAATGTGGTTAGCTAAGAAGTACATGGCCTAGGACAGACTTGGAGAGTTTGAGTTATACAGACATGCAAATATTTTATTTTAGATACTAATTCAATGTATTCACCCTTCAAGACAGATATAGACCAAACAAAGAAGACTAATATACAAAAGCATTGTTGTAGCTTGTTTCCTTTATTCCTGCTTTAATTGCCTTTAATTTCTTGGCCATGACAGGAGTAGTTTGGGGAAAATTCATATAATAAATGTTTAGATCTGGGAAAAGGTTTCATTACTTGGAAACTCTGGAAACTAAGACTGAGCTGCTTGTGATGTTGCCCTTCATAAAAGTTAATGCAGGTTGATTGGCTTCTAACCATTTGGACTAGACGAGTGTTGGTTGATGAGAGTTGTCTATTTTGTGGATCACCTCTGCTGTGCTGAAAGATTAAGAGTTGTGTGGTATTACTGTGTGAGTATTCTGTTGAGGCTTTCCAACTAGTTTTACAGTACTGGTGTTTAGTCATTGATGTATGTCATTAATTAAACCTGATTCTGTAGCCAAGGAACAGCAGGGTGCTGGAACATTGGCAGCAATATATCCTGGGTCTTTTCGCTTTACTGGAGTGCTTTGGTGCAACTGGTGCTGGCTATGGGTCGCTACTGCAATACTGCCCCTATCTGCTCTGTGGACAAGAAAGAGTCAACTGTGCTGCATTGCACCTCATGTTTCTATTCGTCTTGTTTTCCTAAAACCTACTTCTTTATGGCCTGAACTTATCTAGGAATTTTTTTTTTAATTTCACTTGTCTATATTGGTACCAAATGCCAGTTGAAGAAAAAAGCATTTTAAAAGAGTGAATATATTTTCATCTGGGAAAATACTTCCCTATTTTGGAGTATTTGGAGTGGGAAATATTTTTCTTGTAATATCATGTTCCGGAGAAGGTTTCAAAAACACATTATTGTTGAAATGATGAAACAATTAGAAATATTGGGTAAGTATATGCAAAAGTTATTGAAACAACTTAATGCAAGAGGAAAATGTTTAAATTCGTAATTTTACTTTTATTTTTAACAAGGCATTACAACTGGAGGAAAAAACACAACTTACTTGAATTCTGAAGCTACACTTTTCTGTGGCATCTTGGCAGGTTTTAGGTGGTTCATACTTATGGCTTAGGCTCATAAATCTTGACTATCGGAGTTTAAAAATAACTTGATTGCAAAAATAGTGATAAAAAACTGGAACACGATCATCCCCTATATTCAGTTTAGTTTGGTATTCAGTGAATTATAAATAATAGATAGTTTTACATTATACATAATACAAAGTTACATTGAGTTAAAAAAAGGCAGCTGTCCATCAATTATATATCCAAATAAATAACTATAGCTCTTGAGAATGTTGTAGCCCTGGGTGTTATTCCAGTCATGTAGCTATCCAAACCCCTTTTTAAAACTAGCACACCATCCTAGTGTGAAGAACATTTTTTGCTGTTTCAGATTAAATTAAATATATTGGGGTATATTTATCAAAGAGTGAAGTCAGAGATCACCACAGTCCTCTAGAGTGAAATTCCACAACTCTCTATTCATTTCTATGGGATTTTTAAAAGAGTATTTATCAATCGAGTTCAAAAAAAGGCAGCTGTCCATCAATTATGTATCCAAATAAATAACTAGCTCTTGAGAAGTAGTTACCAAACCCCTTTTTAAAACGAACACACCATCCTCCCATACGGGCTGATTTACTAAAGTGGCTAACGCTAGCTACTTTTTGCCAGAAATCACATCAGCAGGGACCTCAGCAATTTACTAACAGGTGCAGACGACAATTTGCTAGCGAAAGAGAGCGTTCGTTCGGACTTAATCGGGAATTCATGTTCTTGCGAATGATTGTTGCTCCTCAAATTCACTAAATTGCAGATTTTATTGAACATTACCTCTTTCAGAGTTTCCTTCGCCACCTCAGACCAGGCGAACTGCTGAAACGAAGCTACATCTTCCTCAATCTGACGTCAGTGACATCATATCCTATACGCTGGAAAGTCGTAAAAAAGGCAGGCTACGTTTCTATCTTTAAAGTGGGATTGCTTTCAAAAGTCCGAACTATTAAAGATTTTTGAACACATTTGAGGGGCATGCCACATATATTTTAGGGTGGGGTCATATCTAGGGCATTAGAGGAGCTTTCATTTCTTTATTAAGCTCCCTTGGACATTTGTAATAAAAAGTGGCCACTTAAAGCATTTACACCAATATCTCTAAAATAGACGTGTATACGACTTTTATGCGCCTCCCCTAGTCAAATTGTGTAGGAATCCTAGCAAATTTTTGCTAGTCAAAAACGAATGTTATAGAATCTTCACTATGAACTGCTCGCACTGAAGAAGTATTGCTAGCGAAAAGTTGCCAGCGTTCGCCACCCAGGACGCAACCACGTATTTTAGTGAATTATCATAGTGGTAAGAAATTTGCGCCTGGCGACATGGTGCGAAGTAAGCGAAGTGGTAGGTGGCGACAATTCACCCTTTATTGAATCTGCCCCATAGGGGTCGAAATAAAAAATACTTTGAAATTCGACCATCGAATTAAATTACTTTGGATATCGAAGTCGAAGGATTTTTTACCAAATTCGAACAATTTTTTAACGATTCAACCGATTTCATCGATCGATCGAAGGATTTTCCTTCGACCTCTAAAGACTTAGAATACTGCTCTAGAAGGTCCCCATAGGCTAACATAGCACTTCGGCAGGTTTAATTTGGCGAAGTATTGAAGTCAAAGTCAAAGAGTCTTCGATTATCAAATGGTCGAATATTCTAACTATTTTTTTCGAATCGAAGTCAAAGTAAATTCGAAGTCGTAGTATCCTATTCGATGGTCGAAGTATCCAAAAAAATTACTTAGAATTTCGAATTTTTTTACTTCAAAAATTCCCTCGAATTCACTTAGACTTTTGATAAATCTGCCCTGTTAGTGTGAAGAACTTTTTTCGCTGTTTCAGATGAAATGGGATTTTATTTTATCTATGAGTATTTAGAAATAGGTGAAAGTGAAAGTTCATCCTTTGATAAATATGCCTGATTCAAAATCCCATAGAAATGAATGGAGAATGGTGGAATTTCACTCTAGAGGACTGTGGCGATCTCTCACTTCACTCTTTGATAAATATACCCCTTTGAGTCTAAAGTGGTGGAATCCATCTATTCCTGAGCCTGACCGCTTAAAGGAATTGTACAGTGTAAAAATAAAAACTGGGTAAATAGATAGGCTGTGCAAAATAAAAAATGTTTCTAATATAGTTAGTTAGCCAAAAATGTAATGTATAAAGGCTGGAGTGATTTGATGTATAACATGTCAGTCTTAACACTACTTCCTGCTTTTCAGCTCTCTTGGTTTACACTGACTGGTTACCCTGGTTACCAGGCAGTAACAAATCAGAGGCTTGAGTGGGGGCCACATGGGTCATTTCTGTTGCTTTTGAATCTGAGCTGAATGCTGAGGATCAATTACAAACTCACTGAACAGAAATGTACCATGTGGCCCCCCTTCAAGTCGCTGACTAGCTCAGAGTTATAGAGCTGAAAAGCAGGAAGTTAGATTCTGGCTGTTTTATTAGACATCTGTTCACTCCAGCCTTTATATATTACATTTTTGGCTAACTAACTATATCAGAAACATTTTTTATTTTGCACAGCCTATCTATTTACCCAGTTTTTATTTTCACACTGAACTGTTCCTTTAAGTTCCTATACTGGCAGCATTGACACTAACCCTTATTAGCCTCCTTGTTGGAGCTTCTAACTTGACTGTTCTACTAACTACCCTGATGTATTACAAAACTATCCTGGCACTTACTTACTCCTACTGGAACCGTCCTCCGTTTCAGCACCTCTGGCACCACACCACTTACTCCAACTAATGGGTAGGCCAAAATAGACCAACCACACATGTGCTTCCCTTTTTATAAACTAAGCAGTGCTGTCCAACTTTTATGGTACCGAGGGCCGGAATTTTTCTAATCTACATTGTGGAGGGCCAATAACGGAAGCCAGTGTTAGCTACTCCCTGTTTTTAGACCACACCCACTTTAAACCACACCCATGTTACCGCAAGACCATGTCCATATTAATAGCACACGAAAAAACCAAATGGTTGGTGCTCACTGCGGGGATCAGGGCCGGAACTAGGGGTAGGCAGAGTAGGTGGCTGTCTAGGGCGCCATCATTGAGGGGTGCACTTTTAAGGGGATTTTTTTGCATTTTTTTATTCTTTCATTTTTTTTCAAGCGTTTATTTAATAATTTGTTTCAGTAATCATGGTCACCCAGCTGGGTGGAATCCATCTCCTTCACCTTCTCCCCCTTGCCGGCAAGTAATAGTTCATTCTGTGCAGTGCGCCATGAGTATACATGTCAATGACGTGGGGGCAATATGATGTGATCAGATTTATTTTTGGCTGCAGCTGACATAGGTAAAGATTGGGGGCAATATGATGGCTGCAGGAGGGTTGTATGATGGATGGCTGCTGGCACAGGTATGGTGGTGTATGATGAATGGCTGCTGAGCTTGCTGGTACAGGGGGCAGTAATATAAATGAAAGTGTTGTAAATTTTCTTGCTCTCTTTATTTAAAAACCATCATTGTAAGGAGGGAAATTGTAATGCAGGACAGGGGGCACTGAGTGAAGCTCTTGTCTAGGGAGCCAAACTACCTTGTGCCTGTCCTGGCAGGGATGTCACTCATATGTGAAAAAAGCTAAGTCATATAAGACAAACCCATAAATCCATATTCCTCCTCATCCCCTGTGTATAATACAGTACCCCAGCATATGATTAAACACTTTAGGGGCCCCTAACAATAATTATCAAATCCCCAGAACAAATACACACAGGGAGCATATGGAAGGCAGAACAGAGCAGGAGACAGGAATGAGGACCAGTCTAATATGTACTACATACAGCGACACAGTGCTGATGCCCCATTAGCATTTTGAATAAAGTGTTAACAGCTGAACAATGTGGGCAGTTTCAGTCTGGGTCTCAGGTAGAACAGTACAGGCTTTAGGGGAGTGAACAATAGAGGTGTCACAAGTGTGAACAATACAGGGGGATGAGAGGTGTGATACAGGTGATTAGAGTCTGAATTTGAGGTTTAAACAATGCAGGGGCCAGTTAATCTCTGTAGTGATACCTTTTAAAGTTTACATATGGTAAGCGAACACAGCAGGCAGACTTTGATGTGGAGGGCCACATAAGGGGGGCCGCGCATGGGGCCCACAGGTCACCAGTTGGACAGCCCTGAACTAAGGGAAACCTGACACTCCATGGCAAAACACTGAACTTACAAGGGCTCTGCTCCCCTCCCAACCATAATAAAGGCCCAGTCTAGCTGGGCATGAACCCTGCTGGGGAAACTAAAGAATTAAAGGCTAGCAAAACCTTTACCCTCCTACATGAAACCAACGAGGACCTATTTTTACTAAAGTGTGAGCATGACCAGTGACCACCCAAAGTTGATAGGGGGCAGCTATCCTGAGTGGCAATAAAGATAAGAATGTTGCTATTCTAGTACTTTAAGAACATACTTTTAGGGTGAATGTGATAACAGTATTTTACAAACCTTGTTATGAGGTAAGCGGGGCTATCTATGGTTTTTGTTACTCAAAATTGTTGGTCTAGCTACTTTACAAACATATATAGACTTTTGCTTATCAGCAGGACTCGTCTCTAATCCGTACAAATATGCAAAAACTAGCGGCACTACTCAGTGCAAAAAAAGCACTGTGAACTTGAACACTGATTTGCTTTAATATAATGTACTTGAATTGCTGAGTGCAGGTTCTGAGAGCAAACGCCGCGGTAAGACCTGCAAGATAGATGAGAACATTCCCTTAGCGATTATTAAAACATGCATCAAAGTCATGCAATATAGATTATGCCTCAATAGCTGGTTTAGTATTCTGGGAGATGTAGTTCACAAGGACAAGAGAGAGAGTCCCTAGACTTCCCTAGTAGCAGATTTGCATTCAAAGGCTTATGATCCGATAAAGAAGCATTTTTTTTCTTTAGCTGTGCATTACATCATCATCCAGTTTTAGCCCATGATGTCATTCCTGCTGAGAACCATTATCTGGGCTAGGATCAGCAGTAGCTATTTCTAGGGACCTACTGCGGCGCTTACATAGTGCTGCTGGGAAACACAAATTAAAATCCAACATTTATCTTTATCAGCCCATTATAAAAAAAGAACGTTAGACGTAGTTTATCTCCATTAACCTTATGCCGGCTACTGTATATTCTTAAAATATTTTTAATTTATATGTAAAATAACATTTCTACTGTTTCCCAATGTAAAATGTAATTTTATTGTATAAAATTGTTATAAGTTCCTCTATCCTATCACTCCATGATAGCAGCTGCTATGGTAGGGCTACATAGAATGCCAATTGTGATGAGGTTGTCCTCTGCCAAGTGACAGTTTGGCACCAATATGTGAGTGATAAAACAGAGAAGCAACACAGTACCATTGTGCGTTCCTTATCCCAACAAAGAACAACATAGTAATTCACTACGACCCGTATTGTCCTTTGATATTATTTGTTTCTTCGCGTGTCCCATGACATGAAATTGTTGATTGATAGGGCAGCACTGAATGGATTTGGTTTGGGATTTGTCAGAATTCTATAACATTTTGCAGAATACAAATTCCTCCAGATCCTAGTTAGGAGCAGATTTATCAAGGGTAGAAATTGAAAATTCGAAATTGGAATTTTCAAATTTTTCATGGTCAAAACTGTCGAATTCAACTAGGGAGGTATTCAAATTCAATTCGAGTTTTTTTGAAAAAACTCAAATTAGATTTTTTTTTTTTTTGAGATTTATCATACTCTGGCCCTTTAAGAACTCAAATTCGACTATTCACCACTTAATACCTGCCGAATTGATGTTTAAGTCAATGGGATCAATTTGGAGTTGTTTGCAGCCTTCCTGACATTCAAATTTTTTTCAGAGAAAAACCTTGAATCGAGTTTTTTAAATTTGAATCGAGTTTGATTAAAATTCTATTCGAGTTTTCGGGTCGATTTCATTCATCCGAATGAAAATTGATTATTTTAATAAATTTTGATTATGGGAGTTTAGGGGAGTTTGTCCCGGTTTGTGCCATCAGGTAAGCCCCAACAAAGGGGTGTCGAAAGGGTTACAGTTATGCTATTTTTGTCTATATTTGTCTGAATATCTGAATATTTTTGGATTAGGTTTGGGTTTAGTATTCTGTCAAGTCTTTTGTGGAGGGATTCAGAATTCTTCTGCATACTAAAGTTATAGATTTGGTGTAACCCAGTGCTAAAGTCCCACTTTCTATGGTGAGTGCCAACTTGCTATCCCTACACAGTGCTACTGGGCTGGCAGACCATCACCATAAGTTACATTGGGTTGAAAAAGGCAACTGTCTTTCAAGTTCAACCCTTCCAAATGGTCCACCAGCCCCAAAGCTACTTTTAAAGCCATAAAGGTAATCTGCCAAAATAATTGACTGGCAGGGCACTTCAAAGCCTCACAACCTACATTTGCATTGCATAAGATGAATGCAGAAGAAGTATAAATATACCCATTGCTATCTATGTATAAAGTGCTTTAGAGTACAGGTATGGGACCTGTTATCCAGAATGCTTGGGACCTGGGGTTTTCAAGATAATGGATCTTTCCATAATTTGTATCTTCATACCTTAAGTCTACTAAAAAAATCATTTAAGCATTACATAAACCCAACAGACTGGTTTTGCTTCCAATAAGAATAAATTATATCTTAGTTTGAAACAAGGTACTGTTTTATTATTACAGAGAAAACAAGCCCATACTTTGATAGCCCTGATGAGGAGACTAGACACTCAAAGCTGCAGATTATCAACAATAAAGTTAAAATGTGGAGTGAATGTTGTAATGGTTGTCCTTCATGGATATCATTTCAGGGTGACTGTAGGTTACAAATCTTTTTATGAGGTTAGGCTAATGCCAAGCAGGGGCTGAAATACACAAGGTAGAGTCCTGCGTGGAACCAGTTTTATGAGACCCAGATCCGACCCAACCCGCAGCCTTCGTCCTGAACCCTGAACCCGCATATTTAACCACTTTGATCTGCTACACGACCTGCAACTGCCTTATCCGCAACCCAATCAGCAACCTGCTGACCACCATTGGACTGGAAGTGATGTTGCTGCAAACTGGAAGTGACATCATCAATAGTGGGCGGGACAGAAAACATTTCACAAAATTTTAAAAGGAGTAAAATATAGACAATATAACATAAGATGAGACCCGCAACTTGACTCACAACCTGCAGACCTGCATCTTTACCCGCACCTGAAAATCCTACCTGAACGCTGCAGGACTCTAACACACAGCGAAATCAGCCCCTACTTGGGCATTCACTTGCTCTCCTGGCCACACCCAGAAACATTGCAGGCACACGCACAATGTTGGACTGGGGTTTTCATTGCCCGCTGGGCTGCTGCTTGGGAGCCACCCACACCAGTCAAGAGCTTCAGCTCCTACAAAAATCAACCCCCTTCCCTCGCTTTCTGCACTTCCTTTTTCTGACAGGGAGGGGTTGGTTTTAGGAGGGAGCAAACCTGGGTCCCGGTGTTCCTCAAGCCCAGTTCGATCCTGCAGACTTAACAAATTTTGGCAAAGAAACGAGAGAGTTTGCCAACACAATGGTTCCAGGTGCAGGCAAGACAGGAAGCTAATGGCTACTTAGGGGCTTATTCTCAGCATGCATATTTCAGCAGGCAGGATTCAGCCCCCATGTGACATTAGCCTAAATAAATGTTTGCATGTATGCTGAACCCAAAATGTCTGAAAAGCTTTTTTCTTCAGAACAGTCTTATTCTGTAGATGAGTGTCTATTATTTTCTCAAGAGCAGCTCTGCACAGCATTCCTGCCATTCTTCTGCAGTCCCATGGAGCTAAGCTTGCTTGCTATATTGCTGCAATTCTGCTAAAGGATGTGCCGATCAGCTTAGATTCTCACAATGGTAGCTGTGATATTATATTGCTAGAAGCCTGGAAAGATGGAATAGTGACAATTTCCCATTTTTACAGTGGCAAGTGGGAGCGACTGACTCATACAAAAAAAAAAAAATTTAATGTTCTTTCTAATACTGCTGATGTGTTTTCTTGTTGTTTTTGAGGTTAAAACAATAATGTAAAAAAGTGAAAATAAACTCAAATGATATAATTGCATGTTAACAATAAATATAATGAACGTTCCTGAAAGATCTTCATAGTGCTTTTTTTTACCTAATAATATACAGATTGTGTACTCTGTTAAAGGTTGCATTTACACACAAGTTGCTTCTGCCCAAAAGTTGGGGTATGTTAGCAAAGGAATTAAAAAAAGGAATAATCACACTCAGTAGTTCTGTCCTTTATTTACATCTACTCTAACAATCAGCATCAGATATTATAGTTGTCCTTAACTGCAGTGCAAATATATTCTAAGGTGCAGAATATCTTTTGTACAGAGACAGTGAATGTGTCAAGTGAGAAATTCCAGGTAACTTAGTAACACACAATACACTATTAGCCATGTATTTACTGTCTGTGGGGACCGAGGCCATTAAAGCAGAATTGATATGGGATTCTATGTAGTATTCTTTACGGGGTCAGCCTTGGGATTGGAGTGAGAAATTCAGTCAGGAATTCTATATTAAACACAGGAGAGGCTGGTCCCAATATGGACGTGCTTGAGAAAGGGGTCACGCCCCGAAACGTTGCATCAGCAATAAACGAGCAAGGTTATACCTGCTAGTAATACCCATGCTGTGCCAGTGTGTTCTGTGCCCAATATGGACATCCCATAAAGATGGTAGGTGGTATATATGTATATATATACAGATGCAGCCACTTTGGTTTGTCTATTTGACACAGAATAACTAAACACAGAAATCCCATTTATCTCATTTAACACAGAAAACTGTGTCACAACATCCCATCTAATTAAAGCATTCACCATTGTGAACAATGGAGCTTTGGTATGCTAATGAAAAGGTTAAATGCATTAAATGAGTTAAGATGACTTAAGATAACACAGTTTCTTCAATTACCCCTGAGTCATGACGCATTTAACTCACAAATCCAAGTGGCTTCATCTGTATGTATATATATATATATGTATATATATACAGCCCTGTCCGGGTTCTCTTCTTACATCACCAATCGTTCCTTCAGTGTCTCCTACAATGGAGTATCATCTTCTCCCCTACCTCTTTCTGTTGGAGTTCCTCAAGGCTCTGTCCTGGGACCATTACTATTCTCCCTCTATACCTCCTCCCTTAGCAAATTAATAAATTTGTATGGTTTCCACTACCACCTCTATGCTGACGATACTCAGATCTATCTCTCATCTCCTGATCTCAACCCAGAACTCCTAACTCACGTCTCCTCCTGCCTGTCCGCTATCTCTACCTGGATGTCACAACGCTACCTTAAATTAAACCTCTCTAAAACTGAAATGGTTCTCTTTCCTCCAACTAACACCAGTAGCATCCCCGAAGTATCCATCATAGTTAACAATTCCACTATCACCCCCTCTCCCCAGGCCCGGTGCCTTGGGGTTATCCTAGATTCTGCCCTGTCATTCACTCCTCATATCCAGTCACTTATTAAATCATGTCACTTCCACCTAAGGAACAAATCCAAAATACGATCATTTATTACCCAAGACGCTGCCAAAATTCTTATTCACTCTCTCATCATATCGCGTCTAGACTACTGTAACTCTCTTTTAATTGGCCTCCCCCTCCATAGACTGTCACCTCTCCAGTCCATAATGAACACTGCTGCGAGGCTCATACACCTCAGCAACCGCTCCTCCTCTGCCTCGCCATTCTGTCAATCCCTGCACTGGCTTCCGTTACCTTTCAGAATCAAATTCAAATTAATGACACTGACTTTCAAAGCACTTCACAACTCTGCTCCACCCTACATCTCCGAACTCATCTCTATATACTCACCCACACGCTTACTACGCTCCTCTACTGACCTGCTACTCAACTCTTCTCTCATTACCTCCTCACATGCTCGCATTCAAGACTTTGCAAGGGCTGCACCCCTCCTCTGGAACGCTCTCCCACGGTCTGTCCGACTTTCTCCCAACCTTTCTGCTTTCAAAAAATCTCTGAAAACGCACTTCTTTCGAGAAGCCTACCCTCACTCTGCTTAAAGGAAAACTATACCCCCCAAACAATGTAGGTCTCTATGAAAAGATACTGAGTAAAACAGCTCATGTGTAAAACCCTGCTTCATGTAAATGAACCATTATCATAATAATATACTTTTTTAGTAGTATGTGCCATTGGGTAATCATAAATAGAAAATTGCCATTTTAAAAAATAAGGGCCGCCCCCTGGGATCGTAAGATTCACTGTGCTCACATACAAACCACATGTTAGGTCACATGAGCCAATTAACAGACAGAGTTCTGCCTTTTGCTTCCTCACTTCTTCCTGTTACAGTTAGTGTTGTAGTATTTCTGGTCAGGTGATCTCTGAGGCAGCACAGATAGAGTCACGAAATGGTGGTTCAAGGCAAGAGATGTAAAAGGGCAATATTTATGTAAATATATATTCCAGTTTGGTAAGATTCTTGTAAGAATATGTCATTCAATTTGATATAAACTATCTTAAGTATTCGTTTTGGGGGTATAGTTTTCCTTTAACTACCAAACGCAACACCACATACAGTACCACATTTCTCACCCACTTAATTCGATCTTGCCCACTCCCACACCTTGTGTATTACTCCCTTCCCTTTAGACTGTATGCCTATGCATAGGGCCTTCCTCACCTTTTGTACCTGTATTGATTGTGATGTTTGTTACTCCATATGTTCTTTGTATAGAATTCATGTGATTTAGTTGTATAATCACATTTACTTTACAGTGCTACGCAATATGTTGGCGCTATATAAATACATGTTAATAATAATAATAAATAATATATATATTGTACACACACATACAGTATTTCAAAGCATATAGTCAAGGTACTGCTCCAGTGCTTGGTACTGCTGAGCCAAGATCATACAACGTAATGTCCTTGAACCAGGCCTAAAAACCCCCATAGCAAATATATATTACTGGCCAGTAATTGTTACCAGGTTATAGGTTACTAGACACATTGCAAACCTTACCATATATTTTACAATATCCACTATGAATGTTAGGTTTTTGTGTTCTTCACTATGGGAGTACAGGTATGGGATCCATTATCCGGAAAGCCATTATTCAGAAAGCTCCGATTTACCGAAAGGCCGTCTTCCACAGGCTACATTATATCGAAATAATCTAGATTTTTTTAAAATGATTTCCTTTTTCTCTGTAATAATAAAACAGCAGCTTGTACTTGATCCCAACTAAGATATAATTAATCCTTATTGGAAGCAAAACCAGCCTATTGGGTTTTTCTAGTAGACTTAAGGTATGAAGATTGGTGGGCCTGAGAGCGTGAGATTATATTGTGATTTTGGTGTGACTTTCTGTCAGTGTATCCCAAATACCCTTAGGCTGTGGGCAACTCCCTGCAACTCTCAGCAGTGTGTGTTGGCCTCTTTAAGCACCTTACCCTCAGGTGAATCCTGTGTTTCTTCTGATGCACAGATCAACCAGGCTGAAAGTAACAGCAATATAGAGGGTTGCTTAAAAAAACCCAACACAACAAATGGCAGTGGCTCTGTCTCACAGCGAACAGGCAATATAGATCTTCAAGTACATTAAAGATACTCAGTAGAAAAGCTTCACACTTTAAGCTATTGCAAGTAGATCCCTCTTATGGGGTAGTGCAGTCTGTCTTGGTGATTGTCCCCAGCACTAGGGATCCCACGGGGTAACTTGCTCCTTGAAACTTTCCCTGCTCCTGAGCTCACCCACTTGTGTCCCTGTCTGATGGCTTGATTGCCACAAGAGTGCTAACCCCAACTACTCTCCTTGTTGGACCTGCCCCTAACTTTCACTCATACAGCAACCATTTCAGAACTTCTAAATAAAATTCACCCTAACCAGGGGCTATATATAGCTTAGACCCAGTCCTGTACCCACCTCGACGCAAGGTGGGATCCAGGAAGAGAGCCCTGAGCAAATGTGTGCTCACTGCTCTGCCTTTTAAACTTTAAATACTGCCACCTACTGGGCAACAATAACCTAGATCAAATTACAATGGACCCCAGGAAAGGAGACAATAGCTACCTGGGTAGATCAAAGGACCACCTTGCTGTCCAAATATATATATATATATATATATATATATATATATATATATATATAGATATAGATATAGATATAGATATATATATATATATAGATAGATATAAATATATATATATATATATATATATATATATATATAGTGAATAAAGTACCCCCTCTTTTAAAATATAAGGATATTATAAGTTACCGAGGAGTTTCATGACCATATAAAAACACAAGGCCGAGTGTTTTTATACAGGTCACGGAACTCCAAGGTAACTTCTAATATCCTCACATTTTGCAATTGGGGGTACTTTATTTATTATAATACACAAGTTTCAGTGAGTCGTGTGACAGAAATGACATCAGAACTCACCGTTAATAACTGATGACATCAGAACTCACTGTTTATAAGGATATCATTTACAAGCTTTTCATAGCTTTTGTGTATTATATATATATATATATACTGCTTGAGCAAAAACACATAGGGTCTTGATGTACGGAAAGATTCATTATGCAGAAACCCCCAGGTCCTGAGCATTCTGGATAACAGGTCCCATACCTGTACAATAATAAATGCTGCAAATTTTGTAACAAGCCTAGTAATGCAAAGCAACTGGTTAGATATAGCGGAATAAATCAGGAAGGGCCATCAGGGGGCTTAAGGTTAGTGATTCTGATTAATGTTGGTGTCTAACACATTGGCACCCCCACAGTGATTAAGGCTTTCCTTGTTTTATAAAAGACCATTTACATTCAATTTTACTTTTAGGATTGTAAGAATTAAAGAAAAAGTTTATTTAATTTACATTTTTTGTTGTTTTTCAATCATCTATAGTTTATGTGTTTATATATAATATATGTTTGCAGTTCTGAATAAAAGAAAGCCTTAATATAATTAAAATAATGTCTAACTGTCTAACAGCCAATTTGTTTTTGTATTGATGGGGTCAGGGTCCACAAACAACAATATTTTTATTTGCAGGCATCATTGCAGCCATTACTGCACAAAGCATGTAGCAATTGAAAAAAGAATATGGTGCTTTGGTGCTTTGTTGTTGCTCTTTGCACCTTGCCCCATGCCATAAATAAGCCCTATTATTTTTTTATACCCTTAACGCCACATTATGAAGGCTCAGCCTGAACAAAAGAAAGAAAGACTGATTTGGTGCTAAATTGTACCATTGCTGTTACCGTTAGCAACTCAGCAATTACGTGCAGTTGAAAAAAATAATAGAAAATATCTTATTGGTTGCTATGGGTACCCGCACTTGTGTAACTGAACAACTGTTAGTAAATCAGTCCCAGAGAGTTTCTTAAATCATCCATGTCCTACAAAAATGGATAAAAGGGGTAGTGAGCATACAGATCAATTGTGTCTGTCTCCAGTGAAATGTATGCAGTGATGGACAGAATTAAAGGTACATTTGCAAATCTACCAGGCTTTAGCCAAGTTTACAATTCAAGTCAATCAGGCATCCTGCTAATATAAAATCAAGCATATATATACCCCCAGAAAGGGATATGTATAAGAAGCGATCAGCGCCTGTGGCAACAGAAATAAAAAACAGACATAGCGCAGTATGTTCACAATGTGAAATATCACCCCGTGCATGCACTGGATGGTAAGTGGATGTGTTCTTCCCTTCTCCTTTAAATGACCACTTATAGGGGTATAGAGTGGCAATACAGGTGGACAGAAGAAAAGAAAAGTATTTTTCCTGTGAATTAAAATGTATATTCCGAAGATGCAGATGCCTCCACCTTATATATAAAATGCCTACTTACAAACCACTACCGTGGTATGATGTATTTAACATGAAGCTCTTTCAAGTTCCTCCTTCAGCGCTCACCACTCCTTCCAAGTTCCCCAGCAGGAATACAAATCGATAATAGTATAACACCGTTTATTTAAAACATAATTAAAAACATTTAAAATTCTCACTCACATTTCCCTTGCGGGTTTTTGCGCATTGAGTCCAAACAACAGTCTTTCTGGGGTCCCCCAAGGGCAATCCTGTCCGCTCACTCCAAGCTCTTGAATCTCCCTCAATCTGCCTGTGTGCCCTGACCCTTAGAGACCACCGTGTTACTTCTAGTAACTGCAGCTCGTATCTGCAGTTACTAGAAGTAACACGGTGGAGGCATCTGCATCTTCGGAATATACATTTTAATTCACAGGAAAAATACTTTTCTTTTCTTCTGTCCACCTGTATTGCCACTCTATACCCCTATAAGTGGTCATTTAAAGGAGAAGGGAAGAACACATCCACTTACCATCCAGTGCATGCACAGGGTGATATTTCACATTGTGAACATACTGCGCTATGTCTGTTTTTTATTTCTGTTGCCACAGGCGCTGATCGCTTCTTATACATATCCCTTTCTGGGGGTATATATATCCTTGATTTTGGATTCATATACGGTTGAGAGACTGTGAAGGGGTCGGCAAGAAATATTCTAAGAGACTGACATTTTTTATTGGGCTGCATTTTGTAAGCTACATATTGTTTTCATCCTGCTAATATTATATATTATCTTGGTATATACCAAGAACACGGCTGTATTCATCATATAGCAGCAATGACCCTCATTAACCTACTTTAAGCTATACCTTTGACATCCTCCATACTGCTCAGCTGGCTGATTCTAAGGAGGATTAAATGACTATAGCAAAAAAAAAAACTGCAGCAGCCAGGGTGATGGGTGAGGAATTAATTATCTCTCTCTCTCATCCATTTGTTCTGCATTGAAGTTAATTGCCTCGCAATCTGGAAGCAAATAACCGTGAGGTATCCAATAATGGAGAATTGCTTGCAATGCCCACCACTTACATACATTGCTGGGGTATTCTACACAGATTCGATATTAACAGTATCATTTAGCAATCATAATAGACCAAACTGTCCCACTGGAAAGAATGGAGGATTTGGATGCTTTGTAACAGGCTCTTTGAATAGTTTCTTTATTGATTTAGTACAAGTTGAACATGTACATTGATAGTAGATATACCTGATAATACAGACACCAACAGGTGGGTATTTAGGGTCCCCAAACTCTAATAAAAATCGGCAGGTACACCCAGATTATAAAGCCCAGCAGACCTATTGATATTAGTGCTGTACCTTGCAGCTCTCCTCAACAATTAACATGGCTCATTCCATGCAATTGTTTGGTTTTGTGGCCATATAGCAGATGTCTTTACTTTTCCCTCAGAGCAAAGGTTGGAAAAACTAGGTAGCCCACACTTCTGCTCACTGAGCAAAGTAGCTTAGCCTGTAATATAGTGATCTATGGTTCAGCCCCAAACCCATGGGACCCACAGGTTGACTCATGGTCAGGTGGGTTCATGCTGAAACAGCAAACCATATTGGGTTGCAAGCATGTGGTAGGTCTTATTGTTCTTACAGGCAAGTAACCTCTGGTGATGTCTTCAGTCTGTCCCAGTCCCCCAATGATGTCACTATATTTACCACTAATGTCACCAGAGATTGTGGGTTGGACTCGGGTATAAGCAGTGTTGAAAAATGTGATGAGTTGATTTCTCACAGGTTAGGGTCGGCATGGGTTTAAAAATTTCTCATCCACACATCACTAGCCTGCAAGGCCTAGGGGGGAGATTGAGTAGTTTGATACATAAGGAGATGAGAGATATTCCCTTCACAATGACCATCATTGGAGGAGTTGTGTCTCTTGGGTTCCTCCACTATTATTTAGATCATTTTCCTTACACTCATGTTGGGTATGCACTATGGCTGATGGTCATTTTAATTTACAGGTTTTAAGATAGACTCTACCTTGTTGAATATATTTAGAGATGGGTAAAATCTGAAGTAAAGAAACGAGCAATGTGTACAAAAGCAGAGATGGGATTAATGGAGCAAGCTATGAGCAGAAGGAAACAAAGAATAAAGAAGAGGACGTAGAAATTAGGAAATTGTTATTGACTGTACAGAGTGGAACCTTGTTGTGGATACAACCTACTTGGGTGATAGATTTTATTGGTTATGGATCCATGAGACAGAACATAAGAATTGTGTTTTGGTGCCGTTTTTATTTTTAGCATACTGTAGTACTCTTGCTTGGCCAGGAAGAGGGTAGAATTGTGGCATGACAAGTGAAGTTAGTGGAGAAAGTCAGCTTGTGTGAAGAATTCCTCCACGTACATTATACAGAGCTTGCACAGAAGCATATGAATTGTGTTTAAGAGTTCGTCCAGGGGAAAGGGTTTTGAACTTGACTGATCTAAGGTTGTAGAGGGGCATAGGAATCAATGGTAGAGGATAGAATGGATTTATAATTATTAACAAGCTTATGGGAAACACAGGTAAAGCTTTGAGGTGAAAAAGATCAATGAGATCCAGATGTCCCTTAGTCTCCAGCTTTCCCTGCAGTATATTCAAGTTATCCGTGGGCTATTATACTTCTACAAATAACAGTGGTGGTTCTCCAAGGGTGGAGAACACATTCTGTTTTGTTGAGAATACTTTAATTTTATGAAACATAAAACATTATTACATTAGCTAAAACTCATTTTCTAAGACAGCAGAACCATATTGTCAATCAAATGTTACAATTAGCATACATTCATGTTCAGACAGATTTTCATTGAGTTTTGCCGTCTTTATCGTTAGTATATTGTAGAACAGTTGAAGGTGGGCACAGAGTTATTGATGGTTTTGGCAGTCACATGTTAAATATGTGTATAAATTGGAAATATACATTATAAATATACACACACAAAAACATCTATTGTGAATAAACGTTTTGAGAGTGTGCAATCATTTTCTATTTTGAATTTTTGCCTTGGAGACATAAAATAGGTGGCCTCCCTAGGAGTAGCACCTAAGAAATATGTTTTTGGGTGTGTGTTCTCCCATCAATCAAAAAAAAGGAAAAAATTCAACTGCAACGAACATCACATTGTTCCTTTCATTGTCAATGAACCTGTAAATATTTTCTAAAGGTTACTAAAAGGCTTGAAAGACTAGGCGAATGCTTCATAGTACATGGAAGTAGTGTTGAGCAGTATATTATAGTATCATAAGTAAAAAGCAAAGAGAGTTGAAATAGTCAAGGAATAACATAATAAACATAATAACATTTGTAGAAAATGAGCATCGCTCACATGTTCCATGGGGGAAAACAACACAATATAATCAATAATTGAATGAGGGGTTGAAAAGGACAAACAATTAAAAGTTATTACAAGACTCATCATCATAGAGAACTTTCAAAAGCTTTGGGCTCCATTCATGGTCCTGTGAGTGCTGGGGTTTGAAATGCACAATCAAGAACAGTCCACAGGGGGATGTTGGCAGGGAAAATGCATTTGTTGCTGCTGGCCTGGGTTGTGACTGGTGGGTGAATGACTGGGCTGGCCAGAGGGCGGGCATGTTGGAGATGGAACAAGAGGTACTGTGGGAACAAGTTTTTCATGGTCTGGCACTGGCCAACGATTCCAAACTTTCTAAAATGTGTGGCTCTTGACATTGGATATTAGGGGATCAAAATAAACCCAAGCCTTTAGTTGCTTGGGTTAGTCACTTTTAAAATACAATATCATTATATATAACATATTTATTATACCTGGTTCTGCAGTTGTAACATCACTTAAACTCTACAGCCGGGGTCCCCGACCTCTTTTACCCCTGAGCCACATTCAAATGTAAATAGAGTTGGGTAGCAACACAAGCATGAATATAGTTCCAGATGATTGGCAAATAATAGTCTTTATGTGGACTGGAAGCCTACAGGAGACTCTTTTTTATGCAACCAAAACTTTACTCCAAGCCAGGAATTAAAAAATAAGCACCTGCTTTGAGGCCACTAGGAGCAACATCCAAGAGATTAGGGAGAAACATGTTGCTCATAAGCCACTTGTTGGGGGATCACTGCTCTAGAGAACTATGTAATATGAACATACTTTTCTATAAAAGTGGAGTCCCATAATAAACCCCACCCAGGGCCGGATTACCCACTAGGCGCCCTAGGCGGCTGCCTAGGGCCCGCCTAGCTCTAGGGGGCCCGGGCCGGGAAAAAAATACCTCTAAAAACTTCCGGGTCCGGGCCCCCCACAGTTGTGCTGTTGTCAGTCACCTGTCAGTCTGTCGCCGCTGATCTCGGCGTGCGCGCTGCCGTCACGGCGCGCCTGCGCCCAGACGTCACGGCGCGCCTGCGCGCTGACGTCACGGCGCGCCTGCGCGCTGACGTCACGGCGCGCCTGCGCGCTGACATCATGGCGCACATTATAAAAGCTCGGTTGTGCGCAGTGAGCGTTCAGTTGGCGCCTAAAAGTTTAGACTGGAGGAGCTCTCTTACACACTGTGTGACTGATTTGCCACAAATCCTTGCAGGTTGCGGCCTAACTAATTGTTTATCTGCTGGTCCGTCTGCCTGTGCAGCAAACAGTGCCTGCTGGCTGCCTGCAGCCCGAATTGTTTTTTTTAAATTGCGGCTTGCCTAATATATTTTTGAAGACTACTGTACTGGTCTGGGACTGTCCGACTGTCTGCTGGCTTGGCTTGTGAGGGAGGGAGGGAAGAGGAAGGGGGCAGTTACTAGGCCAGGCTGGCAGGCTGTTTTCTAATTTCTAGCCATTTGAACGTGATCTTGGGCTGGGCATCTGGCTTCTGGCGCTAGGGGGGAAATTGAAAGTGGAACTGTTCAACTGATTCTGCAGTGAGTGAGGGGGCAGAGACAGAACTGAGAAAAAAAACCTAGAAAAAAACAAAAAAAAAATAAAAACTACAAAAAAACACCAAAAAAAACTACAAAACAAAAATACAAAAAAAAATTGGGGGGCAAAATAATTTGTAAAGGGTCTGTGGGAGTGGGGCTGTGACTGGCTTGTGGGGTGGAGGAGGGGCAGGCTGTGCTGCAGCCATTTGGAAGTAACAGTGTGATCTGGGGGTGAAAATAATTCAAAAGGGTCTGTGGGGCAGTGGTGGAACTGTTCAACTGATTCTGCAGTGAGTGAGGGGGCAGACAGAACTGAGAAAAAAAAACTAGAAAAAAACTAAAAAAAAATAAAAACTACAAAAAAACACCAAAAAAACTACAAAACAAAAATACAAAAAAAAATTGGGGGGCAAAATAATTTGTAAAGAGTCTGTGGGAGTGGGGCTGTGACTGGCTTGTGGGGTGGAGGAGGGGCAGGCTGTGCTGCAGCCATTTGGAAGTAACAGTGTGATCTGGGGGTAAAAATAATTCAAAAGGGTCTGTGGGGCAGTGGTGGAACTGTTCAACTGATTCTGCAGTGAGTGAGGGGGCAATCAGAACTGAGAAAAAAAACCTAGAAAAAAACTAAAAACTACAGAAAAAAACGAAACTTTTTTTTTAAAAAACAAAAATACAAAATATCGGTGTGTAAAATAATTTGAGAAGGGTCTCTGAAAGTGGGACTGTCTGACTGGCTCTGAAAGGAGTGAGGGAGGGGACCGGGCCGGCAGCCATGCAGGTTGCAAGAAGACCAACCAAAGCTACAACTGAGCTGAGTGCAAATTAATAATTCTATTCTGGTATAAAATCATCTAGTCTCCTCATCTAGCTCCAAGACAGTTATAATATTCTAGTCTTCTCATTTGGTTGCAAAACGGGTAGAATATTCTAGTCTCATCTGGCTGCAAAACAGTTCTAATACCATAGTCTGGTTGCAAAACAGTTCTAATATTCTAGCCTAATCTGGCTGGTGGCTGCAAAACAGTTCTAATACCCTAGTTTCCTTGTCTGGTTGCAAAACAGTTCTAATATTCTAGTCTCATCTGGCTACAAAACAGTTCTAATATTCTAGTTCTAGCCTAATCTGGCTGGTGGCTGCAAAACAGTTCTAATACCCTAGTTTTCTTGTCTGGTTGCAAAACAGTTCTAATATTCTAGTCTCATCTGGCTGCAAAACAGTTCTAATATTCTAGCCTAATCTGGCTGGTTGCTGCAAAACAGTTCTAATAACCTAGTCTTCTCGTCTGGTTGCAAAACAGTTTTAATATTCTAGCCTCGTCTGGCTGAAAAACAGTTCTAGTCTTCTCGTCTGGTTGCAAAACAGTTCTAATATTCTAGTCTAATCTGGTTGGTGGCTGCAAAATAGTTCTAATACTCATCTCATCTGGCTGCAGAAGAATTCTAAGGGTTGTCTAGGGTTTCCAGTTATAAACAGGGTTGTAAAAAGACAATAGAAGGTATGTCGAAGAATCTGTATAGGCATGCCTCAGGGGCTGCTAAAAGGAGAAAGAAAAATAAAGAGCAAAAAGAGACAGTAAAACAAAAGACGTATATGCAATCTTTTTTAGTACCAAAGCATCAGCTTGTTCAGCCTGATGGTGATGAACAAGGAACAAGTTTCACCACAAGTATAGATAGTACTGCAGCGCATCCTAATGCTACAAATACATATGCTGTCTCTATCTCCAATTTGGAGCAAGGAGTAATTCCTTCTGCTCATCATAAATCCAGCAAAAGCCGTGTAGATTCTAATACACCTCAGCCTGATGAACAAGGAACAAGTTGCTCCATAAGTCAAGTTGCTGACACTGATCAAACTATAGTAAGCCGTGCATTACATCCTAATGATGATGATGAAGTCGTCATCCAGTCATCCAGTCATGCTGTTTGTACTATAATCACCAAAAGCACTAGAGATACAGAAGTAGCTACTATGGTGCAAAGCCCATTGACCATGGACTATGAAGAAACTGGAGATTATGCCCCAGTTTCCCAATCCCAGCAGTCCATATCTGCTATACCAGAAATTACAACAACTTCAAATGCTATCAAAAATATCATTAAGAGTTACTCTAATGATCCTGCTGAGTGGGGAAGTAACATTTCTGAAGATTTGCGTGAATATTTTTCTAAGAATCAAATTCAAAATAAGTATGTGGACTACTCTGCATCTAAAAGAACATATACTGATATTACAAGGTATCTGACTAAAGAACTATTCATACGGAAAAGAAATAATGCTGAATGTATTACTCGTGATTGGATGATCTACTCACCCTCAACAGGAACTATATTCTGTGTGCCGTGTAAACTTTATAGTAGTTTGTCTCATGCCCTTGCAACATCGGGCTTTAATGACTGGAAAAATGCTGCTGCAAGATTAAGGGAGCATGAGAATTCACCTGATCATCGCAAGTGTGTTTTCATATTCACAGACAGGGCAAACCCTGAATGCCGAATAGACCGCGCTCTTATTGAACAAGAAGTTCATGAACAGAAGTACTGGCGGGAAGTTTTAAGAAGGGTTGTCGATGTTGTAAAGTTCCTTGGTGAACGTGGCTTACCATTCAGGGGAACTGATGAGCTATTTGGATCCCCACAGAATGGGGCATTTCTGGGAATACTAGAGCTTATTGCTAAATATGACCCATTTCTTGAGCAGCATATAAAGAAGTATGGTGGGTCAGGCAGAGGGGTAAGCAACTACATGTCATCTACCATAGTAGAGGAGTTCATCGAGTTAATGGGAAATAAAGTTGCTCAAGTAATAGTGCAAGAGCTATACACTGCCAAATATTTTTCTTTAATTGTAGATTCCACACCAGATCTCAGTCATGTTGATCAGCTAGCAATTGTACTACGTTATGTTAACAAAGATGGGCCTGTGGAACGGTTACTGGGGTTTGTTCCAATCTATTCTCATACAGGAGAACATCTTGAAAATACTGTGTTGTCATTCCTGGCTGTATTGAAAATTAATATTCAGGATTGCAGAGGCCAAAGCTACGATAACGCTAGCAATATGTCTGGCAGATACAATGGATTGCAAGCTAGAATTCGTGCAATCAATCAGTTGGCATATTATGTGCCTTGTTCTGCACATTCACTGAATTTGGTTGGAACATGTGCTGCAGAATCCTGTCTTAAAGCAGCTACATTTTTTAATCTATTGGAGTGCATCTATGTTTTTTTTTCTTCATCCACTCATCGATGGAACATTCTTAAAAATGAGCTTTGCAAAGCTCCTGGAAATCTTTCTGTAAAAGGTCTGTCTGGCACAAGATGGGCTGCTCGTTCTGATGCTACTAAAGCACTGAGAATCGGTTTTCAGTATGTGAAAAATGCTCTCAGAGAATTAGAGTCGTCTGATCACCAAGTAAGAGTCCAACATGAGGCAAAGTCCTTATTGGGAAAACTCAACCACTTTGAAACCGCCATTCTTCTTGTGGTGTGGGGAAACATCTTAGAAAGGCTAAATGCGACTAGTAAAACTTTACAAAACACCAAAATCTGTCTTTCAGAAGTAGTCATACTTTATAACTCATTGATTGCATATGTGCAAATAATTAGGGATTCATTTGACACATATGAACTAGAAGCTAAAAAGCTAACTAGAGACCATACATATGCAGGAGAAGGAAAACGGCTTAAAAAACGCAAAACATTTGCTGATGAATCACCATTTGATGATGTTAACCAACATATGTCAGCAAGAAACAAATTTATCACTGAAACATTCTATGTATTAACAGATTCTCTTATTGCAGAGCTTAAAAGAAGGAATCAGTGCTATGAATGCTTGAATAACCGTTTTGATATTTTTAATACAAACTTGCCAATATCAGATTTACGCAGCTCTGCAGACAAATTGCAAAAAAACTACCCAGAGGATCTCGAAGACTGTTTTACAGAAGAATTTTTACAATTTTCTGCATTGATACCCCAGGAATCCATGGTGTGCCCAATGGCAATGAGGCAATATATAATTGCCAGGGACTTGCAAAAAACATTTCCAAATACTGAAACCTTGCTACGTATGTTTTTATGCATGTCTGTAACCAATGCCAGTGGAGAAAGATCATTTTCCTGTTTGAAAAGGATAAAAAATGAAAGAAGAACTACCATGGGCCAAGAAAGGTTATCAGCCCTTTCTTTGCTAGCTGTGGAATCCGCTTTAGTCAGACAACTTGACTTTGATGACATTGTGGATTCTTTTGCTAAGCAAAAAGTACGTAAAGTTAATTTGTAATTGTTAGCTGCTCAGCAAACAGTACAAGGCTTGGTACACAAGTCATGAAATCCCTTCACCAGCTTCTTTATTTCTAAATGTTGAAATTCTAATTCATTGTCTCATATGGCTGCAAAATATTTCTAAAACCCTACTCACCTGATATGGCTGCAAAAAAATGTACCCTAGTCTACTCATCTGGCTGTAAGAATTATTTTAAATCATTAAAAGCTACATCATAATTTGTTATTATATTGGGGAGACTTACCCTGTTTTAAAATGTGTGTGAATATTGTTTTACAAATCTAGTTCAAAATATGTATTTGTATGTAAAACAATCATATACTGATATTACAAGTTATATGACTAAAGAACTAAGGAAAATAAATAATGATGAATAGACCATGCTCTTTTTTGAACAACCAGTTCATGAAAAGAAATCTGTCTGCAAAACAATTCTAATATTCTCGTCTTCTCATCTGACTGCAAAACAATTCTAATATTCTCGTCTTCTCATCTGACTGCAAAACAATTCTAATATTCTCATCTTTTCATCTGGCTGCAAAAGACTTCTAATACTAATACTCTAGTCTTCCCAATTAGCTGCAACATTTCTAATAGTCTAGTTGTCTCATCTGGCTGCAGATTAATTTTTATGCAAATTTGGAACAAGTCTTTAATGCAACTGATTCCCAATTCCTGACATAATTCTTAGAGTTCATTAATCTAAGTGCACAAAGTCTAATTCTAATACCCTAATCTTTTCATCTCGCTACAAAAGAAATATTTTACCCTAGTCTTCTCACCTGACTGCAAAACCATGCTCTTCTTTGAACAACTAGCTCATGAAAAGAAATCTGCTTGGATTGTCAGTGTTGTAAAGTTCCTTAGGCTACCATTCAGGGGAACTGATAAGCTATTTGGATCACCACAGAATGGGAGATTTCAGTGAGTACCAGAGCTTCATGCTAAAAATGATCCATTTCTTGAGCAGCATATAAAAGACGTATGGTGAGTAAGACTGAGGGGTAAGCAACTACGTCATCTTCCATAGTAGAGGAGTTCATAGAGCTAATGAAAATGATTCTAAAACTCTAATCATCTCATCTGGCTGCAAAATAATTCTTATACTCAAGTCTTCTCATCTGACTGCAAAAGAAGTCTAATACTCTAGTCTTCTTATCTGGCTGCAGAAAAATTCTAATACCCTAGTGTCTCATCTAGCTGCAAAACAATTCTAATATTCTACTCTTCTCATCCGACTGCAGAATAATTCTAATATCCTAGTCTCATCTGACTGCAAAACAATTCTAATATTCTACTCTTCTCATCCGACTGCAGAATAATTCTAATATCCTAGTCTCATCTGACTGCAAAACAATTCTAATATCCTAATCTTCTCATCTAGCTACAAAAGAATTATTTTACCCTAGTCTTCTCATCTGGCTGCAAAACAATTCTAATATTCTCATCTCTTCATCTGGCTGCAAAACACTTCTAATACTAATACTCTAGTCTTCCCAATTAGCTGCAACATTTCTAATAGTCTAGTTGTCTCATCTGGCTGCAGATTAATTTTTATGCAAATGTGGAACAAGTCTTTAATGCAACTGATTCCCAATTCCTGACATAATTCTTGTTAGAATTCATTAATCTAAGTTCACAAAGTCATTAAAAGCTAACTAATAATTTATTATTGGTTATTATATTTGGGAAGCTTACCCTGTTTTACAATGTTTCTTATTATCTGTGGCTCAAGTGTTTTTGTAACTGTGGCTATATTTTCATCATATTGCTGCTATTTCTGCAATAATAATGGCAGTATTTCATATTTATTTTATGGGCATACTTTTTGTGTTCAGTACTGGACATGCTGCTTTTTGTTAGCTAATTAAATTTATAAATTAACCCTTGGTCTGACTTTGAGTATGAAGAAGTAAATGCTGTGTAGGTTTGTCTATTACAACCTTATTATTTTATTTGAGTAGCACTCTATTAAAGAATAGGAATGGATAAACAACAATCAATTGATGTCTTTTCTGAAGAAATAGGTTAATGCAGAGTGTATTCTTAAGACAATGAACAGAAGGAATACCTTCTGTCAGATTGCCAACAGTGTTACTACTGAACTTTTAAAAGAACTGTCATAACAAAGGTGCGCTAGTATAGCAGTGCTTCTTTTGTAACTGTAACTTTAGGTGGTTCGAGATGGGGGGGCCCCAGAAGCACTACCTTGCCTAGGGCCCTGTTTAGTCTTAATCCGGCTCTGACCCCACCATATCATGAAGACGCTAAGGATACCCTGAATACCAAATGGTAAAATGCTAAGGGAATATGAGGATTGGTAACCACAGCTGTGACTGAATTAGTTGTGTGTAGATATTTTCCAATAGAATTCATCAGCCTAAAAAGTTATCAATTCCTACAAATATTATTCCACCAAAGTTCCCCTTCAAACAAATATCTGGCAAGTGTGCGCCTTGTCAAATGTGCAATCACATCAGTAAACTTTTGCCAAGGTAATTTTCAGGCAAGAAAAGATATATAGTCTCTGTTCCCTACTCATGTGTGAAATTAGAAAGCCATTTTGCATTAGTTTGGGTTGGAAAGAATGGGGAGTTAGGCAGAAGATGGAACAGGGAGGGTTTCGTTTTAAGGCTGAGAGAGGAGATTCCTGGCATCTTTTAGAATTCAGATGTCTCCTGCTTCAGCTGTGTACGGCATGAAAAAGTCCCTAAATAATAAAAGAAAATAGAAAACGCTCAAGCATGACTGAATTAAAAATTCTCAGTAATACAAACTGACTAATGATATTCATTGCTCCTTCTGTCTCTCCAGGCTGCATTTTGTTGAGTACGTTTCAGTCGTTTGTCATGTTTAATGTCATTTTAATATCCGCTGTTGCATTTGCCTCTATTGCTTTTAGACTCTTCCATAAACATGATGGGGCGCATTCTGAAAAATACAAGTCCTATAATAATAAAATATGTGTTTCTCTTCGGCGCTGAATTGCGATAAATTTTGTTTTAATTCTCCCAGGATACTTTATGTCTCAGATTATAAGAGAAGCATCATTTTTGCCCAATCTGCATGCGTTTGTTCAATAGTATCTGTATAGTATATTAATACATCAATGTATGGATGAAACATAATTTACCCTTGAATACTGGACTTATTACAAGACAGAAAACCAAAATGCAAAATAAATATGTGATAAACGTTGTCTAAAATTTCTCTGCCACTTTTCTGCAAGTTAATGCTGGTGTCAAAATTTCTCACTGAAATGGTTAATGTACAATTGAAATATCACTTTGTTGGCAAATGGTTCCTTTGAATTATGAGACATATTTACTAGCAACTGAATTTCAATTTTTTTCTGTTTTTCTTAAAAGCTATAAAAATTCGAGATTTATAAAGTGTAAAAACCACAATAAATTCTGCTTCAAAAATTCACCAGGTAAAAGTTGTCAAGGTCCTATAGAAGTCAATGGGAATTGCTCAGATCCTATTGGACTGCTTTGAATCAATTCAAACTTTTTAGAGGTTTTTGGATTTTCTTTCTGCTAGTAATTGTAAGAGGTTTTAGAGGTATTCCCCCTTTTTTGTGTCATGGATCATTCAGCGTTACTTCAGCGATCTTTTAATAAAATAGTAAAAGAATATTTTCTGTGTCCAAGTCTGCCAAAGTTTGCTGCAAAAGGTCATGCGTATTTTTATTGCAACAAAAACATATTCACTTAAAATGCTATTAATGCCAGTATAGGGTGATAACACTATTTTTCTGGCATGTACACTTTGTATAATTATCCAAATTTTCTTTGTATAATTGTATGGACATGGCGAAATTACATATGGAAAAAAATGCATTGCGGCTCTTGATAAATTGGCGTCATTTCAATGATTTGCAGTGGTATAATAGTAATAAAAGTGGTGTAAAGGTGTGAAGGTTCATCAATATGAAGTAAAACTTGTTGTACAGGTATGGGATCTGTTATCCAGAATGCTCAGAACAGGATATTCATGGGGGCAGAAATGAACATTGCTGTAATACATTTCAAGCCATAGGGACTCAAATCTGTCAGTCCTAGAGAAGCAGGAGCAACAAAATATCAGCTGGCACAGACTTACAGTGGCCACATCGATCCAGTGAAAACCCAGAGGAATAATGCAAAACCTCAAGAATGAATCACATACAGTATGTGCATTCCTTGCAGCTAAATCATGTCATCAATTACCAACATTTCATTTCCATGGACACTTGGTTGCTGGGTGGATGAGAAGTCTATGACTTTATTAAAATGCTGCCATACAGTGCCAGGGGATTTTTGTGATAGTAAAAAACCATAAGGACTGTCCTGGGAAATGTTGTCAGATTAAAGGTTGTCTCTACCAGTTTTTATGCATGAAGGCAATATTTTAAGCCATTTTCCAATATACGTTATTTGAAACATGTAAATGATTTGAAAGATTTATATTTGCTTTGGAGAGCAGTTTTTGTTTATCATTAATGCAAATATAATCAGGAGTCAGTTCTCCTCTGGGTTTTTTAAATTAATACATTTAGTTTATACATTTCTTTGTCCCTGCTGAGCTGAATCCATGGCTCAAATTCACTAAGCGCCAAAGCGCCGAACGCTAGCGTTTGGCATTTTTCGCTAGTGCGCAAATTCACTAACGAACGCTGGCGTAATTTCGCTAGCGTTACTTCGCACCCTTACGCCAGACGAATTTTCGCTAGCGATGTAACTACGCAAATTCACTAACTTGCGCAGTGTACTGAACGCTACCTTTTACGCTAGACTTCCTTCGCCACCTCAGACCTGGCGAAGCGCAATAGAGTAGATAGGGATTGTTTCAAAAAAAGTCAAAATTTTTTCTAAGTCCCAAAAAACGCTGGCGTGTTTTCTACATGATGGGTGATAGGCTGAAAAAGATCGAAAATATTTTTGGGGCTCCCCTCCTCCCCCCCTACATTTCCTGACTCATGGCAACTTACCTAGACAGTGGGGACATGTGTAGGGCAAAATAAAATTGTTATTTGCTGATTTGAAGGTTTTCTAGGCATTTGAAGTGGTGATTCGTCTTCCTCCATTGAAATTTGAATTTCAAGCCGTATGTAAATGAACCATCGCTAGCGAAACTTCGCTTCGCTTGGCGAATTAACGCTAGTGCAACTTCGAAAACTTACGCTACTCCTGTGCGCAACTTCGGATTTTAGTGAATTTGCGGAGCGCTGGCGAAAATACGCCTGGCGAAGTGTGGCGAAGTGTGGCGAAGTGCAGCGAAGTTGAGCCTGACGCAACTTCGCATCTTAGTGAATTTGCCCCCATGAGTTTCATTAAAGGCAGCTGTTAGAATTTATACAATAGTTGCTAATACTCCAGAGATGCTGCTGAGAAGTGTATCAAGTAATGGAGCAAATTATAACAGTTCAGAATCTGCACCTTTATTACTGAGCTGCCAGCTGGGCTGGGTGCAGGCGAAAACTGGTAATGAAGCTAGATGTATTTCTGAGCAATTGTGTCCAATTTGCATTTGAAATGCATGTGCAGTTGGATGCAAAGCAGTTGCTCCCCAACCCCTTGGACGTTGCTCTCAGTGGCCTCAAAGCAGAGGCTTATTTTTCGGTTCCTGGCTTGGAGGCAAGATTTGGTTGCATAAAAAACAGTTGTACTGCCAAACAGAGTCTCCTGTAGGTTGCCAGTCCACATAGGGGCTACCATTAGCTAATCACAGCCCTTATTTTGCACCACCCAGGAACATTTTTCATGCTTGCATTGTTCCCCAACTCTTTTTACATCTGAATGTTGCTCATGGGTGAAAAAGGTTGGGGACCCATGGGTTAAGGTTTGCAATGAGCTTACCACATTTGCATCATGGGCAACTTTCCTTTGTGATCACAGTGATGCTGGGATTCTTTGAAAAACACTGCATTTTGTGGGGGGGGCATTGCACTCAAAACTGCACTTTGCTCATTGCAAATTACTCCAATTGTTATTTTTATCTGGTAGGGCTTTTAGAGCAAGTGAATATGTATTATCGAAACCTCCTTTCAACACAATCAAGCAGATTAAAGATGGCTGACCACAGCAGTCAGCAAGAAGAAGTCAAATCTGTCCAAATTTGAAAATCCTTTTGCAACTTTCTTGCTGAATGTCATGCATGGGAAGTGTCCTCACCATTTCCAAGTGTAAAACAGCAGGACACTTTTTTAAAAACATTCACAAGGTCTCCACTAAATTTAATGGCAAAACAACGTGACAATTCTCAAGAGTCGAATAACGTTTTATCAAATAATGTTTTAATAATTGTCCTACTAATCTTCTGATCCTTGAACCATTAATCCTGCACTGACAGTTCTAATAGCAATGAGTCGGACCAGTGTTCCGCAGCAGACATGATAAACTTGTTTAGCAAACTAACACATCAGCGTTTGCACAGGACATGATAACTGCCAGGCCTGATTTTCTCTAGCCATAAATTTGCCTGCATGGTATCAGAAACCACGCAAATGAAGCCTTTATGAGTCAGGGAATAAACACACTTGGATACCAAATATTAGCAGTTCTGACTCAAAAACAACAACAACACTTGTTGTTAAATGCCAGTTTGCTTTCTGTTTATGCCTTCTACAATCAGCACATAAATAATTTAGTCATGGCAAATTAACAGCTCAGCAGCTGCCTCCCTCTCTTCCAAGCAAAGAAGCGGACAAGGTGAAAACCTATTACAGACATGAGCTAATGCGCTGGCTCTGGGTACTTAAGGATGAGGTAAGTGGTGCCTTTCTTATGTCACAGTATAATTGACTGTTACCAGAATGTCTTCTCATAAAAGCCAATATTTGGATAATGTTCAGCTTCAAGACTGGGAAATCCAATTCATTCATGTCTGTGAGGCGCTGCAAACGTTGGCATCAGAAGCAAAATCTGCGACCTTGGAAATAAAAGAGTTCCTCTGCTCGGTGTTAGTGTTAGTACCCTCGTAGGAAAGTCATATCCTGCTGTTTAACACTCAAAGTCATAAACCAAAAATCCTGAACTTAATAATAATGTTCAGCACCTTATAATACAGAATGGAAATCTCCCCTCCACCACCGAAATAAGTCAAAGCAAATGATATGGCAGCTGAGAAAGTGTATGTATAATATCTATACTCCTGAAACTTTAAGTGCACAATAAAACAATTCTACCTTGCACATATTTCCTAAACTGCTGCATATGAAATAGGGCAATGAGGGTCCAATGTAAGCTCATGGTACATCATCTGTTATTGGTGGAACAAAGATCAGCCTGGCTTCATTTATACAGCTTTAACCAGTAACCAGATCATTTTAGGGCTGAAGGACATCTACCAATGGTTATCTCTGCATTGCAACACATTAACATCTGCAGCTACAATTGCAGTCATGCAGCAATCAGGGCAGATGCTGCTGTTCTCAGATTGTTCAACAGAAATAAAGTATTTTTCAGTTTCTTTCAATTTTTTTTTACTGTTTTGCCAAAAGTTGAAAGTTACTGTAAATGTTCCTGTCTCTGGTGTTTGAGTCTGGCAGCTCAGTGATCCCGGTTCAGATGCTGAACTGTTACAATTTGCTCCATTAGTTGATACATTTCCCAGCAGCATCTCTGGAGTATTAGCAACAATTGTATCAACAGCTGCCTTTAAAGGGGTTGTTCACCTTCAAAACAATTTGTTTTCAGATTGTTCCCAAGAAATAAAGATTTTTTTCAATTACTTTCCATTATTTATTTTTTACTGTCTTTCCAAAATCTAAGTTTAAAGTTGAATATTTGTGTCTCTGGTGTTTCAGTCTGGCACCTCAGTAAGTGCAGACTCTAAACTTACAATTTTGCAACATTTAGTTGATACATTTCTCAGCAGCTTCTACTGTATCAATTCTAACAGTTGCCTTTAATGAAACCCAGATATCCTGCTTAGCAGGGCCAAAGATAAATGTCTCAACTAAAAGTAGCAATTTAGAACAGTTCACAGGGTCGGCGACCCCCCCCTCCCAGAGCTGCTTTAGAAGGTGAAAAAAGACACTGTTTAACATAGAATATGGGTCGTAATTTCTGGTGATCTTGTTTGAAGGTGAACCACCCCTTTAATGAAACTTGGGTACATTTCACTTCTGTATTTTTTGCACTTGTCAACAGTACATATTAGTGATGTGCAGGTTGAGTTTTCTTTGACCTGCACCAGCCCTGCACCCACTCCCTCCCAGCTTGAACCCCGCCCGTTCCATCCCCTCTATTTACAGACCTGCCCCGCTGTGATGTCACAAAAGGAGTGGGGCAGGCGCAACCGCGCACATCACTATTGCGTATGTCCCTCCTCCTGTTCTGAATTGTACAGCTGAACCTATGGAGGAGGTGCGCCCATTAACATAGGGGAAGCCTTGAGCTACTGCCTGCCTGTAGGTGAAAGTAATTCCTGTGGGTTACACCAATAAGCACAGCAGACTTGTTGCATAAAGAATCATATGCATACATCATTTGGACAGTGAGTGCCAGAAACAATGCAATCTCGACTCCCTCTCTAAGCAGCATTAATTATGTAGGTATATTGAAATATGCTGCTTTCTGGGTGCAAAACATAGCAAATTAGTTGATAAAGTTGATAAACTTGGCTGTAGCAAGCAATGCCAGTCGGCAGCATCAAAGGGAAATAAGGTCTTGAGCTGTATTAAAAGGGGCATAGAGTCAAGGGTGGAGGGGGTCATTCTTCCACTGTATAGAGCACTTGTAAGGTCCCATCTAGAATATGCCATACAGTTTTGGTCTCCATCACTCAAACAGGACATTATTGTATTAGAGAGGGTACAGAGAAGGGCAACTAAGCTGGAAAATCTTAGCTATGAGGAAAGACTGGCCAAATTGGGGATGTTCTCGCTGGAGAAGAGGTACTTAAGGGGAGATATGATGACTATGTATAAATATATAAGGGGATCATATAATAATCTCTCTAATGCTTTATTTACCAGTAGGTCTTTCCAGCAGACACAAGGTCACCCATTCCGATTAGAAGAAAAGAGGTTCTGCCTAAATATTCGGAAGGGGTTTTTTACAGTGAGAGCTGTGAAGATGTGGAATTCTCTCCCTGAATCAGCGGTACAGGCTGATACATTAGATAGCTTTAAAAAGGGGTTGGATGGCTTTTTTAGCAAGTGAGGGAATACAGGGTTATGGGAAATAGCTCATAGTACAAGTTGATCCAGGGACTGGTCCATTTTGGAGTCAGGAAGGAATTTTTCCCCCTCTGAGGCAAATTGGAGAGGCTTCAGATGGGTTTTTTTGCCTTTCTCTGGATCAACTGGCAGATAGGTAGTTCATAAAAAGTAAAAAAAAATAAATAAAAAGGTTGAACTCAATGGACATGTGTCTTTTTTCAACCTTACTTACTATGTTACTATGTTACTATGTAAATTGTATCTGAAATTGCACCTTGCAATTGTACATCATAAACTAACTATATATACACCAAGAAACAAAATGATCACAGTTAGACTTGGTGTTCGATAAAGAGATAGAGGTCAGACTATTAGAAAAGGAACTCAGTTGGTATAAGCAAGAGAAAGTGGTCAGGAGGAAGACGATTAGACTAATCTCAGTCAGTGGCTTAGCCAGATATTACTGGGCCCCACAGCAAATTATTTTTCAGGCTCCTAAAATGTCTAGAGGTTGACCTGTATTGACCAATATGTATTGAAATTGTATATGAATTAGGGTCTCATGGGGCCCCAATACCTCTTGGCCCTCCCCTGCAGCCACAGAATCTGTATCCTCTGTAATTACACCCCTGATCTCAGTCAATTCAGAGGTCAGAACCCAATATTATGGCCAGCAGCGTTCCTAGAGGGGGGCGGGCCCTGGTGCATGATGCGCAGCGGGGCCCTGCCCCCCTCCGTACGGCGTGCTGCCGGGTTGATTTCAGTGGCATGCGGCGCTGCCGGGGGGGCAATGAGGGGGTGCGGGCCCTGGCCGCTCGCACCCCCTGCTCCCCCGGTAGTTCCACCACTGATTATGGCCATTGCAACAGGCAGAAATCAGAACAGAGATAAAGTAGAAATAAGTAGACAGGCATTGATCTCCTAGTTTGCACAAACAAGATGCACGCACCATAATGAATGTTACGTGTGTCCATCTGCCTGCTCCATGCATGTGCTTATAGAAGCTGCAAGGCATTACTGTCATTTAAAGCAGGAGACCTCTTGAACAGATTAAAACTGAGGCTAATGCTAAGTGGAACTACCAAGTCCCATGACTCAAAGCAAAGCAGGGTTAACTAGGGCTGATCAGTGGTCAATCATTGAACATGATGCCTTAAATCCACCTAGGATGATGGTACAGTATCTCCAACACAGTCGTTTCAACCCTTCATTTCAGGGCAGAGCTGCAAGCTGTGCAAAGCAATTTCTGAATCAGCTGCTGGTAGCCACAAAATCAATTCTTCCATTAGCATAAATGAATGTAGATGTTGAACGGCTGAGGATCATTATTACTTATCCATATAGAGCTGATGTATTCTGCCCTATCCCTATCACACACACAATCTAAGGTCAATTTTAACAGGAGACAATTCAGGGTCAGTTTGGGCCAGGGAACACCTGGAGAAAAACCTGCTGGGCCTCGGCCCTTGTTGGCCCCAGGCCCGGACTGGCAATCTGTGGGTTCTGGCAAATGCCAGAGGGGCTGCTTTATGGTTCCATAGAAAGTTACCATATAGTGGGCTGGTTGAGGGCTGTTTGGGCTGGTAGGGGGCTGTTTGGGCCTCTGCGTACTTGGAATGGCAGGGCCTATTTTGACTCCCAGTCCAGGCCTGGTTGGCCCCACTGATCCATAGCTGCTCCTCACCTAAAGCCTTGTGTGGCTCTGCCCCCTGACCTCCCACCAAGCCCTGATTGCAGCCGCAAGAATAGGAAGGTACAAGGGAGGGGCGCGGGGTGTTGCGGCTGGTGCAGGGGGCCAGGGGAGGTGTGGAGGCTCCTGAAGCAGAAGTCCCAGTGAGCCCCAGACCCCCCAGTCTGATGCTGAGCCAATTAACCTGCCTGTATGTTTTTGGGAGTGTAGGAGGAAAGCCACACAGACACAGAGAGGGCATACAAATTCAATGAAGACAGAACCATGGCTATAATCAAACCTAGGACCATAGTGCTGAAAGGCAAAAGGGTTAATATGCAGCCCACATTGAGATTTGTTCTGCAGCCAAAGGAAGTTGTGGTTCTGCAAGAGCCATGGTTAGTGTATTAGGATGGTGGCACATGGGGAGACTGTGAATCGCTGGCGGAATGGCATAAGCGTTGCTTCGGTTTTCCAATGTCGAAGGAGCAGAAAGTTGCCTCACAAGGAAATTTTGAACAACTTCGGAAAAGAGAAGGGACACTTATGCCATCCCTCCAGCGATTCACAGTCTTGCCAGTGGGAAGGCATTTCAGGGAGATTAGTCACCCGCAGTAGGGAAGATTTAACGCAGGAGATTCAATCTATCTGTGTGCCACCAGACTTAGGAGACTGAAGCTAGGTACTTCATTTGCCTTTGCTCTTTATTATATACAGTAGTTAATCTACGTACATAAACATTGTTTATTCAATTTTATATAGACAGTAGCATATGAGGATACAGGTTATTGTGTGCATAGAGCATCTGTTTATATTTGCTTTTATACCTGTGAGCATTAGCAATCATGATGCTCATACATAGACTCCAATCTTTTTATAATGTCTAGGGATGAGCTAAGCTCCCCTATTTTATTTTTATTATTCTTTACCTTTATGGGGCAAATTCACTAAAATCCGAAGTTGCGCTCAGGGGAAGGGTAATGTTGCAAAGTTGCGCTGCCGTTAATTCGCCAAGCAAAGCGAAGTTACGCTAGCGATGCTTAATTTGCATACGGCGCATTTATAGGGTGACAATTTTAGGTTTGTTACTGGTATATAAAAAAACTGAAGTTAATGTTTAGATGTTGAGGGGCTGTAAAACCCTAGAAAACCTACAGTATGTATAACCTTAAAACCTCCCATACTATGGGAATCCACTATTGACTGACCTAATGTCCAGGGGTATAGCATGCAGGCACTAATGCCTCAACACTTACAGGGGCAAAAAATGTGAGGCCATAGTTGCCAAAACAAGAGGCTGTTGCCCATGTTGGTGCAGAACATTGGGGGCAGCCATGTTTGCCACAAACACCGTTCATTTCAGCCTACAAGCACCTTTATTTTTGTGACTTACTGAAGCACAGTTTTAAACAGGAATGAGCAAACTTTTTTGCCTGATACAGATTTGTGGAAAAATTTGCATTTTTGCAAACATTTTCGTAATTCTGCACTAGAGTTTTGCCCTGGGCTTTGTAGAAAAATACATTTGACGGGAGAAAAAATTCTCCAATGTATTTGACATGAGAATAAAAAAATGCCCACTGACTCTAATGCCACATCAGGATTGATACTGGGGCAGACTATGGGGCAGATTCATTAACCTGCAAAAAGTCACCAGCGACCGCTTCGCAGCCATTGCTACACTTCGCCAGGTGAAAATTAGCTCAGACAATGTTAATTCACAAAAATGCGGAGATTTGTTGTGGGCGTCGAACACTGGCAACTTTTCACTAGCGTTACTTCACCAATGCAAGCAATTCAAAGCAAAGATACTCTAGTGTTCATTTCTGCCTAGAGGTCTTGCGCTCAGGTTCATTTGCATATGGTGGGAAATTTTAAGTTGAATGGACGTCTTTATGTTATATGTTGCAGCAAATACATTGCATTTCCACTGTTAATTACACATGTCCAGGGAACCTTAATAAAGACATTAGAGTTAATATAATGCCCTACACATGAGCCCACAGTAAAATAAATGTTCCATATGTTAGAAAATGTATGGTGGAAACCGGTTACCCAAAAAAAATTTTAAAGACTTTTCACAATGAAAAAAGGAAAAGACAACAGCGTTTTTTTTAAACTTTGATGCTTTTTCCACTGGTATCCACAAGTATATGATGTAAGTAATAGAAGATTGAGAAAGATCTATACACTCCAGTGCACTCGCCTGGTCTGAGCTGGCAAAGGGAAGTCTGGTGAAAGAGGTAACGTTTATTGATGGGCGAATTTGCGCCGTTTCGCTTTGCTGAAAAATTCGTGAATTTTGCGCGAAATTCACGAAACTACGAAAAACTTGCGAAAGGGCGCCCATTTTTGATGCCGGCATCCGTTTTTTCGAGAAAAATTCTTGACGCCGGCGAATTTTTGCCACGAATTTTCGCGGGCGTTTCGCAAATTTATTCGCTGGCGACGAATCGTGCAAATTCACCGCGAATTTGCGCCTGGCGAATAAATTCGCCATCACTAGTAACGTTCAGTAAAATCCGCATTTAGTGAATTTGCGGATTAACGTCCAATAGAGTGTGAATGAAATGCCTTTCTCTTTCACTAGTGAATTGGCACCTGCGACTGTTAATAAATCAACAATGCCCTGTGGGTGGTAACGCTGGCGAATTGTCACCAGGGTTTATCACTTTGCCCCTTAGAAAATCTGTCCCTTTCTCTTTGATCTCCTGCACTGAGCGAAGTTGCGTTCAGGGCTCAAACGCTGGCGAATTTTTGCTAGCATTACTTCGGCAATCAAAGCAAAGATGCGCTAGCGTTGCCTAATTTGCATTCGGCGGGAAATGATAAAGTTACATGGACATATCTGTTGCAGCAAATATATTACATCACACAAGCCCAGGGAAAGTTAAGAAATAAAATAGAGCTGTTATATTGCCCTACACATGATACACTGTATAGTTTATGTTCCATGTGTTAGAAAATGGAGGGGGGAACCCGGTTACCCAAAAAAATGCACGGACCTTTGCAGGCTATCAGGAAAAGACACCTGCATTTTTTGGGATTTAGAAATATTTTGCACTAAAAATTGAGGAAGTCCTATGCACTCCATTGCACTTCACCTGGTCTGAGCTGGCGAAGGCAAGGTAATGTTCAGTATCCGCATCTTAATGAATTTGCGGAGTTACGTCCATTCGCCTGGCAATAGTGTGGATGATCGCTGGCGTATGTCTCTTTCGCTAGCGAAGTTGTGCCTGCATCCGTTAGGAAATCTGAGTAGTGCCTAAATGAAGTCACGCTGGCGAATTTTCACTAGCGTTAGTCACTTCACCCTTTAGGGAATCTTCCCCAAAGTTTCTAACTTAACTGGCTTTTGGCAGAGAGCCTATAATATGTGGCATGTGCTCTTCAATACTTTTGTAACAATTTTAGATAAGCAAAGAAACAACTGTAAAAATTTAAGATAAGCAGGTCTCTTGGGGAAACTGTGACTTGCAGCTTAAAGAGCAATTTACCTTCATTAGCAAAGCTGTAATAACACATAAAAAACACAGAAATGTGTTCAAACTTTCAAAACCTGCCACATTTTGTAAAATAAAAATGGTAATTAGGGGGTGTGGCCACAAAAATGGGCAGCAATTCTTTTTGTCCCTCTTTCTATTTCCAAAATGTTGGTAGGAATTCAATGCATTTGGCACAAGTAAATAAAAATATCCATTGTCTCTGGTGTTTGAGGGAAAACAACTTGCTCACTAGTTATGAATAAGCATAAGACCCAAGGTTAATTTATACTCCGGTGAGAGTGATGTTTCCTAGAGTTTCCAGGGGCAGAGCTCTTGGATTGGTGCAGCATGGCAGATCCCAAAGGAAGCCACAAGGTGTTGCTGAGCACCAATATAAAAGAAGATTGCCATGTGCTCACACATCCATGTTGATTTGGATCTTGATCTTGCATCATTACTGGATTGTTGCTGAACCTTGTTTCACTGTGGAGATAGTGAATCCTATCCGGCAAAATGTAGGCTAAAAGGGAGTTTGATAGGCCTGCCAAGGCTGGGCAGGATCCTCCAGTGCCTGAAAGCTCAACCAGGAAGGTTTGAAGTTTGGATTGCTGGATTTTCTTGTTCACACTATGGAGAGTGTTGAGAGCTGCAGTTTAGCAATGGATGTTTGGAGTGCTCACGCTATAGACAGCGCTGGGAGCAAATACCCGAAGGATTTAAGCCTTGATATGCTCGGCTAGGAGAGCCTGGAGTTAAAGATTTCATCGCTGTGGATGGCTGTCAGCTCTGTGTGAGACTACCCGTCTGTGTGACTCCTTTGGGGTGAGTGTTACCTGAGGGAAGGGGTAGGAAAGGATAAGGATCCAGTGATCTCCTGTTTAGAGAAACAGGCTGTTTGTGTGCCTGACACGTGGGAGCAAGTATTTTCCAGCGGGAAAGGTATTTGGGCAGGTAGCGCTATCTAGGACTGGTACTCTTTTGTGGATTGAGACTCTTGGGCTGCAAAATGGAGTACTGTTGGACTGTTCCTGGCAGGGAATTACCAGGACTGGACTGCTACAGGTTCCTAGGGTAGTGGGCATTTTTATTAATGTGAATGTAAAGTTTTACTTCCCCTTTAAATTTGCATAAAAGTTATATTTGTTATATAATACAGTGTGTGATTGATTTTTGTCCTAATGGGACTATCCTCAGGTGTATTCCCAGATCCCATTAGGTGGAGGCACTGCCAGAGAAGCATTCCCAGAGACTCGGGACTCGAGTTGGTAAGCAGGTACAAGGGGGTTGGCACCAGGGGGGTTGGCAAAATGGGCGTTACGCAAGTATAACCTGGTGCCTACAAAGTCTAAGAACTAGGGAATAGGTCTAGCTGTGCTGTCACGTCTATAAAGGCTGAGCCTGATCCCGTAACTGCAGTGCAGCTCTTGGCAGACACCATCATTTACCCAAATATACTGATTCAGTAAATACCTGCTGTCTGCTTCATAAATAGGCAGACAGTACAATGGACAAAGATTCCCTCAAAACAATAATCAATGATTAGTAATATGGTTAATGCAGCTCTGTAAGCAAATCCTGACAGAATAAAAGTGACAAATGCTTATTAATAAGTAAAAAGTTTTCATTTAATGAGAAATAATCGCATGCATTTTTGTTTAAGTGATGAAGAAGAAAGCAAAGTTGCTATAGAAAAATACAAACCAATGCCATTTATTTATATTATGCATAATGAAGCAAAACAGAATTCTTGACAACCCGTGCCTCATTCTTTCAGTATCCAATTTGTCTGCAATAAGTCTGATAAAATGCCTACAAGGTGAAAGAATTGAAGTCCTAGCCAGAAATGTAACCCAGGGCTCCCCAGCTGTAGTTCTGCCATAGCAGCAGTTCTGAAGGTTGTTTAAAGGGAGACGTCATGATGGGTAAAAGAGGGAGTGAGTCTATAATTCACGTCTTCTGCCCATTACTGGTACTGTTATCCAGAATGCTCAGAACCTGAGGTTCTCTGGATAAGTCATCTTACTGTATTTTGGATCACTACTAATTAAGTCTACTAAAAATCATTTAAATATGAAATAAACCCAATAGGCTATTTTTGCCTCCAATAAGGTACTGTTTTATTATTACAGAGAAAAAGGAAATCATTTTTAAAAGTGTAAATGATGTGATTAAAATGGAGTCTATGGAAGAGAACATTCTCATAATTCGGAGCTTTCTGAATAACGGGTTTCTGGATAATGCGTATTTCTTTCTCTTTATAAAGTGCTGGGAAATCATCTTGATAAAGGTCTGAATGCAGTATGTGACTGAAATGTTGCTTTTGCACAATAAAAGGATTATTTTTATTTTTCAAGCAATTCCTGGGAGTTCTGAGTCCTTGTTCCGGATGTAGTTACTCAACTAGTACCTGGAACCCAGGCAGTGGATTTATTTGTGTGTGCCTCCATTATACACACAGGAGCATAACTACAGAGAAAGCAGACCCTGTGGCTGCAGGGGGGCCATCAGGGTCGGACTGGGCTGGTGGGACACCAGGAAAAAACCTGAAGAGCCCCTGTCCCTTGTGGGCCCCGCCGACCCAGATCCGAGATTTGCAGGCTCCTTTCTGCCGCGTCCACCTGAAAAACATATTGCAAATGTGCGCTTGCACTTGGCGGCGAGCCACGCAGTTGGCGCCGCACCAGTGGGGTCCAGAGGGGGGCCCTGGAAAGCAGCCCCGGTGGGTCCTGGGTTTCCCAGTCTGAACCTGAGGCCCAGGAGGTATAAGTCATATACAGTTTCACTAAATTTTGGTAAAACAGGTCAGCCACTAGATATTTTGGGGGCCTGAAAAATAATTTGCTGTGGGGCTCAGTAATATCTAGTTACACTATTGAATACACACACACAGGTATGGTATGCGTTATCCAGAAACTCAGAATTACGGGAAGGTCATCTCCCATAGACTTTTAATCAAATAATTGAAATTTTCAAAAATGATTTCCCTTTTCTCTGTAATAATAAAATGGTACCTTGTATTTGATCAGAACTACCATAAACTGAATCCCTATTAGAGGCCAAACAATTCTATTGGGTTTATTTAATTTTTTAATTATTTCCTAATAGACATAAGGTATGAAGATCCAAATTACAGAAAGACCCTTTATCCAGAAAACCACAGGGTCGTTCCTTATTGTGGATCACCACGCCTGCATTTAATCAAAAACCTTTCAATGTTGAAAACCCAAGTGGAATTGTTTTGCCACCAATGTGGACTTATGCTAGCTTAGTTACAAACACAAAGCAAATACCTGGCACGTTACTGTAATTACAGAGAAAGCAAACGGGAGTTGTGGAACTGTAGCACAGATGGAAAGTGTGCCAGTCTCATTCCGAGTGTCTGACAGAATGTACACACACACATGTGAGAGTAAGCAGAAAGCTCCATATATTGAATCTGGCAGGTACATACTCTTTATGATTGTTGGTGGCTTTCAAGGGATTGTCTGTGTTAATTCTTCAACCCCCCCCCCCCAACTAATCTTTTTAAAACAACAAAAGAACAAAGAACTGAGCTGGTAGCCATAGACGCACAGATAATATCATACAAAACATACTTTCGTACGATATTCGGTGCATGTATGGTGGGAAAAGAGCCGACCGATATCGGCAGAAAACTTGGATATCGGTCGGCTCGTTGATCGGGCTGGAAGGAAAATTTTGTTTGGGTGCCTTTGAAGGCTCCCAAACATCGGCCATTATTAGTGCTGAATCATCAGATACAGGTAAAATTCTATTTTTCTGTTTAACTGTATATCTGATGAGCTCTATACGTGTATATTGAAACAAACAATCTTTCTTGGAAACATTTTTTCCAGGAAAGATCATAATTGTAAAGTATATGGGCACCTCTAGCCTTTTATTTTTTTAATGTATCCAGAGTAAGATGCTGCACATAAAGGAATAACGTGCGAGGGCTAAATGGATCAACCCACTTGCTATATGGATTTATGCTGAGAATGGATTTACTTTCCATCCGGCAACAATTAAGACTACAATGAAGCACAATTTAGACTTTTCTGGCTCATCTGCTTGGACTATGATTATCGCTTTGGGTGGACAGCAATTAATTCTTAATCTTCTTCAAGCCATTTGTTTAAGATGGACAAGTGGAAATCTGCAGACGAGTGAATACAAGCTGGCCATTCATTAACACTCTCAGCACAATGCTTAAAGTGATAATTACACTGGCAGGGCAAGGATTTACTTGTGCAGTTTTTAAGGCTTATCCGCTAAATTCCCCCAATTAGCTTGAATCCGACTGGTATATTCTTTTAACAAGTAGCTGGCCACATGTTTTTCTGTTATATTTATGTGTCCATCAACATGATTTTTGCTGCGCAGTGATTGCGCTTTACTCTCTCTTACAAGGGCTCTTACAGATGAGCGTTTGAAGCTGCGCTCCCCTGCATTCCGTTTTTATGCGTTCAGCCGCAGGGGAGTGCAGGAGTAGACGCATTCAGTTTTTTGGCTGTACTCAAACAGGCGCATGTAGGCGCCGAACGAAAAATGCAGCATGTTGCGTCTCAACCTGCGTTCAGAGCCTATATGTGTCCGTGTGAGTACAGCCCAACTGAAAAAAACTGAATGCGTCTACTCCTACATTTCAATGCGGCTGATGCATAAAAACGGAACACATGGGAGTGCAGCTTCTAAAGATTATACACTATACTGTTGATTCTATATCCCTGTGATTCCGCTGAGCCTTTCATAATTTTTTTTATTGATATTAATGACCTCAAGGGCTTCATATAGGTAAAGAATGGTTTCATATTCCCATTAGACATTGATTTTCTATATGGCCCACCTTTAACATGTTATAGAATGGTCAATTCTAAGCAGATTTTCACTTGGTCTTCATTGTTGATTTTGTATAGTTTTTCCATTATTTGCCTTCTTCTTCCAGCTTTCAAATGAGTGTCCCTGACTCCATTTAAAAAACAAATGCTCTTTAAGGCTACAAATGTATTGTTATTGCTACTTTTCAATACTCATCTTTCTATTCAGGCCTCTCCTATTCATATTCCAGTCTCTTATTCAAATTAATGCATGCTTGATTTGGACCCTAGCAACTAGAAACTGAAATTATAAACCGTAGAACTGCTGGAAAAAAAAAAGCGAAGTAATTAAAAAAAAAACAATAAAAAAATGAAAACCAATTGCAAATTGTCTCAGAATATCACTCTCTACATCCTAAAAGTTATCATAAAGGTGAACAACCCCTTTATAAAATTAGCTTGGAAAGCCCTTCTTCATAACTCATGTCTTCTCTTACCCTGACAATTTAAATATGATTATGCAATGGAGTCCATAATAGTCTATATTTGTCTTAATCCAATGCAGTATGTGTCTGACATCAGCTGACCCCGAGTGGTTTTGCCTGGCTACAGCTGAAAGTGATCTTAGATCCTAATGAAAGAAAATGTACAGTATATCTAAGTAGCTTTCCATTATACAGTCAATACTAATTTTCAATGGTTTTTTAATTATTTGTAAATGTAATTGCTATTGAAAGGAGTCTGCCTCTTGCTTTTATCTTGGATGGTTGCTTAGAATGATGTTATCTTTCATAAGCAAATTTTTATTTTGGGGTTTGTATCCCATTTAATCTCATCTGTCATGAAAAGGAGGAATCCAACAAGATGTTCAGGTCCCTGGCAACAAAGCTGGCTCCCGCTAGAGGCACTGCTTGTTAATTAAATACAGGACCTCAGATCTGCACCAAATTACATTTACTGATAGCAGTTAAGTGGTTCTGAAGTTAAATACAAATTTCCCAGTAGAGAAGCCTGTAAAGTGCACCAGTTATTAATTTAGTAGTTTCATTAATTAGGGGTTATTTCATAACTGCCTTTTGTGCACTATCCGTTAATTGTTCTATAAATATAAAGGTACAAATCCCCAAACTAATTTTATTCATATCAGCCGAGGGAATTTATAATATAGCCATTATAATTATTAATGGGGAACAATAGGATTATCCTTCCTTGTATTTTAGGGGTGGTAGTAGTAACAGTGATGTAAATGTAAGCATTATGTGCACTTATTGGTGAAAAATTGCATAGTGCTTCCCTGTTGAACTCTTCAGTCTTGAACCAATTGCATCTTTGATTTTGCAAATACAGGTATGGGATGGGAACCTTTTATCCAGAATGCTCAGGGCCTGGGGTTTTCTGGATAATGGACCTTTCTGTAATTTGGGTGTTCATGCCTTTAAAAGACCAGTAACATAAAAAAAAAAATTAAAAATTTGTTTCTACATAACGAAAAAAAAAACACCAAGACACAATTAACTTTAGATTCGCAAAGTCTTTATTAAGAAATAACTTACTGATTTTCCGATTGTACTCCTCTTCAGAAACAGCGACAGTGTGACTATCCATCGTGTGACGCTTGATTTCTCCTCCCTGCCTTCTATAGGAGATAGCCAGGGAGGAGAAATCAAGCGTCGAATGATGGAGCATCACCCTGTCGCCGTTTCTAAAGAGAAGTGCAAGCGGAAAATCGGTAAGTTATCTTTTTTAATGTTACTGGTCCTTTAAAGGACCAGTAACATCAAAAAAATTTTTAAAAAAATTCGTTAGTACACAACGAAAAAAAAACACATACACAAATTATACTTTAAAAAAGCAAAGTCTTTATTAAGAAATAACTTACAGAAACTCTGCTTCCTGTCTTCTACAGAAACGGCGAAAGGGCGACCATCCATTGAGCGGTGCTTGATTTCTCCTCCCTGGCTCTCTGCTGCTGGATCCTTCAGCTGCCACATTCTGTGCTTTCTATAGTGCAGCGGCGCTTCCAGCAGGAACTTGAGGCAGATCTGCGGTGCCGGTGTTCCTATGGGCCATGTTCTCTCTATCACTGCTGTAACAGCTCAGGCCCTACAAGATCCCGGGGAGGTGAGTCCAGGTCAGTTCCCTGTAGGGCAGCTGTGTGGCAAGGGGAGAAAGAAGACTTGGAAGGGGGCGCCGAGGTTCTCTTCACAGTTTGCTGGGACAACCGGTAGCGCATCCTAGAGCCCTCGCAGCTGCGCGCACCCGCTGCAACTGTTTCTCTCTGGCGCTACGCAGCTACCGACAAAACTACAAGTCCCACCATGCATCCGTCCCATCTGCTGGGCAGCTTCTCCGAAAGCATTACCAGCAGTGGGACGCAGGGACTTGTAGTCAGCTGGATGCAGACCCCCGCAGCTCAGCCGTGCCTGAACTGTTACAGCAATGAGAGAGAGAACATGGCCTATAGGAACACTGGCACCGCAGATCCGCCTCAAGTTCCTGCTGGAAGCGCCGCTGCACTACAGAAAGCACAGAATGTGGCAGCTGAAGGATCCAGCAGCAGAGAGCCAGGGAGGAGAAATCAAGCACCGCTCAATGGATGGTCGCCCTTTTCGCTGTTTCTGTAGAAGACAGGAAGCAGAGTTTCTGTAAGTTATTTCTTAATAAAGACTTTGCTTTTTTAAAGTATAATTTGTGTATGTGGTTTTTTTTTTGTTGTGTACTAACGATTTTTTTAAAAAAAAAAATTGATGTTACTGGTCCTTTAAGTCTACTAGAAGATCATTTAAACATTAAATGCCATGGGCTTGTTTTTTCCAATAAGGATAAATTATATCATAGTTTGGATCAAGTAGGGTATTGTTTTATTGTAACAGAGAAAAAGGAAATAACTTTTAAAAATTTGTACTATTTGGATGAAATGGAGTTTATGGGAGACAGTCCTCCCATAATTCAGAGCTTTCTGGAAACAGGTTTCCAGATAATGGATCCCATTAACTACGAATAGTAATTAGAGGCATCTACTGTCTTATATAACTTATTATAGTTATATATGTAGGAGGATACATGTTTTCCTAACCTTTACTATAGGCAGTAGCCCAAGGTTTTTGCCAGCTAGTTTTACAGCTGGGATGGGGAGCTATTTCCTTGGTAGTTCAATAGTTGGCAATAGTTGTTCTGTTTCTTTGGTCCCCACTGGCTGGAGGATGTGGTGTGCTGGAGATCCTGAAGTAGAGGAAGACCTCAGTAGAAGAAAGTTGTATAATATCTCAGTCTAAGATTGAGAGACACAATCAGGGTAACTAGTAGAGCAGCCAGAGGGCTAGAGAGGTTAGAACCCTGCAGAGTCACTTCCAACTAGGGGATCCCAAGTAGTAGGTCTCAAAAAAAGGAGATATTTTAAGACATTTTATCATTTGTATTCTTAAAAAAATTGTGGTACAGTAACATTGCATTGTTTTAAAGAATGTGCTTCTGATGGATGCAGTACATTTCTACATTGCTGGGAATATATGCCTCCCTTTTCTCCCCCCCTCCCCCATCTCTGTATGAATATATTAGTAAGGGAAATACATTGTTTATGCGCGCACTGTTGTGTCCTGCATTAATATTTTATTCTTTTTTTTCACAGAGTGCTTTTCTTGACTTCAGGAAAACGCTATCATGTTTTTTTTGTAACCGCACCAATTACTCTTGCTGAGCAAACACTATGGAGGCTGAAAACAAGTGCTTATGTAGAGAGGTCTCTGTTTGCCGTGTATACGTTATTAATGATACATTTCAGAATGCTGCGCTATCAACAAGCTGTCCAACATCATTACATCAACGCTTTCCCTACTGTGACTGCCAGAGATGAGCACAGAGCTTGCGATTCAGACTGTGCTTCTACCTCCAGTAAAATTGTACCACAATGGGAAATGCCAGTTTTCAGTAACGTAACTGGAGGGGGGCTGGCCCTGGTGCGGGACGTGCAGCCGGGCCCCCCTCCATACAAGATTATCTGCCCAGAAATCGGCCGTTGCAGGCGGAAATCTCCAGTGCATGAGCTGCGGGCCTTGGCCCAATCGCACCCCCTGCTCCCCTGGTAGTTCCGCCATTGCCAGTTTTGCAGGGACCGTCCCCTGTAAGTCAAATTGTTAACCATGCAGCCCGAGTTTATTTGTCTTTCTGAAAAATAGCACCAACCCAGGATACTTCTTCTAGGAACAGTAACACCAAAAAATGTTTTAAAGTAATGAAAGTAGAAGTTGCCATGCACTGGTAAAACTGATCTATTTGCTTCAGCAACACAACTATAATTCATATAAAGAAGCTGCTGTGTAGCAATGGCGGAAGTTGAAAAAAGCTAAAAAGTTCACTGGCACACAAGGCAGGGCTGGCAGGGTGAAACCATTGCTTTAAATTTTTTATCACAAATCGGCATCCAAAATCCAGAACCAATGCTAGGCTCCCTGGTCTCGGCTCTTGCTTCCGCCTTTAACAGCCACCTTTCACCTCGGGAGGAGCATTCAGCTAATTGGATGCCACCAGGTCTTAATAAGAGAGGACAAGCAGAGGGGCACGATCATTAGCAAAGTCTTTTGGGCAAAAGGTCACAATAGGGAATGGACGAGGATGTAGTTAAACAGGCCGTGTCGGTGCAGGCAGAATTCAAGCGGACAGACAGGCAAAAGGTCAAAACAGGAAATCAATCAGAAGAGTCAGGAAGGCACAGGTCAGATTACAGAAGTCAGAATAGTCGGTTACCAGGCAGGGGTCATTATCACAGAAGTCAAGAATAGTCAGGCAGGCAGGGTCAAAACAGGAATCAGAACACAGGATTAACCAGAATAGCACCCGGAACTCTCAAAAGATGAACCTAACAACAGGCAATTGAGAAATACAAAAAGTCCCTTTAAAGGAAAACTATACCCCCCAAACAATGTAGGTCTCTATAAAAAGATATTGCATAAAACAGCTCATATGTAAAATCCTGCTTCATGTAAATAAACCATTTTCATAATAATATACTTTTTTAGTAGTATGTGCCATTGGGTAATCATAAATAGAAAATTGCCATTTTAAAAAATAAGGGCCGCCCCCTGGGATCATAGGATTCACTGTACTCACAAACAAACCATACATGTTAGGTCACATGAGCCAATTAACAGACAGAGTTGTGTCTTTTGCTTCCACACTTCTTCCTGTTAGAGTTGAAGTATTTCTGGTCAGGTGATCTCTGAGGCAGCACACAGACCATCACGAAATGGTGGCTCAAGGCAAGAGATGTAAAAGGGTAATATTTACTTAAATATATATTCCAGTTTGGTAAGATTCTTTAATATGCCACTTAATATGTTATGAACTATCTGTTGCTTAAGTGTTCATTTTGGGGGTATAGTTTTCCTTTAAATACTGTTTGAATTAGGCGCCATTGCACGCTGACTTCATTATGCCAGCGCCAATGCGCCTATAAATAAAGGAGATGCACGCCACGCGCACACTAAGAAACCGGCACTGAAGAGGATGGAAGGCAGCGTAGCGGGCGTCCCCGCCGAGAGCACGGGGGTTTCCCTGCCGGCCCACTAGACCACCAGGGTGAGTGTTTGTTACATTTTTATTGCAGCATGCAACGTTTCGGGAATAACCCCTTTATCAACATGCTTGATAAAGGGGTTATCCCCAAAAGGTTGCATGCTGCAATAAAAATTTAAAGCAACCCTGCCAGCAATACCTTGTGCACCAGTGTACTTTTTCACAGTATATGGTAGATAGGTTGCCGATACCTATATTACTGAGCACCAGGGAGTTGCTTCGCCTGGAAGGCCAGGGTGTATCATTTTCCACAAGGAAATTGAAAAAAGTCTATATGGCACAGGATAAATAGTGGGTAACAGATAACACCATTATATTCTACAGATCTTATCCAGGCCCGGATTTGTGGAAAGGCCACCTAGGCCCGGGCCTAGGGCGGCAGGATTTTAGGGGGGCGGCATGATGCCAAACCACACCCACTTTGTTTCAAAAACACTGGGGATGCGATGGAGATACAATATTTTTTATAAATTTCCCCATTGATTATGAAAATTTGCACTAATAAAGGGGAGCAGACAGGGGCGATGAACGGCAGTGGGCCTAGTTGTGCAGAACTATAGGTTCCATGCAGGATGCTGCCACTTTGCAGAGTGATTTGTCTAAATTGGGAAACTGAGCAGCAAACTGGAAAATGAGGTTCAATGTTGATAAATGCAGGTTATGAACTTTGGCAAAAATAATATAAATGCAAGTTATACACTAAATGGCAGTGTGTTGGGAGTTTCCTTAAATGAGAATAATCTAGGGGTTTTTGTAGATGTTTTGTAGAAGTTGTCTAATTCTGGGCAGTGTCATTCTGTGGCTACTAAAGCAAATAAAGTTCTGTCTTGCATTAAAAAAGGGCATTAACTCAAGGGATGAAAACATAATTATGCCTCTTTATAGGTCCCTGGTAAGGCCTCATCTGGAGTATGCAGTGCAGTTTTGGACTCCAGTCCTTAAGAGGGATATAAATGAGCTGGAGAGAATGCAGAGACTAAGTGCAACTAAATTGGTTGGAGTGGATCACCGTACCAGAGGCCTCCCCTTTAGACTAGAAGAAAAGAACTTTCATTTGAAGCAACGTAGGGGGTTCTTCACAGTCAGGACAGTGAGGTTGTGGAATGCACTGCCGGGTGATGTTGTGATGCTGATTCAGTTAATGCCTATAACAATGGCTTGGATGATTTCTTGGACAGACATAATATCAAAGGCTATTGTGTTACTAAACTCTATAGTTAGTATAGATATGGGTATATAGAATTTAATTAAAAGTAGGGAGGGGTGTGTGTATGGATGCTGGGTTTTCATTTGGAGGGGTTGAACAATAGTAGTGTTTCTGAAGCAAACACATCAGTTTTACTAGTGCAGGGAAACTGCATTATGTTTTTAGTACTTAAAAAAACTTTTATGTTTTGATGTTACTATTCATTTAAATGCCGGGCAGGTGAATGCGCAGTTGGCATATGTACTATACTATGCATATGTCTGCCTAGTAGGTGCAGAAGATACATCAGATTCAACACTAATCTACAAGAACAATCAGTGTGATTTATATAGAAGATGCAAACCAGCTTGGGGCAAAAGGTTAACAATCTGCCTCACTGGGGGTAAGCCCAACATATTGGCAACACCAGTGTTTAAACCTTTACATCTCCTTTAAAAGAACTAATCAATAAACTGTAATTTTAATTACAAAAAACTGATCTGTTCCTTTCTAATGCAAAAAGGCAATATGATACACAGACTGCTGCAAGCCTAGTAAACCATGGCAGCCAATCAGCATTTATTGGGCATTTATTTATTTTTAGCATTTAATCAGTTGTTTAAAAGCAAAAATCTGTTTGGATGAACTGTTTATTGGCCCTTTTATTACATTACATTACACCCTTTTACACCTTTATTATATTACTCCCACTGTTTGAAGTGGGAACAGACAGACGTGTCGTCCTTGAATCTTCAGTTAGCCGGTGTATCCAGTGAGATGAACGCAAATGTAGAGAACCATGGAAGAGTTCCTCATGGCCTGAGCAGGTATCACACGATGGATCACTTTTTACTGTTTTTGTAAAGAACCTACTGTCCCTAAATAGATGTTGATCAATAAAGGAAAATTGATTTAAACACAGGGGCCAAAGGTTGTACTGGGGTCCCATGTTTGCACCTTCCACCCATGCTGGTAGCTTGTAGTCACCTTGCTGCCACAAGTTGTACAGTGTTGAAGTGGTTGTTGGACAGGCTATTGGTTCACAACCCTACAGGCCTCCCAGCAGGCCTTACTGTGGGGGGGGCATGCTGTCAAACCCCCTACTCCCCCAGTAGTTATGACACTATAAGAAGTGAAAACCTGTCCCAGCTCATGACATATGATTTTTGACCCACGGTTCAAGGAACAGATTCATTGTTATAAAAGGCAATGCACAACAATATAATGCCAAGGCCATCCCAGCACAAAAAAACTGAATAGTAAAGCTAACACACAATTCCACAGCACGTGGGGAGTCATTCCTATTCTAAAATACCCATAAGGTGAGGTTACACTACAAGTAAATATATTCGTCTAAAACCTTAATGTAATCAAAGTCCCAAACGTCCATATACAAGTTCATGGGACATATAAAAGTTGGAAGAGAACACCGTCACCGAAAACCATGGACAGTTGTATGGAAATGTACAACATTTCTAGCCTACTTTATTAGGTAAGCTTTACTTCTGATCAGATCTCATGTAGCTATGGACATGTTTTTTAAGAGAACATCTGTGTTGCATCAAAATTGTAAGAGGCTAACAAAGTGTTATGAAATTTTATGAAACGTTTGGTGTTTTAACTTAAGAATTAAGCTTCTCTCAGTGCTCTTGTTCTTCAAGTAATGACATACAAGAAACTGAAATACAATGGGTTGTTACTCTATCAAGCCATCATTTAATCGTGAGCAAATAACAACTGGACATTGACAATCCTGAGTTTGTAAGAAAATATTGTTTCCACGTCTATTAGAAACTTGGAAGGAGATTTGTGAAGGGATTCAGAAGGTGATATAGGTGGTTGACTTTTGGAAGCCACATTTTAATTTCCATTTTAATAAAAAACAGACTCTACAGGTCAAATCTAAAAATATTATAAAATATATAGCTGTGTAGAATGTAAGTAATTTTTGATACTCAAGCCGTTTGGTCATAAATCAATAATACTTCTTCTTTGTACAACGAGAGTGCTGTTTCAATTATTTTTGCAGTGTGTGTCTGGATATTCACTTTGATTTAGTATGTGCCCATCATTCCTGCTAGTTTGTGTGTGTGTGTTCCTTCTTTTAAACCTGGTTCCCCACTAAATAATTCATTGGGCAGGTGGGAGAGAGCTCCTACTACTAAAAGCAATTGGATTATCAGTGTTAAGCTTCGGCTGGGTCCATGTTTGCAAAATGTTTAAGCAGTCTCGCATAATATATTTTTAACTTTATTTCTGCCCCTGGAAATTCTCTAGCAGGAGAAAGTGCATGAAATAATGAGATATTATGATATACTCTGATATATCTACAAAATTCTGCTGAAACTGAGTCTGTACTGGGGAAAACTAACCAAGATATATTGAACTAATGGGAATTCTTACATAAATAATACACCACAACATGCAGCCATCTGCATTTTCAGCTACTTGGGAGATAGCTGAAGGTCAGCCCATGGGTTAGTGAGGAACAGAAAGTTCTGATTGATGTGTTCTGTATCTGCTTTCGTGGCATAGGCAGTACAACTACTGTAATGGTCAGAGACTTTACATTTAGTTCCATAACAGAACCTTCAACTAAGTTTCTGACCAGCTCTGTGCTCTAGTACTTAGTACTTAGTTTAGTGTGTATAGCAGCAATACCTAATCAATGCGTATGTACTGTGGTTATCCACCGCTCCTCCACCCATCCTGCATCCTACACAAGGCCAACAAAGGAAGTGAGGTAACTGGGGCCTTACGGCCTACTTCTAATAACATAAGATGCTGTTTATCAGCTCTATGCACTAGAGGGACACCCTGACAGTTGTTTTGCTAAGAATGTAAAACCCATTTGGCTGTTGATTTGCACATATTTGGTCAAACAGCACTAAAGTCCTTGGATTCTTTCATGATTTTTACGATCTAGTTTACACTGCAAATAATTCACTCTATAGTGATGTGCGGACCGGTCAGGCGGATTCGGGCCAACCTCACACTCTTCCTCGTGGGTGGCGGGCAGGTGTGGGTTGAGCTCTTTTCCTGCTTCCCCCCCGCGCGCCACCGTCAAATGTCGGCTACCGGGTTCGTCTTTTATAGACGCTGTGCCGGCTCGCCCTGCCCCTTTTGTGACGTCGGATGCGGGTGGGCAAGGGCCAAGGGAGGGAAGGTTAGGGTCAGGTGCAGGTGGGGAAATCCCGACCCACACATCACTATGACTATGCATTCCTGAACCAGCAAGTGTATTTTTTTGTAGTTTTAATAATGGCTTGTAGGCGCCATCTCAGGTCATTTTGCCAGGTCATGTGCTTTCAGAAAGAGCCAGCACCTTAGAATGGAACTGCTTTCTGGCAGGCTGTTGTTTCTCCTACTGAATGGAACTAAATATGTCACAGTGGGATCTGAATTTTACTATTGAGTGCTGTTCTTATATCTACCAGGCAGCTGTTATCTTGTGTTAGGGAGCTGCTATTACCTTCCCATTGTTCTGCTGATGGGCTTCTGGGGGGGAGGGGGGATATCACTCTAACTTGCAGTACAGCAGTAACGAGTGAAGGATGTTTATCAGAGCACAAGTCACATGACTTGGGGCAGCTGGGAAACTGACAATATGTCTAGCCCCATTTTCAAAAATTAAATGTAAAAAAATCTGTTTGCTTTTTTGAGAAACAGATTTCAATGCAGAATTCTGCTGGAGCAGCACTATTAACTGATGCGTTTTGAAAAAAATAATTTTTCCATTGACAATTTCTCTTTAATCCATGAAGGGCTCAGTAAATATGAAGAATTCACCGCCTGGCTCTGGGTTTTCCATGATTGTCAACACCTACATATATTCCTTGTGAACCAATCTCTATCCTAAGGTCTGAGGAATGGTGCTTTCGGTTAGCGTTCTCAACCACATGGTTACACTACCTTTTTTGGTGGCGGATGCCTCCAGCTGCACCAGGCTGTCTGTGGTTAAACTTCAGCTGACAAATTCACTGCAGCACACTGAAATAAAGGTCAAAATGATCTGTTGTATATTGGCTCAAAAATACAGGTGCTTCAGCACCTCGTCCCCACTTCACTACTGGTATGCCTGTATTGGGTCTATTTTTTTGGGCCTGTGTGTCCTGTGAAATAAATCAACCAAAATATTTTTTCCCAATTTAAATAAACATCTACTTAATGAACCTCATTTGCAAAATGATAATGGTTAAATAGTATTGTTATCGTTCATCCTATTGAGTGCAAAATTTAATAATGTTTTTTTTTTCTGAAATCTCCATTTAAACTTGGCATATGGTAACAGTAGATATAAAAAAAAATGCTGTTTTACAATTTCTAAGAATAGATTTCTCTGCATGAAAACATTTGCACACTCCTTGTGGTTTACAAGGGCTTAGAAGTGCATGGAGATATGTTAGTGAACAGCAGGTGTTACAGAGATGTCTAGACAGAGAGGTCTCCCATTACCAGCGACAAGTGCAGGACACTCATGAAACTCATGGAATTCTGGAAATACTTGCTTGTGTTATTTCTCTAGACTTTTACAACCATTTCAGCTCTCTTTTTTTATGCTGTAGCCTCACGGCTGCATTTTAACATGTAAATGTGCAGGCATACGACGTGCCAGTTTTTACTAAAATGCCTATTTGGAAAAGGCTGATATAAAACTGAATTATGTTTCAATATGTTTCAACATTTTGGGGGAAATACATAAAACTCTATTCATAAAATGTAGAAAAGGTCATAAAGTTGAAATTCACTTAAGTAGGATGTAGACATGTAAAATTCTGAAACGGAATGCAACCAGTCATTATTTATTGTGGGTTTTTTTTTTTGTTCCTCTCTTGAACCTGAAATTGAAAATCTCATCTGGTGACTGGGTTACTGTTTCTGGCAACCTGAAAGAAGTTTGATCCTGCGGCTACATTTAATGGCTAGGGGTAGTGGGGCCGATGCAGCCAGAAAGAATAAAATAAAGACCAACTTTCTATATCATACAAAAAGATGGTGAACTGTCCATCAAAAGCAAATTCCATGGAAAGTACATTTGTAAAACTCCATTAGTTCGTTAGAATTATATTCTACAGGTATGGAATCCGTTATACAGAAACCCATTATCCAGAAAGCTCTAAATTACTGGAAGGCCATCTTCCATAGACTCCATTTTATCCAAATAATAGAAATGGGTTTCTTTCTCTCTGTAATAACAAAACAGTAGCTTCTACTTTATCCAAACTAAGATATGATTAATTCTTAATGGAGACAAATCAAGCCTATTTGGGTTTATTTCAAGTTTAAATAATTTTCTAATAGACTGAAGGTATGAAGATCCAGGTTACAGAAAGATCAGTTATGCAGAAAACCCTGAGCATTCTGGATAACAGGTCCAATAATGAAATTATTGTTATACATTTTTGATGATTTGCAAAAACACAGTAAGCTTCTCATTGTTTGGAGAACAGATTGATTTGCATATAGATATATTAAGTACAATTTAAACCACAGTAGATGAATTTCCTACATTGGTATTATATACAGTAAATATAATAAGGCTCCCTATTTTGTATGGTTGTTTTAATAATATTATCAAAACGATCAGTATTGTATATAGTAGTGCTATGGTGCAGAGCTTACTCCTAATAGCAGCAATTGCAACATTACCCTTATACATTAACACAGTATAACAAGCAGAATTGTAAAAAAAAATCTATTTACGGTACAAAAAGAAATATTAGGTTATACCATTTTGTTATGTTGATAACTCTAAATTAATGTATGGTTGTCTCGAGAGGCAGATTGCATTCTGGAAATCCATACAGAAAATTCAGTCTGCCCAATGTAAATATGGAAGAATTATTATTGAAACATTTGGCTCAGATGACCCACTATGTTCCACCATGTCAATCCATTTCAATAGACCTTTATCAAATGAATGCTCTGACTAGGGTTGCCACCTTTTCTGCAAAAAAATACTGGCCTTCCTATATTCTTGCTGTTTTTTCTATTATTAACATTAGCATTGAGCATTATTTTTACCGGCCAGGCTGGTAAAATACCGGACAAGTGGCAACCCTAGCCCTCACATGTTGTGCCATGGCGCCTCTTGTGGACCATGCAATGTCCAAAAATTGCCGTTTGTATCACAATTGAGATCAAATGAAAGACTGATAAAACTCCCTTGCTGTAGCTGCCACTTTACTGAATGCTAGGGATCAAGGCTCACAACAGGAGCAATGATAGATGTGGAGAAGAGTAGCAATATCCCAGAGAGCTGCTCCCAAATAAAGCCAATTTCCCATTATAGATGAAAGGCCACTGGAAACCTGCATTTGCTTATTTTAGTGCAGCTGCAGTGTTAACAGCAAATCTACTTCTGAAAATTAATTGCCATATTTTAATACAACCATTGGATTCTGTTGGTTCCTAATAATCAACTCATATATATATATATATGTGTGTAATGATTCCAAATGGGCAGCACACCGCCTTTGCAGCTTACCTCAGGTGCAAGGTAAAATAGGTAGATAATATAGTAAAGATGACCAGCAACACCGAGTTTTTTTGAAGAAGGCAAATTGTATTCAGGTTACATGTAAAGCCAACTCGGTGTTGCTGGTCATCTTTACTATATATATATATATATTAATGCTTGAAGCGCAAAACGGTAGTTTTCCACTTCTCACTAGTATCTGTTGCCAGGATATAAATAAGGTCAGTAACTGGAGGGGTTTTTCTGTTATTTTAAGCTACAGCCCAATACACAAATAGCCAGTCTAGACTTCTCCAGTGCATCTTCATTTTTATCGTGTATTTTGATATACCAATTACGTGACATTTGATGTTAACAAGTGAAAAACCAATGACTCAGCAGCTGGCAAAAGATTTATTCCAGGAAATGGAAAGCAAAAATTAAAAAAAGCCAATAAGAATGACATGGAGGACATCATCTGGTCAGAGAGAGTCTTTAATATCATTAGCAAACATGGAACTTGGAGAATGATTGCACTTTGCACTTGATCCTTGGTTCTCAGGGACAATAGGGAGAGGAGAAAGTACTTAGCCATATTCTGCATCCCAGTTGAACTACCTTTATAATGCACTTCTCCTTAGCTAATATGACTTACAGCTTTTTTCATGGGTTACCTATGTTTTTATGAAATGTGTTCTTATTCCCTTTAATCCAGTGTAAACATTATCAAGGTTGTTAACCTTGATCATGGAAATATTTCTATTATTATGGAACCAACCAATAACTAATATTAGACAGGTCTCTCTGTGACATATCCAATACATGTTGTACTTTGAGGGTAGCAGGCATGGGTTTGTCCGACTGGACCCGCACAGGACTCTACTTGGTGCGTAATAGGTTCTGTGATTAAAAAGCTATCTATATTGCTGTTTATGGAGAAATGCATTGTGTACTTACACCCTTTGTTCATTTTGTACATATTTAACTGACAAACTAGGATTACTGATGGAGGGAATTAGCAGTCTTCTCTGGCCTGTGTGAAAGTGGCAGCATGATATTAGCATGCAACATATGATGTGATTTCTCATGTGAACAATCAAAGGACCAAATCCATATGTTCAAATGATAATTAACTGGCACCTCACAAATCTACTGCATAGTCAATTAGAAGGCTTATGCATTCATTACAAGTATAACTCAATAACCTGGCTCTGCTGTGTCTGACGCATATTGACCAGTAATCCTTTTATCTACACATACTTTAGATCTTTCTCAACAAGGATTCCCTTAACACAATCCCATTAAGGTCATGGGTTGCATGCTTGCTTGCTTTCATAAGCTTTGCTTTTGTCGATACTGAATTCCGTATGCCATAAGTTCTTTCAATGTTAATTTACAGGGATCGGTGCAAAGAAAATATACAGATCCTATATAGACGGACAACCACATTATAAGTGGGGGTTTATGGATCTCATGTTTGAGAACAATTCAACAAACTATCTAGTTTGGTATTCTTTTAGTAGTGGAGCTTTTCTGCAGATCATTTCTTCAAGAGAGCTTTGAAGATGAGCACATCATCTATGCATCTCGCTTTCATTGTTCATTCCATTGCAGTTTACAGATCTGCAGTTCCCCGGCCTTAGATCAATGATCCTCAACATGTTGCTCACCAAACCCTTCTTTGTTGCTCAAACCCCATGAAGTTTTTTCATGCCCGTGTTGCTCCCCAACTCTTTTTATTTTTGAATGTGGCTCACGGGTAAATGGTTGGGTACCCCTGCCTTAGATAAAGCATTCGCAAACTCAGTAAAAGCCTGTATATATTTATGCAGGATTTTTTATTCCGAGCTGAGTTAAACTTTGTATTGCGTTTGCTTGACTCATAAGCAATGTTATTTATTTCTTCTTCTTGATCAACTGCATTGGCATTATTGACTTGGGTATGGTCAAGATCCATAAGCTTTGTTTTCCTGAACAAAATCATTTACACAGTTCTATACTGCATTTCTGTTATTTTTATTCTAAATAACGTTAAATTTAATAAACTGGCAATATGAGCATGCCACCAGAACCCACAATAATGTAATGAGGTGTGTTTATCTTTTCCACTGCAATATCTTTGCAACAAAATATATCTCAAAATGGTAAACTCTTAGTTCTTCCATGCTGCTGGAGGGCAGAGGAAAAAAATTCTTCCCTACCATCACACACCTAGTTACCAGAAATGTTCCCTCTAATGTTTTTTTGTTATGTGTACCCTTTTAAGAAGAGCAGAGGTGGATGGGTCAGAATAAGTACAAAATTACTTGTTTTGAATTTGTCCCAGTGTGGAATCAAATCCTCAGAACCCTGTTCCCAATTTCTAGCAGGAAAACCAAGGGGCACTGATATTGAGTTATATACTGTCATGGGAAAACATGTTTTGTTTTTTTTTCAAAACACATTAGTTAATAGTGCTGCTCCAGCAGACTTCCGCACTGAAATCCGCTTTTTCAAAAGAGCAAACTGATTTTTTATATTTAATTTTGAAATCTGACATGGTGCTACACATATTGTCAGTTTCCCAAGTGACCCCAGTCATGTGACTTTGTGACTCTGATAAATTTCAGTCACTCTTTACTGATGTCCTGCAAGTTGGAGTGGTATCACCCTCCTCCCTTTCCCCCCAGTAGCCCAACAGCAGAACAATGGGAAGGTAACCAGCAGCAGCTCCCTGGTACATATAAGAACAATACTCAATAGCAAAAAATCCATGTCCCACTGTGACCCCATGCAGTTACATTGAGTAGGAGAAACAATTGCAGAAAGCCGTTTCATAGTGCAGCACTGGCTCTTTCTGAAAGCACATGACCAGGCAAAATTACATGAGATGGCAGCTACACAACAATATTACAACTGAAAAAATACACTTGTTGGTTCAGGGATAACATTTTATATGTTAGAGTGAAGTATTTGAAGTATAAACAGTGTAATTTAGAAATCAAAACTACACCATAAAAATCATGACAGAATCCCTTTAAATTAATGTTTGGCATGATGTAGGAAGACAAATTGCAATTGGTTTTCATTTTTTATTTTTGCTTTTTTTTGTTACTTAGCTTTTTATTCGGCAGCTCTCCAGTTTTCATTTTCAGCAAAAATTCCAAATTACCCTAGCAACCATCTTGAAGAGCAATCGTTTTTGGCTGCTGCGGTCAGTGACCCCATTTGAATGGTTGCTAGAAGAGGCAAAAAAGGATAGCACAAAAATAGATATTGATTATTGTGTTTAATGGAAAAGTTGCTAACATACTATATGCTATAACATACTAAAAGTTAACAGAAATGAGAACTTTCCATAACTTTTCCAAATGTCAGGAAAGCTTTAGTAAACAGGAAAAATATGAATGTGATCAGATTCTATGGATTTCCCAGTTCAGTCTTTCCTACATCTTCCCCTAAATGCAGAAAACACATACCATACACAGCCTTATATTTTAAACACATCTATGCATTTTAATCGCTGCCAAAATATCTCTTCTTTGGGGGAATCATTTCAATTTACTCTGAACAGTATACAGTCGTACTGTTCAGCATGTGAAATGTTCTACAAGCATTTTATATACCAGCATTCTGTGCCATAAATGAAACCTCGATGGCCGTTGAAATTTCATTGTACAAAATAGATTGTGGAATCATTTACTGTGAAGTATAAGCATAGAACGTCTGACAAGAAATCCCTCTTAATCCTGAAATGATCTGATTTGTCACATGAGAATACCATCTGCTTTGCAGATTAACTATTATCCATCACAGCGAAATAAAAATTAATCTGTGCCGTTATTTCAGGAACAATAAACGTTCTATATTGAGTTTATTGTGAAAAATGAGAAGCAAGGTCTCACTAGAAACACATAAAGATATCTCATAAATTGAGAAATCTCAGGCATGGAAAAACTTTGTTCAAGTAGCTTTAGGGGTCAGTGTGCAAAGTGCAATTTCCGACACAATTGTTATGTTTCTTACACACAATGCAGCATATTCCTTTTTATAATTCCAGCATCACTGCAACTGTCAGGGGGAGTTGCAGGGGACACAACTGCATTTGATGAATCAAAATAGACGCAATTGGGATTGTATTTTGATGCAAATCTATAGCGTTGAAAAATGTCTAAGTCCAGATGACATCACTTCTGGCGTTTGCTGTCAAAACGACAAATACCTTGAAGGACAAGAACCTATAATGAATAGGATTTGCAGTTGGAAATAACCCTTTATAAATTATAATGTGAGAGAAGCCGTTGAGCAATGATTTTTGGTTATACATTTTTATTTTTCTGTGCAGTTGGTCAGTTTTAAACCCATAAACTGAGATTGTCTTGGACAGAGAGGCTCTCCTAGAAAGTAACTATGGTAGAGATCATTCCATATAGCTACACAAAATTCTTTAGATTCAACCCAAAAACCCAAAACTGGCATTTAGAGCTGTGTCTCTTTTGTCTTGTGTGTTGCAAACTATATACCAAAAAAAAGAGAGCATAGTATACATATATAATATTGACTGGGGTAGATGGGTATCTCAAAACCAACAATGTTTTAACTAAATGTTAAGGGGCACATATACTTAGGGTCGAATATCAAAGGGTTAATTAACCCTCGATATTCGACTGTCGAAGGTAAATCCTTCGAATATCGAAGGATTTAGCGCTATTCGTTCGATCAAATGATCGAAGGAATAATCGAATCGAACGATTTTCCTTCGATCAAAAATTGGCTAGAAAGCTTATGGGGACCTTACCCATAGGCTAACATTGATGTTCGGTAGGTTTTAGGTGGCGAAGTAGGGGGTCGAAGTTTTTTTTAAAGAGACAGTACTTCGACTATCGAATGGTCGAATAGTCGAACAATTTTTAGTTTGAATCGTTCGAGTCGAAGTCGTAGTCGACGGTCAAAGTAGCCAATTCGATGGTCGAAGTAGCCAAAAAAATACTTCGAAATTCGAAGTATTTTTCATTCTATTCCTTCACTCGAGCTAAGTAAATGTGCCCCTATATGTTAAAACTATAGGAGGCTTAATCCCCCACCTAGACTGCAATACTGAATTATCAGAAATAAAGCATCACATATCTATAAACCATCCCTAACCCTTAACAAACAATGCAGCATGTTGGAAGGAGTCCATTTGCATATAATAATAGAATATCAGTAATCCCCAGTGTACTGAAGTATGTTTTTACAAGTACATCAAAAGATAGCATAGGTGTCTTTTTCCCATGAAAAAGATCAAGGAACCAGAGGCCAAGGCATTAGGCTTGATGAACAGAACTTTCATTTGGATCAGTTTAGATGGCAGCGCCGGGCCAGGCCGGGCAGGAGCCCTAGTCAACCTGGCTGGCCGCTACTGCGCATATAGTGCAGATGCGGATAGGCGTTATTTGATTAAAATGGTGTCTATAGGAGAACTTTCTGGATAACTGGTTTCCGGATAGTGGATCTCATACTTGTACTTGCCAGTATAAGCATGAGATCCTTCTTATGCTAACTTGAAGATCCATTTCCTCATGTCCATTTGTTTTCTGACAAAAATGTAAGATTTTCTATTTTCAAACAAAATAAAATAAAATCTTCTCACAGCCCTTCAGCCTATGTCTCCAGTAAGATAACAGATAATCGTCATGTACATTTTTTAAGAACTGGTTGTGCTAAACAAACAGATTAGCTTCCATGAGGAGGTAAGTACTAAACTGGATTGGAGATACATATGGATTTTGCTTAAGCTTTACATACTGTTCTATGTAACAGATTGGAGAACTGGGATTATGTCGAAAATTGACTGAGTGATAGAGTAGAGAGTTGCTAAATATGGAACATATTCTGATCAGGTGAGCTAATGCCGTAAGAAGAATACCACAAGGATCAGTGCTAATCTCTGTTCTTCCAGTCTTTCTGCAAAGGGGGTTCTGTACTTAATGATTGCTCAAGGCTGGTGTAAAGAACAAATCTCCCTTGTACCTTGACCTTATTCTGCAAAGATGGCATAACCAGCCAAATTAGGAAAACGGGGCAGGAAGTTTTAACCGGACAGGTGGCAACCCTACATGCAACTCTATGACTAATTTTGAGAAAATAGACAAAAGTGTATAATAAAGTGGCTTATATGCTCTATAGCAGTCTTTACTTCTCCCAAAGTTATTAGGTTGTATATCCCATTAGGGTACTCAGAGTAGTTTATGTTTTCCATTTTATTCCATCAACCCTAACCCTGGGCCTTCAGTAAACAGCCCAGGACATGAAGCTGGTCATTCGTGGCTTGATTTTCTAATTTTTGTTTAAAGGGATACTGTCATGGGAAAAAACATGTTTTTCAAAATGAATCAGTTAATAGTGCTGCTCCAGCAGAATTCTGCACTGAAATCCATTTCTCAAAAGAGCAAACTGATTTTTTTATATTCAACTTTGAAAACTGACATGGGGCTAGACATATTGTCAATTTCCCAGCTGCCCCAAGTCATGTGACTTGTGATCTGATAAACTTCAATCACTCTTTACTGCTGTACTGCAAGTTGGAGTGATATCGCCCCCCTCCCTTTTCCCCCCCAGAAGCTAAACAAAAGAACAATGGGAAGGTAACCAGATAACAGCTCCCTAACACAAGATAACAGCTGCCTAGTAGATCTAAGAACAACAATCAATAGTAAAAACCCATGTCCCACTGAGACTCCTTCATTTACATTGAGAAGGAAAAACAGCAGCCTGCCAGAAAGCATTTCTCTCCTAAAGTGCAAGCACAAGTCACATGACCAGGGGCAGCTGGGAAATTAACAAAATGTCTAGCCCCATGTCAGATTTCAAAATTGAATATAAAAAAAACTGTTTGTTCTTTTGAGAAATGGATTTCAGTGCAGAGGTCTGCTGGAGCAGCACTATTAACTGATTAATTTGGGAAAAAAATGTTTTTTCCCATGACAGTATCCCTTTAAGGTCACGGTTCACTAATCCAAAACAAATGTCCACCAGATAAGTTGGGTTACTAAGTAGGAATGTGAGCCAATCATGTTCTGAGTTGGCCACTGACACCTTAGACATGTCACAAAGGTTTTTTCCATTTTGATTATACAAAATGGCACCAGAATTTGACTCACCAAAATGTTTATATTTAGGAACCCCATCCACCAGCCACTGAACATAAAAATAGACTCAATGATATAAACAAATTGACCTATGTGTAGCCAGCTTTACACCTAGCTGTAGCCTAAATTAAATAACAAATGGGTTACCATGTCTAGTATTGCAGTTCACTAAAATTCTATTGTCAGTTGAGGGACTTTCATATCAATGTTCATGGCTAAAACCCGTTAACAACTCTAATTTATGCATAGCTGAAACATTTGTAGAGAAATCTATAGTGGCAAATGCAGTTTAAGGCACCCTGGAGTATTGCCTCCCAGTTACCTGGCATGGCTACTTATAACTTGTGGGAATCGGATATGTCTTCATTGGGTCTTGTATTGTTTGGCATGGATGGTGTTCGCCGCACAATTGTATTCTTAAGATCAAATACTGTATATCATTACTATAATATACCTCCAAGCTGGTCTAAAAGAAGGCTCTAATGTGAGCTGAAACATTGAACAATAACATTTTTAGACCTGAGAGTGCTGACTTTGTACTACTAGGCAATAATAGATTGTACGGCACCTAGGCAGCAGTTTTATTTTTCATGTGCACCTATCTTGGGCAGGGTCCCTGAACTCCCTTGAATCTGATAAACATCAGTTTACGTTTGTGTTAAAAGATGTAATTATTTGCACCCTTGTGGAGCCCTTTTATGTGAATGCCACACCTGATCGCCTTTTGTGCAGTTTGGAGCGTGTGTACATATGATTAAAGGGGTCATTTACTACCACAAGAGCAGTTGTGCTTGGCTACAGTCAGATGCACAAAAAAAATTTAATTTGTTAAAGGGTCTTCCATCAATATGCGCTTTTTTGCACTTAAAGAGATTCAGGGGAAAATGTGTTTTTTGACACTTTGACACTTTTTACATTACAAATAATTCATTCTACCATAAAAAATGTTATTCCTGAACCAAATGTACTTTTTTTAGCTGTAATATTGCTGTGTAGGCAGCATCTCAAGCCATTGTGCCTGAATCAGCACTTCACAATGAAACTGCTTTCAGATAAGCTATTGTTTCTCCAACTCAATGTAACTGGAAGAGTCACAGTGGGACTTGTACTTTCGGAGTGCTATTCTTATTTCTACCAGGGAGCTGTTATCTGGTTACCCTCCCCTTATTCTATTGATAGGCTGCTACGGGGAAAGGGATGGGATGACAACATTCCAACTTGCAGTACAGCAGTAAAAAGTAACTGAAGTCTATCAGAGCACAAGTCACATGACTATGGTCACCTGGTAAACTAACAACATCTCTAGCCCCATAGCTAACTTTCAAAATTAAATATTAAAAAAAACTGTTTGCCTTTTTTGGATTTGATTGCTGCTCAGAACAGAATTCTGCAGTGAAAAAAAACAGATGATTTTTTAAATTTTGAAATAAACATTATATGGTACATGGAATTTATCCTTGTCCCCCAAAGTTTGCATATAGGAAGAGCTTTGATGTTGCATGCATGCTTTTTCTGCAAAGTGTGGTTTTATTATAAACCTACACTTGTGGGTCAGAAGGTTGAAATCTTTATAGAACATAAAGATGTTATTTTTTATAGTGGCAGTTCCCAGAGCTTCATCATATGTACGCATAAAGTATATGATTGTAAATCTACTGAAGTGTTCCAGCACTTTCAATGTGTAGAATTGTAGCTGTATTCCCTTGATCAATACATACTGCAGCATTATAGAGGAATGGTAGAGTGTAATGGCTCAACAGGTCAGGCAGCCGGGGCAGCAATGGGCAGAGTTAAAAGCACAGTAACACCAAAATATTACAGGGTTTTAATGGAACGGCATTATAATGTACTGTTTCCCTGCACTGGTAAAACTAGTGTATTTGCTTCAAAAAGACTATAGTTTAAAGGAGAACTAAACCCTAAAAATGAATAGACCTAAAAATTACATATTTTCTAAACTGAACTTATTGCACCAGCCTAAAGTTTCAGCTTCTCAATAGTAGCAGTGGCGGAACTACTGGGGGAGCAGGGGGTGCGAACGGACCAGGGCCCGCACCCCCTCAGAGCCCCCGGCAGCTCGGGTGCCACTGGAATCTGGGTGGAAAATTTCATACGGAGGGGGGCCCGGCTGTGCATCATGCACCAGGGTCTGTCCCCCCTCTAGTTACGTTACTGAATAGCAGCAATGCTCCAGGACATCAAGCTTCAAACAAGCTGCTGTGTAGCGATGGGGGCAGCCATTCAAGAACAGGATACTCAATAGATAACAGATACGTTCTGAAGAATCCTATTGTATACTAAAGAGCGTATCTGTTAGCTGTTGTGTATCCTGTGCCTTTTCTCCTTTTTCAGCTTTGAATGGCTGCCCCCATGGCTACACAGTAGCTTGTTTATATGAACTATAGTAGTTTTTCTGAAGCAAATACACTAGATTTACCAGTGCAGCGCAATAGTACATGGTATTTTCATTACTTTCATTTTTTGGTGTTACTGTGTGGTTCGCCAGCTTTTGCTCAACTACTGTTCCCAACATCCTTGGACACATATAAAAAAGTAATTGTGAGATGGTATTGATTCTGAAGGTGCAAGAAATTAAAAAAAAAGGTTTATTGTTATAATTAGTATTATTAATAATAATAATAATAAAAATAATCCAACTCTAAAATGACCTTACCCAAGAATAAAGTGCTAGACTGCTAAGCATTTTATTATTGCAGGCACTATGACTGTGCCCACCTTGCCAATTGGACTAAGACTGTGCCACCTTACTATGGCTGATGGGTGTCCTGTTGACTGCACCCAGGAGAGAAGCACACATATCTGTACTGTAGAGTTATGCATTCTAAGGTGGGGCTTCCAAGCTAGCATTTCAATCACATATTTAAGACCTGCAAGGATCAAATACACCTTAACCTTGAATACTGGTGTATAATGGTAGGGTAAGCAATATTCCCAATTAAGCCACAGTTCAGTTAAGCAGCCCAGGTTTCTCTCTGCATTACTAATTGTACTTATTACATATTGTGAAAATAAATAATTTATTATATTAATTGCTAGAAAGGCATACAACAAATTGAATCCTACCCAATAACTTGCTCATTGCCATCGCTGATGGTGGGATATGCCACTGATCTACCCCCTCCTCAACTGGCTCAATGTCCAATGCACTGGCACAACATGTGAAAGGCTAGATACTGCACATTTCTCTCTGTGCTCTTTTTGCCATTATAGTACCCCGTCAGACTTCCTTAGTGCAAATCATGGGTTACAATTCTGCGTGGGTCTCTGGACTGTAACTTTCTTAGGTTATTGAAGGCTTCTAAGAGAAAAACTTGGTAGGTGAAGAGATCACCTGACACCAATGGACTGTCCCCTTCTTCTACCCAAAGAATCATAATTTCTCATATGGATTAATGAGTGAGGTTATTGTCCACTGGAACGTCTCTCTTTCAGCATAACAAGAATCTGTTTAATGAGTTTAGAAATTAAGACAAATACAGTCTTCACTTACAAATATAGCTCTGAAATTGAATAAGCTCTGCATCCTTCTTTGGGGGCTGATAATTATTCCTGCAACACTAATATGTTCCACGTCTCTCAGGCACTAATGTGCTTAAGGGGAAATAATTTGCTTTTTTAGCTGCCCGATGCGTTAATGTTCTTTGCAGAAGGGTCTCACTTGTACAAGTACCTGGAGAATTTCTAATTGATTGCTGGACTGTTAGGATTGATTGCAGCAGTGGATGATGAGGTAATGGAAAAATCCCCATACAAAAGCACCTTCTAACTATCCATATTCATGGATTCCGCCGGCTACTGAATTTCATATTCACATCTTGCTGAGACAATGCAGTGTGAATAAGATGTGTCTGCTTGCATGTGAGGACTGAAATTTTTCCCATGAACAGAGAAAGCTATCAGCATTTATTGATTTCTCCAGTAACTAATCGATCATCAACTGCCAGGAACTTTAATCCGATTAGAGGCAGTAAAAACTGATTTCTATCTTTGGTGCCTGGCTCGGATTTCAGAACATCAAAAAAAAAATAAAAAGGAAAGCATGACATCACCTCTTGTCTACATCTGCATCAGCTAATGAAATTATGCAATGGGATGTCAATGTCAATGCCGATTCATGTTATTATTAAGAGCACTTTCAAATTTACTGTGTCAGGTTCAGGGCTGAAAGCACTATTTTTCAAAGTTTTACATTGCCTGGTTGTACAGAATGCTGGCCTGCCAACAACTTAGGCAATCAGTTTTTCCCCTGAACATAGAATAGAAACAAGCATTGATGGAGATATAATGACAATATGCACAAAAGTGTCATGCATTTTTGAACTTAATGGGATCTTTGCCACTGTAAAGCCCTTTACGTTGCTTAAAGTGAAGACGTATTGTTGATTACTTTCTATAGATACATTGAGGAAGTCCTGTCTGTAGCCTGAACATCCAGGGCTTTATTTAGGTCTGAGGCTGCCCTAGCCTAGCGGGACAAGTCAACAGCTTATCTGCCATTATATGTGCCCTGTCAGACACCTTATCTGAAAGAAATTTTGGCAAAGATCTGGATGCCCAACCTGTCCATCTTCCATCAGTATATAGTACATAGTAAGTTAGGTTGAAAAAAGACACACGGCCATCAAGTTCAACCTTTTAACTTTTTTTAAACTGCCTAACTGCCAAATGATCCAGAGGAGAGAAAATTCCTTCCTGACTCCAAAATGGCAATCGGCCTAGTCCCTGGATCAAATTGTACTATGAGCTATCTTTCATAACCCTGTATTCCTTCACTTGCTAAAAAGCCATCCAACCCCTTCTTAAAGGACCAGTAACATCAAATTTTTTTTTTTTCAAAAATTCCCCAGGCCGAGAAGCGGTTGAGGTTGCGGCTGACCGTGGCGGAGCCTTTGCCCGGGGCTTGTGAGGAGGCGATGGAGGCGGAGGTGGAGTAAGGGCCGGGCGGCAGGTCGGAGCGGGTGGATAAGCAGAATCTGCTGCTGCCGGAGCCTTCGTAGTCATGGTAACCGCCCGAGTAACTGCCACACGTCGGACCAGCTGGTTCCTCGGCCGCAGTGGAGCTACTGTCGTCCCATTCGTCGAGTTACATCTCGTACCGACTCCTCCCCAGTCACACGGGGCTGCAGGTTCACCGCCGCTACAAAAACACTTCGACTGGCTCTACGCGCATCTCCTCTACAAGTTCCCAGTCGTGTCACAGCAGAAAGGTCTTCATGTGTCGGCCCGCAGGGTCTTGATCCGCAGCTTCAACTCTCTTCACCTCACTTCACATGCTGTCAGTAGAATATTGGAGCTAGCCAGGGAGGACAAATCGAGCACTGCAGGAAGGATGGTCGCCTTTTCGCCGTTTCTGAAGAGGAAAGGAAGTGGAGTATTTGTAAGTTATTTCTTAATAAAGGCTTTGCTATTTTAAATTTTAATTTGTGTTGGTGTTATTTTTTCGTTATGTACTAACGAATTTTTGAAAAAAAAATTTGATGTTACTGGTCCTTTAAAGCTATCTAATGTATCAGCCTGTACAACTGATTCAGGGAGAGAATTCCACATCTTCATGGCTCTCACTGTAAAAAATCCCTTCCGAATATTTAGGTGCAACCTCTTTTCTTCTAAACGGAATGGGTGACCTCGTGTCAGCTGGAAAGACCTACTGGTAAATAAAGAATTAGAGAGATTATTATATAATCCCCTTATATATTTATACAAAGTTATCATATCACCCCTTAAGCACCTCTTCTCCAGCGTGAACATCCCCAATTTGGCCAGTCTTTCCTCATAGCTAAGATTTTCAATTACTTTTACCAGCTTAGTTACCCTTCTCTGTACCCTCTCTAATACAATAATGTCCTGTTTGAGTGATGGAGACCAAAACTGTACGGCATATTCTAGTTGGGGCCTTACAAGTGCTCTATAAAATGGAAGAATGACCCCCTCCTCCCGTGACTCTATGCCCCTTTTTATACAGCTCAAGACCTTATTTGCCTGACTGGCATTGCTTGCTACAGTATGGAATCCTTTTACTTATGGTTTATTAACACCATAAGTCACAAACAATGACCAAACATTGGACTTCACTCGTTTTTGTGTAGTATCCAGCCTGTCCATGCTCTTCAGATTTTTAGCCTAAGTTGTTTTTCAGTGTGGATCATTCTTCAAGAAGCTTAGACTGGTCGTGCCCAGTACAACTACTGACTGGGTTCACCACATCATTATTTAAGAGAAAAACAACAGCTTATGTACATTCTGCAGATTTATGATATATTCACGAATTGGGACTTCATTGTGAAAATTACTGCATAAATCAGTTTATATAGACTGACATCTTATATATGAACCGGAACCTTCTTTTATACTGTAAATGTAGAAGTTGGCTGGCCATTACCATCAATAAATCACAGATTTGCTTATCAGTACTAGGAAGGTTATTTTAAACAAATAATTCTGTTCTATACTCTAGAAGCTAGTGTCATATATATTTATGATTTTTTTTCTATATAGGGAATTTAGCGAGCCTATCTGCCAGCATTATATTTTTATCCTTGCTTGTCTGATTTAATCACCTACATATTAATGTTTTACCCCTTACTGCCTGGTGTTTATTCTTTTGAGTCTATGTTTCTCTAAGCATGGTTATAGAGGTTGATGAGAGACTTTTGCACTGGCATATATGACACTATAGATATCCTTTAAGGAAATGTCAACCCAAAAAAAAAAAAAAAGTTTGCCTAATAAAAGAAAACATATTTATTTCTACATAACTTTGCAATATAAATGAATTACAAATATGTATTTTAAGTTATTTTTATTTGTATTGCTATTGAAAGCAGCGTTTGTCTGTTCCATTCTATTATCCTGGTGGCTCAGACCATTGATACAATGTAAGACAAGTCAGCTGATGGACAGACCTGTCTTTGCTGGGGAACTAAGACTTTTTGCAAGATTGTTTAAAAAGTAACAACCAGGAGTTAAGCAAATGCTGCTTTCAATAGCAATGGTTTTTACGAATAACTTTGAAAAGCACTGACAATTTTTAATGAATGTATATTAAAATGTTACTTAGAATTAGGGATGCACCGAATCCAGGATTCGGTTCGGGATTCGGCCAGGATTCGGCCTTTTTCAGCAGGATTCGGCCGACTCCTTCTGTCCGGCTGAACCGAATCCGAATCCTAATTTGCATATGCAAATTAGGGGTGGGGAGGGAACTTGCATGACTTTTTGTCAGAAAACAAGGAAGTAAAAAATATTTTCCACTTCCCACCCCTAATTGCATATGCAAATTAGGGTTCGGATTCGGTTCATTATTCGGCCGAATCCTTCGTGAAGGATTCGGGGTTTCGGCCGAATCCAAAAAAGTGGATTCGGTGCATCCCTACTTAGAATTATGTATTCTTTTATTAGGCAAATTTCTATTTTGGGATTGACTTGCCTTTTAAGGCTGATATCCCACATGCACTACATTTTTATATTATATATATATTTTTATTTTTATATATATATATATATATATATATATATATATATATATATATATATGCATATGGCTATTTTGGTGGTGTTCATATGTATAACTTATTGATTAATTTTTTAGTAGGTTTGGTTGGCTGTCATTGAAGTCCAATCTGTGGTTCTCTAGCTGTTGCCGAACTACAGCTTCCCAGCATTCTATCTAATACCACCTCTCGCTAACCGGAAATTTATTTTTTGTCATATGGTGCTACTTCCACATGCAGCATTTTAACATTCAAGCATTAAATTAATAGACCAGGGTAGGGAAGAATACAATAACAGAGCATAAATAAAGTGGTGGAATCTATACAGTTACATTTGAGGTTGTGTTAAAAGACATGATAAGAAGGTGGTCCTTGCTCTGTAGAGTTTACAATTTTACTGGATGTGTAACTTACACCAGGAGGGTAATGAGCCAAGTAATTAATAGTTGTTGAGCTTTTGCCTCATAAGTTCCAAGGCTGAATGCTACTGCTCAGAAAGGCTCTGAGTTTATTGAGGAAGAGTTTGCTGTAAAGGACTTCATGGATGGAGCAGTGGATGGCTTGAAGGAATGGAGGAATAAGGCAGGAATGTATAGAGACACAAGTAAAGAGATGTAGTGAGGAGCAAAGGATTGAAGGGCTTTGAAAGTCATTAGTATTTTGAAATATGCCTTTGCATAATGGAAAGCCATAAAAAAGATTTCAAAAGATGAACAGCTTATTCTCTCTTAGGTAAGAGGCTAAGGATTTTAGCAGCAGCAGCAGAAGGCTGTAGTAGTCTAGGCAGCATAGTAGTAGGGCATTGATAAGTGTATTCATTTGAGAGAGTAAGGGTGAATTTGACAATGTTGCTTAGGAAAGGGATAGGACATGATTTGGGTACTGAAGTTATATGCACAGGGTCAGACTGGGCCTGTGGGACACTGGGAAAACACTTGGTGGGCCCCAGCTCTTGTGGGACCCAGACTCACTCCCTGCATGAGACCCTGGGTGCTGCTTACTTGACCTACCCCACTGGCCCCAATCATGGCTCTAAGAATTAAAAACAAGGTACGAGCAAGGGAGGTTGGAGGATGGGGTTGTGGCCAGAGGAGGTTTGGGGGCCCTGAAGCAAAAAATAAATCCTGGAATAATGATACGTATAGGTGGAACAATGGGCAGCTCATTGTTTGAGTGTTTGGTGTGAGATGCCATTAATTCATCCAATTGGATATAGCTAGGAAGCAATTCCAGATCTCTAAATTTCAAAAGTTAGACACCACCATACAGATCATATCATATAAATGTAAGCGGTCTCCCAAATACAGAGGGGTCTATTTATTAAAGGTCGAGTTTTGTTATCTCTAAAAATTCAGAGAGAGAAAAAAATTATTAAATTGTTCAAGATTTAGAGAGAAAAACTGCAGATCACACATATGCAGATCATACACATGGTGACAAGATTTATATGTATAAAAGACAGAGAATAATTGGTTAGAAAGGTTAAAAAAAGAACCAGTAGGAAGCTTGATTATGGATACCCAGGGAATAAAGAATCTGCATTAGTGCTCAGTGTTAAATTCATACCATAAATGACTAGGAGGATTAGAATGGAGAAGTGACCTTTTGGCTTTGGAAACCTGGAGATCATCATCTGTAAGTCTCAGTAGAATGTGTAACTAAAAGGCAGATTGCACAGGGTCCAACAGACTATGGGTGTGGAGAAAGTAATTACTACTCTAGAACACAGTGCATTTTAGGATTTCAGATGCTAGTGGTAGGGGGAAATGGAACAGCAGATAGAAAGATTGAGACAGGCTAGACACAAGCCCCTCTTCAGGCCTTTAGAGGGGAACATTTCAGAAGCTAGGGGAGAGCTATATACATGTAAAACAGACTGAATAACTACAGCAGAACAAGAAAGAGAGTGTTAGGTTACGTAAAAGATCGTCTTTGGACACATGCCTTTAATGAATAGTTTAAATGTGAGCAGGCTGCACCCATTTTTGTGCATGTATTTGAACTTTACAATATATAAATTGACTTCACTAAGATGGGAAATTGAACATGTTTTTATATGTAGTCATATGCATCATTACTAAATTCATTGTAGTACGTTTTCAGTGTACTTGATCTGCAGCCAGTGCATATGGAGTAGAAGGGTATTTTCTTCTTATTCCCATCAGCTGTTTAATTAAGGCATGGAAAACTCCTACTATTATTTTCAACGGAAAATATGACCATTAAAAAAAATTCCCTTTGCCGGTGAACATTGCCTGTGAATCTACTTACGGGTTAGTAATTGTGGCACAAATATGCATAAACCTATAATGAATGGGATTTTTTCACACAAAGACTGTGGGAAAAATTTGCACAGAGGCACCTGCACATGTGAAATGGTCCCTAATGTAATTTTTTTTTTATTTCTACCGTTGTGTTTTATTAATACCTAATCATTAGATTACATAGCCTTGTGCCAGTTGGGACTAGACAGATGTTGGGACAGCTCTCCGCTAGATGAAGAATGACACGTTTTATTAAGTAGGCTGTTAAGGACACAAGGCCTAACGTGTTTCACAGTATTGCCCTTAATCAAGGAGACAACATTTACTGCCATCTGCTAGGTGATCTAAATTATAAGGCCCTTCTTCTGCATTCAGCTGAGTGGATACGTTCTGCCACTTGTGCCAATTCATATATCATTAATAGGGCTGTTCACCTTGCATTCACTTTTAGTATAATGTAGAGAGTGATATTCTGAGACCATTTGCAATTGGATTTCATTTTTTATTATTTGTAGTTTTTGAGTTATTTAGCAAATTACCCTAGCAACCATGCATGAATAGACTAAAATATGAATGGGGAGGGTCTTAAAGACGAGTAATTAAAAGTAGAACTATCAACAAATTTGTAACCTTACAGAGCATTTGTTTTTTAGATGGGGTCAGTGACCCCCACTTGAAAGCAAGAGTTACAAGAAGAAGGCAAATAATCTCCCCAGCCTGGAAAATATGTCCATTTGCTTCTTTGTATGATATATTCATTTTAGTAAAATCCTGTCTAAAACATGTAGTATGATGGATAACTGATTCAGAATATGGGAAAAGCTGGACAGAAGGGTTAAACAAGACTATTATTATTATTATTATTATTATTATTATTATTAACATGTATTTATATAGCGCCAACATATTGCGCAGCACTGTAAAGTAAATGTGATTATACAACTACATCACACGAATTACATATATAGAATATATGGAGTAACAAACGTCACAATCAATACAGGTACAAAAGGTGAGGAAGGCCCTATGCATAGGCATACAGTCTAAAGGGGAGGGAGTAATACACAAGGTGTGGGAGTGGGCAAGATCGAAGTAAGTGGGTGAGAAATGTGGTACTGTATGTGGTGTTGCGTTTGGTAGTTAAGCAGAGTGAGGGTAGGCTTCTCGAAAGAAGTGCGTTTTCAGAGATTTTTTGAAAGTAGAAAGGTTGGGAGAAAGTCGGACAGACCGTGGGAGAGCGTTCCAGAGGAGGGGTGCAGCCCTTGCAAAGTCTTGAATGCGAGCATGTGAGGAGGTAATGAGAGAAGAGTTGAGTAGGAGGTCAGTAGAGGAGCGTAGTAAGCGAGTGGGTGAGTATATAGAGATGAGTTCAGAGATGTAGGGTGGAGCAGAGTTGTGAAGTGCTTTGAAAGTCAGTGTCATTAATTTGAATTTGATTCTGAAAGGTAACGGAAGCCAGTGCAGGGATTGACAGAATGGCGAGGCAGAGGAGGAGCGGTTGCTGAGGTGTATGAGCCTCGCAGCAGTGTTCATTATGGACTGGAGAGGTGACAGTCTCTGGAGGGGGAGGCCAATTAAAAGCGAGTTACAGTAGTCTAGACGCGATATGATGAGAGAGTGAATAAGAATTTTGGGTGATAAATGATCGTATTTTGGATATGTTCTTTAGGTGGAAGTGACATGATTTGATAAGTGACTGGATATGAGGAGTGAATGACAGGGCAGAATCTAGGATAACCCCAAGGCACCAGGCCTGGGGAGAGGGGGTGATAGTGGAATTGTTAACTATGATGGATACTTCGGGGATGCTACTGGTGTTATTTGGAGGAAAGAGAACCATTTCAGTTTTGGAGAGGTTTAATTTAAGGTAGCGTTGCGACATCCAGGTAGAGATAGCGGACAGGCAGGAGGAGACGCGAGTTAGGTGTTCTGGGTTGAGATCAGGAGATGAGAGATAGATCTGAGTATCGTCAGCATAGAGGTGGTAGTGGAAACCGTACGAATTTATTAATTTGCCAAGGGAGGAAGTGTAGAGGGAGAATAGTAATGGTCCTAGGACAGAGCCTTGAGGAACTCCAACAGAAAGAGGTAGGGGAGAAGATGATACTCCATTGTAGAAGACACTGAAGGAACGATTGGTGATGTAAGAAGAGAACCAGGACAGGGCTGTGTCACGAAGGCCAAGCGACTGGAGGGACTGGAGGAGGAGAGGGTGATCTACAGTGTCAAATGCGGCTGAGAGATCAAGCAGTATTAGTAGTGAGAAATGATTGTTGGCTTTTGCGGTTAAAAGGTCATTAGTTAGTCGAGTCAGGGCAGTTTCCGTGGAGTGTTGTGGCTTAAAACCAGATTGTAGGGGGTCTAGCAGGTTATTGTCAGAGAGGAATGAGGTAAGTCGGTTGTAGACTAGGTGCTCAAGTAGTTTAGAGATGAAAGGTAGTAGAGAGATAGGTCGGAGGTTGTCAAGATTGGAGGGATCAAGAGAGGGTTTTTTCAGAATGGGGGTGACAAGAGCATGTTTTAGTTGAGAAGGAAACAGTCCAGTTGAGAGCGAAAGATTAAATAGGTAAGTTAAGGCTTTGATTAGACCAGGATTGGTATTGCGGAGAAGTTTTGAGGGAATTGGATCAAGCGGGCAGGTGGTAAGGTGAGAAGAGGCCAGAAGCTTTGAGACTTCCTCATCAGTGACAGGGGTGAAGGAGCACAGGAGAGACTGGGGAGTGTGGAGGGAGGGTGGTGGAAGTCTAGGGGGGTTGAGTAGTGTAATGTCCCTTCTGATAGTGTCAATTTTGTTTTTGAAGTGCTCAGCAATATCTTGAGCAGAGACAGATGTGCATGGAGGGGGTGGAGAAGGGGAAAGGAGAGTGTTAAAGGTGGAGAAAAGTTGTGCTGGTTTTTTAGAAAGGGAGGTAATGAGTGAAGTAAAGTATGTTTGTTTGGCTTGGAAGAGGCTGGTGTTAAAGGAGCGCAGGGCAGACTTGTAGCTCCAAAAGTCTGATTCTGAACGGGATTTGCGCCAGCGACGCTCAAGTGCACGTGAGTGTCTTTGGAGCGCTTTTGTATGAGCAGTATGCCAAGGTTGAAGTGGTTTGGGTCTAGAACGTTTCGTTTTTATAGGAGCAACTCATTTAGGGCAGTGGTGAGAGTACTATAGTAGACAGAGGTAGCCACATTAGGACAAGAGATGGCTGAGATATTAGAGTGAAGAGAGTCAAAGGAAGAAGAGAGATGTGACACGTCTACAGCTTGCAAGTCACGGTAAGTACGTGTTTGGGGAATAGCAGGGGGTGAGGAGGGAGTTAGTGAGAGTTGAAATGTGAGCATATTGTGATCAGAGAGGGGAAATGGTGAGTTAGTAAAATTGGTGGTTGAACAGAGTCTGGTAAATATGAGATCCAGAGTGTTACCACTGGAGTGAGAGGGAGAGTCTGAGCACAAAGATAAGCCTAGGGAGGAGGTTAGTGAAAGAAGTTTAGAGACAGAAGAGTTGTTAATGTTGTTAACAGGTATATTAAAGTCACCTAATATGATGGATGGGATGTTAGATGAAAGAAAGTAAGGAAGCCAGGCAGCAAAGTTGTCCAGAAATTGTGCAGTTGGTCCTGGTGGTCGATATATAACAGCAATGCAGAGTGAAACAGGAGAAAAGAGCCTAATGCAGTGAGCCTCAAATGAGGAGGTAATAGGTCATAGTTTTAATACTGTGTATTTTTTCTGCTTTTTGTCTTTTTTCACTAGTTGAGAACCTTGTACAGCTGACTCTTAAATGAGGATTGGGATTTGTCCCAATTTTATTTATAGATCATTATATATAACTGCCTTTAATACGATACCATGTTTTGAACAAAATGTTGGGTTTCAACACTAAGTAGGTCTACATTACTAACACAGGTGGTCAAATGCCCCAGTATCAGTTGCAAGGACCTTGCGATGGATTATGCTGTCAATCTGTCAATCATGTCCCATATCTGTCCCACCGTGAAAAGGTTAAAAGACACTACTTTTCCCAAAACTATTCATTATACCTAGATTTTAAAGGAAAATTAGGTCTCAAGGTGTTGCCATTATTAGAAAAAAATATACCTCCATAATGAAAACCTCCCCCAGAAAGGGATTCTGTTATGATTTTATGATGTAGTTTTTATTTCTATATTACACTGTTTACACTGCAAATAATTCACTCTACAATATAAAATTCCTGAACCTGCAAGTGTATTTTTTAGTTGTAATATTGGTGTGTAGGCGCCATCTCAGGTCATTTTGCCTGGTCATGTGCTTTCAGAAAGAGCCAGCACTTTAGGATGGAACTGCTTTCTGGCAGGCTGTTGTTTCTCCAACTCAATGTAACTGAATGTGTCGCAGTGGGACCTGGATTTTACTATTGAGTGCTGTTCTTAGATCTACCAGACAGCTGTTATCTTGTGTTAGGGAGCTGTTATCTGGTTACCTTCCCATTGTTCTGCTGATGGGCTGCTGGGGGGGGTAGGGGTGATATCACTCCAACTTGCAGTACAGCAGGAAAGAGTGACTGAAGTTTATCAGAGCACAAGTCACATGACTGGGGGCAGCTGGGAAACTGACAATATGTCCAGCCCCATGTCAGATTTCAAAATTAAATATAGAAAAATCTGTTTGCTCTTTTGAGATACGGATTTCAGTGCAGACGTCTGCTGGAGCAGCACTATTAATTGCACTAAAAGCACTACATAATTCCCATGACAGTATCCCTTTAACCAACTGATATGCAGAGTAGCACATTTAAGCATAGGACATATTGATATCACTAAATCTTGCACTCTAACATATTTTCCATTGAACCACCATTTCATGATGGTCTCTGGGTTGCCTCTGAGATCACCTAGGTAATGTCCTAAACGGAAAAATTAGGCCCAAGGTTCAATTGTGTCCACAAATCCCAGCCGGCTTCCACTTGTATCCCTCCAAGTAACAGATTCTGAGATCACCTAACCAGAAATACTGCAGCTCTAACTGTAACAGGAAGAAGTGTAGAGGCAAAATATCCAGTAATTGGCTCATGTGACATAATATGCATGTGTGCACTTGGAGTGCACTTGGCGGCCCTTAATTCTTAAAATGGCACTTTTCGGACTTCCGGGGGGCGGACCCACGAGACGGCCGCATTTTACTGAGCTCCGTTACCAGCGCTCAATACCTCCACAATTCCGAGCGATATCGTCGGAGCTGGTAACCGGATACTAGAGGGGAGAAGTGCTATACCACCCTAGCCGGCTCACCCTCACTTTGCAGCCCCGGATAGCGGCGCACTTCTGCTGCAGACTCGAACCGCCACGCTGTCCCCTGAGCCGCATGCTCTGATTCCACCGGACCCGCGCTAAACATCCAATACGCTGGGCACTCACATCAAGAAGTTGTGTCGGTCGCGGGAAGTCGGGCCGCTTTGAAGGCCTGTTGCCCTTCTATCCTGCGCACTTGAAACTGCCTTCTGGGCTTGCCAGACGCGGGCCTACACCACGCGGCTCCGCCTGCACGCCACTGTGCGACACTGCTGGCCTCCATTGACGCAGTGAGTATTGTGGGGCTGAGGGACAGACGGCACACCCAGCTACTGATTGCTGATACAGCGATTTGCCCCCATATGCGTGGTTTGCCACTTACACGCGGATACAACTACCTTTGTGCCCATCCTTTTTGTCATCTTGATAGATAGCATACCCCATGTCAGCAACTTTAGGGGGCACCCTACTATTATCTATCTCTACCACTGTTGGGGGAGTCCTTCCACTGGACCATTTACCCAGTCATATCTTGTCTGCGGCCACCTGCATTACGTGGCCTGTTTTTGAACTGGCTGATCATACCACCCAAGCCTCTACATCCGCTTTGCCTTTGCAGCCATATATTAAGTGTGCTTCTTGGACACCTGCCTTACAGTTTCTATAAAAGGAATTATATCCTTACGGCACATCGCATACCCTTGACTTTGTTCTTTCTCTCCACCATGTAAATATTTACATAGAAGATACCATACCCACCACCTATCGCATTGTCACCAGGATGTGATATTCTTGTGCTTACTTTAGGAGGGGGATACTGACCTTGCCTTTCCATTGGTCTGTCTGTCACGCTACATTTCCATTTCCTGCTTACAATAATATGGAAAAATATTTGGGTCAGAATCCAACTATGCCGCCAAAAGCTGCTAAATCTAAACCAAAAGAGAACAAAAAGGACACTCCCTCCACCCCTACTGATCTGGAGCCCTCGAGTCCTCCACCCACCTTACAGATCCAAACCCAAGAACTACTCTTAGCTCTGGGACCCTTATTAGATCAAAAGTTGGCTGGATTAAAAGAATCAGTAACAGAGGTCCTACAACAACTCACATCTCAATCGCAACGGATAACGGAAGCTGAACAACGAATTTCAGATCTGGAGGACCACTTGGAGAAAACTCAGACAACTTTGGACACACAGCAACGTGAGATTACAATATTAGCGGAGAAAGTTGACGACTTAGAGAACAGGAGTCGGAGGAACAACTTGCGTCTGGTGGGTATCCCTGAGTCAATCAGAGGGCCCGAATTAGAACTTCTCCTGACTTCCAAATTGCCTGAATTACTACATATGGACCAATCTACACTACCATATCAAATTGAACGCTTTCACCGAATCGGACCACCCTCTACAAAAGATGCTACCAGGCCAAGACAGGTCATATTTAAGCTCCTAAATTTTGCAGATAAGATGAACATCCTTGCTGCTTACCGGAAGACTAAGACTCTTTACTATGATAATCACAAAATACTTCTATTTCAAGATTTCTCTGCCTCAGTAGCTCTGAAACGAAGAGAGTTTGGCCCCATCTGCAAGCTGCTTTTTTCGTCAGGCCATAAGTTTGCCCTGTTGTTCCCGGCCAAACTCAAAATATTGAGTAAAGAAACGGGTCGACCGACGTTTTTTGAAGACCCTACACAAGCTATGTCCTACTACAAAACCCTACCACAGGCAGCTGAATCCAGCGACCAGGACACTTGACAGTCCTTCCGACAGATAATCTCTGCCTGCCGGGAATGTTGCAAGTACTTTGCTTTCGATACTGAGTCATACACTTCCTGTAGTGCTTGATTTGTCATGTCTTTGTCTTCCATACTGTTTTCAATTTAGACATATGTTGCTTTGTTACTTTATTTTAATGTATCCAACGGGTATATGGTATGTTAAAACCAATGTCACAGTTGACACAACACTCTGATTACTCTTTTATATTATTATTTTGGTTACATTTAATTATTGAAATTTTTGCTCTGAATTCTGATAGTAGGTCCCAAACTTCTTGGGATCATCGTCTCCATGGGTCACACAACCTGGGGTTGAGGTCTACTCGCTGGGATGGGCCCCACCCTAACCAAGGCCGCCACGTATTGTTTTCCCGTCACAAGCAAGGTATAGGGTAAATAATTATGGCGGAGTCAAATGTTCTTACCCCAGCACCTGTACACTCGATTACTCATCTAAAGACAATTTCCTAGAATGTGGGCGGGCTTAACGCCCCGATGAAAAGACGTAAGGTATTAGACCGTTTACATAGAGAAAAAGCTGACATTATGCTGCTTCAAGAGACGCATTGGAAATCTAAAGATAATCCTTCATTTAAAGCACGCTGGATCCATACTATCCTAACAGTGTCTTATAGAACCAAATCCAGGGGGGTAGCGATTATATTTAACAAGTCTATGCAATGCTCGATTCTGAAATCCTATAGTGATAGGAGGGGGCGGTATCTCATTGCAGATATAGAGATTCAGAGTGTAAAATATACAATTGTTAATATTTATGCTCCTAATGCTGACAACAAATTTTTTTTCACAGATGTTCTACAGAAGCTAGACTCCTGGGGGGCGACCAACCTTATCTTGGGGGGTGATGCGAATGCCATCTGGGATAGCTATATGGACAGATCAGGTAAACCTACCTCGCGCATAAACACAAAAGCTAAACCTCTACATACACTATGTGAATTTTTACATCTCCACAACTCTTACAGACACTTAAATCCGACTACCAAAGATTATACCTTTTATTCAGGGGTTCATGGAACTCATTCCAGAATTGACTACATCTTTGTCTCACAGACGCTGCTGCCTCACCTTACTGCGTCCACAATCTGTCCTATAGATATATCTGATCATGCTTTAATATCTATGCAATTTAAACTTCCGCACCCCATACTGCGCTCCTTCAATTGGAGATTCCCGTCTTATTTGGCATCTAACGTTGACTTCTCCCTATTTTTAAAGTCTTGTTGGGCTAATTATGTTGACGATAATCTCGAGCATTGGGAAGATCCACATCTGCTTTGGGCCGCATCGAAACCTGTCTTGAGGGGACACATTATATCTTACTTGATTAAAAAGAGAAAAATCTATTCTGATAAATATGCTCTTTTACAGCAACAACTTACTCAGCACTATGCGACCTTTAAACAGTCTAACCTCCTAGAAGACAAGAATAAATACAAAGAGACCAAACAATTGTTTGATACTTTATTAACCGAAAAGGCACACAGCTCATTACATCATACAGCAAATCTCTTCTATAGGTGGGGTAACAAGTCTGGGAAACTCTTGGCCAAAATAGCGAATAAACGCCCAGCAAATTACTACATACAAAAACTAAAATCTACACATGGCTGGACTAAAGACCCCTCCCAAATAAAGGACATTTTAACTTCTCACTTCAAAACCCTGTATGATGCTCCTTTAGATGATCCATCAGAGGGACTCAAATTTATACAGGAGGCCGACCTTCAAAAGTTGACGGTTCGAGATAGGGAAATACTTGACGCACCTGTAACGAAAGAGGAAATAGCAAAATCAATTAAACAATTGAAAACCAATAAAACACCAGGCCCTGATGGCCTGTCCGCTGAATACTACAAACTATTGGTCGATGAAATTTCCCCCATTCTGACAAATTTATATAACAGCACTTTGCAAGGTTTCCCTTTATGGAGCGAAGCTAATATTGCGAGAATCATATTGATACCAAAAGAAGGGAGGGATCCGACTGACCAGACGTCATACAGACCGATCTCGTTACTCAACCAAGATTTGAAATTACTGTCAAAAATTATGGCAGACAGATTGCAATTGATCCTGCCTAGAATACTTACCAATAACCAAGTAGGATTCCTCCGGCATCGCCAACCGGTAAAATCCATCCGACAAATCCTAACAGTCGTCTACCATCATAACCTAAATAAAAGAAAGTTGGGAATGCTGTTGAACTTGGACGCAGATAAAGCCTTTGATAGGATTTCACATGCACATATTAAAAGACTATTAAAATACCAACATTTTGGCTTACACATGCTCAACTTATTCAATAACCTGTACTCCAACCCGCGAACCTTTATTACGGTTAACAACTCCAACTCTGATGAATTCACCATACATAGAGGGACAAGACAGGGGTCGGATCTGACACGCGTGCATAAAATATTTCGTACCTTTATCTGGCAAAATAAGCGCCCTAGGATCAGTCTCTATAAATTACATTTGCCCAAAGATTTAGGGGGGGTTAATCTGCCAAACATTAAGGAATACAATGACGCTGCACTATTACGTTATGCAGGGGACTGGCTTACAGACCGCAGTTGGTTCACTACAATGGATTTAGACCAACACCAGTCCTGTGGATTATCTCTAAATTATCTCCTTCACTCTCCGCTCTCGGTCTTTCCACAACCTTTGCAAGATAATCCGCTTTTTGCAGACACTCACAAAACCTGGCACTCCCTAAGGCTAAAACTCCATCTCTCCCCACATCATTCACCCTATCTTACTTGGCTCGGAAATGCTAAATTTCCCATAGGCGTGTCAAATCCAGTCTTACAAACCTGGAAGGCCAATGGTCTATACAATGTGGGTAACTTACTTAAAAATGATTTAGATGTCTTATCTCTGACAGAACTGAATGAGAAATTCTCGTTCACGAAACCGTGCCTCTTTCTTAGTCTGCAACAATTGCATTTCGTCAGGACTATCATAAAAGACATAAGAGATAAAGGAATTGGTAATGCGATCGATACTCTTTGGAAGGATCGGAACACCTACCGCTCCACCTCACACATATATTGCGCAATACGTACTAGCATAGATACTGATACGGCTGGAGGTTCCCTGTTTAAATGGACACAGTCCATCTCTCAAATAAGCTCTACAGAGATATTGAAATCCCATGTTCGAATGAAGAACCTGCTCCCGGCTAGCAGATATCAAGACATGTCCTTACAGATTCTCCATAATTCGTATTTGACCCCCGACAGACGCTATAAAATGGGTAGTCTCCCCTCGGATGGATGTACTCGATGTCGGGCCCCTAAAGCAGATCTCTTACATATGTTTTGGTTCTGTCCTAAAATCATAGACTTCTGGCGGGATATCTCCTCTTATTGGACGCAGCTAACTACCAAGCAGATCCGACCAACCGTGGAGTGGGCAATGTTTAGCTCTGTAACACATTACACACATTTCACTAGAGAAGAGAATCACGTGGCAGCCCGGCTGGCAGCAGCGTCCAGGAAGGCAATTCTTCATCAATGGCTTTCTCCCGACGGCCCGTCCCTTCTACTCACTAGACAAAAACTACACTACATCTTCCATATGGACTGGCTCGAGGCTACAGTCAAAAAAACGCAGCAGATAGATAAATTCTTCTCTGTTTGGCAGCCTCCCGCACTTACTTAAATATCTTACCACATATACATTCCAAAACACTACTTGGTACGACTTGGAAACTCTTAGAGATAACCCACTATTGCTGGAAACCACTCAGTATGTTCAAACTCTACTACACGGGAATGGGGCAACTCCGGGATCACCCCCCAGGACTCAGCGAACTAATAGACTTTTGGCCTCATACTTAAGGTAATCGATATTGACCTATGGAAATGTTTTATATTTCGTGACTTACTATTTCAGAGCAACTGTTCTTTGCTTATTTGTTTATTTTTTATTTTTTATTTCTCTTTCTCTCTCCCTACCTCTGCAGTGCATGTATATACTATTCAATAATGTCCTGTTTCTCATTTATGACCTCTGGAAGGTCTAACTGTATTCCATTGATGTACATGCCTGATCTTTAATAAAAACAAGTTGATAAAAAAAAAATGGCACTTTTCTCTTTTTAGGATTACCCAATCGTACATACTACTAAAAACTAGAAAAGTATATTTTTATTAAAATGGTTTATGAAGATGAAGCAGGATTTTACATATGAGCTGTTTTATACAATATATATTTTACAGAGACCTATATTGTTCTGGGTAATAGTTTTCCTTTAAGCATGTCTGCAGCATACATTTTTGTGTATTTTTCACCAACATGTTATTTACAGCACCTGCAAACAAAAGCTATAGACAGAGTCCCTTTAACTTCCTGGAACTTTCTTTGAAGGCTTCTGATTTATAGCCATTTGCATTATTGACAATGAAACATTGGAACGCAAGCAAAACACAGAGATCTCAATAGTGAGCAGCGCTGGGGTCAGTGATCCCTATAGAAGGAAAAATCCTTTACTAATTCCAATGAGGTCAGTGCCAGGATCACCTTGTAATAAGAGTTAATTTCCATGACTTGCATTTTCTCTCTAGGCATAAAGAAACCCAACCCTTTCTTGAAGCTATTTAGAGTATTGTCCAGTATAGAAAGAGAAGAGGAGAGCGTTCAATGGCTAATATATTTCACACAAGTTCCTCTCCTTCTTCCTCATGTACAATGGTGTTGAAATGGTTAATTACCAATTAATCAGTTAGTGAGATTAACCACCAAGCCTAAGGTCACTTACACACAGGAGTTTTTTTTGTGCGTTTGACACGCAGCTTAAAAGGGGTGGTTCACCTTTAAGTTAACTTTTAGTATGTTATAGAATGGCTAATTTTAAGCAGGGGGGGCAGGATGTGTGACTCCAGGGCGGGTACCAGTAAGGGGCAGGGTTATGATATGGAGATCAGCGATTGGCTGATCGTAATGCCATTAACTTCAAGGTCCTTTCCAGATTTCCTAATTTGGAAATTCAGACAGCCCTTCCAAAAATCAGGCCGTCCGGCGGACAACCAGACTGGTGGCACCCAGAGTTTTATAGCAGGAAAATGTCATCATTTTTTTTAAATGCAAATGCTGCATTTTTTTGCGCTGGTCATTTGGACATAAAATCGTTGCATTTGGCACTTAGTTCCGTAAAAAAAATCCACATATCAATTATATAGTGAATAAAGTACCCCCTCTTGTAAAATATAAGGATATTATAAGTTACAGAGGAGTTTCATGACCATATATGATTATACAGATGTGACTTCTAATATTCTCAAATTTTGCAACAGAGGGTGCAAGTTTCAGTGAGTCATGTGACAGAAATGACATCACTAAGCCATACCTCCCAACTGTCCCTTTTTCGGAGGGACAGTCCCTCTTTTGACAGCTCAACACGCAGTCCCTCATTTGTACTGGAAAGTCCCTCTTTTCTCTGCACTGAACAGCCAGAAAAAGAAACAAAGTTTCTCACTTAATTGGCTTTTAGCAGAGAGCCCAGAACAGCCAACAGGTGGAAATAAGGGACTTTGTAACAATTTTGAGACACAATAAGGAGAAATATTTTCAAACTTTCATAACCTGCCAAATTTTGTAAAACAAACATGGTAATTAGGGGGTGTGGCGACCGAAAGGGTGTGGTCAAAAAATTTGCTGCGCTATGTGCGGAAAAAAATGTTTTGTCCCTCTTTTTACTTCCAAAATGTTGGGAGGCATGCTAAGCTCCGATTACAACCGATGACATCACTAATCACCATTTCTAAGGATAACATTTACAGGATATTCATGGCTTTTGTGTATTATTTATGCATAGTAAGTGTTTTTTAGATAGAGACCAAATGGGGCAAGAGATTTTGTTTTGTTTTATATGTTTGCTTTGTCTTAAGATTGTACCTCCTTTCTTTTTTCTGGAAGGATCTACTGGTGAACAGGGTTATTAGTCAGTTTATTATATGGCCCCGTCCAAATCTTTTGAATAGTGACTGGTGGGGAAGAGCATTTTTGGCCATAATCCAACACCAGGAGGATTGAAGCTGGAGGCCAAGCTGAGTTTGAAGGTTCTCTGCAGGGTGAAATACAAATTTAAATAATGCCACATTTGAAGATATCATGCAAGCAAACAATTACAAATGCATGCAATTAGCATCAACAGGCACATAACTGTAATATACAATTTGTCTGGAGACTGAACTGTACCTTTAAACAATGCTACACATTGTAGGAAAGAACCCAGGCAGACTTTCTAGCTATATGATTCTCATCGGGTAATAAAAATATGAGGCCTTTCCTTCCCCTACCTTTCATAGCTGTCAGCACAAACGCTACATTGCCCAGGGACTGATGAACACACTTGTCAGTATCACTTTCCTACGACTTTTCAGTTACAGTCGACTAGATGTTGCAGAATATGCACAGATGGAATGGCATAAGCTACCCATAGCTTCTCTAAAACATTACATTTTCACACTAGGATAATGATTATTAAATATAAAATACTGTATATATAAAACCTATTTCTGGCCATCTATGAATAAAATCTACAAATCTCCATGGGGCAGATTAACTAAAGGACGAAGTAGCCGTTACTAGAAAAAATTAGCCAAAAATATCTTACCGCAGGGACATCGCCAACTTACTAACAGGCGTAGAGGACAATGTGCCAACGAAATAGGCAGTTTCGCACCCTATCGGCAGTCGAATTTTCGCTCAGACGAACGATTGTTACTCCGCAAATTTAATAAATTTCCTTCTCCACTTTAGACCTGGCGAACTGATAAAATAAAGCTTCATCCTCCTCAATCTTATGTCAGTGACATCATATCCTATATGCTGGCGATTTTTCATATTTTAAAGCAGGATTAACGAAGTTTCGCTAGGCACAAATGAACGCTAGCGAAAGTTTGCTATAAAATGCTCACGCTGGTAGCAAATTTGCGCCTGAAGAAGTGGCGCAAGGTGTGGCGGAGCCTTCGCAGGCAGAAATTTGCCCCATTTGTGATATAATTTTAAGTCTAGCGCCACAAGGGGCAGCAGGTCAGACCCCATTTCATATAATTTAATCTGTTAATGACCTATTCAGTCCAACTACTGGGGAAGGCAGCAGTGAGGTTTGTAATTATTTGCCTTCTTCTTTTTCTCTGTGTTTCCAGCTTTCAAATGGGAGTCACTGACCCCATCTAAAATTAAAAACAAATGTTTTGTAAAGCTCCACATTTATTTTATTGTTACTTTTTATTGCTCGGCTTTATATTCAGGCCTCTCCTATTCATATTCCAGCCTATCGTTAAAATGAATACATGGTTACTAGGGTAATTTGGACCCTAGCAGCCGGATTGCTGAAACTGCAAACTGGAGAGCTGCAGAATAAAAAGCTAAATAACTCAAGAACCACAAATAATAAATCATGAAAGACAATGGCAAATGGTCTTAGAATATCACTCTCTCTACATCATAGTAAAAGTTATCTCAAAGGTGAACAACCCCTTGAAAGCAATAGTATCAGCTTAGGAAAGTGCACGCCATAACTTCTTTAGTATAATTATTGTGATTATTTTGTAATGTCAGTCATATTGTTCTGCTCAAACTCTCTAATACATTACAAGATGAATTTTCACACTTATAAAGCGTTAAATGGCATTTGGGAGAAAAACTAAGCATTCTGCACTGCAGCAAGAGACAGGCTGAGGAATGGTGCCACATTTGATCTATGGCTGTTCAGGCTTCTTGATGTATTAGTGTCCCAAACATCTCTACAATCTGCCAGCAATCAGAATGGGACAAGCAGAATGACAAGTGCAGGTAATTGCTCACCATCTGCTATTTTCCATACAGTGAAGAACAGCAGAGGTTTCCTTGGTAACATGAGGGGGCTATCAAAATATTTTGTTCCCCAGTTGGATGAAGTGGTACACTGTAAATGAGTCTCATCTATATGATATCTTTGCATTTAGGTCACAATGTATTTAAAGTGAAGTTAAAGGGCCACTGCAGATGAATACATATGCTGGTATATGTGTATGACATCCCTCTGTATAGGGCAATGAGGGCATAAACCTTAATCTATAGAATTCCATTGGGCGTCAGTGACATTGCATTTTGCCATAGTTGCTGGCTTCTTAATCGTTATGGGTCAACAAACCTAAGCAGGGTCGGATTTACATAGCGGGTGCCCCTAAACTCACTGCCACTGCCATTCATCGCCTTTATTTGTGCAAATTTTCATTGAGACCAAAACAATGGGGATTGGCGCATGGGAAATGTAAAAAACTATTGTATCTCCTGCGGATCCCAAGTGTTTTTGAACCAATGTGGGTGTGGTTGGGCAGCATGCCGCCCCCCTAAAATCCTGCTGACCTAGGCCCAGGCCTTGGTGGCCTTTCCACAAATCCAGGTCTGAACCTAAGCAAATAAAGTTTAGGCAAGGTTAAACTGCAAACTAAGCCACAAGAAGCTCAATGAAGTTAGGTAATAAAACAGATATGGGACCTGTTATCCAGAATGCTTTGGACCTTGGGTTTTTACGGATAAGGGATGTTTCCATAATTTTGATCTTTGTACCTTAAGTCTACTAGGAAATCATGTAAAAATTAAATTAAGCAAAAAAGCTGGTTTTGCTTCCAATAAGGATTAATTATATATTAGTTGGATTCAAGTACAAGATACTGTTTTATTATTACAGAGAAAAGGGAAATCATTTTTAAAAATTTGGATTAATTTGATAAAATGGAGTCTATGGGAGATGGCCATCCTGTTATTCAAAGTTTTCTGGATAACACGTTTCCAGATAACAGATGCCATTCCTGTACTTGATCTCAACTAAGATATAATTAATACTTCCTAAAGGTAAATCAATACTATTGGGTTTATTTAATGTTTTTCTAGTAGACTATTGATATCCAAACTACGGAAAGACCCCTTATCAGGAAAACCCCAGGTCCCGAGCATTCTTGATAACAAGTTTCATATATATATATATATATATATATATATATATATACTGTATATGATAGTGAATTTCACTTTGAAAGTTCAAATTGTTGTACTTTACTCATTTGCTTGTTTTAATTTTTGTTAGTGCCTTGTTCGGCATTTTAATTTTTCGCATATAATCACACTTTTTCATTCTTCAAAAGACAAAACAATCAAATAGCATGGATCAGCTCGGTGTTTATCTCAATACAATGGTGTCAAATCCCTGACCTAAAGAGTTTGTTAAACCTGGTATTAACCTATGGGGGTTTACTAAATTTGCTTTGGGGCTGTTATTGATCGTGCTGATTGATCATGACAAAATGTTACCAATACTGATCTGCGATTCTGTCGTTCATTCATTTTCATTATCCCCTTCTTCCATATTGAAACTTGCAACTGAAAATTTTAATTCCAAAGCTGATTAACCTTTTAGCTTTGAACGTCTGGGATCCTATATTCCATAGCAGTCTTTCATTTCCTTGATATGCATTAAACCAACAGCAAAGAAGGGAGAGAGAAATAGGGCAGGAAATGAGGGGACCATAAATATTTGTCCATTCATCAGTAGGTATGAACAGGACAGAAATGGTAGTTTAGTGACACATTCTGCAGTTAATAGCAAAATAATTCATAAATATTCAACTAAATATTTTACAATTTGGAAAGGACAGCTCTCCATTGACTTCTACATGACCTCGACAACTTTTAGATGACGTACTTTTACATTTATGTTTTTTACACTTAGAGGCCCATTAATCAAAGTCCGAATATTTCTCAATATTTTCTGAAAACAACTCCGACCAAATTCGTTCAGGTTTTTTCTCCTTATTTATCAATACACTTTGCTGAAAATTTTGTTTGCGGGAAAAAAAACCAAACAATTGCCAAAAAAACGAATCAACCACGAAACCTTCGGAATATTGTACGAAACCCAGCACAGATCAAATTATCTTTGGGACTTTATCCCATTAACTTTAATGCAACCTCGGCAGGACTGAGATGCCGGATTTTTGGATTCAGACTTTTTTCATTCTCGGGGGATATAATTAACTTCTGCAGAATCCTTCTGGATTCATAACCTGTTGTTGGATCAGAACATATACGGAGTAATTTACATTGCAGAGCGCAATCCAGTGCAAGGAACAGAATGCAGATTTCACCTGGGTGCATGTTAGGGAGTATCCGGCACAGGCCCTGTCCTTACCACTTATCCTTTGGGAAGGCGAGGGCTTGTCTACGGCTCCTTTGCTCCTCACACTGGATTTTCAATCCCATAATAAACAAATTCCCCCAGGGTTTGTTAGATAAGCACTAAGGGGCTTTCCTTATTGTTTCCACTGGTAAGACTAGTTGGCATGGTTAGTATGTGTTGAAGACTGCCCGTTCTGAAGAAAGTAGGCCATAATTAACAAAGTTATCTATAGCCCAGTCTTTGAATTTATTTTATTTGTGGGCAAAATTGTATTGGCCAACTGTAAATCATCTAGACAGTTTGGATCAGGTAAGTCACAGCCCATACAATCTTCAAATTATGAGAAAGGGTATATTTAGTAGCTTACTCTGATATAAGAGGTTGTGTCCAAGCTCCTGATAACAAATGTTCAGTCCTTTAGATCTCCTGCCCTACTCATCATTTGAAAATCACATTAACCATAAACAGGGCTTACCAGAAATGGTAGCCATATACAGAGGGTGATGTTAATGCACAATGAAAGTCTAACTTATTTTCAAGCCATCCAAGTCATGCGAAGAAGGTGAAAGGTTGAAGTATGTGATTTTATAGCTAACACTGATTTAAAGTTGAAGCTGGTGACCAACATACTTATATGTTACATGACAGCTGAACGATAGGTGGGAATGTCCACCTTTCTAAGTTTATTTTAGGCTTTTGCAAATGAAAGACAGACATGAAGCATTAAGTTATATGACACTCATACACCAGATATGATTAGGTTCAATATAGAGATATACAAATCCCAACAACTGTCTTTATTCTGGTTTTGTCACGTATCACAAGTTCTGTTCAGCAGGACCCTTTATATGATGGAATATCCTTTCATTCATTGCAACTTGTATTGTACCTGTAGTGTTTCGCTCAGACGGGAAATTTACGTAATGTCTTCTTTTTTCTAACTAGCATCAATCATACATTTAATGCAAGGTAAATATATCAAGTTAGCATTTGTTATCTCTGCAGCAAATGCATTTTTCTTCAGTATTCTGTGATGAGATCAATGTGATGTCTCATTTAGCAATTTGTGAATTTGATATTGAACACATGGCTCTATATTAAGTCTACTAATGTTCATTGAATTTTAAAGTTAGGTCAGGCTGCAGGATGGCTCATGTTTCCTAAAAAATATATATTTTGTGTTGAGCAGTGTGCCGAGAAATACCCAGGCCCTTGTGCCAAAGTACAACCTACCCTCTCCACAGAATCTTCTTACAAGGACTGTAAGGGGCCATCAAAGCTCCTATGACACTAAGAATACTAAGCTGCTTCTATAATACTAAGGAAGCCAGTGAGCTGGTGTAAGGCAAACCTGAGCATTCGATGAGTTTAAGAAGTGTTGCATTGCATTTGGCATCTACAGTCTCTGGCGCCACTTGGGCTGCAGGTCCATTGTTGTTGGGCTTTTACCTTCTAGTGGTCTACCATACACCTGAATTTCACTTTGCAGCTAACTAGTTTTAGTAGATCAACCTTAAAGTTTTCTTCTTTAGGCTTACTCAGTGAATGTCATGTGACTTTAGGATAGGTTACTAGTACATGGGTACTCCATGTCTAGTCTCACTCAGGCTTTTGATAGGGCTCTACATACCCCTAGGAATACACAACCAATCCCTACCCAATAAGATGTACCGAATAAGCTATTTTCTTATTAACTCTATTTCATGTATTTTGACTTTTAGTCCCCAATACTTTGATATTGTGAATATCGTTAAGAGAAATTTAGCTATACTGAAGACAGATCCCCTTTAAGACAAAAGACGGTTGTTGTTTTGTAGCTAGGAAATCTAGAACACTTGTAAAAATCTTATCCCCCAGCAGAATCCATACCCGCAAGAAATGCACTTGGTTGACACACAAGGGCTCCTTCAAATGTGCATCGCAGAGATGTTTCACATGCTAATACATGATTGTGAGTGATGAATCTTTCTCTCATACCACAAAAAAAGTTAATGATAAAACAATATATTAACTGTAATACATGGCATGTGATATACTTGATTGAGTGTAGAAATTGTGGCAAACAATATGTGGGCCAGACAAGTCGGACCTTAAAAGAAAGTGTAAGGGAACACATCAATAACATCCCTTCCCGCTCCCTTAGCTGAAGGTTTAGGGCGGTGCACCTGGACCTCTTCCAACACTGGGTGAGTTAATACATTAAGACCTCTCCTTTGTGTATCTATTATCAGTGTATCAACAACCTTATGAGAATAGTTTGTTCTTTTGGATTGCTGAAAACACCCACTTAAGTTTAAAGGGGCAGTATACCCCATGTTTTATATGAGTGCAATAAATTGGGCTTGTGTTTGTTTGTTTATGTTGTACTTTTTGCTTATAAAATCTACAGTTTTTGTTATTTCTTTAGCTAAAAAGGGTGTCCAGGGAAACTGAAGCTCTTGTTTGGTCCCTGCAAGGTAGATAATTTGATTCCTAGTAAACAGATAATCTGCCTGCATAACAGACTTCTAACAACACAATAACAACAAAGGGAGAATTAAAACTGTTGTATACTGGCAAAGTATTCTAATCTGGATTAGCTGTCATTCATTTCAATAGATTTGTTCAAAGTCAAGGAGGTCTAAAATTTTATTCCCTGCTTTGGGGCCCAGTAACCCAGTAAGAGGGGAACCTCGATATAATAACTTGAGCAATAAGAGCTTAATTTTACACCAATTTTTGTACTTGATGCTGTAAAATAAAAAAAATGTTTTATGACCCTAGATATTACTGCAGGTACTTCTCATTTTTATCTTAAAATATAAGTCATAATATAGGCAACCCCAATAAATCAATATCTGTGGTAGAGCGAGTTCATAAGGAATTCCTGAGTTCTATGTCTCACTGACACAATCTGACCTTTATCCAGAAATACAGTACAGCTGGGTCTCCAATGACAGATACAAGATAATTGTATCGTTTTACATTTACTAATGGGCTTGTAACCATAAACTAGCTTTTAACGGATTATGCATCACCTTGTACCATTATGTTTACATATGTTTCAAATGAGAAGTACTAAGTACATTTGGAGTACTAGAGATCTTCTTTCAACCAAAAAAAAAAAAGACAATTTAGAAATAGGGCTTTGGAGAATCACAAATCATTGGCTATTAGAGTGGATCTCTACCTCAATTATTTTGCATAATTAAAGAAAATGTGACTCTACTCATTTTCAAATATACATCATGTATTTGTAAATGCGTGGAAGACTGCATTTGAACTATGAAGAATAAAAATCTGATTTTCTCGTTTTTTTCTGAATTTTTACCCAAAAACTTTGGGTATTGCACGAAACCCAGCGCACATCAAGAAATCATTGGGACTTTTCCCATTGACTTATATGCAACCTCGACAGGTCTGAGATGCTGGATTTTCAGATTCTGACTTTTCCATCCTCAGGGTTTAATAAATTCTGAAAAAGATTTTAAGATTTTTTTTAAAAGTCTGATTTTATATTAAAAAAAATTAAGAATTTTTCGTGATTTTTGCATTCAGAGTTTATTAAATAACCCCCTTACACTTGCATAATGTCACACACATCCATAAACAAATAGGTTTAATTTACCATTTTTTTTATACCCTTGTGTCTTTTATTTTTCACCTAAAAATCATATTTGTGGTGGTTTATCTTTGTATCTAAGAAATTGTGCAAGATAAAATGCTGCAACTTGCAACTTTTTCAACATTGTCATGTTGTTTTAGACCTTTATAAGCCTCTATCTTGTCACAGAAGTGGAATTGCACAAAAATTCTAGTATATTTTGAAAACTCAAGTTGCCCTGAAAAAAAGGACGTATAGTTTTCCTAGGAAAAATTCCCCCAAGAAAGGCCCCTAAAGTGAAAGAGAACAAAATGTTCATGAATTGAATGGTTATAACAATGATTAAATTGGCTGGCATTGAGGGTTTAAAGGGAAAATAATTATAGTACCATTTTATATTTACTTTTGCATATTAATTTTAAAGGGATTCTGTCATGATTTTTATGGTATTGTTTTTATCCCTAAAATACACTGCAAATAATTCATTCTACCATATAAAATGTAATTCCTAATCCAACAAGTATATTTTTTAGTTGTAATATTGGTGTGTATGCAGCCATCTCAGGTCATTTTGCCTGGTCATGGGCTTTCAGAAAGAACCAGTGCTGCATTATGGAACTGTTTTCCAACAGTCTGTATGTAACTGAATTGGGTCGCAGTAATACATGGGTTTTTACTATTGAATGCTGTTCTTACATCTATCAGGGAGCTGTTATCTGGTTACCTTCCCGTTATTCTGCTGATGGGCTGATGGAGGGGGGGCAAGGGCGGAGGGTGATATCACTCCAACTTGCAGTACAGCAGTAGAGAGTGACTGAAGTTTATCACATGACTACATGACTAAGGGCACCTGAGAAACTGACACTATATCTAGCCCCATGTCAGATTTCAAAATGAAATATAAAAAAATCAGTTTGCTCTTTACTGAAATTATAAAAAAATCAAAATGTCCCAAACAAAATGTCAAAAGTCAGTTTTGCCCTTCACATGTTTAGAAATGATTGCATCCTGAGAAGCGAGAGGCTTTATGTACTTAGCTGCAGATAACAGCAAAATACCAAAAGTGTAACATAGGTGTTACAAATAATTCCCCCAGTACTTTGAACTACAACATTGATTTTTCTTGGAATCCTGAAAAAACTGGCACCGGGAATCAGATATTTTGCAGAAAAGCAAACATTATACATAAAACTAAATTATGCAACTTTAGAAGATGACAATGAAGAGATTCATAGCCCATGCTAATCATGCCAACACATTCACAATTCAATGACAGTGATCCGTACCATAACAATTGCTGTAGACTTTTATTTGCTGAAAATGAACTTCAAACCTCTCATGCGATATTCCTGGCTGGTGTCTTTATTTTCTTCCCTTAGTGGATGTCCTGTCTGATACAAATAATTATCTTCTAAAACTCACTGGGCTCTATTCATCAGTGCTATGGAGGCACCAGAAAGAATAAGTTACAAGTCTTATGACTTTTATGAAGAGACCCATTATCCTCACATATAGAGTAGGACTTAATGTTGTTAGCGGCACAGAGTTCAATAGGAATTTTGAGTAAGAAAAAAAAAAGAGCAGATGTTCTGTTAACACAGAATTGATGCTATAAGAGCTTAAGAGGTTCTAGACCTAATTGCTTCAGGAAAAACACTAAAGGCTTTATGTAAGGAAGGAACGGTGACCACATCAAGCTTGTTACCGTTTTTTAAAACTGTTGCCTCAACTATATGAAAAAAATGTTGGACCCGTCTAACTAAAGTCAAACAAAATATAACTATGAGAATCTTCTTCTTAATAATGAGAACCACTAGGAAAACTGGTTAAATTTGATAAGTAGTGGGGGTGATTTTGATATATATATAAAAAGAAAAAAAGATGGAATAAACTATACATCATGGGACTTCCCACACTTCCAGGCACACTTAGACCCAAACTAGCAATCTGTGGATTCTGGAAAATACTGTGAGATGCCATAGACAATCACTATTTATTCAAACTGTGTTGCGCTTCTTCTATTTAATGCAGTGACTCTTTGGAGAGCTATTAAGTTCCCAGGTGGCTTTGTTCACTTCCTATAAGGGTGTTTGGATCTGTTGATGATTTGCACACAGACCCCATATAATAACCGCACAAAAAGGGAACTCAGCATTTCCTATGACAACATTATATAACTGGCTCATGACCAGTAGGGCCAGACATTGCCCAACAACTGGAATACCAGGAAAGGATATCATAACCTTCACCTCCCTCCAGTTCAATTTGTAGAAAAATAAACATGATGTATATTGAAAAATGCAAGCCTGTTAAAACTAGTTTATGCTTATCGCTTCATTGAGTTCAACCCTGTATAGATCTTCTGTTACTGTTACTGGTCAAAAAGTGTGGATAACAAACAGCTCAGGCTACTTTTATGTGATGGCTGTTTGCAATCAGAGATATCACTGGGTCCACAGATTATTTATGGCTTAGACTTTTTGTAGAAATGCAAATATGGCGTTGGCCATCTTGGATTATGTAGAACAGCACCAGGGTCAATCTGGGCCAGCAGAACACCTGCTCTCATGTGCTCCTCTGACCCAGACCCACTCCCTGCCCTTGCTGCCCACTAACCTCTCCTGCCCCAGTCGCAGAAAAAGAAGCATGGGCTGCGGCGGGGGGGCTCTGAAGGGGGATTTGCAGCAGGGGGCCCTGGGCCCTCCAGTCCGACCCTGAATAGCATTGTCTAACTCAGTGGTCCCCAGCCAGAGGCCCATGAGTAACATGCTGCTCACCAACCCCTTGGATGTTGCTCCCAGTGGCCTCAAAGCAGGTGCTTATTTTTGAATTCTTGGCTTGGAGGCAAGTTTTAGTTGCACAAAAACAAGGTGCACTGCCAAACAGGGTCTCCTGTAGGCTGCCAGTCCACAGCACTTAGGAACTTTTTCATGTTTGTGTTGCTCCCCAAATCTTTCTACATTTTAATGTTGCTCATTGGTAGAAAAAAAAGATTGGGGACCCCCACTTTAGTGCATTGTGAACTAACACGGCAAGCAACTAAAAGGAGCCCTGTACAACAGCTATAGGCTCTAATTAATGTATACAGAGCTCCTGTTGTACTCCAATCTGGTTATTGAAGAAGAAACACAAGCAAAATAACCACCATGACACAACTGTAGGTAACTTTACACCAGGTGTCAGTAGCTTTGTTTTTCAGTAGGAAGGGGCTGTATAGATTAGTTCTGCAGGGACTGATCCAAATGACCAGCTGTGGAACAGGATGGCCTATTCACAATAGCTCCCATTTACTAGTTTTATATGATGCTGGGCTAAAAAAAAAATACATTGTGAATGGCTGAAGCTCATGAGTCAGTTCTAGGCCATCACAGCATTGAGTATTGAATATAAAAGTATATTTTGGATACAATTCAGCTATAGATATATGTCCATTCATATTTGAATTTAGATTTATTAGTACAAGAGGCAGAGCATCTTTATCGAAATAAACACAGTGACTAATTTACAGTAAGTGATTCGGGTTTTGCCTAACCAATAAAGCCTGCCTGTATAACTGTGTACTTAAAACATTTGTAAAATAATGGAGATTTTAAAACCCTGAACATGCATTGTGACATGTACTGTATTAAAATAATGTAAAAGTTAAAGCTTAAAAAAATTAAAGTCTATATAAATCTATGTATTTAAAAGCCGTATGAACAAGTGGTCCATTCTGTACATGACTCCTATTAGAGGCCTTGCAGTCTCAGCACCCAAAGTCAGATTAAGACTAGATTGGTCCCTAAAAAGGATTATTCTTTGGAGCCCCCTTCTTTTCCCCACATCATCCACAAATCATCTTTCAACAATGCTCAAAATCAGTTCAGAAAAACTGCTCTTTGCACATGAACTGGCGACCTGGCCCCTCCGCCGCCTGAGGCAGCAGCAGTTGCTGCCGCCCACGTGCGCTTACCTTTTTGCGTCTGAGGGGGTCCAGGGGGGTCCACGAGGGTGGCAGAGAGGACCAGTACGCAAGTGCAGAGAGTCTAACTGCGCTCTCTGCTTTAGAAGAGCCGGATTTCCGGTTTGAAAACCAGAAATTCGGCTCTTAAAGTACCAGGAGCAGCATTTTTGCTGCTGTCTGAGGCGACAACTCGTCCTCATTGGTGACGCGCCCCTGCTCTAGTGAGCAAACCAGCCCTGGGTCTAACTTCAACACTATTATTTCACTAATAAGCACCACCAGAATCTTCTTCCAGATTGCATCATTCTCTTATATCTTATTAAGAGATATAAGAGAATGATGCAGTACTACATCCTTAGTCATCCAGGACTACATACCCTAACTACTCTAAGGACAGACTTGCAGCATTATGCCTTTATATAGCATAGACTTCCTAAATGACTTCCAGTATCCCTATATGTCTTAGTTCAGCAATGGTTTTACTTAAAGGGGTGGCTTACCTTTGAGTTAAGTTTTAGTATGTTATGGAATGGAATTCTAATCATCTTTTCAATTGGTCTTCATGATAAATTTTGAAAGTTTTTTATTTGCCTTCATCTTCTGACTCTTTCCAGCTTTCAAATGGGTTCACTGACCCCATCTAGAAAACACATGTTCTGTAAGGCTACAAATGTATTGTTATTGTGACTTTTTATTACTCATCTTCCTATTCAGGCCTCTCCTATTCATATTCCAGTCTTTTTTTTTTTTAAATCAATGGTTGTCAGGGTAATTTGGATATTAGCAGATCCGATTGCTGAAATTGCAAGCTGAAGAGCTACTGAATAAAAAGCAAAATAACTTAAAAAAAATAAGTAATCCAAAATGAAAACCAATTGCAAATTGTCTCAGCATATCACTATCTACATCACACTAAAAATTAACTCAAAAGTGAACAACCCCTTTAACTAAACTGTGCTTTGATTCTTATTGCTGATTACACTCCTAAATGGGGGGCAATCTGATGCTTATTTTATCATGTAGGTTTTTGGGAAACCCAGCTATTGTGACCAACTACAACCTAACTAAAGTGTCTTGGTTAGGATAGGGTTCTTTCTTGGTTCACAGGTGCATTCCTAATACAAAAACAGCATTTACAGCTACCTGCAAGAATAAACAATACAGCATAAAGGAAAAGTGCAAGAGAAAAGTTCATAGCTGGGCAATTGATTAAAAACCTTGGACCTTGATGGCAGCAAAATCTGTAAGATCCCCAGATGTCTATGCTTGGCTTGATTGCTTCGATTGATGCACCTAGCAACCAGAACATACATTTAATTCCCAAACTGGAGTCACAGAACAAAAAACAAAAAAAAATCCATTGTTGAGTGACAGATCATCACGACTGACACCAATGGAACAGTTATCATATAAGTTTTACAAGACCAGGACAAGCAGCTTGAGGAGAGTGCAAAAAATGTGAGAAAACCTAGCAGCATTATGGAGACAAATTGAGACCTATGGCCCATCATCATTTGGTGAAGATATCTGTCGGTGGGTGCTGGGAGTTGCACTGAAGGGCTGCAGCTGGGCAACACTACTATAAAGTGTTACTGTCACATTTGCTTTGCTACACCTGCTATAGCTTCTATTTTCCTTTCTAAAAAAAACTGTTGCTGTACAGATTTCACTATGTACGAAGGCTGTCGTATTTAAAGTAAATGACCCTTGAACATTATATAGCATTTTGCATATTCCAAGGTTCCTGGAGTATGAGAATTATTATTTTGGTTATCAGCATTCTTCAGAGAGAAAAAAAAAATACTCCTTGTTTTACTTTTTCCAGATGGAAATGTATTTCTAGGCCACATTTAAGAGACACGGTGGTAAAAGTTTGCAGACTATGCAAGACACAGTTTCTTGGTTCCGGCATTACGTCAGCCCTCTGAAAGACAGAACCACTTTCTTCACTGAGAAATGAAATAGAAATAATTTGAGTGAAAATGCAACACTGCCACCGTCTGGTAATTTTAGCAAAGTCCACTGTCTAAAGATAAATCCACAAAGGGCAAAGTGCGATATACATTTCTGGAAATATGCTGATTTTTTTTAGATAGTAAGGCAACTTAATAGGCGCATAACACACGTAAAAATGTTGAAATAAAGCTGTAACTAAGCAGAGACATGCACTGTTGTGAAGAGTCTTGAATTTGTCACAGGGGAATGACAAAGTAATATGGACAGATTTTTAAAAAAGTTTTATATTGCAAAATATTTGCTCATTATCTATATGTAGCTCTTCTTATTTAAGGGGACCCTATTTAACAGGACTCTTCTACATTGGGATATTTATGCTGCAGGGCACATCTGCATGGCCTAATTGCATTGATGCAACCAATCCTTATACAGGTATGGAAATACTTGGGACCTGGGCTTTCCAGATAACTTTAGTCTACATTAAGTCTACTAGAAAATAATGTAAACATTAAATAAACCCAATAGGCTGGTGTTGCTAATTGGGACTAATTATATGCTAGTTTGGATCAAGTACATGGTACTGTTTTATTATTACGGAAAAAAAGGAAACCATTTTTAAAAATGCAGATTATTTGGATAAAATGGAGTCTATGGGAGACAGACTTTCCGTAATTTGGGGCTTTCTGGATAATGGATCCCATCCTTGTATATTCGATTGACTAGATTACTAGATTACACCTCCCTGTTTGTAGTTGGCCTATGACCTTATACAGGTGCTAATGGGGATCCTTAATCAATATAGTTTGCATTTTAGCCAAACCAAAATGGTCCCTCCCAAATAAGTGCTGGAGGTATTGATGCCTTGCAACCATCTTTGTTTTATTGTGACATATACAATTTACTAATCAACTAAGGCTGTGCACACTATTTTTCAATTTATCATTTTATGTCTAAATTGATTATCAAGCAATAGAAAATGTGTCCCTTAATATATATTGTGAACTTCCTATAATGCTGAAACATTCTATGTAAGGAACCTTAAGACTATAATTAGCATAGGAATGTAGCTTTTAAGTGATACTCTCTGCACTTTTCATGCACCTCGTACCAATGGGATCTTAGTTTCATCTTCTGCTGCTATTGTTGCTTTTGTTTATGATTCGTTTAGGGAAATTTAACAAAAGTTGTGGAGTATGAGCAATGAAACACTTTACCTTTGTACAAATTCTTCTTTAAGTATTTAATATTTTACAAATCCATAGCCCCTTGGCTGTTAGAACATCACTCTGGCATAGTGTCCCTGTGCATATATCCTGCGGCTGCTCTGTGCAGGGCCACCATTAGAAATCACAGGGCCCTGTACAACAAAATTGTCGGGGCCCCCTGGTCCGGCCTACCCTGGTGCCCAAGCCCCAACCTGATCCCGCCCACTCCACATCACAGTTAAAAGACCACTCAGATATCAGCGCTAAAAAGAAACCTCCCCCCACACACACAACTTATATAACATAACGCAAAGAGTTAATTGATACATTGAGCATTATTCGGCCTTACCCCATGAGCTGGCCTTCAGCCATGAATGTGTATTGCTAGATAAAGCCTGGTGGCTAAGGTTGCCGCATTGGGCCCTTATAAGAGAACACTTATTGAATATAAAATACATGCTTCAAGCTGGATGCATGACTGCAAACAAATCAAGCTTGCAGCATGTGTATTCAATATGTTTCTTCTTTTAAAGGGGTTATTCACAATATGACGCAGAAAGTGATATTTAGAGACAATTAGCAATTGTTTTTCATTTTTGTTATTATTTGTAGGTTTTGAATTATTTAGCTTTTTATTCAGGAACCTCTCCAGTTTCAAAAATTTTCAGAAATCTGTTTGCTTGCGTAATTTGGACCGATGCATTGATTTGAATAAGAGACTGGAATATGAATAGGAGAGGCCTGGATAGAAAGATGAGTAATAGAAAGTAGTGATGATAATACATTTATAGCCTTAAAGGAAAACTATACCCCCCAAACAATGTAGAAAGATATTGCATAAAACAGCTCATATGTAAAACCCTGCTTCATGTAAATAAACCATTTTCATAATAATATACTTTTCTAGTAGTATGTGCCATTGGGTAATCATAAATAGAAAATTGCCATTTTAAAAAATAAGGGCCGCCCCCTGGGATCGTAGGATTCACTGTACTCACAAATATACCAACAAACCATACATGTTAGGTCACATGAGCCAATTAACAGAAAGAGTTGAAGTATTTCTGGTCAGGTGATCTCTGAGACAGCACAGAGACCATCACGAAATGGTGGCTCAAGGCAAGAGATGTAAAAGGGCAATATTTACTTAAATATATATTCCAGTTTGGTAAGATTCTTTAATATGCCACTTAATATGATATGAACTATCTGTTGCTTAAGTGTTCATTTTGGGGGTATAGTTTTCCTTTAAAGAGCATTTGTGTTTTTTAGCTGGGGTCAGTGACTTCCTTTTGAAAGCTGGAAAGAGTCAGAAGAAGAAGGCAAATAATTCAAAAATGATACTAAATTATATACTAAATATACTAAAGCTAACTTAAAGGTGAACCACCGCTTTAAACGGGTGCTGTGCCAACCCTACTGGTGGCCTTTAATGTGGCATTCTGCTCTTACATGTCATGTATGTAGCACTGTCCCTTCTTACATAAATACCAAAGATTACTGCAGTGAATGGGATACCTGCATGATTTAATTAATCATTGGTAATTAGATATGAAGTGAAGGTTTTCATGTTGCGAAAACATTTAAGGCAAAAGTCAGTCTATACAGATAATAAGGCATGTCGAACAGCAAACACTAGAGGCTCAGCATAATCTTAACTAAAGTTATTGACCAGAATGGAAGATGGTGATTTAAATGTAAGCAATTTAGCAAAGCAGCAGGAAATAGCATGAAAATATTGGATTGTGCATGAAGAGAGATGAGCTTTGGCCAGAGAAAGCTAGAGATGTTCTTTTTTAGAGCACTGGTGAGAAATCATTTAGATAATTGTGTTTTTCTTCCCTCTCACATCCCTCATATAATACATTTTATTTCACACGCGGCTGCACTCTCATTTGGCTTTCATTTTAAATGTTAAAAGGACATTAAAGTGATGAATTATATTTCCTTAAACAACAATGGTTTTGATCTCTGGGTAACACGAGAGTGTCCTGCTGTCAGAAAGGAGCTTCTTTCCTGCGTTAATACTCAGTGGTGCCAACCAAGTTTTCTAACATACTTATGATCATTTGGTTAAAAGGGGCACTGTTAGGAGCAGATTTATCAAAGGTCGAGGTGAATTTTCGAATGAAAAAAATTAGAATTTCAAACTATTTTTTGTGTGCTTCGACTGCCGAATTGCTGTTTTAGCCTATGGGGTACCTCCTAGAACCCATTTGGAGTCAATTGGTGGACGTTGAAAAATCTGAAGTTTAATTTTTTGGGGAAAAACTTTGAATTGAATTCGATCGAATGCGCTAAAACTTCGATTTTTACGATTAGAAATTGGCCGAAAAATTACCTGTTTGATCGAAAACAGACCTATTGTCCCCTTAAAGTCCCTATAACTTATCGCATTTTATCTCAGCAGAACAAAGCACAGCAGTAGCTGCACTTGGCACTGCACTTAGCACTGCTGCTTTGCCGTTCCTGCAGGGAACCAATTTTTGAAACATGGGCCCTACCTACAACCCACATTTTTACCCACTTGGACTTGCCATCCGACCCGCTACTGCCTTATCTGTAGCCCGATCCACATCCTGCTGACCACCTTTAAGAAGTGCTGTTGCTGAAAACTAGATGTGACATCATCAGAAGTAAGCAGGGGCAGAACAAAACTTTTTAAGGAGTAAAATATAGATGATATATGATAAGAAATACAGATAATACCCACAACCCAACCCTCCACTGCAACCCACATCGGATCATAGGCCCCACCAGGGCACTATTTTATAGGTCCTCCCTGTGTCTGTGTAGGTTTCCTCTGCATACCTAACAACCACACCCATTTTATAGCCACACCCCAGAAAAGTTGTATCTTTTTCAGGCTGTTCAGTGCAGGAGATCGAAGAGAAAGTCAGGACATTTCAGTAACAATCCAGAACTGGGGGCTGAGCTGTCAAAATCGGGAATGTCCTGTGAAAAATGGGACAGTTGGGAGGTATGCCTCTTGGTGCTCCAGTTTCTGACGACAATCCAACATACAGGCAGTTTAAGCCCTCCACTGGGGGCATTTGCGGCATTTGTAAATCCCGACAACCTTTTGCCTTGAAGCTAGATTCATATCTGAGAAATTGAACTGACCATACTATAGATTGGTGGGAGGAGTCCTGGCAGTGACGTAACTATGTTACAGGGTCCCATGGAAAATTTCATCTAGGGTCCCAAAACAACCGATTTTAAGAAGATATATTGAAATTGCTTACTTGGGGCCTTACCAGCCCCCCTACACTCCATGCCCCCCTGGGTTTGCTTCTTCTGTAGTTACTCCCCTGAGTTTTGCATCTTTAGGGGTAGAAACCCCATTTATGATCAAATGGTTTAATATGGTTGATACATTATTTGTTTATGGTATAGAAACTAGGGCACTCATTGTCTGAGTGATGTTACTATACAGAATTTGCCAAAGTTATCCAGCACCCTTTCTTATATTTAAAGATTTCTGTTAAAAGTAACCTTTAGTGTGGTGTAGACAGCAGAAATCTATGGCCATTTGCAATTGGTCTTCATTTTTTACAATTTGTGTATTTTTTTGTTATTTGCATTCAGCGCTCAGGCTTAGCATAAAGAAATACGACTAACAAAATCGAGGCCCCACAGTTGCTTTGTGCTTGGTTGCTGGGGTCAGTGACCCTAATAAATACTTAGTATAGGTCTCTGTCGCAGTTGTCAGTACAATGCCTTTCACCATTGTATAATTATGTCTATCCCAGCTAGCTGAAGGAAATGGCCTTAGGAGAAAGCGGAATTCTGTGTATACAAACCAAACAAATTTAGAGTAATTAAACACTGGATTAAGATCTTTTACCATAAACATATCTTGCTGTTGTATATTTTTCCAGCTTCCTTAATTCCGGCCGATGTGTATTGACTGTAATCAGTAGAAACATATTTTGAATGCACTCAGAGGTATGAGGTATATACCGAAAATGCAACATTCCTTCCCAGAATTCCTACTTCAAGACAGATACCCTAAAACTGTTAGTAAATTGCGAGAAAATTGATACATGTTGCACCTGCTAGACATAGCCATTCACTTACATGTCCTTCAGGGTCAAAGTATGTAATAACTTCAGGGCACAAGCATATGCTGTACATTGCACAACCAAAGAGGAGCAACCTCAAAATCGGCACATACTACTTTTATTGTACTAGAATGACGTAGTGATAGCCCATCATTAAGGAAATTCATATGTTTGTGACCCTCTTAAGGCCTATGACTGTTGTGACTGAATTGTTTGTAACACGAAACGTGTAAGGCTGTATAGTTTGACCTAATAAACTTTTTCTACTTGTTTTTACTGACCTGGTAGAAGAATGGCTTCATTTGAGTGCCTGCTCTACAGATTCCTGGTTTCATCCACTCCCCTTGCTGAAGGCTCAGGGTGGTGCACATGGGCCTGTGGAGAGTCACTACCTGATTTTGGGACCTTCTATAATGTATGGAACCTGTTATCTAGAATGCCTGGGAACCGGGGTTTTCCGGATAGCAGATGTTTCTGTAATTGGGATCGTCATACCTTAAGTCTACTAGAAAATCATGTAAACATTAAATAAACCCAATAGGCTGGTTTTGTTTCCAATAAGGATTAATTATATCTTAGTTTGGATCAAGTATCAGGTACTTTTTTATTATTACAGAGAAAAAGGAAATAATTTTTAAAAATTTGGCTTTTCAGAATTGGAGTCTATGGGAGATGACCAGTCCATAATTTGGAGCTTTCTGGATAATTTTCGGATAATGGATCCCATACCTGTACTGGTCTTTAGCATCAGAGCTGCAGGACCAGGATAACAGAAGGCACCTGGCAGCATTCTAGTAATCAAAGATACAACATTCTCTCAGTAGAAAAGAACTTTTTCAGTTCTTCAGTCAAGACTAGAAGAAGTAAACTCTACCTTCTTGTGTGGTGACACTTTCATGTTAAAATCTGCACCAGTGCAGTGACCCACAGCAACAAATCAGCAAGTAACCTTGAGCACCACAGAATTAATAATATATACACTAGCAGCAATACAGTATAAGTAGGGACAACCTCCAAGAAACCACCATATATTATGCAAGGAACTGTCTCTTCATCCACCTCCTTAATTTGACATATCGCCTTACCCAGTAGCAGGGAGTATATACCATACTGTGCCACTCTCTTAAGGTGTTTCTGACTTCGGAAGGATTAGGACATATCCAAACCCCGTCAAACCCATCTATAAATACTTCTACTCACTGAGACAGATTAGACTTGGGTACATAATAAAGAATGCAGAAGTAATTGTTCCATTGCAGTAAAATGTTTTTTGGGGGTGATGTCGTTAATAACAGATAGATGGTCATAGTTTCTAGTTCTCAAGTGTGCTTGCAGCTGCTAAGTTAGTGGTAGTTCAACCCATGACAGTTTCAGTATATATCATTGTAGGTGGGATTATTGGAAACAGAACCAACTGCTCAGTAGGCTCTGTCTGCTCTGGCTGAATAGTTATTTACTAGCACTGAATGAGAGGAAGCATCATTTTTGTTTCTTTTGATTTTTTTGTGATGTTTTAGGCTTGAAAACAGAAATACTATAGATTCTGTTTTGTATACAGAATAGTAATCGTCTACAGGGGGCCATAAACAGCCAGGGCGATGAGACATATGAGTCATCCATGTCACATTGTACAGTGTTTGTGTTACATGTTATGTCATGTGCTGCCACAAACTCTGCTTCTGGGGGGTGGGGGGTGGGTGAAAACACATTTCAGAAAAGTCACGAGGGAAAAACGTTCCATGAAGGAAATACGCATGACGAAGGGCCAGGTTTATCAAAATGTGAGATTAGAATTTATCACAGAAAAACTCTCTTTCTATTCATTCTTATGAAATTTTTCAAAGTGTATAGAAGTGTATTTATCAAATGGAATGGGCCTGAACATGGCCCTCTTGGGATCCTAATGGTTTCCATTCCAAGATAATGTATATGCACATAGTTACATAGTAAATTGGACTTCCAATGTTACTTGTAAAGTGTAATCATGTCCCCTCACAAGCACCTTTTCTACAGAGAAAACAGCCCCAACCTTGACAGTCTACCCTCATTATTTAAATATTCCAACCCCTTAACCGGTTTAGTTACAAGTCTCTGCACTCTCTCCAGCTCATTTATATCTTTTTTAGGGCAACTGCCGACAGGAAGATTTGTCAACTGCACTACTGCGAGTGACAAATCTTACAAAACTGCATCTCCGTTGGAAATAACTGAAATCTTTGGCAGTAAAACCAACAAAGTTGCCGCTGGAGGAAATTTCAGGCAACTTTGCGATACGTTTTACCCCCAGTGATTTCAGTTATTTCCATTGGAGATGCATTTTCAGGAGATTTGTCACCCACAGTGGTGCATAAATAATCGCGGGTGACAAATCTCCCCATTGGCCACTGCCCTTAAGCATTGGAACCCAAAACTGCACTGCATACTCAAGGTAAAGACTTACCAAGGATCTGTAAATAGGAAAATTATAGTGTCATCCCTCAAGCAATGCCCCTTTTTATACATTAGGATTCTTTACTAAATTTAGTAGACACTACTACAATGAACAGATCATATATAATGCACAAAAAACTATTTCCCTAGAATACAGCTGTCTACAACATACTAAAAGTTAACACTGCCTCTATTATGAAGTATTTTCTGGGTTATTTTTAAATTTTTGTTGTATGTTGTTGCTTGTGCTGAGGGCTAAATTACATGCCCTCTCTTGTTCAAATAAATGACACGCATTGATGTCGGACCTTAACATTCTAAGTTTCAATTGGGACCTCTTATCCAAAATGCTTAGGACCTGGGGTTTTCCGGATAAGGGATGCTTCCATAATTTGGATAACCATTTACTAATGCTGGAGCCTCCAGGCTTGAGTATTCAGTTCCTAAAGTCACGCGTGAGCTCCTAAAGTCACGTGTGGTTTCTGCATCTGAATACCTCAGCCAATAGTGGTTTTATATATACTGGTATATATATATATATATATATATAAATATATATATATATATATATATATATATAATACACAAAAGTCATGAATATCCTGTAAATCATATCTTTATAAACGGTGAGTTCTGATGTCATTGTCACATGACTCACTGAAACTTGTGTATTATAATAAATAAAGTACCGCCAGTTGCAAAATATGAGGATATTAGAAGTTACCTTGGAGTTCCATGACCTGTATAAAAACCACTCATCAGGATGACGGTCCCTTGAGGTACCGAAACGCGTAGATGTTTATATGATTCAGTAAAGGACTTCTAACAACCTTTATGCCGTGAGTGCTTCCTTTTATTTTTGGACTTGGTTGTACATTAATTAAATTGCCTCCAATAAGGATTAATTATATCTTAGTTGGGATCAAGTACAAGGCACTGTTTTATTATTTTTTTTTTTACTAATTGATTACAATGTAGTCTATGGGAGATGCCTTCCCGTAATTCTGAGCTTGCTTGAGATGCCTAGAAAATGAGCATGAATATGTTTATGTTGGAGAGAACATAAGAAGTGTAAATAAACTCTATATAGGGTACCATAGTGGAAAAGCAATTGACTTTATTTGTTACAATCATCTATCATCTTAGCCTTTTAATGACTGAATTAAATCAGTTGCATTTTCTTTGCTGAAATATTACAGGCGGATTTTCTTCCCTTAATGTGTCATTCCCCTTCATGGATTGTAAAGTGCAATGAATGAAAATGTGACTTATTATGTTCCTCTGTATTGGAATTCGAATGCCACTAGGATTGATTTTAATTGGCTGTCACTGGTCAGCCAGATAAAATATTCCGAAAATGTACTGCGTTCCTTGTTTAACATTAATAAAATAGGACATTCTGGAAATTGTAATGCTGGAAATGAAACCATCTCTCACACGTATCTTACAATAATGAACAGTGGTCTGAGGGCCTGCATTTAATGGCTGCACATGGAATATGGATTTGCTCATGATTTCTTTATGCTACTCTCTCTTAAGCACTGGATTATATAGCCGGCAGCTTTCTAGAATTTTTAAGTGAATTCTGCATGCAGAGAATAATTTTTCTAAAAAGCCAAATGCTCTATCTACAAGAAGCAGTATTTTAATATAATACTTAAAGGGGTAGTTCACCTTCTTATTAACTTTCAGTAGACAGTGACAGTCTGAGACAAGTTGCAGTTAGTCTACATTTTTGTGTTTTTTGAATTACTTAGCTTTTTGTTCATCAGCTTTTTTAGTTTGAAACGTCAACAGCTATCTGGTGGCTAGGGTCCAATGTACCCTTGAAATCAGGTACTTAAGAGAGACCGAAAGATAAAAAATGGAGGCTCAAATAGAAAGATACAATAAGAAAGAACAATAAAAATAAAATTGTACTATAGTTTTGGGGTTCTCAGGTTCAGTGACCCCCATTTGAAAGCCGGAAAGAGGCAGAAGAAGAAGGCAAATAATTTGAAAGCTATGTAATTCTATAACATACTAAAAATTAAAACAACCTCTTTAAACACATGGGTCTCACATATTAATGCCCTGGATGTAAGTGCCAGAGCTCTTAGGGGTACAAAATCACATGCTTTAGGGCTTGTTCAGACAGAAAAAGGTGTAGATGACATTGCTGATAGGCTCAAGGCAGCCCTCTCCTTGATGCTTGCCATAGGAAAAGAGGTAAGCACAGGGCTCCGAGGGGACAACTACATGCCTCTCCCCACCCACCCCTCATGAATTCTGCACTGCTGAATGCAGGCAGCATTGTATTCATGGGGAAGAGCAGGTCCTCCATTCTGGAGTACAAGGACTTGTACCCATGGGACCTGATGGTAGGGCAGATGGTGATTTGCACCTGTTTTTACACTTTGCAGCATTTCCCACCATCACATTTATGTAAAGTTGAGATAGCAAACAAACTGACAGACAGATAGAAAAAAAGAAAATAGAGAAAAAGAAAATGACAACAACAGAGGGAGACAGAAAGTAAAAAAGCTTTATATATGGAATACACTGAATATTAATACATTTATGGGATTCATTATCCGGAAACCCGTTATCCAGAAAGTTCCAAATTATGGGCCATCGTGGATCAAATAAGCCTCTTTTTTTTTCATGATTTCCTTTTTCTCTGTAGTAATAAAACAGTACCTTGTACCTGATCCCAAGTAAGATGTAATTGATCCTTATTGGAAGCCAACCCAACCTATTGGGTTTATTTAATGCTTAAATGATTTTCTAGTAAGCTTAAGGATTAAAGAGCAAAATTACAGAAATATCCAATATCCGGAATTACCCGTACCCTGTACAGTATTATGGTGTTAGTGGAAAATTACAAACCCTGGGCTGTATGAATCAGCAGAAAGTCAGGACTCCCCTTACAGGAAATTCCTCTTTTACTGCAAACCCAACAACTCTCCTTCACCTCCCCAGTCAGACAGGGAACTATAGCGACTACATTTTTTTTATATGCAAACTGTTCAGGATTCTAGATTTAGCAAAGACCTTGTCTGCCTTCCTTTTATCAGACAATCTGTGGTGTTTACAGTAAAGACATGTGATTTCAACAATGACACACTGTGTTATCTAGATAATAGCCCTTGTTTTAACTCCTCCGCTTCCACAGCCGTATCAGGCTTTTGCACAGGAAAACTTTCATAATACACATTACACTCACAATGTAGCAGCACGACTGTTACACAAAGGACATATGTACTACAGCTTAAAATAACACACACCTACATTAATGATGCAGAACAATATTGCAAAGTAACCAATGATCTTCTATTGGCAAAGTCTAAAGCTCATTATTCCATTCTAATCCTTCTAGATCTCTCTGCAGCCTTTGATACAGTTGACCACACACTCCTCCTTGACATTCTACACTCATCTGGCATTCGGGACACTGCTCTTTCATGGTTTACATCTTATCTGTCTGACCGTTCCTTTAAAGTTTCCTTCTCTAACTCTACTTCTACTACTTTCCCACTCTCTGTTGGAGTTCCTCAAGGCTCTGTTCTTGGCCCCCTGCTGTTCTCATTCTATACAACTTCACTAGGAAAACTCATTCAGTGATTTGGACTTCAGTATCACCTTTATGCTGATGACACCCAACTCTACTTGTCTACTCCTGATCTTTCTAATTCTGTCCTTTCCCAAGTCACAGACTGTCTCTCTGCTGTCTCCTCCTGGATGTCACAGCGCCACCTGAAACTGAACCTTTCTAAAACAGAACTCATCATATTTCCTCCAAGATCTTCCCTTGTCCCTCAGATATCACTCACAGTAAACAACACCACCTTTCATTCCACCACACAGGCACGCTGCCTAGGAGTCATCTTAGACTCTCATCTGTCTTTTTCACCACACATTCAAACACTTGCAAAATCTTGCCGTATTCAACTGCGCAACATTGCTTGAATACGCCCCTATCTCAGTTCAGAATCAATTAAAACACTGATTCAGTCTCTCATCATCTCCTGCCTTGATTACTGCAACTTACTACTCACAGGTATTCCAACAAGTCACCTTTCACAACTCCAATCTGTTCTAAACGCGGCCGCTAGACTCATTCATCTAGCTCGCCGCTCAACATCAGCTGCTCCCATATGTATGTCCCTTCACTGGCTCCCAATCTCTTCTAGAATCAAATTCAAATTACTTACACTCACATTCAAGGACCTTAATAATGAAACCCCTCCCTATATTTCATCTCTAATCTCCAAATACACTCCTTCACGAAACCTACGCTCTGCTTCTGATCTTCGCCTCACTTCTCCTCTGGTCACTTCTGCCCATTCTCACCTACAAGACTTCTCTCGGGCTTCTGCTTTTCTCTGAAACTCTCTGCCACAAACTGTCAGACTTTCTCCTTCCTTCCAAACTTTCAAGCGCTCCTTAAAGACCCATCTGTTTAAAGAGGCCTATTCGATGTACCTTAATTAATCATTGCTGTATCAAAAATGACAAATTGTTTATACAATCCTAATGTCTCAATTGTACCCTAACCTTTTAGTTTGTAAACCCTATTGTACTCTGTAATCCTTGTCTGTTATCCACCATTTATTCCCTGTTTGCTATAACTGCAGTAAATCACTGCAAATCTTGACAGCGCTATATAAATAAATGATGATGATGATGATGATGATATTGCAACGCATTGTACAAACCTAAATATGCGTGGCAGGCTTTGAATTTGTGGAAATTTCCCATTCCCGTTTTCATACAACTTCATACAATTTTTTATTTCAACAACAAACAATATTTCTTGCAATCATTGCCACAGACCTCGAAATTAGTTAAATGAGATGGTAGGACTTATTTATGAAGTTGGGAACTGAGCCATCTTTTTTGCCTCCAGTGTGCTATGTGTCCAGTGCTGTAACATTCAACTTTGCATTAAAAAGATTTGTCACGTAAGGTGAAGTATATGGTGCAGGGGCAGATTAATGCACAGACTATTCTAGGCTAATGCCTAGGGGCCCAGTGTGTAGGGCCACCATCAGGGGGGCACATGGGTGACTCTAATCCCAGGTCTGGGGTATTTCTAGTTCTCAGGGGGGCCTGGCCTTGCTGCAGAAGAAGCCACTCTGGAGAAGAATGAAGAAGCTGCTCCAGAGAAGAACAAAAGCTGCAACTGAAAAGAATGAAAAAGCAGCGACGGAAATGAGCGAAGAAGCTGCTTAGGAGAAGAACGAAGAAGCCAAGACTGAAAAGAACAAAGAAGCTGCTCTGGCGAAGAACGAAGAAGCTGCTCCAGAGAAGAACAAAGAAGCAGAGACTGAAAAGAATGAAGAAGCAACAACGAAAAAGAGCAAAGAAGCAGCACCAGAAATTAAAGAAGAAGCTGCTCCAGAGAAGAACGAAGAAGCTGAGACTGAAAGGAACAAAGAAGCCAAGCTGAAAAAGAACAAAGAAGCCGTCACCAGTGAAGAAAGACGAAGGTCACCTGCGGAACTTTAAAAGTAAGCTCTACTGAACAACAATGTCCTGTTTTTTTTTTTTATTTTTTTTTTTAAAAAATAACTTGCAGGGGGCTCTGGCACCAATAGTTTTTTTAAAAAAACTTGTAGGGGGCCCTGGCACCAATATTTTTTTAATGTGTAAGGGTCCCTGGCACCAGTGTTTTTTTCAGTGTGTAGGGGGGCCTGGCACCAATGTTTTTTTAATTTGTAGGGTACTCTGGCACCAGTTTTTTAACTTATAGGGAGCCCTGGCCACCAATGTTTTTTTTAAAACTTGTACGGGAAGCCCTGGCCACCAGTGGGTTGGGCGGGGCCCAGAAAGTCAAGCTTTTTTTTAATTATTATTTCTATTTTTCTTTCTTTTAATATTTCCTTTTATTTGCATTGCTGGGTCTGGTCCAGCGCACATGCTAGGATGTGAAGGCAGGCACCCGAACGTGACCCATCGTAAAGAGCTTGGGTGCACATGTGCCTGGATCTGCATGCATCTGGACCCAGCAGTAGCCTAGAAGGGGGGCCTGTGTGAATGTAGCCTAGGGGGGCCCCACATGTCATTAATCTGCCACTGTATGGGTGCAACATGGACATCCCCTTGCATGTCCCTTCCTTGCACATCATTCACAGCAGCAAAGAAGGAGTGCCAGGGAACAGGCATAGTCTTAGTCATATACCACCACACAAGAAAGATATTGGATCTCTGAGTCAGGTATCTCTCCAGTGCAAGGTGCAGGTAGTAGTTTGCACTGCAAAAGAGGTTGGTGCCATTGTTTAGTATTTGGGTACTGAATGATGCAATTCTGTGTCCCCTTATGGCTCTTGAATACCCCACTGCCATTATACGGTTGTTTTTTTGCCAGAAAGAAAGTAGAAACTGGTAAGTTGGGGTGCCAGCTAATCAGTTCTCCAATTCTATGATATAATTCTATGATATAAATTACAATATATATATATATAGATATATATATTATTTTAAAGACTATTCTCATATATTCCTCTGTATTTTGGGGATCAACCACTGTCATAATCGTGAGCCTTGCACATAACAGAGCAGCATTCGTATGCAGTAGGAATGTGGGAAAGATCAATAATACACAACAAAATAATTAATTGACAGTATAAGGAGCTGCTGCATGGACCCAACTTATATCTATATCTATCACATACAGGCTAGCCAGTGTAAAAAGAAAAAACTTTTGTTTGGGCCCATCCAGTCTACAGCTTGTCTGTGATAAAATGCCTTAAAATGACTTTTCCCAGATTGGCTTAATGGTACAAGTAAACATTACAAGTTTTATCTAGTATAGGTAAATATAAAAACAACTGGACTTGCTGAGTAATCAATGAAGACGTTTCACTACTCATCCGAGCAGCTTCTTCAGTTCAACTGACTGGTGTGGGAAGTTCTCGGCATATAAACTCTTCCACTAATCCAATCACAATGGCACATTGTAACTCTTCAAATGTGCCATTGTGATTGGATTATATCTCATTTGCCACTTAGCTGCCCAGATTGCCAGTTTGTCAAGATCCTGTTGCAAGGATGCCACATCCTGGATGGAATTAATTGGGCTGGATAGTTTGCGTCATCTGCAAACACTGATACATTACTTACAATACCCTCCCCTAAATTATTAATGAACAAGTTAAATAAAAGTGGACCCAATACCTAGCCCTGAGGGGCCCCACTAAGAACCTTACTCCAAGAAGATAATGTTCCATTAACAACCACCCTCGTTACCTGATCCTGTAGCCAGTTTCTTATCCATGTGCAAACGACTTCATTAAGCCCAACAGACCTTAGTTTAGAAAGCAGTCATTTGTGGGGCACAGTATCAAACGCTTTGGCAAAATCCAAATAGATCACATCAACTGTTCCCCCGCTGTCCAGCATCTTACTTACCTCATCATAAAAAGCAATCAAATTTGTCTGACATGACCTATCCTTCATAAAGCCATGCTGATTGCTGCTCATAATGCCATTCACTAGGACAAAATTTTGAATGTGATTCCTTAACAAGCCTTCAAATAATTTGCTCACCACAGATATCAAACTTACTGGCCTGTAATTGCCAGGCTGAGATCATAATCCCTTTTTAAATATAGTAATGAAATCAGCTTTTCTCCAATTCATAGGTACCATACCAAATGAAAGAGAGTCGGAGAAAATCAGAAGTAGGGGCCTGCCTAAAACTGAACTAAGCTTTCTTAGTACCCAGTGGTGTATTCCATCTGGCCCTGGCGCTTTGTTCATTTTCATTTTTATTAAAGCTTTATGAACTATATCCTGAGTCAGCCACTGACTAGGCAGTGGGCAGTGTTTTCAATTAAATAGCGGGAATTAGAATAGGAGAGGGCCTGAATAGAAAGACAAGTAATAAAAAATAGCAATAGTTTATTAGCTGCTGGGGTCAGTGACCCCCATTTGAACTGGAAAGAGCCAGAAGAGGGCAAATAATTCAAAACTATAATAAAGAAAAAATTATGGATAACTGAAAAGTTACTTAGAATTAGCCATTCTATAATATACTAAAAGTTGTTCTGAAGAACCACCCATTTAAGCTCCCCTGCATCTTTTACCCCTGGAAAACAACCACCCTTCCGGTAAGTTCTAAATCACATATAATGGGTTCATTGCGAGTGATCCTCTAAGAATCTGCAGCATCTTTTCTGTCTTTGCTCAGTGTACAGTATCTTTAATTAAAGAAAATTATCGGCTCTTAAGCCATGGACCAAGTCATCTGTAAGCTCCTTCTGACCTATGGTTAGTCACTTTATCTCTATATCTCCCTACATTGATGCACCAAAATGATATCACAAGCTCTGCTGGCTTGGAGATCAATATTGCAGAAAGCATTATGTATAACAGGTTAAAACTAGCTGAACTAAATAATCATGAAAATATTGTTGTTCTAATACCCAAATCAATCCCCCTCCTGCTGATGCTTACACATATCTCAATCAACTTTATACCTTTGATGTTGCCACTGTTATTGGCTGAATGTGAAATGACTTGGAAGTTGGAAGTAATCAATATTAGTTTTAATGCAATATTTAAAGTTTTTTTTTTTTTTATTCTGGTGACTTTTGTCTTGGCGACTTTTTGTCCAAATGCATTAGTCATTGGGCGTTTTTTCTCAAGTTATTTTGCACTCAAAATGCATACCAGTAAAGTTTTTCGTTGCAGAGAATATTTTTGCGGCAAATTTTTGGCGAAATGCTGAATTTCATCACAAATCCAAGCCAGGGAAAATATTTGCTTATCACTAATGGCCAATTCTAAGCTATGTTTCAGTTGGTCTTTATTATTTCTTTTTCTTCGTTTTTTTTATTATTTGTCCTTTTCTTCTAACTCTTTCCAGCTTTCAAATGGCCCATGTAAAAAAACAAATGCTCTTTAAGACTACAAATTATAGTTATTGCTACTTTTAATTACTCATCTTTCTATTAAGTCCCTCTCCTAATCATATTCCAGTCTCTTATTCAAATCAGGGCATGTTACTGGGGTATTTTGGGCCCTAACAACCAGATTGCTGAAACTACAAACTGGAGGGTTGTACAAACTGGAGGGCTGCTGAATAAAAAGCTAAATAACTCAAAAATCACAAATAATATAAAACGAAAACAACTGCAGAATATAAAAATTTCGCTCTCTACATGATACTAAAAGTTAACTTGAATGTGAACAACCCCTTTAAACCAGTATATTGTACAGGTACTGTATTAGACCTATACAATATAAGGCAACTCAACCTTTTCTATGATATCATTAGAACATGATAAATATGTGAGGGTTTGGGAGAAGAAATGCAACGTTGAAGTAATATAATCCATGCACTGTGAGCGCCACCTATTGACAAGATTAAAAACATACAATATCAAATATAAAATTGTGGAATCCAAAAATATTTTTAAAAAAAAGTAATTTACTAATTGCAGGACAGGATGAAAAGTGCAAAACAGTTGCAAATTCGCAATGCACTCGCAGCCCTGAGCTTTTTTGAACTACTACAGGACTCTCTATCGGAAGATGGGGTGCTAGATACCATGCTATAAAATGGTTTCTATGGATTACAGTGCCAGTAGCAAACTATGCTCCTTTTATTACATTACCCAGTTAGGAATAAACGATCTGCAGGGCTGCATAAAGACTGATTTACTTAGTCACTTTGCTAAAGCATTTGATAAAGTGCCACACAGAAGGTTACTGGTTAAATTAAGGAATGTTGGCCTGGAACATAGTATTTGTACCTGGATAGAGAACTGGCTAAAAGATAGACTACATAGAGTGGTGGTAAATGGAACATTTTCTAATTGGAGCAGTGTTGTTAGTGGAGTACCGCAGGGCTCTGTACTAGGTCCCTTGCTTTTCAACTTGTTTATTAATGACCTGGAGGTGGGCATTGAAAGTACTGTTTCTATTTTTGCAGATGATACTAAATTGTGCAGAACTATAGGTTCCATGCAGGATGCTGCCACTTTGCAGAGTGATTTGTCTAAACTGGAAATCTGGGCAGCAAACTGGAAAATGAGGTTCAATGTTGATAAATGCAGGTTATACACTTTGGCAAAAATAATATAAATGCAAGTTATACACTAAATGGCAGTGTGTTGGGAGTTTCCTTAAATGAGAAGGATCCAGGGGTTTTTGTAGAAAACAAGTTGTCTAATTCTGGGCAGTGTCATTCTGTGGCTACTAAAGCAAATAAAGTTCTGTCTTGCATGAGAAAGGGCATTAACTCAAGGGATGAAAACATAATTCTGCCTCTTTATAGGTCCCTGGTGAGGCCTCATCTGGAGTATGCAGTGCAGTTTTGGACTCCAGTCCTTAAGAGGGATATAAATGAGCTGGAGAGAGTGCAGAGACTAAGTGCAACTAAACTGGTTAGAGGGACGGAAGACTTAAATTATGAGGGGAGACTGTCAAGGTTGGGGTTGTTTTCTCTGGAAAAAAGGTGCTTGCGAGGGGACATGATTATACTTTACAAAAAGTGAAAAAAAGACCAAATGCAAATTGTCAGAATATCACTGTCTGCATCATACTAACATTTAGGGGCATATTTATCAAAGGTCAAAGTTAAAAAAACTTCGAACTTCGAATTCAAAAAGACCAATCGAATGGAGGTTGAAGTTTTTTTGAGGTCGAAGTGGGCCCAATTCTGCCTACCTCGAATCGTACGATCGTACTTCGATTCAAAGTCTTTTTAACTTCAAACTTCGATCTCCCAAACTCCCCCAATTGCCTCCGTACAGGTTGTAGGAGGTCCCCCATAGGCTAAAACAGCACTTCAGCAACTTTTTAGGCGGCGAATGGTCGAAGTCGAAGTTTTAAAGAGAAAAATTCGACCTTCGAATTTCGAAGTATGTGGAAGTACACAAAAATAGCTCAAAATTAGTTTTTCACTTCGAAACTTCACCTCGACCTTTGATAAATCTCCCCAGCCCTTAGTCAAAGTACACATATATATTAACATTGGTTGAAAAAACGAAACACATCCATCGAGTTCAACCTTTTATGTCCATACAGAACCTGCCAAACTGTTAGTTGATCCAGAGGAAGCACCTCTCAATCATAGTAAAACATAACCCTAAACAATTCTAGCCAGGGCAGCCATTAGGGGGGACAGGGGGGAGAGTTGTAGGGGGCCCCAAGGGTAAGGGGGGCCCCAGCCACACCACACTTACCTGATTAGCCAGGCCCGCCCCCATCTTTCTGAGAGCTGCTGACTTCGGGAAGGCATAGACGTTTAGGGGCCCTGGCCACCGATTTTCTTATAATGTGTGGGGGGGGGGCATGGCCACCAATTTTTTTTTCTCATATGGTGTCCTAGCCACCAATATTTTTTAATGGGGGGGCCCTGGCCCCAAATGTTTTTTTATGGGGGGCCCTGACCTCCAATATCTTTTTATTTTTTATTAACATGTAGGAACCCTAGCCACCAATATGTTTTTTGTTTTTTTTTAATGTGTGGTGGGGGGCAGACCTGCGGGATGGGAAGGGCTGACCTGTAGGTGGGGCTTTCGGTGGGCGCAGCCCAGGAGGCCCAGGAAATGTTGTTGTATGGGGCCCTGTGATTTCTGATGGCGGTCCTGATTCTAGCACATAACCCCTACCCCCAGCATACTAAACATATCACTCCCATCCAATGCCCAGATAGAACTAATAAATTTCAATATGAAATAAACAAAAAAATCACACAATCACTGACACTTGTCAGTTATGGTTGTCTATTTACTGCACCTATGTGTATATACAGGATATCTTTTAAGCTCATAACAGATACTGTGCTGCCTTGATTTTTTTTTTTTTAAAAAAAAAACCTTTCCAATCTGTGCCAGTCACAAAATATGAGCCCCCCTTTTCTGTCAGCGGACCAGAAAATGCAGCCAAATAAAATTTTTAGCCAGTCCCCCTTCCTGATTGCACCCCAAACATCTTCTAGCATCCAGCATGAGTGCGGACACATAGAATATTTTACCTGGCCAAGGCTCCCCTCCCAAACATTTATTTAGCATCCACTAAAGCCCTAAGTACATGTGCCAGCAGCCAGCCCATAAAAATTTAACCAGGGCCCCCTGAAACTGTGTCATCATCAGTGCACATATTATATTTTATTTAGCCCCCACTACCTGCCCACGTGTACCTGTGCCAGTGCCACATAAAATTGGTCCAACAACTGTGTCCAAACTTTCTCTAATTCTTCTCCAATCTTTCTTCAGTGCAAGCGAGCAAGAGCCACACCAGGTCCCCCTGAACAGTGCCAATAGTGAATCAGTGCACTAGTGCAGACATCTAAAATTTTTAATTAGCCCCCAATACTTGCCCCCATATACCTGTGCCAGCAGCCAGCTGGTGCCACATAAAATTGGTCCAATAACTATTTCCAAACTTTCTCTAACCCTTCTCCAACCTTGCTCCAGTGTGAGAAAATCAGAGCCACACCAGGATCCCATGAATCAGCCATATTAAATTAGCCCCCACAACCTTCCCCCTGCGTACCTGTGCCAGCAGCCAGCCAGTGTGCCAAATAGAATTGACAAAAATGCCTCCAATATCCAGTTCCAAAGTTTCTTCTCTTGTGAGGAGAGCCAGCAAGAGCCACACCAGTGATAGTACCGTCAACCGATACAGTGACGTCATGCGCAGCCACCGGCGTCCACTGCGCATGCGTCCGATGGAAGAAAGGTACAATCCAGCAGGAGGGGTGAAGAGGGTGCAGAGAAATTGGAAACTGACAGCGCTAAAGTGATTGGGACGGGCGGTTATTAAATATATACACATGCGTTAATAAAGGCAGAGTAAAAAAAAAAAAAAAGTTACAATTTTTTTCCTCCTAAATGCACCCCCCAATGATTGCACCCTAGGCAGGCGCCTACCCTGCATACCCCTAGTTCCAGACCTGATTTGAGAACATTATAGACAAATAGCAGGGAACCTTTTTACCCATAAAGAGGATCACCGTACCAGGGGCTTCCCCTTTAGACTAGAAGAAAAGAACGTTCATTTGAAGCCACAGATGGGGTTCTTCACAGTCAGGACAGTGAGGTTGTGGAATGCACTGCCGGGTGATGTTGTGATGCTGATTCAGTTAATGACTATAAGAATGGCTTGGATGATTTTTTTGGACAGACATAATATCAAAGGCTATTGTGATACTAAACTCTATAGTTAGTATAGATATGGGTATATAGAATTTATGTGAAAGTAGGGAGGGGTGTGTGTATGGATGCTGGGTTTTCATTTGGAGGGGTTGAACTTGATGGACTTTGTCTTTTTCCAACCTGATTTAACTATGTAACTATAATGCAACAAGTCGACAGTAGAGACCCCATTTTACATCGCCTGATTTTAAGTTTTCCCTCGTTACAATGTTGTTTTGTGGTCCCACCTATATATTAAGCAGAATACATTTCCCTGATTTTACATTTTCCTGGATTTTACACCAGTTTTTTTCTTGTCCCCTGAAAAACGTAAAATGGGGGTTCTGCTGTATTTAATTGGTTTAATTTAATTTCATTTAAATTCTACTGTATTTAATTTTTTTGAAAGATTAGATTTCCCATAAAGTGTCTATTATTATTCTGGTCTGCAGCTGAACATGCTATCTGATTATCAGGGTCACTGACCCCCCACAACCAAAAACACATTGACTGGATCTTCACTTCATGTTAATCCTTATTTTTTTCTTGATTATCTTTCTAGTAGTTGGTCCTATTTGTACTGTTTGTTTTTGTACTAAGACTATCAAATTGTTTGTTAAATGCTGGGGCCAATAAATGAAGCTTCTGTGACAATTCCATGTCACAAAATCAGGTAGAAAAATACAAACATTAAAAACAACTTAAAATTCTGATTGATTGCAGTAGATTGCTGGGTAGATAGATCTAGCAATCTAGCTGGGTGAGATTATAGTTAGCAGATCAGAGAGTAAACTTTCCTGGCCAGTAGATGTCACTGTCACTGCACGAGTATCCTTCATGGAAATCTGAGCTATAAACACCCAAACGCAAAAGAAGCAGGTTTGGATCAAATGGCTGCCTGTAATTTGGTGACATCAGCAGGTCAGGTGACTGTGACGGGGCCTGACCGTGTGAGACCGGCTAGTTGGCAGTGCTGAAGTGTGTGTAGAAGACAGTGCAGCAGTATGTGTCCCTGTTGGCAGTGGGTGCGCTGCAGCTTGACTGGTGGTCACTTCCGGGTGTAGCCTGCCCTCCGGGGTCTGTATAGATGAAGCTGTAGCGTTGTTCTGGTGGAAGCCTTGCCCTCAGCTCCAGCTGCTGTAGGAGGGAGAGAGACTCGCAGACATGGAGGAGAAGTACAGCAACAACGTCATGAGCAGCGGCCGCCTGGGGCCAGTGGATGCCCCAGAGTCCAGGTAATGAACTGGTCTGGAGCAGACTACTCTATCTATCTGGGGGTAATAAACTGGAGCAGACTACTCTTATCTATCTGGGGGTAATAAACTGGAGCAGACTATACTATCTATCTGGGGGGTAATGAACTGGAGCCGACTACACTAACTATCTTGGGGGGGGGGGCACACAGTTGTTGGTGTCTGTGGCTCAAGGTAAATCATTCTAGGATCAGATTGTAGTTGTTATTGTTGGGGGTGAAGATTTTACTCCTTATGCTGTGCATCTTTGTGTGTAGCAGTAAATGTCCTCCCCCTGAAGTTAAAAGAGGAGGTCCTGCTTCCCCTCCCGCCAGTAATACACTCAGCATTGCCCCATGGGTACTATCAGAGGTACTTGGGATACTACAGTCTCAGTTACTCTCCTCTGCAGAGGCAAAGGCCCCAGACTCATTCTCTGCCTGTGGATAAACACAGGCCATCAGCTCCTATGAGACTACCCCTGTGTCTGCACACACTGCCACTGCGTCGGCCTGGCCCACTAAGTGGATTTTGGCCCAGAAACATGTGTGTATACATTTGGGTGCTGTGTGCCTGCAATCTTGTTTGCTGCAGTGGCTTTGAGTGCAGACACAGGGGTAGGCTGATCCAACTGTAGGGGGGCGGGATTCTTGGCCTGCATTATCCACACGCTGAGACTCAACCTGGTGTGCCCATAACTACATAAAGTAGGGTTGCCATCTCTTTGGTTTTAACAACAGTATGTTTGTGTTTCAGCCTCGTGAAAACTGAACAATAATCTGCCCAATAACCATCCTGATGATGTGGCCTTTTCCCCGCAAGGCACAAACACAAACCTATGGAAAGTATTTTAGGACATGCCGCTCCTGTATGTGCTCTCCTAATGAAGAAGTATACAGACTCGTCTCTTATACTCACTCAGCCCTCCCTCTGTCCTCAGTCCTCCCTCCGTCTTCAGCCCTCCCTCCGTCCTCAGCTCTCCCTCTGTGCTCAGACCTCCTTGCTCAGACCTCAGCTCATAAGCCAGGCTGATAGCTGAGGAGGGAGGGCTGAGGACGGAGCACTTTTGTAATGAGGGCAGAGGAATGAGCCACGAGGGGGGAGAATGCAACAGCAAATGTGGGTGGCACGGAGGTGTGACTGCAGTCTCTTCGGATAAGTGAGTATAATAAGAGGCGAGTCTGCATATTTCTTTGTTAGGAGAGTGCATGCAGGAGAGTGTGTTCTCCTGATGATGTCCTAAAATACTTTCTGTATGTACGCTCCCCCAAATGTCAACTCTAAAGCCAGCCATATACCAGCAGTTCCTAACCGGTGCATGCCTATCCAGCTTGGCCACACACATGCCTGGCCAAATTGAACTGTGTGTCCTCTAGGAAAACAATTGGATCCTAACAGGTCTATCAAGAGAGGAGCATATCAACACATGCCTTCTCCAGGAGGACAGTTCGTTTGCATGTTGATCAGTCTTGCAGACTGGGTCAGAACTAGGGCTAGGCAGAAGAGTCACGTCCTCAGTGGGGAGGACACTAGCACCCTAGTCACTTACCTCTCCTGCCGCCTCTATTTCCAGTCCTGCACATCAGCAGTGATAAAAGTAAAGGGAGGGTGGAGAGAGAAGCCTATGAGTAAGTGCCCACACAGGCACGAAACGCGTTAGGCCTTCATGTCCTAATAAAAATTTTCTAATGTTTTACATTTGATTCTTTATTTTTGGAAACCCTCACATCCTTGTGATGCAGCGTTTTTGGAGAGAGAAGTTGCCACAAGGGGAGTGGCAGGGACCATCAGCAGTGGTGGCTGGAGGAGAGAGAATTAGCTGAGTAGTAGTATGAGTTATGGGGGGTGGCGGATGAGGCCACAGGCTTGGCATGGGCATCCTTCTAGGTTGGCCTGGCTCTGTTTGTAGACCCTTTTTAGTGAAATGTGCTGCTTAAAGGTCAAGGAAAGGGTGTGCCAATTTGTTAGACACCCCACTAATTAGAATAGCTAACCCTGAGTCAGTGCTCCTCTTCTTATTAAGACGCTTATGCCCAGGATAGTCTTCTAGTGAGCGCCATACAACAATCTTTGTTACTTTCTTAGGATACTAAGTGAAGTTTGGGCTGTCAGATTGTCCGTAGAGCAGAAGTTCAGGTTTCTTATATTAAAGTCCAGATTTACTCTACTGTGCATGCGCAAGGCCGAGACCAGCTATAAGGGATCCCCGTCAAAGGCAAAAATATGGTAATCACTAGAATAGTTATCCAGGTGATTTATAAAGGGTGCTATAACTTTTTTCATCTTCTTTAAGACAAAACACTGTTTTATTGAGAAGCCATATGTATAATAAGCTGTTACTTATCATCAAAAGCTTCAGCTGTCAGAAGGGAGGGCTTTGTTTATTCAGAGGCTTTTTAAGCGGATTGGGAATGTTATTTTAACCACCTTGTAAGAACCAGAAAGTTGAAGTGGTGCCTACTTTGCCCAATTAATTGAACTCATGCAAATTCTACAACATAAAACCGATGCTTTAGCTTTCAATTAATTTTACTTTTGTTCTCTTCTACAGATTATGTATACACCTCTTGTGATATTGCTGCTGCTAGAAATCAAGTCTCACAATTGTCTCATGGTTTTGATTTCCCCCCCCCCGCAGGTTAACCCGATACGTTGTGCTCCTGTGCTTCACAAAGTTTTTGAAGGCTCTTGGAATATTTGAATCGTATGATCTATTAAAAGTGGTCCACATTGTACAGTTTATCTTTATATTAAAACTAGGGTAAGTCTGAAACCTCTATGTGTGATGAAAAAATACCATTCTAGTTTTTTTTATTCGTTTTTTTTCATAGTATTTAATCACATTGAGCTCATCTGGCATATTTACCTCCTGCTGACTCTCTCTGATTACAAGTGTGCAGAGGTTCTTATTGTGGATGTATATTTGCAGTAGGGGGCTCATCCTCCGCACACGTGACTGCTGTGATATCCAATCATAGCCTCCACAGATACTCCTTGCACTGACTTTTTCTCATTTTGCTTACTGTCATTTTACTCTTACTGTCATGCACAAAATGTACATCCCCTGCAGAGAAATTTTCAAGGTTAATCACTGTATATATACTAATACAAAGACATCACAATATCTACTTATGTGTTTTGGACCTAGTTAGGGGTTTCCTTAAAGTGTTCCTTTACCCTTTTAGTATGAGGTAGAGCGTGATATTCTAAGACCATTTGCTCTTGGTTTTCATTTTTTACTATTTGTGTTTTTTGAGTTATTTAGCTTTTTATTCAGCAGCCAAAATTCCCCTAGCAACCATGCATTGATTTGATTAAGAGACTGGAATATGAATAGAAGAGGTCTGAATAGAAAGAGGAGTAATTAAAAAGTAACAATTACAATACATTTGTAGCCTTACAGAGCATTTGTAGATGGGTTTGGTGACCCCCAGATTCAGAAGAAGGCAAATAATTCAAGAACTATAGAAAATAAATAATGAAGACCAATTGAAAAGTTGCTTATAATTATCCATTCTATAACATACTAAAAGTTGATTTAAAGGTGAACCACCCCTATAATAGGAACATCTTTCTCTGGACTCTGCTGGCTTTCTTGAACCTTTCTCAGATATGTACAACTAATAAAGTTTGAGAGGTTTTGTGTTAATGACATCAATTTTGTTAAGTGCTCAGAAACAGAGGTGTTTGAGGACTAAATATCTGAAGACAGCTCACACAGAAATTTAGAGGTGACTGCTTGCAGTTTTGTTGCACTGAGAGATGGTTTTGCACAGTAAGTTTCACTTTGCAAATTACCCATAAGATCTTCACTAGGCTTTAGATTGCAGTCTGCTCATGTGCCACATATGTTGTTTATTATGCTGCTTTTTTAATGGTTCATCCACTTTCTTTCCTTTCACAGTTCTACGTGTTTCTTGGTTTTGTTTCAAAAGCCATTTTCGTCTGGAAAGACAATTACAAAACGGCAGGTGAGTGAGTTAGCAAAGCTGTGCAAGAAGACTCTGCCTGGTCATGTTCTTGTATGTACTGTATGTGTAACTTTATTTGTAAAGCGCTGTTAAGGATCCGGGGCACCTTCCAATGCATAAAAAGTACAATATATAAAAGAACACATAGGGAGGATGTCACATAATAAATAAACTACATATACACAGTACTCAAAGCTCATATATAAGGACACAGAGCTTAAAGGAGAACTAAACTCATGGCCCTCTCCACCCCCTCCACTGCTTGCTTCACTGTGCCGCAGTATTTATTTTTTTTAGAAGTCTCCCTTCAGCTGACCGGCTATAAATTTGTAGAGTTGTGCAGCAGAGCTCAAATGCACAATCATCTGACAGGCAAACATAATTTTCTGCTTGATGATTTGCAGTGACTCCTAAGCTTAACTTCTCAGCTGCCTAGAGCACAATGAGCATATGCAGTGCCACTTACACTCCTAGCAAAGCCCAAGGTAGTGAGCTCCTGCGACCACTTTAGAGGCCTGGAATATTACTGGTATAGGGCTGCTGAACCTCTAGGTTAGTGCAGTAAGTTCAGTATATAAAATATGGCATTGCAAGTCATATTCATCTTTAGGGGTTAGTTCTCCTTTAATTCTTGAATGTGTATAATGTATATTACTGTATCTATGTTCTAATAGATAAAGGCCAATGGTGGATTGGGGCATGGCTAATTAATATAGAGGAAAGAATGCCTTGTGACTTATACTAGCATAAATAAGGACCACTGTACTTTATAGCTCATATACACTTTAGTTTATAAAAAAAAAAGTCTTTATCATATTTAGTAATATGATGCTTAAGTTGCTCTAATACGATTGTTTTGTATTTTCTTTCTTTCAGTGGGTCAGTATTGTAAAACATGCTTTTGTAAGCTGCATTATCTCACTCCTGTGGTTCTTTGGTCTGACGCTCTGTGGTCCACTAAGGTAATCACTTTATAATAACGGCTTCATACTTACCAATCTTTCAAGCAACTAGTTATAGTTTATAGGGCACTCAGTGTTGCATTTCGTTTGGGTTGAACACATCTGCCTAAGTATATCATTGGTACTGCCTATTAGCATTTTTCCTATAAATCTCTGTGTGACAGGCAGCAGTTTTTGTTCAGAACCACTTTGCCCTCGATCTAATGAGGGTAATTTTACGGCAAGGGACAAGTACAGTATTGTTTCATTCTCTTAAGATTTTATAAAGCATTGCTATTTTTTTAAGTGCACACACAGGTGCTAAAATATCATGCATACTGATAATTTGGGAACAAATGCAATGCAAGTCATCGGTTTTGATTGATGGGATCACTCTTGAACCGGTCATTCTAATGACAGCTGGCTAGTCTGGATTACAACTCCTAAGGCAGAGACACACTCAAATTCGGAGAGATTAGTCATCCGGTGACAAATCTCCTCTTCTTCGGGGCGACCCTGAACTGCCTTCCCGCCAGCTAGAATGTAAATCGCTTCCGAAGTTTTCCAAAGTTGCCCGAAGTTGCTTCACAAGGAAACTTCAGGCGACATCGGAAAAACAAAGTGATCTGAGTGCCATCCTGCTGGCGATTTACATTCTAGCCGGCGGGAAGGCAGTTCGGGGAGATTGTCGCCCCGAAGAAGAGGAGATTTGTCACCAGGCGACTAATCTCCCCGAATCTGAACATGTGTCTCTGCCCTTACAGGGGTGGTTCACCTTCAAGTGAACTTTAATTAAGAGTGACCAATTATAAGCAACTTTTCAATTGTTCTTCATTATTTATTTTTCAAAGTTTTTTAATTATTTGCTTTCTTTCTAGTTTTAACATGGGGGGGGTCACTGACCCCACCTAAAAACAAATACTCTGTACAGCAACATATGTATTACTATTGTTACTTACCTTTCTATTCAGGCCTCTCCTATTCATATTCCAGTCTATTGATCAAATCAATGGCATTGTTGCTAGAGTAATTTGGACCCTATCAACCAGATGGCTGAAACTGCAAACTGGAGAGCTGCTGAGGAAAAGCTAAATAACTCAAAAAACACAAATAATAAAAAATGAAAAACAATTACAAATTATCTCCGAATATCACTCTCTACATCATACTAAAAGTTAACTCAAAGGTGAACATCCCCTTTAACCTATACTTGAGCTGTTGCAGCTGACATTAGTATGATTCCACTAGTTAGGGCACCAGTGAATGGCTATTGAATCATTAATGCTGTTTTCTCTATGCCAAAAGAAGTGGGTGTGAGTAGATTTTAATGGGTGCAAGTGGTTGGTAGTGCAGGGATTGTGACCAGTGAATAAATCTGCTTGTGTTTCTTTATTCATAGGACCTTGCTGCTGTTTGAACATAGCGACATTGTAGTCGTTTCATTGCTCACTGTGCTTTTTACTGGATCTGGAGGAGGGCCGTCAAAGGTATGTGTGTTCTCTGTGTTTTGTATACAGCTAGGTAATGTTGCTATATGTTACTACAGGTATGAGATCCACTATACAGAAACCCATTTTAAAAAATGTTACTGTAATAATAAAACAGTAACTTGTACTCAATCCAAATTAAGATATAATTAAACCTTATTGGAAGCAAAGTCGTCTTATTGGGTTTATTTAATGTTTACATGATTTTCTAGTAGACTTAATGTAAGAAGATCCAAATTATGGAAAGATCCGTTATCCGGAAAACCCCAGGTCCCGAGAATTCTGGATAACCGGTCCCATACCTGTACTTGCTATGAGTTATAAGACTTGTCACATGTCACTGCAGTTCTGCTGTGTTCTATTGTAGTTCCTAACACATTCAGTGGGTACACGGAGCTGCAATTCTGATACCGAAGTAGGATCACTGACCTAAAGAGATTTTTATTGATCTCTTTCTCCTGGTTTTTTTTCCCCTCACAGACTCGAGGAGCTGCATTTTTCATTATTGCTGTTATATGCTTGCTTCTTTTTGATAACGACGATCTCATGGCGAAAATAGCCGAGCACCGTATCCTTTTCAGAGTCCTTATTCTCCAAAATTGTCTCTCTAAGGATTAGCCACTATTAACTTAATTTTCTTTTCTATGATTTTATATATATATATCTCCAAAAGTTGCCAGCACTCTCAAAAAAAGGAATTAATTTGCCTGGGTGCAGAAACAACAAAATATCTCCAACAACTGTAGAAAGATCCGCACTCACAGGACTTATAGAGAAAAATAAATAATTTTAACGTTTCAGCCTACCCAAGCCTTTCTCACTTAGGGGCCAATTCATTAACTTCGAGTGACGAAATAGAAGAAAAAAACGTCGAATTTTGAAGTGTATTTTTTTGGCTAATTTGACCATCGTATGGGCTACTTCTACCTTCGACTACGAATCGAAGGATTCGAACTAAAAATCGTTTGACTATTCAACCATTCAATAGTCGAAGTACTGTCTCTTTAAGAAAAAACTTCGACCCCCCTAGTTCGCCACCTAAAAGCTACCAAACCCAATGTTAGCCTATGGGGAAGGTCCCCATAGGCTTGCTAACTTTTTTTGGTCGAAGGATAATCCTTTGATCGTTGGATTAAAATCCTTTGAATCGTTCGATTATTCCTTCGATAGTTCGATCTAAAGTATTTGCGCGAAATCCTTCGATATTCGAAGTCGAAGGATTTTCATTCCCCAGTCGAATATCGAGGGTTAATTAACCCTCGATATTCGACCCTTGATGAATTTGCCCCTTTGAATATCAAAGTCGAAGGATTTTGCGCAAATACTTCGATCGAATGATCGAAGGAATAATCGTTCGATCGAACGATTCAAAGGATTTTAATCCAACGATCGAAGGATTATCCTTCGACCAAAAATAGTTAGGCAAGCCTATGGGGACCTTCCCCATAGGCTAACATTGGGCTCGGTAGCTTTTAGGTGGCGAACTAGGGGGTCGAAGTTTTTTCTTAAAGAGACAGTACTTTGACTATGGAATGGTCGAATAGTCGAATGATTTTTAGTTTGAATCCTTCGATTCGAAGTAGCCCATTCGATGGTCGAAGTAGCCAAAAAAACTCTTCCAAATTCGAAGTTTTTTTTCTTCTATTCCTTCACTCGAAGTTAATGAATTGGCCCCTTTGTGTAAGACCCGTGAGTGCGGATCTTTTATTGAGGCAATGTAAAGTACTGAGCTGTTTTTTTCCTTATAAGTTCTGGATTAGCTGAAGGGCACCATGACAGTGCACTCACACACTTCATGTACCGAGCTTTTTCCCTCTTGGGAGTTGCTGACCATAAGGTAAATGTTCAGAAGAAATACTGATCTGTATACTGATGTTACTCCTGTCTCCCCTTGTATATAATCTTGGGTTTCTTTATCATGCACAAAATAAGGATGTGTAAATGGTGGAGCTCATCCTTCTGTAGTAGTGTCTCCTGGTTAGTTGCTGCTCTTGCACTTCAATCCGAAATTTGCTTCACATCAGTGTTACCCGCAACTGGCGCTGACCAACCTATCGAACAGAGTCGCTGCTATTAGTATCAATGTGGCTTTATTGAAACACACAACGTGACGTTATCGTGGCAGTGGGTGTACAGATAAACTAACGCGTTTCATGCCTACAAACTCGCACTTCCTCAGAGTCAAGTTTTCATCACGTGCTAACAACTTTATATAGGCTCACCAATACGTGTCAATCAGAGTAAAGTTAAAGTGCATACATAGTGATGGGAAAAATGCAGCGACTATTGGATATGTTGGTCAGCGCCTGTTGCAGGTAACACTGATGTGAAGCAAATTTCTTTATTATATTTACCAAACCCCATCCCATTGAAATTGAATTCATCATTCCTTGTCCTTTTAAAGGGGTGGTACACCTTTTAGTATGTTATAGAATGTCCAATTCTAAGCAACCTTTGAATTGGTCTTCATTATTTATTTTTTATTGTTTTTGAATTATTTGCCTTATTCTTCTGACTCTTTCAAGCTTTTAAATGGTTGTCACTGGCCCCATCTAAAATCAAATGCTCTGTAACGCTATACATTTATTGTTATTGCTACTTTTTATTACTCATTTTTCTAAGCCCTCTCCTATTCATATTCCAGTCTCTTATTCAAATTAATGCATGGTTTTTAGGGTAATTTGGACCCTAGCAACCTGATTGCTGAAATTGCTGGCGAAATGCTGAGTAAAAAGCTAAATAACACAAAAACCACAAATAATAAAAAAATGAAAACCAATTGCAAATTGTCTCAGAATATTACTATTATATCATACTAAAAGTTAACTCAAAGGTGAACAAATTGCTTTAATCTCAAGTGTTTTTGTTAATCATTTACCAAATGTATCTATTAATCTAACGTCATCTCTTTTCTTGTTGCTTACAGGGAGGAGTACTGTTGCTTGTGTTGGCTCTATGTTTCAATGTTGGTTTTCACGCAGCTTCCAGAAAGCTCTCTTTAGATATTGGTGGTGCCAAACGTCTTCAGGCTTTGTCTCACCTTGTCTCTGTAATAATACTGTGCCCATGGGTCATCATCCTTTCTGCAACTACTGAGGTAAAAGCAATATCGGCTTATATTACAGACCAACCTCATTTTCTGCTTGATAATTAGTGACGACCCCTAAGCTTAGCTTCTCCACAGCCACTCGGAGCCCACTGAGCAGACACTTTCCAAGATGGTGACCCCCTGTGACAAGTTTGAAGTCCTGGATCATTGCTTTTATTGACAAGCTGAAACTATAGGCTGGTGCAATAAGTTCAGTATATAAAATATGGCATTTTTAGCCACATTCATTTTTAGGGTTTAGTTCTCCTTTAAATTATAGTATTCAGTTTCAAACTGTGACTTCTTTAAACAAGGCACTCACCTGCAATATCAATAGAGCTGGAGAAGAACACTAACTTCTGTTTGCTTAATAGATTGAGTAGATTGGCTCCAAATTAAGGCAGGATATTTTAGTTACTTTGCCTGTTTCACTTGTGATTCTATGGTGCATTGTCTGTTGGGAAAGTAGAGGATTCACAGAGCCTCCAAACTTCCTGCAGTTCCCTTCATTTGCTGAAAGTATGTTGTAGAATTGCCAATTCTAAGTAACTTTTCAGTTGGTCATTATTTCTCTCTTATATTTTTTTCAATTATTTGCTGGCATCTTACTCTTTCCAGCTTTGAAATGGGGGTCATTGACCCAGTCTAAAAATCGAATGCTCTGTAAAGCTTCAAATGTTTTTTTGTTTTTTTTTCAAATGTACTTTTTATTACTCATTTTTCTACTAAGGCCTCTCCTATTCATATTCCGGTCTCTTATTCAAATCGGTGCATGGTTGCTAGGGTAATTTGGAGCCCAGCAACCAGACTGCTGAGATTGCAAACTGGAAATCTGCTGAATAAAAAGCTAAATAACTCCAAAACCAGAAATAGAAATTGAAAAGCAAAATTTACTCAGAATATCACTCTCTACATCATACTAAAAGTTAATTTAAAGGTAAACACCTTTAAAACTATGAAGTAAAAAGGAACTGCAGCCATGCACAGTTTAGTCCTTGGGCCAGTTGGATGGTTCATATGGGAACTTTAAGACATTTGCCTTTTCAGTTTGGAACCCAAACTAATGACCCTGGCAACCAGACTTTAGTAGAATGTCATAATGAAGTTCAGCAAGACAAGGCTTGAAATAAAAAATTTAAAAAAATTCCTGTTCACTTGATGTATTGCCCCATTAATGTTGGCTTCTATCTTGTATTTATTTCAGAGCAAAGTAGAGTCCTGGTCTGCACTCATAATGCCTTTTATGACTGTCATTTTTGCTGTCATGATTATGGATTTCTATGTAGAATCTGTTTGTTCGGTTAAAATGGAGCCATCAAAATGTGCACGTTATGGGTCCTTCCTCATTTTTACTAGCGCACTGCTGTTGGGTAATTTCTGGACCCATCCAATAACTGACCAGCTTCGGGCCATGAATAAGCCTGCGCACCACCAAAGTACTGAACATGTGCTTTCTGGAGGTGTAGTGGTCAGCGCCATCTTCTTCATTCTGTGTGAGTATTACCCTTTTGTAAACTGCATCAAATGATTGTCTGTTTGTGGTGAAATATACCCTGTATATTTCATATTTGCATGTGTGAAACTCCTGCTTGAAGAAAAAATAAATAAATATATATATATATATTTCTTCAAAACTGGAGCACTCTTGTAATCAGAGAGCAGCTGCCTGGGTGCAGGATTCACAAAATTATGTAAACCAAACACTGTACAAAAACCGCACTCACAGGACCTGTTAATGGTGCAAAAAAATATTTGTTTATTTCGACGTTTCGGCTCCTGTACTTGAGCCTTCCTCAGGTGGTGGAAGGCTCCAGTACAGGAGCCAGAACGTCGAAATAAACAAATATTTTTTTGCACAAATTTTTTTATACAAATAAGGTCCACACTGTCAGGACATTAAAAAAACGTTTTAACTATTTTAATAGGGTAGAGTGTAGGAGAGGTTGAATCTAAATGTTTGTGTGCTAAGTAAGTGCTTTAAGTTACACACTTTTTCTCTTGCCTAGATTGGGGGACACAGGCACCATGGGGATAAGGATCCTGTTGCTGGAGGATGGACACTAAACAGTTAACGAAGCTCCTCCTCCGGCACTGGGCTTTATCCCCTGCCTACTTCCTGCAACCTTCAGTTTTTCTTTAGTGTCCTCAGAAGGAGGACGGATACTTTGGCAGGGAGCAGTGGTATAGAGGCATTCATGTACCATGCCAGCTATGGGGGTCAGAGTTACCTTTTCCAGAACCCCCCCAGCCGACATCACCCTGTTTTTTGAGGTTGATTTTATTATTTTGTGCCCCTTAGAGCCTTTCCGCTCCACGGAGGTCTGCAGGCTGAGGCTCCCCTCATTACCCTGTGACTACAGGCCGCCCCAGTGGTCGTTTTCAGGGTCAAGGCACCAGCATTGGGCACTATTCGGCTGGCATGGAGGGGTAAGTAGCCTCGCGATTTCCCCTTTTCCCCCTTATATAATCCCTAAGGGCATTTTTTCACCTTGTACTGCGGGCCCTTCCTAGAATAGAGTAGAGCTCGGCCCAGTCCTTAAGGATGCGCGCTCTGGCGCGGCCACCATGCGGTGCGGCCGCCATGCGGCGAGGCCGCCACTCAGCGCGGCCGCCATAGTACTGAGGGCCGTGTTCTTCATGCGGGAGCCTCTTCCGGATTCCTCGACGTCATCGGCGGCCATCTTGCGCGCCTTGCGCGTCCTTAGGAGGAGGCGCACGTCCGCCATTTTTCTTGTGGGCTACACATGCGGCAGCCTCTTCCGGTTTCCTCCGACGTCATCGGCGGCCATCTTGCGCGCCTGTTACATGCGCCACTCGATCCGGAGCGTTCTTACTGTCTCTGTGTGAGAGACTGCGGCTGCTTCAAACTGTAAGTTTTTACTTACAATGCTTCCTTAACTCTCAGTTAGTGAGAAGCTTATCATTTTTCTCTCTTTTTTCTGCAGATATCGTCACTGCTGCTAGAAAAGGTCCCTTTATTCCCTGCCTACTTCTAGGGTCATATTAGTCAGGGACTACTCATTAAACATGGCTGACAAGGTGGACACTAGATCCACTCTTAGGCACAAACAGGCAGTTTCCTTTTTTGCATGCACTGGGTGTAAGGCCAAATTTTCAGGCGCTTCTGCTGAATCGTTGTGTGTATCTTGCCAGGAGGGTTCTAGCCCTACCATTTCCCAACCTAATGCCACCCTACCATCCGGCTCAGCGGCAGCTTCGGCTAGCCAGGGTAGCTCGGATTCTGAGCTGGTGCGAGCACTAACCTTATCGCTGGCAGGACTTCAGAACCTCGCCAGGATACCGGAGACCTTAGACAAGGTACTAGAACACCTATCTGGGCAACCACCCAAGATAGGAGCGCAGGCCCAGGCTGCCACTTCCAAGCGACAGCTTCCTTCCCCACCGGACTCCCCTGTGGAGCAGGAAGAATTTTCAGGAGAAGAGGGCCAGATTCTTTCAGGGGACGAATGTGATCAGGAACAGGATTCCCCTCGTTCCCATAAGGAGGTAGAAAACCTTATCCAGTCTGTTCTTCAGACTTTAAATATTGAGGACTCTGTGACTAATGCTGAACCAAGCAAAAATATCTTCAAAAGACAGAAGAAGTCGTCCACAGTCTTTCCAGCCTATGAACAGCTGGAAGACATTATCAAAGCACAATGGAAGACGCCAGATCGTAAGGTTCAACTCTCCCGGCGTTTCACTTAGTCTTACCCTTTTCCACAGGAGTGTATTGACCTCTGGTCCTCTCCTCCTACTGTAGACCCTCCTGTGTCCCGGCTGTCCAAGACCACAACCATACCTGTGGCGGATGCAGCATCCTTTAAGGACCCCATTGATAGACGTCTAGAAGGTTTCTGCAAAGCCATCTTCTCAGCAGCAGGTGCGGCCCTACAACCCATCTTCGCAACTGCATGGGTGTCACGAGCAATGGAAGTCTGGGTCGAGCAAGTAGCACAGCTCATTGGCTCAGAGGACCCATCTACTGATCAGATCCTGTCCCAGATCGCTGACGCAAATGCCTACATCTGTGAGGCAGCACTAGATGCCGCTAAACTAATTGCTAGAGCCTCAGCTCAGTCCATTGCAGCTAGGCGTTTTCTATGGCTGAAGACATGGTCAGCAGATATAACGTCAAAGAGATCGCTAGTCAGTCTTCCCTTCGGTGGAAAACAGCTTTTCGGGGCAGAGCTTGAAAAAATAATATCTCAGGCTACTGGGGGTAAGAGCACCCTTCTTCCACAGAACCGACCCAAGTGTCCCACTTTCAAGAGGAGGCCATTTCTCCGGCCCTTTCGTCAGGGGCAGAGACAGAGGTCACAGACAGATAAACATCAGTCGGCGGGTCGTTCCAGGTTTCAGTCCAAGCCAAGCTCCAGCTGGTCTGCAACTCGACATGCCAACAAGCCCTCTCAAGACAAGTCTTCCTCCGCATGAGGGGGTGCCCACCCCCGAGGGCATTCTCTTAGGCGGCCGCCTAAGACACTTTCGGGAGGTGTGGGACCAGCAGATACAGGATCCCTGGGTACGGAAGATTGTAGCCCAGGGTTACCTCATAGACTTTGTTCAGATTCCCCCACCACGGTTCTTCGTGTCCCGCCTGCCACCAAGGGAACCCAAGCGCTCTGCATATCTGTCTGTCGTTCACGACCTTGCAGCCTCGGGGGTCATACAACACGTTCCTCCCCGCGACAGAGGTCGAGGCTTCTATTCCAACCTTTTCATTGTACCCAAAAAAGACGGTTCTTATCGTCCGGTTCTGGACCTCAAGAGGGTGAACAGATACGTCCGCAAACAACATTTCAAGATGGAGTCGGTGCAATCAGTTCTTCTGTCCTTAGACAAAGGGGAGTTCATGGCGGTTCTCGACATCAAGGACGCCTACCTACACATACCAATTCATCCCAACCATTACAGATTCCTTCGTTTCTTTGCCGCAGGAGAACATTGGCAATTTGTGGCTCTCCCCTTCGGACTCTCCTCCGCTCCACGAGTCTTCACAAAGGTGATGGCGGCAGCCCTGACAGAACTGCGACTCCAGGGGGTGGGGGTCATTCCATACTTAGACGATCTTCTCATCAAGACCCCGTCTCTGTCCCAAACCTCTATCCACCTTCACAGGGTGATGACAACTCTATCCAAGCTGGGTTGGCTCATCAACCATCAGAAGTCAGTGTTCACACCCTCACAAAGGACGGAATACCTTGGTCTAACCTTGGATACATCCAGGGGAAGGGCCTTCCTTCCCCCAGACAAGATAGCTTCCTTCCGCACTCGGCTATTAGCCATTCAGAGAAACACGTCCATACCATTACGGATTGCCATGAGAGCCCTGGGAACGATGGTAGCCTCTTTTCCAGCAGTGCCTTATGCTCAACTCCACACAAGACCGCTGCAGAGATTAATACTGCAGCACCAGAAGAGGGTTCATGGGAACCTGGACCGCAGAATATTGGTGACAGGACCAGTTCGAGATTCCATGTCATGGTGGCTTCGACCTCTGACACTACAGTCCGGGAAGCTCTTCCCCAACCACTCGTGGACTGTAGTCACGACAGATGCCAGTCTCCAGGGCTGGGGAGGGGTCCTCGACAGCCTCACTGTTCAGGGCAGGTGGAGCACAGAGGAAAGCTCCCTTCCCATCAACATCTTAGAACTCAGGGCCATACGGCATTCCCTATCCCATTGGACAACCCGCCTGAAGGGTCGGCTGATTCGTGTACAATCAGACAACATGACGGCAGTAGCCTACATCAATCATCAGGGAGGCACAAGAAGCCAGGCTGCCCTAGCAGAGGCTCGAGAGATTCTTCTGTGGGCAGAAAACAACGTACCAGCCATATCGGCGGTACACATCCCAGGAGTGGACAACTGGGCAGCAGACTTCCTCAGTCGAGAGACCGTGGACCAAGGAGAGTGGAGCCTTCATCCCGATGTGTTTCAGGAGATCGTGGCACGCTGGGGTCCGCCCGGGGTGGACCTGATGGCCTCTCGCTACAACAACAAACTGCCAGTATACATGGCAAGAAGCAAGGACCCGTTCGCGATAGCAGTAGACGCGCTCGTGGCTCCATGGCCATTTCGAAGGGTGTACGTGTTTCCTCCCTTGGCCCTACTTCCGAGGGTCATCAGACGGATAAAGGAACAAGCAGTAGAAGCGATCCTGGTAGCTCCCTTCTGGCCCCGAAGACCCTGGTTCGCAGAGCTCATGTTGCTAGCAGCAGAGGCTCCCTTCCGACTCCCAGTCAGAGAAGACCTGTTGTCACAAGGACCGCTGTTCCACCCGAATTCTCCACGGCTGGATTTAACGGCGTGGCTCTTGAAGCCCTCATCCTCTCCAACTCTGGGGTTCCCACGGAGGCCATTCCTACATTAATGAAGGCCAGGAAGCCGGTGTCTGCTCGCATCTATCACAGGGTGTGGAAGACCTTCATTGCTTGGTGCGAGAACAACTCAGAGAACCCACAGGTCCTACATGAGCGAAACATATTGCGGTTTCTACAAGAAGGCTTGAATAAGGGCCTGGCACTTAGTTCTCTGAAGGTTCAGGTTTCGGCCCTATCCATCTTGTTCCAACATCAGTTGGCATTGCGACCTAACATTAAGACTTTCCTTCAAGGCGCCCTTCGACAGGCCCCTCCATATCGGCATCCTGTCTCTCCGTGGGATCTCAATTTGGTGCTATCTGCTCTGCAAGATCCTCCATTTGAACCTCTCCGGGAGGTCCCTCTATCTACCTTAACCATAAAGACGGTGTTCCTGCTAGCAATCACCTCGGCCAGACGGGTGTCGGAACTGGCAGCCTTATCATGCAAGCCTCCCTTCACTGTATTCCATGAAGATAAGGTGGTGCTACGACCAACTCCAGAGTTCCTTCCCAAGGTGGTGTCGGACTTCCATATTAATCAGGATATGGTGGTGCCGTCCTTTTGTCCACATCCTAAGTCGGCACTTGAGAAGAAGCTTCACACCCTAGATTTGGTGCGCACCTTGAGGGTTTACATCTCCGCGACTAAGAGTATCAGGAGAGTGGATAGTCTGTTTGTCATTCCAGAGGGTCCTCGAAAAGGCCTCCGCCCTTCTAAGGCTACTATCTCAAGATGGATCAGAACAGCCATCATCAGAGCCTACGCAGCTAAGAGTAGAACTCCGCCTGCCGGAATCCGGGCTCACTCCACCAGATCCCTCAGCACTTCTTGGGCGGTTCGCCACCAAGCTTCCGCTGAACAGGTTTGCAGGGCAGCAGTGTGGTCCTCCATTCACACCTTCTCCAAATTCTATAAGATACATTCCTTCGCTTCAGCAGAAGCAAGCTTTGGGAGAAGGGTACTTCAGGCTGTTGTTTCCTGAGCCCTGGGGATGATAAGTCCCGCCCTCATGGGTAGCTTTGGGACGTCCCCATGGTGCCTGTGTCCCCCAATCTAGGCAAGAGAAAATTGGATTTTTGTACTTACCGTTAAATCCATTTCTCTTGTACTACATTGGGGGACACAGGCCTTCCCTCCCTGTATTATCAGATGTTTAATCATTTTGTAGTTATAGTTCAAGTTTAAGGGGGCGAGGTTTCTCCTCTGTTTGCAAGTTGACTTCTCCGGGTGGTCCTTCCTTCTTCGGCCAGAAAACTGAAGGTTGCAGGAAGTAGGCAGGGGATAAAGCCCAGTGCCGGAGGAGGAGCTTCGTTAACTGTTTAGTGTCCATCCTCCAGCAACAGGATCCTTATCCCCATGGTGCCTGTGTCCCCCAATGTAGTACAAGAGAAATGGATTTAACGGTAAGTACAAAAATCCAATTATTGTTGTAATATGTGTAGGTTAATTATGTGACGTATACTGATAGTCATGCTGACACATCTATCTCAATCTCACTAATGTTCCCGCCATTTCTGTGTATTTAAAACATTTCTGTAATTGCGGTCAGTACTTTGAGAAAGGCCTCTGAAGAGGTCGAAACGTTAGTCTCCTATGTGAATAAAAGTTTTTTAATTTCTGAGAGTGCGGGCCTTATTTGTATAGTATTTAATTTGATTTTGGACACTGCACCCAGGCATCTGTGAACTTTGTGACGTGAGTGCCGACTCCTCCATTGAATATATATCTATATATATATATCTAGCATCGAGCATTCTGAATAACAGGCCCCATATCTGTGTGTGTGTGTATGAATATATATATATATATATATATATATATATATATATATATATATATATATATATATATATATATATATATATATATATATATATATATATATATATATATATATATATATATATATATATATATATGTGTATATACACACATAGATGCACTATGACCTGCTTACTCTACCAGGAGCCAAGATACCTGCCATAATGTTTCTGGATTATTAAATTTTGTATACTATGAGCTCAAAATACTAGGGGCGCACCAAATCCAGGATTCAGCCAAGGTTCAGCCTTGTTCAACAGGATTCGGATTCTTCCGAATCCAAAAAAATCATGTGATTTATCGTCATGCAAACGAGGTAGTCAAAAAATGTTTTACTCTTTTCATTTTTATATATTCTTTTTTTTTTTGCTCTCTTTCCCCCTCATTTCCCAGTTTTTTATATTCAAATTAGGGTTCAGAATTAGTTCGGTATTCAGGTGAATCTTTCATAAAGGATTCAGAATCGGCTGAATCCTAAGATAGGACATTTGGTGCATCCCTACAAAATACTATATGATATATAATGAAGCAGGAAGGGGTGGGACCTTTAGTATCAGAGGGGGGTCAGCTGGTTGATGAAAACAAAATAAAAGCGCAGATTCTGATTTCATATTTTTCGTCTGTCTACACAATGAGTAACTAATGATGCATGGTTCACACATGAGGAAATTCAAAAGAGACTAGAACATGTTAAGATAAACAAAGGTCCAGGGCCAGATGGTATTCATTCCAGGGTACTTAGCGAGCTTAGCTCTGTGATTGCCAAACCTCTTTACTTACGGTAATTTTTCAGGATTCATTGAGGTCTGGCATAGTTCAGAGAGACTGGCGAATTGCTAATGTGGTGCCTCTATTCAAAAAAGGATCCCGTTCTCAGTCTCAAAACCATAGGCCAGTTAGTCTGACGTCAGTGGTAGGAAAGCTTTTCGAAGGGTTAATAAAGGATAAGATACTGGACTTTATAGCAAATCATAATACTATGAGTGTGTGCCAGCATGGTTTTATGCATAATAGATCTTGCCAGACTAACTTAATTTCTTTTTATGAGAAGGTAAGCAGGGACCTTGATTCTTGGATGGCAATGGATGTGATTTACTTAGACTTTGCTAAAGCATTTGATAAAGTGCCACACAAAAGGTTACTGTATAAATTAAGGAATGTTGGTCTAGAACATAGAATTTGTACCTGGATAGAGAACTGGCTAAAAGATAGACTACAAAGAGTGGTGGTAAATGGAACATTTTCTAATTGGACCAGTGTTGTTAGTGGAGTACCGCAGGGCTCTGTACTAGGTCCCTTGCTTTTCAACTTGTTTATTAATGACCTGGAGGTGGGCATTGAAAGTACTGTTTCTATTTTTGCAAATGATACTAAATTGTGCAGAACTATAGGTTCCATGCAGGATGCTGCCACTTTGCAGAGTGATTTGACTAAACTGGAAAACTGGGCAGCAAACTGGAAAATGAGGTTCAATGTTGATAAATGCAGGTTATGCACTTTGGCAAAAATAATATAAATGCAAGTTATACACTAAATGGCAGTGTGTTGGGAGTTTCCTTAAATGAGAAGGATCTAGGGGTCTTTGTAGATAACATGTTGTCTAATTCTGGGCAGTGTCATTCTGTGGCTACTAAAGCAAATAAAGTTCTGTCTTGCATAAAAAAGAGCATTAACTCAAGGGATGAAAACATAATTATGCCTCTTTATAGGTCCCTGGTGAGGCCTCATCTGGAGTATGCAGTGCAGTTTTGGACTCCAGTCCTTAAGAGGGATATAAATGAGCTGGAGAGAGTGCAGAGACTAAGTGCAACTAAACTGGTTAGAGGGACGGAAGACTTAAATTATGAGGGGAGACTGTCAAGGTTGGGGTTGTTTTCTCTGGAAAAAAGGCGCTTGCGAGGGGACATGATTACACTTTACAAGTACATTAGAGGACATTATAGACAAATAGCAGGGGACCTTTTTACCCATAAAGTGGATCACCGTACCAGAGGCCTCCCCTTTAGACTAGAAGAAAAGAACTTTCATTTGAAGCAACGTAGGGGGTTCTTCACAGTCAGGACGGTGAGGTTGTGGAATGCACTGCCTGGTGATGTTGTGATGCTGATTCAGTTAATGCCTTTAATTGTGATACTAAACTCTATAGTTAGTATAGATATGGTTATATAGAATTTATGTGAAAGTAGGGAGGGGTGTGTGTATGGATGCTGGGTTTTCATTTGGAGGGGTTGAACTTCATGGACTTTGTCTTTTTTTCAACCTGATTTAACTATGTAACTATAGAACTGTGGCAGAACCTTTTTTTTTTTTTTACACTTTCCCAAATACTAATGTTGAATTTTTGCAGCTGCACAAATCTTGGCATCCTCTTCAAGGAAAGGACAGAAGGGCACGCTGGTGGGTTACTCCCCTGAGGGCACACCACTGTATAACTTTATGGGAGATGCTTTGCACAGTACTTCGCCCTCCATGCCCAGGTTCCTGAAAGATTCACTGAAGCAAATCCTGGAAGAGTACGACTCCAGACAGATCTTCTATTTCCTGTGTCTGAATCTGGTATGTTCTTCCTCTGGTCAATGTGCAGTGATGAGTCTCCTATAGATGAGGGCTCAATTGAGTAGATGGTGTAGACTCCAGTCAAGTTTGTGAAAGCAACTTTAACAGGTATACAATATAATCAAATAAATGGAAACTAATAATGCTTTAGTATGTGCTAAACAACATATAATGGTTCCTAATTGAGCCAATCATGGACCCAAGACAATGGCTTCCCGATATACTATCTGATCAAGATTTAGGCCCTTAAAGGAGCCAGCCCTACAGAATAGTAACCACTGCTCTAAGGCTATGGGCACATAGGCTGAAGGCTCCAGTTACTCCCAGCCTGCATATTTTTGCATTCTGAGAGAAGTGGATCTGCTCCATTTATTTGAATCCGATCAGCCTGCATGCGAACACACCGCAGAAAGAACTCCACTTCTTTCTGTGTGTGCATGCACTGGCAGATCTGATTCAAATCAATAGAGCAGGGAGCAGTTCCACTTCTCTTAGCCTGCACATTGCACATCACACATCACAGGCTGAGAGCAGCTGGAGCCCCTCCGCTTGTGTGTCTATAGCCTAAGGGCAGGTACGGGACCCGTTATCCAGAAAGCTCTGAATTACAGAAAGACCATCTTCCATAGACTCCTTTTTATCAAAATAATCCAAATTTTTAAAAAATTTTCCTTTTTCTCTGTAATAATAAAACAGTAGCTTGTATTTCCTTATTGGAAGCAAAACCAGCCTATTGGGTTTATTTAATGTTTACATGATTTTCTAGTAGACTTAGGGTAGGAAGAGCCAAATTACAGAATGATCTGTTATCCGGAAAACGTCAAGTCCCAAGCATTCTGGATAATAGGACTTACTGGGACCTACGTTGGCCTACCATGGGGACTCGAGGGGATATATTTTCCCCCATACCAAGTTTGAGCTAATAGGCTCCTCATCTTATATACACAACAGACTAGTTTCACACAGATTCCATTAGTGCGTACATGCATACTTCTGTGTTGCATTTAGTTTTTTCTAAAGGTGCAAGCAGTATAAAACTGCATCAGGTTAGTTGCATGTACATTAAGTTGCCTTAAGCTGTCGGTGGCATGACCAAAGCAACTATATACTTGGTCATTGTGCTATGATTCAGCCAATTAGGCTAACTGAGTCAGTAGTTTGACTGTAGAGATAATCTCTACTGCCTGCGTTATAAGTCTGATACTTGTTTAGTGGTAACATTTTAATCCATTCAATGTTTTGTAGGCTTTCACGTTTGTGGAACTCTTCTATGGCGTGTGGACCAATAGTCTGGGCTTATTATCTGACGGATTCCACATGTTGTTTGACTGCTCTGCATTAGTGATGGGCCTTATTGCTGCATTAATGACTCGCTGGAAAGCAACCCGAATCTTTTCATACGGGTATGTGCATTTATACAGTGATGGCTAGTAATACCTCAGTTGCCTTGGTTGCTGCTTTTGTAATAGAAGATAATTCCCTCTATTACTTGTAGGAACTCGTACAGGTATTGGCTTTAATGAGTGCTGAGATGTACCTGTAACCACATAATACAAGACATCCCTAAAAAACACTACAATGAAAGTCTTCTTTTCTATTTTTTCAGGTATGGCCGGGTAGAAATTCTGTCTGGATTTATCAATGGTCTGTTTCTGATGGTTATAGCATTTTTCGTGTTTATTGAGGCGGTGGCCAGGATATTTGACCCTCCAGATATCAATACAGACATGCTTACTGTAAGTTGAAGAAGTGATTGTATGCACCCGTGTTTTAACAAATGGGGCTGAAAGTGCAAGTGCATATATCTTGGCATTTATAACCTATTATAATAATTTATCTATAAAAGATGGTAAAGAATGGTGTACATTACCAGTGCTGGGCTGCCAACTAAAACCATTAACCTAGCCATCAAACTGGTTTGGGAACTGCTCGTGGACCTCTCTTTATCTCCTACTTTTTCACCCTTAGAGCTTCCCTAACTTTTAGCCATTGAAATTATTTTATTACTTCTTGATAAGGCTGTTTTATAGGGATATGCCAAATCCATTTTGGGATAGTTCTGTTCAGTAGTGATTCTATAAGGGCAAGGGCACATGAAGCATAATGCTTCTCTCCACCTGCGGATTTTAATGAGAGAAGCAGATCAACTCAAAATAATGACTTCTTCTATCTGCACTGACAAGCAGGCAATATTCTAGCCTGATTCCCGCTCCATGTAACTACACGCAGACAGAAGATGTACTTTTCAGTCCAGACAGATGAAGCCGCTGATCTGTTCTCTCTACCTCATTAATATCATCAGAAGGAGAAAAACATTCTATATGCTTAGTGTGCCCTTGCCTTAAAGGAGAACTATAGTGGAAATTTAAATTTGATATAAGCTTCCTCATACTGAAGTAAGAAACTTTCTAAAAACAATCAATTAATATTTCTGCATTGTTTCTGAAATAATCAAGTTTATATTCACTATTCCTCTCTCAGCATCTGTTTATCTACATTCTCTCTTCATGCAGCAGTTGGGTCTCAGATGACTGACCCAAAGGGGCTTCTTTTCCTAGCAGATATATTAGAGCTCACTCAAATAACTGATTCCAGTACAAACAAAATATAACAAAATAACTGCCTTTTGCGCAAATTATGCATGTAGATGTCTGGTGATTTTAATAGAGTGAGCTCTAATACATCTTCTAGGCAAAAGGAGCCCCCCTATAAGATATATTGGATCATTCATCTGACACCCAACTCCTGAATGAAGACAGAATGAGGAGAAACAGATGCCGAGAGAGAGGAATAGTGAAGATAAACTTCATTATTTCAGAAACTGCACAGAATTTTTAACTGATTGTATTTAGAAAGATTCTAATTTCAGTATGCTGAAGCTAATATTACATTTTCATTCTCACGATCCTTCCTCTTTAAGAACCCTACATACATTATTGTGCTGAATATCAAACTGAATCTGAAGCCTAATTTACATGTTCACATTTTAACTAAATACCCAAAAGGTTGCTTTTTGCCTTGTGTATGTTTGTGTGTGAGGCACAATGAAGGAGAGGGACCATGTGAAAGTTGAGGGATTGGGATGGTGATGTCCATCGGTCTGCTGTTTGTTGGATCTACAGCAGCTCATTTTGTTGTACTCTGCCTATAAAGCATAAATAACGCCTTTAGTTACTCTGTAAAGGGACAATATACTCCCTTGTTCAGCATTCATTCAATCAACAGAGCTTGTGTTGAAAGTTACGTTCCACCTATTGTTTTAATCACAATAAATCTATGGGGTTTTTTTTGTTTCTTGATGTAAACATGAAAATTGAAGCTACGCCATGTATGATCCTTGTGGGGCAGATCATTTAGTATATTCAGCACAAGCCCTATTGAAAGAACTCGTATCGAACAAGTCGATATAGCTTGCCATGAATTAGGGTAGTTACTGATCCTTCAGGAATGTATTCAGTGGGTCATAAACTACCTACATTTGGAGCCAAAATACCATGTGTGGAAATAGCCAAAGGCAAACTTCTTTTGATAGACCTTTTTGTACAAAAATATTTGCTTTAGTTGTAGGTACTGTACATGTCTGTATATGTGTTGCACTATTAGTATACTCTTTGTAACTATGTGCTGTCTCTTTCTTCCTGATAGCCTGTCTCAGTTGGAGAACTGATTGTAAACCTTGTCGGTATCTGTGCTTTCAGCCATGCCCATTCCCATGGGGCTTCTCGAGGAGGGTGTCCTTCTCATGATCATGGCCATTCTCACCATGGACACAGTCATGGGCACAACCACTCACATAGTGACCATGGACACGCCCATAACCATGGACATACCCACAATCATGGACACTCTCATGGGTCTGCTGGAGTAGGGATGAATGCAAATATGAGAGGTAAGTGCAGTTTTTTATCTCCATTTTAAACATGCACTTCTATCTAGCCTATCTTTTTTTCAGCTGATTTTTCAACAAATCTGAGCATCCTAAGGGTAAGGTCATACTGGGTGTTTCGGGGAGATTTAGTCGCCTGACGACTAATCGCCTCGTCTTTGCGTCGACTAATCCCCCCGAACGCCTTCCCTCACTCTTGCACTGGCTAAAATGAAAAATCGCTGGCCCTAAGCACACGTGGCAATTCATTTTCTGAAGTCGGCCAAAGTTTCCTCGTGAGGCAACTTCGGAAAATGAATCGCCGCGTGTGCTTAGCGCCAGCGATTTTTCATTTTAGCCAGCGCAGAGTGAAGGAAGGCGTTCGGGGAGATTGATCGCCGCAAAAACTAGGTGATTAGTCGCCAGGTGACTAAATCTCCCCGAAACGCCCAGTGTGACCTTACCCTTTGCCGATTTGTGGTCTAGGTTGTACCTGCGGCTATAGGTACTATGATAAGGCTGTGGGATAGTTTATGATAAGGGTGTGGGATAGTCTATGATAAGGATGTGGAATAGTCTATGATAAGGCAAGATGGTATAATGCTAAATGAATATTTGCACTGGGTACTCTCGTATACCCATATCTGAAGTGCTCCCAAATGGATTATTGCCAACGCTGCACCAGAAATGGTATTTTGCCATTGTTTGCCACTACTAGTTATGGCTCTGCCCATTGATAGAACCAAATGAGTGCAAATGTTTATTCTGTGTATTTTGCCCTCTCTCCCAATATGATGCTGTTGTTCAGACCCACACAAAATTGAGCGGTAGAGAAAGAAAGTGCACAATGAGAAAATAACTTCATAAAAATTCCCTTTCTTTTTCCTAGGTGTATTCTTACATGTATTGGCAGATACGCTTGGAAGCGTTGGAGTCATTGTATCCACCATCCTGATTCGACAGTTCGGCTGGCTCATTGCAGACCCCTTATGCTCACTATTCATTTCTGTATTAATATTTGCCAGTGTTCTGCCTTTGCTTAATGATGCCTGCCAGGTGATTCTTCTGAGGATACCACAAGAAACTGAAAAAGGAGTAAACATTGCCCTTGAAAAGGTTAGAGTCCTGCATACCTCATGTTTTAATGTGACAGGATTATATGAAATAGGCTCCATGATTTTACCCTGGGTCCCTGCATCACTATTGTCTGTTCTGACAAATGTTAACTTTATCTATAAATACATATATCATTTTATCTTTTGTTCTAGATTTCTAACATTGATGGTCTAATCTCCTACCGGGATCCACATTTCTGGCGCCATTCTGCCTCTCTTGTTGCAGGGACTATACATGTTCAGGTGATGTCGGATGTTGTAGAGCAGAGGATCATCCAGCAGGTAAGTGCACTTCAGTCTCTCTGCTCATTATACTTCAAAGCATTATAGAATTAGAAGAGAAATTTTAATTTGGGGCCATCTAACTAAAGTACAGACCATGAACTAACAGGGGTTTGTTTATGTTAACACACTTTAGGGTGTGTCTGACTTGTCTTCCCCCCTCCCTTCATTTCCCTGGGGTATATAGGTAAAGGCGGCCATAGACGTAAAAATAACGATCTTTTCTGGAAAATATCTTTCCAAGAAACAATCCTTTGTTTCAATACACACGTGTAGAGCAGAATCGTCTGATATACAGATAGAAACAATAGAATTCTACCTGTATATGACGATTCAGCACTAACAATGGCCGATGTTCAGGTGCCTTCAAAGTTCAAAATTAGTTTAGTACGATATTATCTGTGCATCTATGGCCACCTTAACAGTAATTTGAATGAAACTTCACTAATATCTTAATTATTTGACTGAAATGTACTGGGCCTTATTAACTAAGAAAGGTAAAACATGCAAGTAGTAACTCTGGACTTTGCACATGTTCAACTTAGAGAGTGTTCAGCAAGGAAGCCTTGTACTTCACACCTTAACTAAGTTATTATAGGTTCAGCAGGAGTATTGACACTAGGCACTGTATGTATTTTCACACCTACAGGTCTGTTCATGTTATTTTGCCTAGAACTGTGCCCACTGTTAAAGGCCCACTCTCTCTTTACTTTATGTATATGACCTAAAGTAATTCTGGGGCAGTAAAGAGTACATTTTACCTATAGTAAGGATTTGTATCTTTTCTATACGAGATGTAATCTATTAATGAATGCAGGCTCACAGAGGCTATAGAGATGTTTTTTTTATCTCTTGGTTTATGGGTTATAGCAAAAAAAAAAAATCACCAGCGATTGGCCTTGTGGGGAAATATTCTATTCATGGAAAACATGGAAATACCTATTTTTTTTTAACTACATTATTTGTCATCAGGATCTGGCGACAAGCCTCTCGTAGCTGGGTTTGTTGCAGGGCAGGAAAACACTGCCACCACATAATATAAAGTTGAAATCTCAGAGGGGAAATCATTGGCATCCTAATATGCTAGTATTAAATAACAAATGTTACAGAAAGTTTAAAGACAGAGGGAAATGAAAGTGGAGGAGAGAGAGGCATTCTAGGGCAGATCAGGAAGAGGAGACTACGTATGAGGAAGACATGGATGACTAAAGGAATGATTAATATTTAAGTGAGACATGAAGGTGCAATGACATTGTAATACAGGTATGGGACCTGTAATCCAGAATGCTCGGGAACCGGGGTTTTTCCAGAAAACAGATCTTTCCGTAATTTAGATCTTAATACCTTAATCTACTAGAAAATCATGTAAATATTAAATAAACCCAATCGGCTGGTTTTGCATCCAATAAGGATTAATTATATCTTAGATTTGATTAAGTACAAGCTACTGTTTTATTATTACAGAGAAAAAGGAAATAATTTTTAAAAATCTGGATTATCTGGATAAAATGGGAGACGGACTTTCCTTAATTCGGGGCTTTCTGGATAATGGATCCCATACCTGTATATTACGACTGGATTACCAATAGGACACACTCTGTTTTATTATTACAGAGAAAAAGGAAATCCTTTTTAAAAATCTGGACTATTTGGATAAAATGGGAGTCTATGGAAGACAACCTTTCTGTAATTGGGACCTTTCTGAATAACTGGTCCCATACCTGTACCCTCAGAGACTGGAGGACAAGGGGGTACAAATGAAATTGGGAAGCTGCAGCAGGCAGTTTTGGGCACTACTCAACATAAATTGATACCGGGAGCTCTTAGTGTGGCTCATTTGTAAACAATGGGCAAAGTTGCACCTGGCAACCAATCACATTTTGCTTCCATTGTTCAGCCTGCAGCTGGCTGCAAAAAAAGCCAGTCACTGATTGGTTGCCATTGGTTACTGCCCATGTGCAAATATGCCCAGTCTTTATAAAAGAGCCCTAGTGTGCCTAAAAGCAGATCTGCTGGGAAACCCAGTTGACAATAAGTGGTGTATATAAAAACTGAATTCTATAATATAAATGACTTTCTGGAGTGAACTCAGCTCTGTCTGTTTGAACAACAGGTAACGTCCATTCTAAAGGATGCCGGAGTCAATAACCTCACTGTACAAGTGGAGAAAGAAGCTTACTTCCAGCATATGTCTGGCCTTAGTACCGCATTTCAAGATGTCCTTGTCATGACCAAACAGATGGACACTATCACATACTACAAGGATGGGACTTATATCATGTGACCGAAAACATCCAACAGTATTTATCCGCCTTTTGTCCAGGGAATATAAACACACAGACTTGTACATAATTGTACAGATATCAGACTTTCTATAGATTTGGATTTTATAAGTCACAGTTATTCTGTCTTTTTAATATATATGTATGTATTCTGGTAAGGACGGCTCTTTATTTTGAATTACTGGGATTGAGAGATGGGGGCTTCAATACTGTTTTGTCTTTGTATAATAAATCTTGTGGCGGCCACTCCTTGAAGAGTTGGTTGGTTTCACCATTCCTACAGAGTTCTGTTTACATAGTGGGTACTAAAAGATCATGGGTTGACTTCTTAATACACAAAGGAAACTCCATTCATAAAGTATTTTAAATAAACCATGAAGTCTTGGGTGCTTGATTTATGCCTCAATATATCTTGATATGATGCTGTTTTCTCTCATTGTAGGCTGATGGCACGTTGGTGTTCATTATGGACTCCTCTCCATCAAACACACAATATGCAGCTACTGTATTTGTTACATATATTTCCCATTTGGCTGTGATTCTAAGGGGTGGTTTACCTTTAAGTATGTTATAGAATTGCCAATTCTAAGCACCTTTTCAGTTGGTCTTCATTGTTTCTTTTTTTTTTTTTTTTTTTTTTTTAATTATTTGCTGCCTTCTGACTTTTCCCAGCTTTCAAATAGGGGTCACTGACCCCATCTAAAAGCAAATGCTCTGTAAAGCTACACATTTGGGGGCAGATTAATTAGGGTCAAATTTAAAAATTTCTATTTCTTTTATGGTCAAAACTGTCAAATTTGATTTTTTTTTTAAAAATTCTAATTTGATTTACAAAATTTATCATACTCTGGCCCTTTAAGAATTCGAATTAGACTATTCGCTGCCTAAAACCTGCCAAATTCATGTATAAGTCAATAGGAGAGGTCCAGGGATCAATTTAGAGATGTTTGCAGCCTTCCTGACATTCGAGTTTTTTTCGGGAAAAAAAACTCGAATCGAATTTGAATCTAATTCAATCCAAATTTTAATAATCAATTTTTATTAATACATTTTGTCAGGTCGAACTTCGAATTCATTCCAATTAGGTATGCACCGAATCCACTATTTTGGATTTGGCAGAACCCCCGAATCCTTCGTGAAAGATTCGGCCGAATACCAAACCGAATCCGAACCCTAATTTGCATATGCAAATTAGGGGTTGGAAGGGGAAACATTTTTTACTTCCTTGTTTTGTGACAAAAAGTCATGCGGTTGCCCTCCCTGCCCCTAATTTGCATATGCAAATTAGGATTCGGTTCGGCCAGGCAGAAGGATTCGGCCGAATCCGAATCCTGCTGAAAAAGGCCGAATCCTGGCCGAATCCCGAACCGAATCCTGGATTCGGTGCATCCCTAATTCCAATTTGATGGAGTTGAAAGAAACTCACATGAATTAGAAATTCGACCCTTGATAAACGTGCCTCTTCTTGTTAATGATCCTTTTAATTACTACGGTAATCTTTCTATTCAGGCCTCTCCTATTCATATTTTAGTTTCTTATTCATATCAATACATGGTTGCTAGGGTAATTTGGACCCTAACAACCAGACTGCTGGAACTGCAAACTGGAGAGCTGCTGAATAAAAAGTTAAATACCGCAAAAACTACAAATAATAAAAATGAAACCAATTTCAAATTGTCTCAGAATATCTCTCTCTAAATCCATATTAAAAGTTAGCTCCAAAGTGAACAACCCCTTTAATAAAAAAAATAAGAGGAAGGGGTTTTTTTTTACTATTTTTTTAACAAATGTATGGATATTATTTCTAATATGCAGCAGTAGTCTGTTAGCATTAGAAACTCTTGACAGTTGGCAATGCAGGCAAGGTTTTGGAATTTCAACCAACGATTACTTACAAAAGCAGAACTATCCGTGAAAAACAGGTTACATACATTAATATTTTAAGAAGTAGTTCTTTGTTGTCATACTCACTTTAAAGGGGTGGTTTGCCTTTAAGTTACCTTTTTGTATGTTATAGAATGTTATAGAATGGCTAATTCTAAGTAATTCTAAGTAACTTTTCAAGTGGCCTTCATTATTTGTTTTTAATCATTTTTTAATTATTTCCCTTTTTCTTCTGACGCTTTCCAATGGGGGTCACTGACCCCAATGTGCAAAGCTACATATTTATTGCTACTTTTTATTAATTATCTTTCTATTCAGGCCCTCCCTTATTCATATTCCAGTCTCTTGAAAACCAATTGCAAATTGTCACAGAATATCACTCTCTACATCATACTAAACGTTAATTCCGAGGTAAACCACCTCTTTAAGGTGCACATTTACCTGCAGATATTGGCTTCGGACATGGGACACTGCAGTACTGTGTTACGTCCAAAATTATCACTTCTCCGACTGATATATTAGTGTTTTCAAATAAAAACCAGGCTGGGTAAGGATTGCCAGGATTAATATCTAGATGGGCCCCCACACTGGGTGGTTATTGGTGCACCCACAATTAGAGACTGCCCAATGAGATGTAGAATTTACTTAAAAGGGGTGCTTTAAGTTAACTTTTAGTATGTTGTAGAATGATATATATATATATATATATATATATATATATATATATATATATATATATATATATATATATATATATATATATATATATATATATATATATATATATATATATATATATATATATATATATAGTTTTTGAATGATTTGCCTTCTTCTTCTGACTGTCTCCAGCTATCAAATGGGGGGTCACTGACCTCCATCTAAAAACAAATGCTCTGCAAGGCTGCAAATTTACTGTTATTGCTGCTTCCTATTACTCCTCTTTCTAATCAGACCCTCTCCATGGTTGCTAGGGTAATTTTGACCCTAGCAACCAGATTGCTGAAATTGCAAACTGAAGAGCTGCTGAATAAAAAGCTAAATAACCTAAAAATAAGTTAAAAAGACCACAAATAATAAAACATGAAAAGAAATGGCAAATTGACTGAGAATATCCATCTCTACATCATACTTAAAGTTAGCTCCAAGGTGAACAACCACCTTTAAAGTTACTCCAGCATAAAATGCTCTGCTAGGTTTCTGCATGTGTCCTGCCTACTTAACCCCTGCTTGTACATTGCCATATGGCTGCTCAGCACTTACTGCTCCATCTGAAAGGTTCTCTCAGCATTTAGTTACACATACAATATTAAGGTGTAAATATTATGGTCAAACAAGGGAAAGTTGTGCTCACCACTAATTTTCTAAACCATTAGGCAGGGGTGCAATGAGGCTGTGACCACAAAATACATATAGACAAATACAAGAGTCCTCTGCACTCAACCCATTATCAATATATTTAAGACAGAGACATTTTGTGCATACTGCTACTGAAAAATGCCTTACCCTTTAAACAAAACAGGGATTGTTTGTCCATATATTGCAATATATTTAAACATATTGATAATGGGTTGAGTGCAGAGGACTCTAGTATTTGTAAATATTATAATGCAACATACCCACAAGGTCACCTTACCTTGCAACACAATGTAGAATACAGCCATGAGTACAGGTGTTTTCCTCTTTTCTTCCCCATCTATGAGAGAATTCACTCAAGGGTTAAAAGTAGCAAATGGTTCCCTGGTGACAGAAGCCATGAGATGGCAGCTGGGGCCTGGGAGACATATACATTGTAACTTTTTTACTGAACATAAGCAGCTGGTTTGCACAATGTTTTATATTTGCCGTCCAATATTGTCTGAGGGTATTCTTGTTTTCCTCACAGGCTGCTTTATGTCGACTCCACAGGTAGGGAACGCTGATCCTCTTTTCTGGTGCCAGTTAATTGCGCTTAGCGCCATCTTGTGCCATTCGTGTGGTGCCCTCAGCAGGGATGTGGGAAGGAGAGCGCTGTGCGTTTAATAGACAAATGCACCCACAGGATCAACAAGTGCAACGCTTTCAGCCAATTTATCGAGTCTAATACACCCATATGACATATGTATTTTGGGAGTGGGGGATGAAGGGTGTTAAAGCCGCATCCATCAGGGTGAACCTGTAGTAGTGGAATGGATTCTGCCGCCTAAACATATTTTAATCCTACATTTCCTTGTATGGCTAGAGACACGAAGAACTTTATTTATTTTGCTAGCTGTGCAATGTGTGGCACGTTATTACAATAATGTTGCTGTAAAACTGATATGACGCAGCCATTTTGTGCAAATGAGCTTCCAATGAACGAGTCTGTGTCAATAACTGCTGTAGAGCAAGGCAGGATGGGAACTGGGGCAAAGAGAACTGTGATAAAGGGGTTCTGCAGCAGCATGTAACAATGATGGGTATTGTGCCCACTACCAGGATTCATTTACAACTGCAGCAGGGTTGCCAGGTCAAATTTTCAAAACCAGCCCAAAACTATCCAAGAGGCACTTGAGAAGTGTGCAGTGAAAACAAAGTATTAATAAAAAATGAATAGATGTGAAAATAGGCCATTTTCAATTTTTTCATGAAGCAATATCGGAAAGATTTGCCCCCTTCACCAGTGGGCGTTACTACAGAGGAGGTATAGGGGCCCCATATGACCCTAATACAGATACAATTTAAATATTAGTAAAACAAGTCAACCTCTAGACATTTTGGTGGCCAGCAGATTTTTGCCCCAAAATTGTCTGAAATCGAGGAAAGTCATCGGAAAACGCAAGAATGAGTGTCAGGAGAATGGGGTACAGAGCCCGAAATCTCTCAACTTCTACACATTAGTCCCTTTGCATGCTGGCATTGTAGTCTTACATTAATTTGGCTGCAAATTGTTAAAAACTACATTACCCAACATGCACTGGAAGATGCAGGTTTGGCACATTAGGTCTAGAAACTTTGGCAGGTTTCCAAAGTAAAAACCAGCCAAAGGCCCAAAAAGAAGCCCAAATCCATACCCTGGCTAGTTTGTACTTTCAAAACCCGCCTAGGCTTTAAATTAGTAGCCCTGGCAACCCTGAGCTTCAGTCCCGAAATATACAGCTGGTTCCAACTGCACCTTCTGAAATGTGTCAGCCAGAGTAGGACGCAGGGAGTTGAAGTACAGCATGGGAGCAATGTTTGCCACCAAGATTAGATATTTAAACACATTTATGGGGCTGCAGCTAATAACCTATACAATACCAATTATATTTCACAATGCAGAGAATTTAAAAATAAATGAGCTTAAATGGTACTGGCGGATGTTTTTTTTTCTAATATACAATAGTCTGATGTATGTATAATGTATACACCCACTTATTGTATAGCAACGTATAATTTGTAGGCCTTTTGTAAGTGTTAATAATAGCAAAAATAATTGCTTATTATTATTAACTTCCCTATTGCAATGTAGCACCTATGTTAGTAAACCCGGTTCACTGTTATTTTGTGGTCTTCAAATAAAAAAGTGATTTGTGCTGCTCAGAGCACAAAGGCAGATAACCTATGGGGTATTATCAATGCTGTTTGTAGTTCAGCCAGAAGAAAAGGCACAAAACTGCCCCTACTGTAGTCTCCACTCTAACACAGCACCAGGATTGTGCTTTTCAGGCTGAACATCCTCAACAGTAGAGTATTACACTAGCAGTTATACAGGTGTTCCAGAACTCATGGTATTACACATAAAATGTTATACCTTTTTCCTCAATAAAAGATGGTGGCAGGACCCACATCCAAATGCTATTGTGACAATAACAGCCTGTGTAAGTGAACTATTGTAGGGAGTGTTCTGATGGTCTGTGCAAGGTCCTCTGGCCTAATGCTGGAACATGGGGCATCAGACAGGTAATGTAAAAGCATTGTGCAAATACTTTATGGCAAAAGTCATCCCATATCTGGCCAGTCCTGCCCTCAATTTTCATCTGATTCATTAAGAATTCTATTGCTTTATTATACATTTTACAAAGGGACTAAGTTTTACCTGCAACTTACTCGCTGCTTTCAAAGTAAAACTCCCAAACTTGGCTGCCCTTTTATTAGACACCAGTGGGATCACCTGACTATAGCTGGGAAGGGTGGGAGCTACAACATGGAGCTGGTCACTGCTCCTGTATAACTATAACAAACAAGGGAAAGTTGTGCTCACCACTAATCCATAAAACCATTAGGTGGGGGTGCAATGAGGCTGTGACCACAAAATAAATGTCTCTGTCTTAAAGGAGAAGGAAAGCCCCAGGGCGCAAAACCCCTCCCCCCCTCCGTTGCCCCCCCTCCCTCCTCCCCCCTGGCCTACCTGTCCCCCTGGGCAAATGCCCCTAACTTGTTACTCACCCCTCTGCGCAGGTCCTGTCCACGGAGTTCGCAGTCGCCATCTTTTTCCACGCGCGTTTTCTTCCTCCTCTGACCGGCGTTTTCTGGCGCATGCGCAGTAGGAACAGTTACCGGTACGGCTCTACTGCGCATGCGCCGCATGTCACGAAGTTTTCCGATTTCACTTCGTGACATTCGGCGCATGCGCAGTAGAGCCGTACCTGTAACTGTTCCTACTGCGCATGCGCCAGAAAACGCCGGTCAGAGGAGGAAGAAGACGCGCCTGGAAGAAGATGGCGACTGCGAACTCCGTGGACAGGACCTGCGCAGAGGGGTGAGTAACAAGTTAGGGGCATTTGCCCAGGGGGACAGGTAGGCCAGGGGGGAGGAGGGAGGGGGGGCAACGGAGGGGAGGGGGGAGGGGTTTTGCGCCCTGGGGCTTTCCTTCTCCTTTAAATATATTGATAATGGGTTGAGTGCAGAGGACTCTTGTATTTGTAAATATTATAATGCAACATACCCACAAGGTCACCTTACCTTGCAACACAATGTAGAATACAGCCATGAGTACAGGTGTTTTCCTCTTTTCTTCCCCATCTATGAGAGAATTCACTCAAGGGTTAAAAGTAGCAAATGGTTCCCTGGTGACAGAAGCCATGAGATGGCAGCTGGGGCCTGGGAGACATATACATTGTAACTTTTTTACTGAACATAAGCAGCTGGTTTGCACAATGTTTTATATTTGCCGTCCAATATTGTCTGAGGGTATTCTTGTTTTCCTCACAGGCTGCTTTATGTCGACTCCACAGGTAGGGAACGCTGATCCTCTTTTCTGGTGCCAGTTAATTGCGCTTAGCGCCATCTTGTGCCATTCGTGTGGTGCCCTCAGCAGGGATGTGGGAAGGAGAGCGCTGTGCGTTTAATAGACAAATGCACCCACAGGATCAACAAGTGCAACGCTTTCAGCCAATTTATCGAGTCTAATACACCCATATGACATATGTATTTTGGGAGTGGGGGATGAAGGGTGTTAAAGCCGCATCCATCAGGGTGAACCTGTAGCAGTGGAATGGATTCTGCCGCCTAAACATATTTTAATCCTATGCGGGTTCGCTACATTTCCTTGTATGGCTGGAGACACGAAGAACTTTATTTATTTTGCCCTGTATTGTACTGCGTGTGATCCCTCCTCACCCATTTTATCTCTAAGCTGTGCAATGTGTGGCACGTTATTACAATAATGTTGCTGTAAAACTGATATGACGCAGCCATTTTGGGTGATGTGCAAATGAGCTTCCAATGAACGAGTCTGTGTCAATAACTGCTGTAGAGCAAGGCAGGATGGGAACTGGGGCAAAGGGAACTGTGATAAAGGGGTTCTGCAGCAGCATGTAACAATGATGGGTATTGTGCCCACTACCAGGATTCATTTACAACTGCAGCAGGGTTGCCAGGTCAAATTTTCAAAACCAGCCCAAAACTATCCAAGAGGCACTTGAGAAGTGTGCAGTGAAAACAAAGTATTAATAAAAAATGAATAGATGTGAAAATAGGCCATTTTCAATTTTTCACTTATTTGCACATTTTTTCATGAAGCAATATCGGAAAGATTTGCCCCCCTTCACCAGTGGGCGTAACTACAGAGGAGGTATAGGGGCCCCATATGACCCTAATACAGATACAATTTAAATATTAGTAAAACAAGTCAACCTCTAGACATTTTGGTGGCCAGCAGATTTTTGCCCCAAAATTGTCTGAAATCGAGGAAAGTCATCGGAAAACGCAAGAATGAGTGTCAGGAGAATGGGGTACAGAGCCCGAAATCTCTCAACTTCTACACATTAGTCCCTTTGCATGCTGGCATTGTAGTCTTACATTAATTTGGCTGCAAATTGTTAAAAACTACATTACCCAACATGCACTGGAAGATGCAGGTTTGGCACATTAGGTCTAGAAACTTTGGCAGGTTTCCAAAGTAAAAACCAGCCAAAGGCCCAAAAAGAAGCCCAAATCCATACCCTGGCTAGTTTGTACTTTCAAAACCCGCCTAGGCTTTAAATTAGTAGCCCTGGCAACCCTGAGCTTCAGTCCCGAAATATACAGCTGGTTCCAACTGCACCTTCTGAAATGTGTCAGCCAGAGTAGGACGCAGGGAGTTGAAGTACAGCATGGGAGCAATGTTTGCCACCAAGATTAGATATTTAAACACATTTATGGGGCTGCAGCTAATAACCTATACAATACCAATTATATTTCACAATGCAGAGAATTTAAAAATAAATGAGCTTAAATGGTACTGGCGGATGTTTTTTTTTCTAATATACAATAGTCTGATGTATGTATAATGTATACACCCACTTATTGTATAGCAACGTATAATTTGTAGGCCTTTTGTAAGTGTTAATAATAGCAAAAATAATTGCTTATTATTATTAACTTCCCTATTGCAATGTAGCACCTATGTTAGTAAACCCGGTTCACTGTTATTTTGTGGTCTTCAAATAAAAAAGTGATTTGTGCTGCTCAGAGCACAAAGGCAGATAACCTATGGGGTATTATCAATGCTGTTTGTAGTTCAGCCAGAAGAAAAGGCACAAAACTGCCCCTACTGTAGTCTCCACTCTAACACAGCACCAGGATTGTGCTTTTCAGGCTGAACATCCTCAACAGTAGAGTATTACACTAGCAGTTATACAGGTGTTCCAGAACTCATGGTATTACACATAAAATGTTATACCTTTTTCCTCAATAAAAGATGGTGGCAGGACCCACATCCAAATGCTATTGTGACAATAACAGCCTGTGTAAGTGAACTATTGTAGGGAGTGTTCTGATGGTCTGTGCAAGGTCCTCTGGCCTAATGCTGGAACATGGGGCATCAGACAGGTAATGTAAAAGCATTGTGCAAATACTTTATGGCAAAGTTATAAGTTGCTTTCAAGGCCAATATTATGATACATGTAAAAAAAAAGAGTTTTATTTCTGGTGTCCGTATCTCTTTAAAGTTTTTGCTTATAATGGAATCTATGGTGAATGTAGTTTGGAGCTTTCTGGATAACAGGTTTCCAGATAAGAAAATCCCATGGCTGTATTGCATCCACGCTATATATAAGCAATTTTGCAAGGATATCCGTTACTTGTAATTTCTTGTCTGCCTTTTTCTGTACTTAAGGGTGGTATGTATATCATTATCATGTGAATTTTTTTTTGTTTTTTGTGAACATTAAGTTGCTGTTTTGTTGTTCTTTTATTAGTAAAGTATATTTCAATCTTACCACCTGAGTCAAAAGATCTTTTTGAGTGTGCAGAACTGATTTCTTGTATATGTTATATCTAGTTGCTCGGTAGGGGCGACTTATGGTTCTTTTGCACCTCTCACTGCATATTTGTTCCTTTATAATTCGAATTAGGTGTGCCCTCCATTTACCTGTATTGTCGTAATTCTGTTATAAAAAACATTTTCAACAGTTATAGGTGATAAAGTTTTAGACAAATTAGTACATGGACGGCAAGGTGCTACAGGAACCTGTAAAAAAGGCTCCGCCTGCTATCTTGCTACACAGACTTTTTAGTAGGCATAGAGGACAGAGTAAATGTGCAAGTGTTTGGAGCTGTCTGTGAGTTCTAGCAAAAGTGCCCCTGGTAGTAATCCAGTGAGTAAGGTCTTTGGCCAATTTTTGGAGTGTGAAATTAAATTTGCAGCTCTTTAAAAATGCTGTGTATGTTCATGAGAGGAGCAAGTCACAAAACTGTAACAAATCAAACGCTGTAGTAAAAGTAATGAAAGCTTATTCTGATTTGTTGTCTGAAACAGTTTTCTCAAAAGAGGTGTGAATATGGGACTTATATACAGAATAGGGGTTACATTGCAAATACAGTACCAGGACAGGTATGGGACCTGTTATCCAGAATGCTCAGGACCTGGGTTTTTCCAGATAACAGATCTTTCCATAATTTGGATCATACCGAGTCTACCAGAAAATCATATAAATATTAAATAAACCCAATGGGATGGTTTTGCTTCCAGTAAGAATTAATTATATCAGGGGTGTCCAAACCTTTTGCAACGAGGGCCAGATTTGTGTGAGAATGTGTGTAGGGCCTGACCATTCAGCCAGACATTCTTTGACCCATCAACATTATTTAACTCATTTAAACAAGGAATCGTGTAGCCTGGTCGCACTGTGCTGGCAGGCCACATTATTATTAATAACATGATGGAGTCTGAGTGCCAGTGTAAATTTGAAAACGGGCCGCAATTGACCCCCGGGCCTGACGGGCCGCAATTGACCCCCCATGCCTGAATTATATCAAAGAATGTACACGCACTCCTGCAGCCAGCCGGTGAGGTAAAAATTAAGTTTTATTCCATGAATTATATCTTAGTTTGGATCAAGTACAAGATACTGTTTATTATTGCAGAGAATAAATAATTTTTAAAAATATGTATTATTTGCATAAAATGGAGTCTATGGGAGACAGACTGTTCGTAATTTGGAGCTTTCTTGATAACGGGATTCCAGATAACAGACCCTGGACACGCTCAGATGTAATTTATAGTAATATGATTACATTAAATGCATGTACCAATCTGTAAGTAAGAACATTAAAGGTGTGTTTAGTGAGCCAAATGTTGAATATGGGTAAAGGTCCATGGAGGCAACCAGGGCCACCATCAGAAATCCCAGGGCCCCATACGAAAACATTTCCTGGGCTGCGCCCACCACAAGCCCTGCCTACAGGTCCGCCCTCCCCACCCCACAGGTCCACCCCCCACCACACACTAAAAAAAAAAAATATAACATTGGTGGCTATGGTTCCCACATGTTAATAAAAAAATATTGGTGTTCAGGGCCCCCCATTGAAAAAAACATTTGTGGTCAGGGCCCCCCATTAAAAAAAACGTTTGTGGTCAGGGCCCCCATTAAAAAATATTGGTGGCTAGGACCCATGGGGAAAAAAAATTGGTGGCCAGCCCCCCCCCACGTTATAAGAAAATTGGTGGCCAGGGGCCCCCCTTAAATGTCCATGTAAAAAAACTTGCACCCCCAGAAGTTAAAAAAAAATATGGTGCCCAGGGCCCCACCACACAACAGGGACCACAAAGGGTTACCTTTAGGGGGGCCCGGCCATGTTGCACTTACTTCATTAGTGTGGCCCATCTGCTGTCAGTGAGCTGACAACTACAGAAGGGAGGAGGGGAGCACAGGTGGCTGTATCTTCTTCCAGTGACAGCATTTTCTTCCCTTATTGGTCACAGAATTTCAAGTCCTGGTAAAGCTGCATGGTGATTGGATGAGCTGGAGCAGAAGTTCAAACCTCAGCTATCCAATCCCTGAGCAGCTCAACCGCGACTTAACCTCAGTGACCAATAAGGGGAAATAATGGACAGAAGAAGCTCCTTGTGCTCCCGCCCTGCCTTCCCGAATTCAGCAGCTCTCAGAAAGCAGGGGGGCCCGGCTAATCAAGAAAGTGTGATTAGGCAGGGCCCCCCTTACCCTCGAGGCCCCCTACAACTCTCCCCCCCTGATGGCTGCCCTGGAGACAACCCACTAGAGCAGGGGTCCCCAAAATTTTTTAACCATGAGCGACATTCAAATATAAAAAGAAATGGAAGCAAGACAAGCACGAAAAATGTCCTGGGGGAGAGTGTCAAATAAAGGATATGATTGGCTATTTGGTAGTCCTATGTGGATTGTTTGGCCATAAATCCGGTCTTTATGCAGCCATAGCTTGCCTCCAAGCCAGGAATTGAAAAATAAGCATCTGCTTTGAGGCCACTCATTGGAAGCAACATCCAAGGGGTTGGAGAGCAACAAGTTGCACTAGAGGAATTACTGTCAGGTCCAGGGTTCCTTAGCACCCATCTGTGACGTTATACTCAATCCACCAGCATACTGAATGGGTGCATTGCCACTCACAGCAGGTTGCTAGGGACATGTTTAGACACATACATTTGGGAATCACATCAATATAAGCACTCTGTTTCGCCTCAAAACTAGCGGCACTTCCTGCAACGGATTACCCTCAAAAAAAGGGATAACCTGCAGGTTGTGTGTAGGACTTGCGGATGTGGGTATGATTGCAGGTTGGCAGGACGGCTGTACTACGGGTTGGGTTGCAGGTCTTATTATAAGCAATTTACTTCTTTAATATTCCATATAAATAAAATAAATATATGCATTTGTCACATGTAAAAAAACCACAACTGTGTAATAGAGACCTAAAGCACCCACGTGCTGGGCTGGATCCCTTGGCCCACTGTAAATCAAGTTTTTGGTGCACAGGAGAATGACAAATTAATGCCAAACCTTACAAAAATCTTCTTTTGCGTGGCCTCTCACGTGGAAAACAATGAAAAACATATTTAGGCAGTTACAAAGAAAGACAAGAAAATCCATGGATATATCATATGCTCCCTGCAGAGGGCCTCATTCAAACTCCTGAACCGCACCAGCTTTGTGGCAGTGAAATTGGAAAATTTACTGTTTTTTAACACAAATGCTTTATTGTCACATCCACAAAAGCATCACATACAGCATATGCAAAACAACTGTGGAATGGCACATACAGTGACCTGCACTGAAATATTGCTACGCATTGTGAACAATAAACAGAAAACAGTAAATCTCTCATAACTGTGTCTCCTCAATATGAATGTCGTCTCCATAGGTTGTCTAGAATTGACTGGGTAGCCGCATTAAAAGAAAAACAAAACACAAAGGGGGGTAGAGAAGGAAAAAGGGGGGGGCAATAGGAGCAGGGAGGGCCTAGGGTGCATCTGCCTGATTGGAATTAGCAATACAGGTATATTGCTGCCACGGCAGCCAAATTTTGTTATGCAGTTCCCGTTTATCCTCCAGAGTAGCAGCCATCTCTTCCATTTGCTCACTGGAAGAAAGCAGGGTGATGAAGTCCATATGAGCATAATCAGTATTAAGTTTCCATTTTCTAGCAATGATCTTAGCAGTCGCCGTAAAGATGTGGAACAACAGCTTCCTCATAGTGGGAGTAGAGTCCGGTGGGACTGCATTAGGGGTTGCTATCTCTGGTTTGGTGGGTATTATCCATCCTAAGTGAGTTTTAATCCAATCAAAAGTTGAGGTCCAAAGCTTTTATCACTTGTGGGCACTCCCACCACATATGTAACCCATATGAGTACCCGCGGTATCAAAACCTCTCCAGCATTTTGGGCTATAGGTGTGGTTGATGCGATGAATTTTAGCAGGTGTCAAGTGCCATCTGAAAAGAATTTTCTTGCTGAGTTCAATGTGGTTAGTGCACCGAGTTGCGCCCTTAGAAGCTGAAAATATCAAGTCCCAATCTTTTGGTGCAAGACTTATATTGAGATCCTGTTCCCATCGTAGCTGGTACAATAATTTCCGATCCGGGTCTTTCTATATAAGCATTTTGTAACAGTCTGATAGCACTCCTTTGCCATAACTGCTCGACCTGCATAAGTGTTCCATTAGTGTGGAAGGTCTGATGGTCCTGTAGCTTGGTTAATGTGTCTGCATCAAGTGACATATTTGCAGCCATGGGTATCTAGACTGCTCCAGCAAGCTGTATTTCCTTTGTAAGTCCTCAAAGGGTCTCCATGAATTGGAGAAATAAAGGTCACCCAAAGTCCTAATTCCTTTAGCATGTCAGTCACCTAGATGAATATGCGGAATCAAGCGTTTAAGAGCTGTAATAGGGGTGAGCAAAGAGGGGAAAGTCCCAAACCTATATTTCTTACGGTGGGTGTCCCATATATGAAGAAGTAGTTTGGTCGTCGGTAAGGCTGCGGGAGTTGCTGGTCTGGAATCACAAGGAAGCCATACTAGGTCCGCTAGGGAATGGCCATCCAGAAAATGGGATTCTATATCTACCCAGGATTTACAGCCAGGATCACTGTGCATTCTAACCACATTTTCAAGAAGGGACGCCCTGTGGTATAGGGAGACATTGGGAAGACCTAAACCTCCTGAGTGTGTCGGGTAGTGTAATGTATTTAAAGCCAATCTGGGTTTTTTACCCTTCCATATGAAAGATTGAAGAGCATTTTGGAGATCTTTAATGTATTTGGGAGGTAGGTGTACCTGTAAGGTGCGAAATAGATAAAGGATGCGAGGGAGAATGGTCATCTTGATCATGGCTATGCGTCCTAACCAGGAAAGCTCAAACTTTTGCCATTTGGTGCAGTCAGTTCTAATAGTATTCAGAAGTGGGGGGAAATTCAACTGGTAAGCGTTGTGCAGAGTTTTGGGAATTTTAACCCCTAAGTAAGAGATATAGGCATCCCGCCATTCAAACTGGTATTCCTGTTTTAGTCTCGCGACCGTATCATGGGGGATACCAATTGGGAGGGCTTGAGTCTTGCTGCAATTGATTTTGTAATGAGATATGTTCTGGAACTCCCCTAATTCCTTCACTACGTTCAGTAAAGACAAGGTTGGGTTCGTTAGGGTAAGGACTATATCATCTGCGAACAGACCTATCCTATGTTGTTCATCTACTATCTGGATGCCCATTATGTCTTTGTGAGAGCGGATTTTCTCTGCTAGGGGTTCAACCATAAGAGCAAAGATAAGGGGTGACAGCGGGCACCCCTGTCTGGTTCCATTGGTTATGGCAAAGGCGTTCGACAAGGCCCCCGGGACTCGGACCTTCGCCGACGGAGCGGTATATAGGAGCATGATAGCTTTTAAAATATTCCCCTGGAGTCCCACCTTTTCCAGCACTTCCCGCATATACACCCAATTAACCCTATCGAATGCCTTCTCCGCATCCAAAGAAAGCACCATCAGGAGGAGCCTGTCCTTTTCTGCTATATGAATAAGGTTTAACAGTTTCCTGGTATTATCAGGGGCTTGCCTTCCCACAACGAACCCGACCTGATCATTCTTGACAAGTCCTGGAAGAAATGGGGACAGTCTGTTGGACAGAATTTTGGTGTAGATTTTGACATCTGTATTCAGAAGCGCTATTGGTCTATAGTTGGCACAACTATCTGGGGCCTTGCCTTGCTTTGGGATAGTAACTATATGAGTGGTAAGGAATTCAGGGTTGATCGAATTGTCAGAGATCCAGTGGTTATACAATTTTGCAAGTTTGGGAGCTAGAATAGTTGAGAACAATTTGTAGTAGTTGTTGGAGAATCCATCAGGACCTGGTGATTTGCCTACTTTAAGGTTTTTAATCGTATCCAAGACCTCAGTTTCTGTTATCGGGTCATTTAAAGTTTCCAATTGGTGAGGTGTGATAGAGGGGAGTGTAATAGTGGTAAGAAACTTATGTATTTTTGGTAATGTAGGATTGTTTTCGAGTGCCTGATCAGAGAGATTGTAGAGCCCCCTATAGTAATCCGAGAAGGCTGCAGCAATGTCCCTTGGGTTGGTGAGATGATCTCCATTATGCTTTAGGTACTTAATTCTGGACTGTGCCTGAACAGCCTTGAGCTTGTTGGCTAACAGTCTGCCAGCCTTATTGCTTTTATTATAGTATTTTAATTTCAGCAGCTTAAGTCTGAATTCAGTTTTGGCAAGCAATATTTTGTTGAGCCGTTCCCTACATGCTACTATTTGTTTCCGAATTTCGGCTTGTTTTGAAAGGTTCAATGGGGTTTGAAAATTTACTGTTTTTGACATGCAAACCCTGCCATTTTGGTGTATGGTGGCCATAATAATATCCAGTCTTAGGATTTTCCAGCAGGAACTCCAATAAACCCCCCTTTCAGAAGTGCCGTCTGCTTTTTTGATTTTTGCAATATCCAGTCTAACACCAAATTTGACACCTATCACAAAAAACTTTTGCAAGAATAGCATCCTATTGAGTGCTGTTACCCCCTGTACAGTGACTAAGTGATGTTGGGACACATAACATAGGCACATAATAAGTGAATGTCCAATCTGTTCAATATGCAAATGTGTATTGCTGGTTCATAACTCAACAGGGTGCTATTCTTGCAAAAATAACAATACATTTGTAGCCTTACATAACATTACATTTTTTAGATGGGGTCAGTGACCCTTATCTGAAAACTGGTAAGCTTTAGAGGAAGAAGGCAAATAAAAAACTAGAAAAAATGAAGACCATTCTAGAACAAACTAAGGGCTCTTACAGACGAGTGTTTTTACCTGCGCTCCCCTGCGTTCCGTTTTTCTGTGTTCAGCCGCATGGGAGCGCAGGAATAGACACATTACATTTTTTCCAATGGGGCTGTACTCACACAGGCGCATGAAGGCAGGAAAAATGCTGCGTCTCAACCTGCGTTCGGCACCTACACGCGCCTGTGTGAGTACAGCCCCTTTGGAAAAAATGTAATGCGTCTATTCCTGCGCTCCCCTGCGGCTGAACGCAGGGGAGCGCAGGTAAAAACGCTCGTCTGTAAGAGCCCTAAACGTTACCTTAAAGTTGAACCACCCCGTTAACACCCCTTCTGTGAATTCCCTCTAAATGTCCAATGTAAAATCCTGGAAAAAAAATAAGATCCGGGAAAGAAAGAAAGAGGCTTACCTGCGCCAGATCACAAAGAAATGATGTCATATGCTGGAAAACTCAATAACCTGGTACTTAAAAAGTAGGGTTCCACTGTAATATTTATATATACAAGTACAGGACAATTAGTTCCGTTTTGTCAAACTAGATGCAATCGCCCCACTGCAATGTGTGTGTGTGGGGGGGAAACAGAGACTGCATGTTAAGTTACACTTTGTTCGTGAATGTGCCCTTTAAGGAAACACTACTGGCTGCTATTTGCATTTATTTGTGTTAAATTGCAACTTCAGCTATTTTTCATTTTCTGCTGGAAAATAACATTTAAGAACACAACACTGGCATAACAATTCACTGGGGTAACAATTCACAAAAGTGGAGTAAACTTAAACCGTAGTAACAAATACTACTGGAATTAAAAGTAAGTCAGATTTACAAAGACTTAAGCTGTTCCGCCAGCAGTTTCATACACTGAATTTGTACAGAATTTGGAGGGCCAGGTTTTTGGCGTTAACTTCATGTTGGTGGAGTTAATGTTACATTCAGAAAGATAAACTGCTTTAGGCTTGTTATGCATCCCTGTAATTACAGGGGAGCATAGTAGTTAATTGCTAATTTAACAACACATTAAATCAGCTGATGTGATGTTTGGAGACAATAAAAAGGAGAGGCTAAGACTTTTCTAAGCAAAGGAGTTTTACTGCAGTTTGAGCAAGTCAGGAGGTGGTTGTGGTATGCTTTAAAATGGCTCTAATTATGACCAGGGTAAGATTATTTGGGTGGTGTATTTTTTATATATATATCTATATATCTATACCGGTATAAATTCCCAGGCCAACTGGCACAGGCAGTGTTCTATTGTTTGGCTAATTCAAGCAAGCAGGTTACTATCTTTCTTTGTTCAACTGGAGCACTAATGGGCTGTTTCACTAATGTGTTTGGCAGGTCTTATTACATTTTTTTTATTTGTGGGGATAAAAAAGTTCCTAGTTTTGGTATTCTACAGTGTATTAAAACTAGCTGAAGATTGGGCTTTCTGTGTAGCACCAATATGACTGGCAATGTTTCTAACTAAAATGTGTTCAGTTGGTAACACTGAGGTATATTTGTCTGGTAACTGAGAATCTTATTAGGCTTAGTCTTGTATATCAGTTTTTGGGGAAGCTCTAAGCCCTCTAAGTCTAATCAACTTTATCAAATCTGTACACTGATTTGGTCAGAAACTGACAAAGCTGCAGTTTTAGGGTTCTTACAGACGAGCGTTTTTACCTGCGCTCCCCTGCCTTCTGTTTTTCTGCGTTCAGCCACAGGGGAGCGCAGGGATAGATGCATTACATTTTTCCAGTGGGGCTATACTCACACAGGCGTGTGTAGGCGCCGAACGCAGGTTAGAGACACAACATGCTGCATTTTTCCTGCGTTCGGCGGTTGTGTGAGTACAGCCCCATTGGAAAAAATGTAATGCGTCTATTCCTGTGCTCCCTGCGGCTGAACGCAGAAAAACGGAGCGCAGGTAAAAACGCTCGTCTGTAAGGGCCCTTAGGATGAAGACTAGGCTACTAGTAACTGCTACTTGTCACTACTACAATATTCCAGAAAATACCCTGCTATAGACCATGCTGAGAAATGCCTCTGCTAAAACACTTTAGAGACACTTTAACTGTACACTATCCGCATTGCCTATATTTGTAACCATGACAAGTAGCTGCTAATAGGAGCTCTGTCTTCACCCTTAAACAAACCTTCTGTGAAACCCCCTGTGCCCCACTGCTTGAACTGCATCAGACTAGTACGTTGTTCAAAATTCTGCTTAGAGTGTGGTTTGACAACCCACACAGGGAACCACTCTTGGTCCAAAGCACCCTGCAGGGTGACATTGCATCGGACTGGCCTACTCCTGACTAAGTTTGCCCGTGCTTGGTTAAATATTTATGTTTATTGTTAGTTATTCCAGTGCACTAAAGACTAGTGATGTGTTTGCAAAGGGCTACAACACCAGAGTAGGCTTTAGGGCAATATAAAACTGGGTGGGAATCCCAATGCTAGAACTTGTTGGGTGTAGTGCCCCCCCCCTTGAATAGTAAGTATTAACAAATCTGTGTATAGATGTGATCACACAACCTTCATAAAATGAAGCATACTTGTTGTTTGCTTCTAAACTGGTTTAGACCTCCGCTTTATTACATACTTCCTTTGAAAGCCCTGAGTCTGTGTAAACAACTAGTAACTAGTTTGTATAAAGCATTGCTCAATTCTCTTCTGTGCAGAGTATGCGGCTCAATGCGGAGAATGTGGCATCAGGCATGGCTGGAAAGAAAGCTGCGGTGTCCAAGCCTGTATTGAGGCCTAGAAATGCACTGGGTGATATTGGAAACCAAATAAAGGCAAAAGTTCCACTAAAGAAGGTAATGCTTTAAGCGGTTTATTGTATGGAATGTGGGGTTTTGCATGTGCAGGTTTTTTCTCTCCCCCTGGCTAATTTTATCTCCTCCTTAGGCAACAAAAGCTCTTCGGAAGCCCGCTGTACAAAAATCGGAGAAACTTGTTGCACTAGAAGAGAATGTACTTATGGAAGCGGAGGTGGTGTGTATTTTATGCAGCTATTGGTGCCATATGCACGTTGCAGCCCATGTGGGCCTCTAGTTTAGTTAGTCCTAAAATCTGTATTTCAGTAATGGGCCCTGGATTTTTTTTTTTTTTTTTTTGATCATCTTGCCAGCAATTGTGTATTCTAAACATGTAACCTTCTGTTATGTATCTGTAGCTAGCACCTCATTCCCCTAGCCCCATGGAGACCTCTTTGTGTGTGACAGAAGAGATACCGCCAGCTTTCTCCAGTGCCCTGATTCCAGTGAAAGATGTTGATGCAGAAGATTCCAACAACCCAATGCTGTGCAGTGATTATGTGAAAGACATCTACTGTTATCTTAGAAACTTGGAGGTAGACCTTGATTTTTATTGTATTTGTAGCTTTGAAGTCAGATGTAGTCTAGACATCTCTACAGTTTTATCTTTTTATCACTTCTATTCTGGCATCAACTTTATCCCTCTAGCACAGGGAGTCTCCAACACTTATTTTGATTTTGGTTTTTTACGCAACATATTGCTCACGAGCCACTGGTTGGGGACCACTGCTCTAGCACAACCAGGGCTTATGTAATGGCCCATGGGGTCAAAATGCCTGCTAGTCTGTGCACTCTCAGTTCAGACAAATGTCTAGCTGTGACTTGTGATAAAGACCAAATGCAAATCATTCAAACCATCTTCTGTATCTTTGAAGAATTATGTCCAATAGTCTATCCAGCTGTAGTTGCCCTTTGCAATCGGGTGAAAATGTGACTATCTGGTTGCTGTAGGGTGCTCACTTTATTAATGCAGACAGGTGTATTGTGCTGTCCTAACTGGAGGCCCAGGGGCTAGATGTGGTCCTCCAAAAGCCTTTTTTTGTTTTCCATACTGGTTGCATGTCTTTTGGATCTATATGTATTCAGTAATATAAGTGTGTGCCATTAATTTGTTAAAATGTTTACCAGGCTCAACAAGCAATCAGGCCACGCTATCTAGATGGGCAAGAGATCAATGGAAACATGAGGGCCATATTGGTAGACTGGCTTGTGCAGGTCCATCTGAGGTTTAAACTGCTGCAGGAGACAATGTCTATGACTGTATCTATTCTGGATCGTTTTCTGCAGGTAAAAAAAGTTACCAATATGTGTATGCAGACTAGAAAAACCACCTGGCCTTTAAACGTGTGTATCTTCTAGGAAAACTCTGTACCCAAGAAACTGTTGCAGCTGGCTGGAGTGAGTGCCATGTTTGTTGCATGCAAATATGAAGAAATCTATTGTCCATCAATCGGTGACTTTGCCTTTGTCACAGACCACACTTACACAAAGTCCCAAATCAGAAACATGGAAATGCAAATCCTTAGAGTTCTCAAATTTGATATTGGGAGACCCCTGCCACTGCATTTCTTGAGAAGAGCATCTAAAATTGGGGAGGTGAGTGATTTCTTAACCTAAGTGAACATAGTTGGGTTTGCATGAACATTTTTGACATTTTAGCTGCCAACTTGCTTTAAATGAGATTCCTAATCTGCAACTTTTTTATTTTCTGAAGGTTGACTCAGTACATCACACACTGGCTAAATACCTAATAGAGCTGGTTATGACAGACTATGACATGGTACACATACCTCCATCACAGTTGGCGGCTGCAGCTTTCTGTTTGGCAATGAAGATTCTTAATAGTGGAGAATGGGTAAGCAATGCTCACAAAATTTATAGCTGTAAATGATGTCAAAGCACTGCCTTTAGAAATGTAAAGGGGATTTTATAGTGTTAGAAAAGTTATTGTGATGCACTGCAGTTTTTTAATTTATTTTTTTGGCAAATGTCTTAGTGGATACTAATCTGCTACACTCCAGTCTTCATGATTAATCTGGCTTGTTTTGTACTAGCAGCATTAATTTAATTTTTTTTTTTTTTAACAAAAGCATACACTATAAGACTCTACACAGGAATCCATACAGAAGACTCGGTTCTGTAAATGCAGCTTAATTTCTCACCAATGCCTAGAGATTAATCATTTGTCCCCCACCATCTAAATGTTTACCCTTTTGCTGTTCTGGTAAAAGTAGGTCTGATGGCTAGTCCATGGCAATGAATGATTAAAGGTTTTTTTTTTTTTTTTTTTTTTTTTTTTTTTTTTAAGACTCCTACTCTTGAGCACTACATGGCATATAAAGAAAGCTCCCTTATGCCAGTCATGCAGCAAATCGCAAAGAATATTGTAAAGGTCAATGGAGGCCATACAAAGTTCCTGGTAAGATTATATTGATATTGATTTGCTACAGGTATGGGATCCCTCATCTGGCAACCTGTAATCCATGAATTTTCATAAATGAAAGAAACTCCCACTGAGTTGCCCTTTAATTTTTTATTTTTTTACTTAATGGTAACTAAGCTGCATGCATTGGCTGCAAAAAACCATCGTATTGAGCATATTTTTAATGTCTTGGCAGATTTGGGTATGGTAAAGACCCTTATCTGAAGCACTAGCTAATCCCATACCTGTAGGGTAATGACAAATCTTTAACTGATTAACTCCATACTTTTACAGTCTGTCAAAACCAGCAGTCGACAGATGAAGATTAGCTGCCTGCCACATCTGAAGTCTGAGCTTGTGGAAAATCTGGCGAAAGCTGCATCATAGAACTCTTATTGAAATTAAATTTGAATGTTTTAACCAATGCTCTTATACTGTTTTATAATTTTAATAAAGATTATTTTGTTTTAATTGGGTCTGTTTGGCTTATAGGAACACTCCTGTGTCTACTAGGTAATGGTAGGGTGTGTAGACTTTAAAGGGGCAGATTAAAATCCAAATGGGGGGGGGGGGGGTTGTCTACTCCTTTTTTCGAGTTAGATTTTCTTAACTCAAATACTCATGATTTTATTCTAACTCAACCTGGAAATGGCTCAGATTAGAATTTGCCACCTCAAACCTCTCTAGGTCAATGCCCCCCTGAGACATTTGAAGATTTTTTGGGATACTATTAAGAGGGGGTTAAGTTCATTCAAGGTATATTAAAAATAACTTGATAAATATGCCCCTAAAGCTGGAACTACACTGTCTTCTTGAGATACGATGCAATGAGCGGATAAGAAGTAATAGAAATGTCAGACCTTGGCACTGTGTGCATCCACTGTCTGAAGACGCAGCTTTTGCATCTGACAGTCGGTGTTGGATGCATGCAGTAACAAGGTCTGACCTTTCTATTACCTTATTTTCATTGCATCGGTTTCCTCTTGTGTCTGATCTCAAGACTCCTCATGGAGTTCCAGCCTTAATGATAGCCTCTTGGAATTGAAGCCAGCATCAAGTCTGTGTATAAAACAGCATAGTTAAAATGTCTTACTGACACAAATGGTGTGACAAGCAGATCACAGCTATGTCAGATATAGATAAAAGCATAAAGCTGCACTGGATCTAATTGAAAGGTTTGCGGGAAAAGGGTAAAAAGAATGGTCTCTAGCAAAGGAGGTCGAACATATCCCAAGGGATACATTGCTAATAGAGAAACCCAAAATAGAGGAACCAAATAGAATCCCCTTGGTTAGTACTTATGGGGCACACAGTAAAACAGTGGGGGGAAAAAATTGTTAAATTCTGGCCAATTGTACAGTGACAAAACTATGTAAAACCATTACAGATATGTTTTGTTATAAACGGGGCTACACAGTAAGATACTGTGTCCAGCAGAACCATGACAAAATCAAATGCAAAAAATCAAGGGCAAACCAACTGTAGGAACATATCCATGTTTAAACTGTGTGGTGTTCCTCCATTATAAAAGGTGATAAAGTACAACACCCAACGAAAGGCAATTAATATCCAACTACACAGCTATGTGACCTGTGAAACCGAGCACATAGTTTACATGTTAGTGTCCGTGTGGCATAGTATATGTGGGCCAAACCATAAGAAAAATGAAAGAAAGGATAAAAGAACATAACGGGGACATTCGTAATTTTAAAAAAAGAAACAAACACTGACACTCCAGTCTCAATACGCCACTTTTCTTTGAATAAACATCATGCATCTGTTAAAATGGTTGGTGTTAGAAGTAGTAGGATCACCACATAGAGGTGGTGATGTTAGGAAAATATTGTTACAAAAAAGCAATATGGATTAAGAAACTCAATAGCCTGACTCCAGCAGGTATGAATGACCAATGGAGTGTCACATGCTTCTTATAACGAATAGATTTTGCAATGATATACAATGATATGCCCTTAACGGTTTCTTCATTCCCTTTCAGCAAGAATTGAAGAGACCGCCCTATAGTCTGAAAGTAAGATAGAAATGATTATCTATAATAGCAGAACCTCTGATTGGTAAGATACACGGGGCAGCACCGCTATAAATTTATGTAGAACACTACGGTTTTATATTTACTCATGTAATAATGTTGATTACTTATGTAAAATATGGGTTCATGTAAATGAAACAGGAAGTGTTGGTTGAAGCTATTTGGACTCTTTTGTAGGCTTAATTGCAATACAAGGGGTAAAGTGTATTTGTTTTAAATGATTTTTTGGTCGACTATGGACTATTGGATTTTGAAGTCTACACAGATCACAGAATCTTATGTGGGGTCAGGCTATGAAATCCCCAATGCAGAGTGCTTTTATACAGGTCATGAAACGCTGGTTACTTTTAATATCCTCATTTTCCAACAAGGAGTACTTTATCTATTTAAAATCATGTAAACTTTAATTAAACACAATAGGCTGCTTTTGCTTCCAGTAAGGATTAATTCTTGGGATTAAGTACAAACTAGTGTTTTATTACTGAGAGAAATGTTAATTTGATTAAAATGGTTTCTGTTAGATGGCCTGCGTAATTCAAAGCTCTCTGTATAGCTGGTTTCCAGATATCAGATCATATATCTTTATTTGAATGTTTATGTACACTTATGTCTACACAATTGACAGCAGCCCAGAGTATAAACTACACAGCAAAACATCTGAGGCACTGATCTTCATGCTAAAGTGCTGTGGTAAAGCCCAAAACAAAATTTGTAGCATATGTAGCCTACTCCTGTACTAATCTTTAGTTCTCTTTTAAATAATACAGACAACAGAAATGTAATCTTTACATCTTTCATTGCATTGACTTTGCATGCTATTTATAATTTGACCATAAATATATTTGCCTGATGCTTTTACGTTACCTATCTTACCCCCTTGTTCCTCTATGAGGGGGCTGCCATATTTGTATAGCATTAGTCTGTTACCATTAGCATCTCTGACAGGCTTAGAAGAGACCGGTTGGCAAAGCAGTCAGGTTTAGAAACTTAATACTTAAAAAAGCAGACCTCTCTGCATAAAACAATCAACGTGACCTATAGGTAACTTTTAGGGGGTTATTCACTAAGCCCCGAAATCCCAAAAATTAGTGAGTTTTTTATATATATATATATATATATATATATATATATATATATATATATATATATATATATATATATATAAAAATAAAATCGGAAAAAAAAAAAAATGAATTTTTCGGAATTTATTAAACCCTGAGGGCTAAAAAGTCTGAATTAAGGTTTTCGGGACTATTTGAATTTTATATGTTCGAATTTTCCATTAATAACATACATTCGAATTATGAATAAAATTGCATTATTAAATTCACATTACTCTAAAATTCAATAAACAACCCCCTATATGTGATCTGACCTAGGACCACGGGTCAGGCTGCTTCGGGTTGTCATTTGGGCAACCATTGCAGTTTCGGGTTAGATGAGACTCGGGATGGGAAAGTACCCTCCTCTGTGATCCCAAAATTACATGGATCCAACAATGGCAACAATTTGGTGGGTTAGGGTCGGGTGCTACATTGAGAAAATATGTATGAATGTTAAATATGTATGAATGTTTGAGTGAAAATAACCAGATATTTGCTAGTTGACTTGAATGGCATTTCAATGAACAGGAAAGGGCATAATGAGACATTAGAAATATACAGTAATTTCCAATTTGGAATAAAAAATAAGATCACAAAAATGTTTATTATTTCAATGATAATGTTATTGCCAGTTAAATTCAACTTAACATCACTGAAGACTAAGTCAGTTAATGCCTATTTTTCTGTTTCTATCTTCCCTACACTTTTCCTGTACTCCTATTGTGACATCACAATGAAAGAATGTAAACACCTGTTTGTTTGCTCTGTCACATGACATGTACTCCTATTATGACATCATAATGAAATAATGTAAACACCTGTTTGTTTGCTCAGCTGTTAGATGACATCACAATGAACAGGAAAGAGTAGTAGGAGACATTTGAAACACTGGGTCATTTCCAATTCAGATGAACATGGAGAGGATTACAAAAATGTTTCTTATGATTTTCTTTTTAATTTTCTTATTTTCAACTAAACAATTCAATATCGTAGGTAAGAACTTTTTAATAACATTCCTACACTATTCCTAATCATTTTGCAATTAATTTGTAGTGTATTTATAGCTTAAAATGCCTCATGGTTACTACGTACATTTGAAAATGTCACAACAAACTGTTAACTAATTGATACTTTTTATCCTCAAACAGATGCAATTGAAAATGTCAAACATATGGAAGATGCTATTACTGGTAAGATATTTCTCTCTTCTTTAATTTATATTACAGGTATGGGATCTGTTATCCAGAAAGTTCCAAATTACGGAGAGTCTCCCATAGACTACATTATAATCAAATAATCCAAATCTTTAAAAATGATTTTCAATTTTATCTGTAATAATAAAACAGTAACTTGTACTTGATCCCAAGATATAATTAATCCTTATTGGAAGCAAAACCAGCCTATTTGGTTTATTTAATGTTTAAATGAATTTCTAGTAGACTTAAGGTATGAAGATACAAATTACGGAATGATCCATTATCTGAAAAGCCCCAGGTCCTGAGCATTCTGGATAACAGGTCCCATACCTGTATGTTAAAGCAACTTAATGTTGTATAGGTATATCCTTAATATTATAACATTGTATATATAAAGTAAAATGGGAAATTCCATTGTGCTAGTTCAGCACTCATGGTTTCTACATAATACATTCTATGGCTGTAAATAATGCATTCAATATCTGTTTTAAATCTCTATTGTTATTTAAAAATGGTTCAGTTATATTTTGTTTGCGTTAGCGGTTTATCAAGAGAATGTAATTAAAGTCACAAAGTGCAAAACCTTTTGCGCCACTAAGAGTAAAAATCCACATCTCGCAATGTAATATTGTTCCTTAAACTTATTGCATTGCGAATTGTAATTGTGCACTCTTAAGAAGTGCTTAAAGGTGTTGTAATCTTTTGGAGCAAACTTAACGACTTTTTCAGTAAACAGTTTAATAACATTGACTGCGCACTGGCGCAAACTATAAAATTCGCAACCGGCCGTCCACTGTCGGAAGTGGTCGCTAAACAGTTTCCGCGCTTGCAAAAGCTATATTAAATTCGCGCAAAGCAAAATTTGTTCGCGCAAAGGCATAACTTTTCACATTGCAAATAGTTTTTCCGTTAGCAACTTATATTACATTCTCCCCTTGAAGTTTTCAATGTACAAAATCTTTTTGGAGATTATATTGTGACCGACTATAACACACGGGTAATAGAATTTTTTGGGAATATTTGTCCTTTCCCTGTTATAGTGGAAACATTACAAAGTAAAGGAAACATTATATGATTCCACTTGCCCACACTGAGACATCACATAAGCCATACAGATGAGAAATTGTACCTGTCAATTATGTAAAACAGAATTTTTTATTAGCTTTATAATAAAGATAAGGTTTATATTACATGCAGATTATATGCTGCTGTTTATAGACTGCTGTCTCTTAAGATAAAAATAACTAGCATCCAGGAACATGTAATTGTCCTCATTTACTAAAGGCTATGAGCAAGTGCAAGGGATCCCATGAATAACAAAAATCACAATTTTACATGCACTAAATGGTTTATTCTCGTCACTATCAACTAGATGTGCATGACCATATTGGCATGAATTAGAACAAACATCTGATTAACCGAGATGAGAATCAATTCGATCACACACGTATAATTATATAAGATAAATAATCTTAGCTTTCTATACCATTTGTTAGAGATTAAAAATTGGTTCTAATGAGATTCCTTTTTCCCAATTCAGAAGCAACAGTCACTGTAACAACTCCAGAGGTTGATGAGGATGATGATTATATCGATGATAATGGTAAGAATTATATGACATTTAGGACTCGATTATCATTTTTCTTACTAAAGTTCTTATCACATTAAATAAAGCCAATAGGATTGTCCACTAAGAATGAATTATATCTTAGTTTTGATGAAGTACAAGATACTGTTTTATTATTATAGAGGAAAAGGAAATCATTCTTAAAAATTTGACCGGCTCACGTAGACTCCATTTTATCCAATTAGTAGAGATTTTTAAAATAATTTCCTTTTTTCTGTAATAATAAAACAGTACCTTGTACTTAATCCAAACTATGATACAAGTAATCCTTATTAGACCAGCCTATTGGGTTTATTTGGGGTTTACATGATTTTCTAGTAGACTTAAGGTATAAAGAAAGAGCCATTATCCGGAAAACCCCAGGTCCCGTGCATTCTGGATATTTGCATATCCAGTGCATATTTGATTAAAACCAGAGTTTATGGGCAGATGGCCTTTCCTTAATTCTGAGTTAAATACACACATTTATTAGTCGAATTGCCTAATGATTAAACTAAGTTTTTTTTTTTGTTTTTTTTAGATGCAGTGACTAGTGTTCCTCACATAACTCCTGGCATTGATTTTATTACGGAGGAGGACATTTCAGGTAAGACTTAAATATATTTTTTATTTTAGTTGTAGCTTGTCTTTGCTGTTACTTTATATTGGCACATATGTTCCTATTGGCTATTTTATTTTCTCAGTATGACCTGATTTTTGCTCATTCAGTATTTGTAAATTAATTCATTTTACTGTTGACATTGTGCTTATTTATAGTAAATTAGATATTACAGATATTAACTGTGTGTTTCCATAATCTCCATTTTCCAAGTCTAAATAAAATAGAGGTGGTGATTATGAGGGTTTGGATAAAATTGTAAACTAAAATCTCACATATATTGTCACCAGTCAAACCATATGGCTTTAATTCATGTATAAATAAGTTTTTCATACACTAAAACCTAAAATTGCCCATACAGGTGAAAGGATTAAAATATAAATATATCTTTTATATATATATATATATATATATATATATATATATTCCATTTGTTCAGAGTATTAAATACATATTGGTTGATTTTTTTTTAAAATGTATTAATGAGGTTTTTTTCCAAATTTAGATAGTGAAGCAATTTTCAGGAACGCTCAGTTTATTTTTGATGATGATGATGAGGATAATGAGAGAGAGGACAATGCAGGTGAGATTCATATTACTGCCTTGTGCACTGGCATACTGGAAACGATCAGGCCCATAGCTTTTGACCTCTGTTTACCAGTTTAAAGTAGACATTTGTATTACTAAGATAAAGGATGGTGATGTGTCACATAATGATTGTTTAGAACCATCTTAAAGGGGCATATGGACTATGGGAACTGTATGAGAACTGAAATAACACTCACAAATGCAGGTCAATGGCTATAAATAGGTGTAAACTCCTAATACATACACACATAATGATGACTAACAAATTTAAGCTATGCAAACTGGGTTTTAATAAAATATTTTCCTTTTAATTAGTGACAATGAATTAATTCTACATAGTAAATTTACCTTTTCTAATTATATATATTATTTGTTATTTTTTTTCTTAATTTTAGATGAAAGTAGAAGTGCTTTTATTCCTCATGTTAATGCGACAAAAGACTTTGCACGTAAGTTTCCTTTTAACTATTAAATACTGTTAAATTCTACCCTTATAATATCATCAGTCAGTGATTTGTGTCACATGACTCACTCAAACTTCAGAGTTCCACAACGTCTATAAAAGCACTTGGCCTTTATATGGTCATGGAACTTCTCAGTGACTAATATCCTATTTTACAATAGGTGGTATATTATTCACTATAAATAAATACATATGTAGATATACCTGTACTTGTACTTCTGATTCAAATAGTTATGTAGTGGAGTTGTTAAAGATCTGTACAAACTGAGCCATTTAAACAAAACCATTTTACCCCAGGTTATAAATACTGAAATAATGATGTGTTGGTTATTTATTTGACACAATTGTATTTATTTACAGATGATTACATTGTCAAGTTTAAGAGGATGTGGAACCATCCAATCATGCAACTTGTATTTATTGCATGTGTCGCAATTGGTGCAGTTTTGGGCGTACTCACAGTATATCTGATAAAAAGGTGCAGCTCCAAGTGGTAAGTATTGCTTTCTTTCTACCTTTCTTTACTGATTTATGTATTTTCTTTCTTTACTCTTCTGATATACACAAAGCTCAATTTTCTTCTTATTCCTTTCTTTTTTTTAAAGTAAAAAAGCTGGACCAAAGGAAGCTGAGGAAGGCAAAGCAGGATTTGTGCAGAATAATGGTGCACCAAAAGAAGCTGAGGAAGGCACGACAGGGTGTGTTCAGAAAGAAATTGGACCAAAGGAAGCTGAGGAAGGCAAGGCAGGGTTTGTACAGAAGAAAGTGAAGAAGCAGCGACAAGTAAAGAAGCAGCCAGTAGTGGAGAAGACGAAAGAAGTGAAGTAGGCAAAATAACCGGTTAAAAGCCGGTAGGCCAGCAGTCGAAAGATGAAGATCCGCTACCTGCCACATTGAAGTCTGAGCTTGTGGAAAGTCTGACAACATAGGACACCTTTTTAGTTTAACATTTTTACCAAAGCTTTTACTGTGTTTTATCATTTTAATAAACATTATATTTTTTTAATTTGTGGTTCTGGGTTTCTATTTAAACTGGTAGTGGCCAGCCAGACTCCATCTCATTAATGCTGCTACTCCTGATCTCTGTACCAGATGTGCCCTAGAAAAGGGGTCCTTCCTACATATGTTGTGGAGTTGCAACAAGATCACTTTATACTGGGGATCCATCTTAGATACTTTGGATATGGTTATGCAAATTAAAATAGTTAGGTCACCGAAAGTGTGTATTTTGGCTATTCTGCAAGATCTTAAGCTTAATCAGTACCAGTTGCTTTTCTTGCAGGAGGCATAGCCCCGCCTACATTTGCCTGCTGGAAACAAACCATGCTGGATATATGCAATATTGAACAACTGGTTTATATAAAAAGGGGGGTCCCTACTAAATTTCATAAAATTTGGGGCCCTTGGTTGAATATATTCCCCCTTACACACACTCGCCCGATAGTTGGGCAATAAAGGTTAGGAAGCTATGTTACTACTATGTTGTGATGTTTCACATTACTTGCTTTTTGATATATATGTACCAAAGTTTTAAGCAGGGATATTGAAGTATAGCGTAACATCCTTGTAATCTATGTGATCTCTGTAACTGACATGCTGAACAGTGATATGTATTTTATACCTTCTGTTGTAAAAAAAAAGTTTATTTTTCAATAAACTACCTGAGTTTAAAAAAAAAAAAATAGTACTGTGAATGTTTATGTATAGATGGTTTATCAGAAAATGATAGCTCAAACCTCTTGGCAAGCAAGCCAGCTATCTTTTGGGTTCACTAAACGGATAACACAAAGATGCAAATTCACTAACACGTGAAGCGCCTAACGCTAGTGCAAATTCGCCAGTGTGACGTCATTTCGTTACTTCGCCGATTTAACAGGTGCTGGCTTAAGTTAGTTAGCAAAGTGGACCTACTCTAGCTCTACTTTGCACCCTTACGCTAGGCGAAGTTCTGCTATGGCGAAGGGACATAACTACACTAATTCATTAACTCGCGTATTTTACTGAACGTTACCTCTTGCGCCAGACTTGCCTTCGGCACCTCAGACCAGGCGAAGTGCAATAGAGTAGATAGGGATTGCTTCAAAAAAAGTTGATTTTTGTGATAGGGTCATAGGCTGAAAAAGATCGTAAATTTTTTTGGGGGTACCCTCCTTCCCCCCTACATTTCCAGGCACCTAAACTATACAGTGGGCACATGTATAGGGCAAATAACAACTTTATTTTATGAAGGTTTCCCAGGCTTGTGTAATGCTGCTACATATATGTCCATTGTACTTGCAATGGACAAATATGCAAATTAGGCATCGCTGCGAGTAACTTCGCTTTCCAATTAACGCTAGCGCAACTCCGCAGTTTAGTGAATTTGCCCCATAGGGTTTGTCTGTATGGCAAATGTATAGTTCAGTTCCCCGGGGAAATCAATGTTTTCCTCTGACCAATATTCAGATCACAGCACAGTGACAGGTCTGATGTTGGGATCTGCACCAGATAAAGGCACATCATGATGGGGCAGCAAATTATATGAGTAGGTGTGTGCAGTGTATTACTGTCTGTCTACCTACAGCCTGTCTACCTACATTCACAGTGTTATTTTAAATTACTCATGATGCTTAAAGCAAAGGTTCACCTTTGAGATAACTTTTAGTATGTTATAGAATACCCAGCTCTTAGCAATTCTGCAACTGGTCTTCATTATTTATATTTTATCATTTTTGAGTTATTGGCTTTGCACTTTCCAGCTATCAGATGGGGTTCACTGACCTTATCTAAAAAAAACAAATGCTCTGTAAGGCTACAAATGTATTGTTATTGCTACAGATGTATTGTTATTGCTGCTGAATAAAAAGCTAAATAACCACAAATCAAAAATGAAAACCAGTCACAAATTGTCTCAGAATATCACTTTACATCATACAAAAAGTTAATTTCAAGGTGAGCTACCCCTTTAAACTATGATCTGAGTGTTTGCAGGGTACATCCAAAGATCAGCCAAAATTAAGTTGGATGTATATGTGGAGACATATTTTCTTTTAGCAACCTAGCCAAATCTTACTGATGTGCCCACCTGCATGCTGAGCAATATTAGGCAGGTGTAATGTGCTGGGCTGGGGGTCAGTGAATGGATCATGGTATGGGGGCCTATTGCTTATATGATCCAGCTAGGCTTTAAATCCTGCCAAATACTGGACGGCCAGGCAGTCCTATCCCATAGGTGGCACAGTGAGTTGCTGACTTAAAGTGATACTGATACTACAAGTTTCTTTTCAAAATATCAATCTACATCAAAAGTTACCTATAGGTCATGTTGATCGTTTTTCTCTGATAGTTCTGCTTTTGTAATTGTCACTTTAAGTTCCTAAACCTGATTGTTTAGCCAACCTGACTGTCCCTTTTCAGGCGGTCAGAGTCTCTAATGTTAACGGACTCCTGCTGCACAAATATGGCAGCCCCCTCATAGAGGAACAGGGTAGTAAGAAAGGTAATACAAAAACACCAGGCAAATACTTTTATTGCAAAATTATAAATAGCATTCAAAGACAATGTTATATAGATAATAAAAAAGTTATTTTTAACTGGAGGGGCCAGTTTGGGAAACAAAGCAGGCACTAACGGGCACAATAGTAATATATGGCAAACTACAGGGCATGTAGTGTGCTTTAAAGGACATGTAAATCCTACATTCTATCATGTATATAATTTGGGCATATCTTCCCCACCCAAAGCCACATCATTTGTACTGCATATACCCCCTCCGTTTGCCAGCACCATCACATTTTCCTAAAACAAATAGCAGCTTTCACCAGGCGGCCATTTTCCCTCTGACACATCATCAGTAACATTGACATGTACAAACAGGACATGTATGCTGGAAAGTTCATGCAAAGCAGAATGCAGGTTACACAGACACAACATACTTTGATAAAAACTTCTGCTGGGGTTGAGCACTGTAATGGTTAAACTGAGCTCAGGAGAGATGGTTAGTAGAAAAAAATAGGATCAGACAGCTAGAGTTTCTATGGGAACCAGCATGTCTGTATACAAAACAACATAGTTACATTTCTTACTGACCCAAATGGTATCATGTGACAAATAAGCAGATCACAGTTATGTCAGATATACATAAAAGCATATCTTGAGGCCACAAATAAGATTAATGTGGTTGATCTCAACTACAAAACACTGGTTATTTAAAATGGCTGAATATAAACTTTTAGTTGACAAGACCTATTATCTGGGTGTTGCAGACTGTATCCCAAGATCAGTAATCACTACTGGAGGGCAGGGCTGGAACTAGGGGTAGGCAGAGTAGGCACGTGCCTAGGGCTCAAAGCTGGGAGGGCGCCAGGCACGTACCTCCTCTGTCACCTACCCCAACTCTATGTATCTTTCGCGCTTTGTGCAAATTTGTGCTCGTGTGCGCACGAATGAATTTGCGCATGCGCACACAAATTCGCACAAAGCACGAAAGATACATAGAGTCGGGCAGAGAAGGGGTAGGTGACAGGAGGTACGTGCCTGGCGCCCTCCCGAATTAAGTTTTCGGGACTATTAGATCGAATTTTATATGTTTGAATTTTCCAATAAATAGCATACTATTTGAAGTATAAAAATTCACATTACTCTAAAATTCGACCGTTGATAAACAACCCCCTAAATGTGATTTGACCCGGGACCCACGGGTCAGGCTGCTTCGGGTTGTCATTTGGGCAACCATTGCAGATTCGGGTTAGATGAGACTCAGGATGGGAAAGTACCTTTCTCTGGGATCCCAAAATTACATGGATCCAACAATGGCAACAATTTGGTGGGTTAGGGTCGGGTGCTACATTGAATGTTTTATAATTGTTAAATATGTATGAAAGTTTGAGTGCAAATGTTCAGATATTTGCTAGTTGACCTGAATGACATTTCAATGAACAGGAAAGGGCTTTATGAGACATTAGAAATATATGGTAATTTCCAATTTGGAATAAAAATAAGATCACAAAAATGTTTATTATTATTTCAATGATAATGTTATTGACAGATAAATCCAATATTGACTTAACATCACTGAAGACTGAGTCAGTTAATGCCTATTTTTCTGTTTCTGTCTTCCCTATACTTAGTCTGTACCTCCTTGCTTTTCTTGTACTCTTATTGTGACATCACAGTGAAAGAATGCAAACGTTCAGCTGTGTTAGCTCCGTTGTCACATGACATGTACTCCTATTATGACATCATAGTGAAAGAATGTAAACAACTGTTTGTTTACTCAGCTGTTTGATGACATCACAATGAACAGAAAAGAGTTGTAGGAGACATTTGAAACACTGGGTCATTTCAAATTCAGATGAACATGGAGAGAATTACAAAAATGTTTCTTGTGATTTTCTTTATATTTTTCTTATTTTCAACTAAACAATTCAATATCGTAGGTAAGAACTTTTTAATAACATTTTTACACTATTCCTAATCCTTTTGAAATTAATTTCTGGTGTATTTTTTGCTTAAAATGCTAAAATGTCTCATGGTTCCTACATATATTTGAAAATGTCACAGCAAACTGTTAACTATTTAATACTTTTTTTCCCCAAACAGATGCAATTGAAAATGCCAAACATACGGAAGATGCTATTACTGGTAAGATATTTTTCTCTTCTTTAATTTATATTATAAACCATGTTCTTTAATTTACATTACAAGTATGGGATCTTTTATCCAGAAGCCCGTTATCCAGATTACATAGACTCCATTATAATCAAATAATCCAAATAAAAATAATTATTTCCTTTTACTCTGTAATAGTTACACTGTACCTTGTACATGATCCCAACTAAGATATAATTAATCCTTATTGGAAGCAAAACCAGCCTATTTGGTTTATTTCATGTTTAAATACATTTCTAGTAGACTTAAGGTATGTAGATCCAAATTATGGAAAGATCTGTTATCTGGAAAAACCCAGGTCCCGAGCATTGTGAATAACAGGTCCCATACCTGTATATTTAAGCAACTTAATGTTGTATAGGTATATCCTTAATATTATAACATTGTATATATAAAGTAAATCTATTTTATACTTATAATACACCTAATATTTATTTGGAGCCTTTTGCCTTGTTGTGACTAAAGATTTTTAAACAGAAATAAAACAAAGGTGAATTTTTTTGCCTATCAATGTGAATTTATGCTTGATTAATATTGAATACAAGGTGTATCACTATATATATTTTTGGAAATTAGTAAAAAATAATTGATTTAAGTAAGAGATAATGGGAAATGCCATACTGCTAGTTCAGCACTCATGGTTTCTGCATAATAGATTCCATTGCTATAAATAATGCAATCAATATCTGTTTTAAATCTCTATTGTTATTTGAAAACGTTCAATTATATCTTGTTTGCATTAGAGGTTTATACATTTTTAATGTACAAAATGTATTTGGAGATGATATTGTGCCAGACTATAACACAAGGGTAATAGAATTGTTTTGGGATTATTTGCCCTTTCCCTGTTATAGTGGAAACAAAGTAAAGGAAACATTATATGATTCCACTTGCCCACACAGACATCACATAAGCCATACAGATGAGAAATTGTACTGGTCAAATATAGAAAACAGCTGAATTTTTTATTAGCTTTATAATTTCAGATAAACATAGCTAGTCTAGTCTCCTGTATTTCAGATACTTTTATAAAAGATAAGGTTTTTATTACATGCAGATTATATGTTGCTGTTTATAGACTGCTGTCTCTTCAGATAAAAATAACTAGCATCCAGGAACATGTAATTGTCCTCATTTACTAAAGGCTATGGGCAAGTGCAAGGGATCCCATGAATAACAAAAATCACAATTGAACATCACTAATGGGTTGATTCTCATCACTATCAACTAGATGTGCATGACCATATTGGCACAAATTAGCACAAACATCTGCTTAACCGAGTTGAGAATCAATTAGATCACACACGTATAATTATATAAGATAAATAATCTTAGCTTTCTATACCATTTGTTAGAGATTAAAAATTGGTTCTAATGAGATTCCTTTTTCCCAATTCAGAAGCAACAGTCACTGTAACAACTCCAGAGGTTGATGAGGATGATGATTATATCGATGATGATGGTAAGAATTATATGACATTTAGGACTCGATTATCATTTTTCTTACTAAAGTTCTTATCACATTAAATAAAGCCAATAGGATTGTCCACTAAGAATGAATTATATCTTAGTTTTGATCAAGTACAAGATACTGTTTAAAGAGATTTTTAAAATAATTTCCTTTTTTCTGTAATAATAAAACAGTGACTTGTACTTAATCCAAACTATGATACAAGTAATCCTTATTAGACCAGCCTATTGGGTTTATTTCGGGTTTACGTGATTTTCTAGTAGACTTATGGTATAACGAAAGAGCCATTATCCAGAAAACCCCAGGTCCCGTGCATTCTGGATATTTGCATATCCAGTGCATATTTGATTAAAACCAGAGTTTATGGGCAGATGGCCTTCCTTAATTCTGAGTTAAATACACACATTTATTAGTCGAATTGCCTAATGATTAAACTACGTTTTTTTTAGATGCAGTGACTAGTGTTCCTCACATAACTCCTGGCATTGATTTTATTACGGAGGAGGACATTTCAGGTAAGACTTAAATATATTTTTTATTTTAGTTGTAGCTTGTCTTTGCTGTTACTTTATATTGGCACATATGTTCCTATTGGCTATTTTAGTTTCTCAGTATAACCTGATTTTTGCTCATTCAGTATTTGTAAATTAATTCATTTTACTGTTGACATTGTGCTTATTTATAGTAAATTAGATTCTACAGATATTAACTGCGTGTTTCCATAATCTCCATTTTCCAAGTCGAAATAAAATAGAGGTGGTGATTATGAGGGTTTGGATAAAATTGTAAACTAAAATCTCACATATATCTTCACCAGTCAAACCATATGGCTTTAATTCATGTATAAATAAGTTTTTCATACACTAAAACCTAAAATTGCCCATACAGGTGAAAGGATTTAAATATATCTTTAATATACATGATTATTCCATTTGTTCAGTATATTAAATACATATTGGTCGACTTTTTTAAAATGTATTAATCAGGAGTTTTCTTTCCAAATTTAGATAGTGAAGCAATTTTCAGGAACGCTCAGTTTATTTTTGAAGATGATGAGGATAATGAGAAAGAGGACAATGCAGGTGACATTCATATTACTGCCTTGTGCACTGGCATACTGGAAACGATCAGGCCCATAGCTTTTGACCTCTGTTTACCAGTTTAAAGTAGACATTTGTATTACTAAGATAAAGGATGGTGATGTGTCACATAATGATTGTTTAGAACCATCTTAAAGGGGCATATGGACTATGGGAACTGTATGAGAACTGAAATAACACTCACAAATGCAGGTCAATGGCTATAAATAGGTGTAAACTTCTAATACATAAACATCTAACAAATGTAAGCTATGCAAAATGGGTTTTAATAAAACATTTGCCTTTTAGATAGTGACAATGATTTAATTCTGCATAGTGAATTTACCATTTTTTTTCTCAATTTTAGATGAAAGTAGAAGTGCTTTTATCCCTCCTGTGAATGCAACAAAAGACCTTGCACGTAAGTTTCCTTCAACTATTAAATACTGTGAAATGATATCCTTATAAACTGTGTGTAGTGATATCATCAGTCAGTGATTTGTGTCACATGACTCACTGAAACCTCGGAGTTCCACAACCAAACTTGGCCTTGCGCCTTTCTATGGTCATATGACTTATAATATCCTTATATTTTACAATAGGTGGTATATTATTCACTATAAATAAATAAATATGTATATATTCCTGTACTTGTACTTCTGATTCAAATAGTTATGTAGTGGAGTTGTTAAAGTTCTGTATAAAATGAGACATTTAAACAAAACCATTTTACCCCAGGTTATAAATACTTAAATAATGATGTGTTGGTTATTTATTTGACACAATTGTATTTATTTACAGATGATTACATTGTCAAGTTTAAGAGGATGTGGAACCATCCAATCATGCAACTTGTCTTTATTGCATGTGTCGCAATTGGTGCAGTTTTGGGCTTCCTCACAGTATATCTGATAAAAAGGTGCAGCTCCAAGTGGTAAGTATTGCTTTCTTTCTACCTTCCTTTACTGATTTATGTATTTTCTTTCTTTACTCTTCTGATATACACAAAGCTCAATTTTCTTCTTATTCCTTTCTTTTTTTAAAGTAAAAAAGCTGGACCAAAGGAAGCTGAGGAAGGCAAAGCAGGATTTGTGCAGAATAATGGTGCACCAAAAGAAGCTGGGGAAGCCACGACAGGGTGTGTTCAGAAAGAAGTTGGACCAAAGGAAGCTGAGGAAGGCAAGGCAGGTTTTGTGCAGAAGAAAGTGAAGAAGCAGCGAAAAGTAAAGACGCAGCCAGAAGTGGAGACGTCGCAAGAAGTGAAGTAGGCAAAATAGCCGGTAGGCCAGCAGTCGAAAGATGAAGATCAGCTACCTGCCACATTGAAGTCTGAGCTTGTGGAAAGTCTGACAACATAGGACACCTATTTAGTTTAACATTTTTACCAATGCTTTTACTGTGTTTTATCATTTTAATAAACATTATATTTTTTTAATTTAAGGTCCTGGGTTTCTATTTAAACTGGTAGTGGCCAGCCAGACTCCATCTCATCAATGCTGCTACTCCTGATCTCTGTACCAGATGTGCCCTAGAAAAGGGGTCCTTCCTACATATGTTGTGGAGTTGCAACAAGATCACTTTATACTGGGGATCCATCTTAGATACTTTGGATATGGTTATGCAAATTAAAATAGTTAGGTCACCGAAAGTGTGTATTTTGGCTATTCTGCAACATCTTAAGCTTAATCAGTACCAGTTGCTTTTCTTGCAGGAGGCTCTGTTACTGGCTAAGAGACTTATTACTCAAAATTGGAGGAACATCGCCCCTCATACATTTGCCTGCTTGAAACAAATCATGCTGGATATATGCAATATTGAACAACTGGTTTATATAAAAAGGGGGGTCCCTACTAAATTCCCTTACACACAATCGCCCGATAGTCAGGCAATAAAGGTTAGGAAGCTATGTTACTACTATGTTGTGATGTTTCACATTACTTGCTTTTTGATATATATGTACCAAAGTTTTAAGCAGGGATATTGAAGTATAGCGTAACATCCTTGTAATAATCTATGTGATCTCTGTAACTGACATGCTGAACAGTGATATGTTTTTTATACCTTCTGTTGTAAAAAAATAAATAATTTTTCATTAAACTCCCTGAGTTTAAAAAAAAAAAATAGTACTGTGAATGTGTATGTATAGATGGTTTATCAGAAAATGATAGCTCAAACCTCTTGGCAAGCAAGCCAGCTATCTTTTGGGTTCACTAAACGGATAACACAAAGATGCAAATTCACTAAAGCGTGAAGCGCCTAACGCTAGTGCAAATTCGCCAGCGTGACGTCATTTCGTTACTTCGCCGATTTACTAACGGGTGCTGGCTTAAATTCGCTAGTGAAGTGGACCTACTCTGGCGCTACTTTGCACCCTTACGCAGGCGAAGTTGCGCTATGGCGAAGGGACATAACTACGATTAACTCGCGTATTTTACTGAACGTTACCTCTTGCGCCAGACTTGCCTTCGCCACCTCAGACCAGGCGAAGTGCAATAGAGTAGATAGGGATTCCTTCAAAAAAAATTGATTTTTTTTTTCTAAGTGATAGGGTGATAGGCTGAAAAAGATCGTAAATGTTTTTTGGGGTACCCTCCTTCCCCCCTACATTTCCTGGCACCTAAACTATACAGTGGGCACATGTGTAGGGCAATATAACAACTCTATTTTATTATATGAAGCTTTCCCAGGCTTGTGTAGTGTAATGTATTTGCTGCTACATATACGTCCATTGTACTTTAACTTGGCGCCGTATGCAAATTAGGCATCACTAGCGTAACTTCGTTTTCCTTGACGAATTAACGCAACTCCGCAGGTTGAATTTGCCCCATAGGGAATGGCAAATGCATCGTTCAGTTCCCCGGTGAAATCAATGTTTTCCTCTGACCAATATTCAGATCACAGCACAGTGACAGGTCTGATGTTGGGATCTGCACCAGATAAAGGCACATCATGATGGGGCAGCAAATTATAGGTGTGTGCAGTGTATTACTGTCTGTCTACCTACAGCCTGTCTACCTACATTCACAGTGTCATTTTAAATTACTCATGATGCTTAAAGCGATGGTTCACCTTTGAGATAACTTTTAGTATGTTATAGAATACCCAGCTCTTAGCAATTCTGCAACTGGTCTTCATTATTTATATTTTATCGTTTTTGAGTTATTGGCTTTGCTCTTTTGCCTCTTTCATGCTTTCAAATGGGATTCACTTACCCCATTATAAAAACAAATGCTCTGTAAGGCTACAAATTGTTATTGTTATTTTTATTACTCATCTTTCTATTCAGACCCTCCCCTATTCATATTGCAGTTTCTTATTTAAATCAGTGAATGGTTGCTAGGGTAATTTGGACTCTAGCAACAAGATTGCTGAAATTGCAAACTGGAGAGCTGCTGAATAAAAAGCTAAATAACTCAAAATCCACAAATCAAAAATAAAAACCAGTCACAAATTGTCTCAGAATATCACACTTTACATCATACAAAAATTTAATTTCAAGGTGAACTAACCCTTTAAACTATGATCTGAGTGTTTGCAGGGTACATCCAAAGATCAGCCAAAATTAAGTTGGACATATTTTCTTTTAGCAACCTAGCCAAATCTTACTGATGTGCCCACCTGCATGCTTAGCAATATTAGGCAGGTATAATGTGCTGGGGGTCAGTGAATGGATCATGGTATGGGGGCCTATTGGCTGAGGAAGCATCAACATGCTTATATGATCCAGCTAGGCTTTAAATCCTGCCAGATACTGGACGGCCAGGCAGTCCTATCCCATAGGTGGCACAGTGAGTTGCTGACTTAAAAGTGATACTGACAAGTTTTCTTTTCAAAATATTAATCTGCATCAAAAGTTACCTATAGGTCACGTTGATCGATGGATTAAAATTCTTTGAATCGTTCAATTATTCGTTTGATCGGAGGAATTGCGCAAAATCCTTCAATATTCGAAGTCAAAGGATTTTAATTCGGCAGTCGAATATCGGGGGTTAATTAACCCTCGATATTCAACCCTTGATACATCTGCCCCTAAGTGTGCAGAGATTTCTTAACCCCTATGCCACTGCTGGTATAAACTGTCTGGCCTTTTTTTTATCCAGTGTAAATATGAATTTGGATTTGAAAAAATCCAGGCTCTTAAAAGGGTTGGCCCCATAACTCTTATACGGTGTAATTGCTTCCTACAATAGCTAAATGACATTATATATATAAATTTAAGATAGGGCAGGTTAGCCCCTCCTTAGATCCATGCCTTCAAATATTTTAAGAGGAGTAATGCATTTTGTTAGGCTATACTTTGTCAGTTACAGTTAAATTTCATTATGTTATAGAATGGGCAATTCTGAGCAACTTTTCAATTGGTCTTCATTATTTATTTTATAGTTTATGAATTATTTGACTTCTTCTCCTGACTCTTTATAGCTTGAAAAAGGGGGTCACTGACCCCCTTTAAAAAATCTTTTGTAAAGCTACACATTTAAGGGGCTATTTACTAAACTTTGAATGCAAAAATGATGAATTTTTCGTGATTTTTATATATATACATATATATGTATATATATATATACATATATACAATCTGACTTTTAAAAAATCTAATTTTTCGGAATTTATTAAACCATGAGGATGGAAAGTTTGAATCTAAAAATTCGGCATCTCAGACCTGTCGAGGTTGCATATAAGTCAATGGGAGAAGTCCACATGAGTTTTTTGATGTGCGCTGGGTTTCGGGCAATACCCCGAAGTTTTCGGGTGAAAATTATGAAAAAATAATGAAAAATTGGATGTAAAAGTCCGAATAATTAGTGAAAATCGGAAAGCAAATTTTCGGATAAATGTGTTAATAAATAAGCGTAAAAAACACGAGCCGATTTGATCGGAGTTTGTAGCAGAAAATATTGAGATAAATTCAGACTTTGATAAACAACCCCCTTATTCTTATTGCTACTTTTTATTACTCATATTTCAGTTCCAACCCTCCCCTATTAATATTTCATATTCTCATTCAAATCAATGCATGGTTTATAGGGTACTTTCGACCCTAGCAACCAGATTGCTGACACTGCAAACTGGAGAGCTGCTGAATAATAAGCTAAATAAAAGCTAAATAACTCAAAAACCACATATAATAAATAATGAAAAGAATCGGGCAGGCAGGGTAAGAGCTTGGCTCCCTGCAACTTCTTTCTCTTATGAGCTTAGCAAAAGTCGAGGTTTTTTGTTTTAGGAGGAAAACGTGACTTGAGTTCGAATTAAGTTTTCAGGACTATTAGATCGAATTTTATATGTTCAATTTTCCCATGAATAACACTCCATTCGAATTCTGAATACAATTGCATTATTATAGTCTAAAATTCGACCTTTGATAAACCACCCAATAAATGTGATTTGACCCGGGACCCACAGGTCAGGCTGCTTCGGGTTGTCATTTGGGCAACCATTCCAGTTTCGGTTTAGATGAGACTCAGGATGGGAAAGTACCCTCCTCTGGGATCCCAAAATTACATGGATCCAACAATGGCAACAATTTGGTGGGTTAGGGTCGGGTGCTACATTGAATGTGTTATAATTGTTTAATATGTATGAAAGTTTGAGTGCAAATGTTCAGATATTTGCTAGTTGGCCTGAATGACATTTCTTTTCAATGAACAGGAAAGGGCATAATGAGACATTAGAAATATATGGTAATTTCCAATTTGGAATAAAAAATAAGATCACAAAAATGTTTCTTATGATTTCAATGATAATGTTATTGCCAGTTAAATTCATTATTTAATGCCTATTTTTCTGTATATTTTTCTTCCCTATATTTAGTCTGCACTAAAGCTGTTAAAGCTGTAGCTGTTAGCTCCGTTGTCACATGACATGTACTCCTATTATGACATCATAGTGAAATAATGTAAACACCTGTTTGTTTACTCAGCTGTTAGATGACATCACAATGAACAGGAAAGAGTTGTAGGAGACATTTGAAACACTGGGTCATTTCCAATTCAGATGAACATGGAGAGAATTACAAAAATGTTTCTTGTGATTTTCTTTATATTTTTCTTATTTTCAACAAAACCATTCAATATCGTAGGTAAGAACTTTTTAATAACATTCTTACACTATTCCTAATCCTTTTGAAATTTATTTGTAGTGTATTTTTTTTGCTTAAAATGCTAAAATGTCTCATGGTTCCTACATATATTTGAAAATGTCACAGCAAACTGTTAACTATTTAATACTTTTTTCCCCAAACAGATGCAATTGAAAATGCCAAACATATGGAAGATGCTATTACTGGTAAGATATTTTTCTCTTCTTTAATTTATATTATAAACTATATTATTTAATTTACATTACAGGTATGGGATTCATTATCTGGAAACCAGTTATCCAGAAATTTCCAAATTACGGAAAGGCTTTCTCCCATAGACTCCATTATAATCAAATAATCCAAATAAAAATAATTTCCTTTTGCTCTGTAATAGTTACACAGTACCTTGTACATGATCCAAACTAAGATATAATTAATCCTTATTGGAAGCAAAACCAGCCTATTTGGTTTATTTAATGTTTAAATGAATTTCTAGAAGACTTAAGGTATGAAGATACAAATTATGGAAAGATCTGTTATCTGGAAAAACCCAGGTCCCAAGCATTCTGGATAACAGGTCCCAAACCTGTATATTTAAGCAACTTAATGTTGTATAGGTATATCCTTTGTATTATAACATTGTATATATAAAGTAAATCTATTTTATACTTATACCTAATATTTATTTGGAGCCTTTTGCCTTGTTGTGACTAAAGATTTTTAAACAGAAATAAAACAAAGGTGAATTTTTTTGCCTATCAATGTGAATTTAAGCTTTATTAATATTGAATACAATGTGTAGCACTATATTTATTCGGAAATTAGTAAAAAATAATTGATTTAAGTAAGAGATAATGGGAAATGCTATAATGCTAGTTCAGCACTCATGGTTTCTGCATAATAGATTCCATGGCTGTAAATAATGCAATCAATATCTTTTAAATCTCTATTGTTATTTAAAAATATTAAATTATATCTTGTTTGCATTAGAGGTTTATACGTTTTTAATGTACAAAATGTATTTGGAGATGATATTGTGCCAGACTATAACACAAGGGTAATATAATTTTTTGGGATTATTTGCCCTTTCCCTGTTATAGTGGAAACATTACAAAGTAAAGGAAACATTATATGATTCCATTTGCCCACACTGAGACATCACATAAGCCATACAGATGAGAAATTGCACTGGTAAAATATAGAAAACAGCTGAATTTTTTATAAGCTTTATCATTTCAGATAAACATAGCTAGTCTAGTCTCCTGTATGTGAGATACTTTTATAATTATAAGGTTTATATCACAGTGACATCACAGTGAAAGAATGCAAAAGTTCAGCTCTTTGTTAGCTCTGTTATCACATGACATCACAAATAGTTTTTCCAGTACCCGTATTGTGACATCATAGTCAAACACCTGTTTGTTAGCTCAGCTGTCAGATGACATCACAAAGAACAGGAAAGGGTAGTGGGAAATGTTAGAAACATTGGGTCATTTCCAATTCAATTGAACATGGAAAGGATTACAAAAATGTTTCTTATGATTTTCTTTATATTTTTCATATTTTCAACTAAACAATTTAATATCGTAGGTAAGATCTTTTTAATAACATTCTTACCCTATTCCTAATCCTTTTGCAGTTAATATGTAGTCTATTTTTAGCATAAAATGCAGGGGGAAAAAATGTCACAGCAAAGTGTTAACTATTTAATACTTTTATTCCCCAAACAGATGCAATTGAAAATGTCACACATATAGAAGATGCTATTACTGGTAAGATATTTCTCTTCTCTTAAACTTATATTATAACTCATGTTCTTTAATTAATATTATATTAAAGCAACTTAATGTTGTATAGGTACATCCTTATATTATAACATTGTATATATATAAAGTTAATCTATTTTATATTAATAACATATCTAATATTTATTTTGCCTTTTTGTTACTAAACATTTTAATCACTATCAATCAAATATCTGTTTCAAATTTCTATTGTTATTCAAAAACTTTAATTTACATTTTGTTTGCGTTAGCGGTTTATACATTTTTACAAAATGTATTTGTAGTTTATATTGTGCCAGACTATAACACAAGGGTAATAGAATTTTTGGTAATATTTGCCCTTTCCCTGTTATAGTGGAAACATTACAAAGTAAAGGAAACATTATATGATTCCACGTTGCCCACACTGAGACATCACATAAGCCATACAGATGAGAAATTGTACCTGTCAATTATGTAAAACAATAGAATTTTTTATTATCTTTATAATTTCAGATAAACAAAGCTAGTGTAGTCTCCTGTATGTGAGATACTTTTATAAAAGATAAGGTTTATATCACATGCAGATTATATGATGCTGTTTATAGACTGCTGTCTCTTCAGATAAAAATAAATATACATAAAGTAAATATCATGGATGAATAACTGCAAGAAAATTGTTCAGTGAAAACTCCATTTACTTCTAAAATAACTAGCATCCAGGAACATGTAATTGTCCTTATTTACTAAGGGCTATGGGCAAGTGCAAGGGATCCCAAAAATAACAAAAACCTAAATTTTACATGCACTAAATGGTTGATTCTCGTCTCTTTTAACTAGATGTGCATGACCATATTGCCATGAATTAGATCACACAAACATCTGATTAACGAAGCTGAGAATCAATTAAATCACACCACGACTAATTAAATAAGATAAATAATCTTAGTTTTCTATACCATTTGTTAAGAGATTAAAATTGGTTCTAATGAGATTCCTTTTTCCCAATTCAGAAGCAACAGTCACTGTAACAACTCCAGAGGTTGATGAGGATGATGATTATATCGATGATGATGGTAAGAATTATATGACATTTAGGACTAGATGTATCAATTACCAATTTTCTTACTAAAGTTCTTTTCAAATGAAAGAAAGCCAATAGGATTGTCCACTAAGAATGAATTATATCTTAGTTTTGATCAAGTACAAGATACTGTTTTATTATTACAGAGGAAAAGGAAATCATTCTTAAAAATTTGACCGGCTCACGTAGACTCCATTTTATCCAATTAGTAGAGCTTTTTTAAAATGATTTCCTTTTTTCTGTGATAATAAAACAGTGACTCGTACTTAATCCAAACTATGATACAAATATCATAGACCAGCCTATTGGGTTTATTTGGGGTTTACATTTTCTCATAGACTTAAAGGGGAAGGAAACCTAGTTGGCGCAAAAACCCTCCTGTGTGTTGCCCTCCCTCCTCCCCCCTGGCCTACCCGTCCAGCTGGGCAAATGCCCTTAACTTGTTACTTACCCGTCTGCGCAGGTCCAGTCCAGGGACTTCACAGACGACATCTTCTTCCACGCGATCTTTTTCCTGCTTTGACCGGCGCATGCGCAGTAGGAGCATTTCGTCGGTACGATCTACTCCGCATGCGCCAAAAGTACCTCGTGACTTTTGGCGCATGCGCAGTAGATCCGTACCAGTGAAATGCTCCTACTGCGCATGCGCAAAAACGCCGTTCAAAGCAGGAAGAAGATCGCATGGAAGAAGATGTCGTCTGTGAACTCCCTGGACTGGACCTGCGCAGAAGGTTAAGTAACAAGTTAGGGGCATTTGCCCAGCTGGACGGGTAGGCCAGGGGCAGTGGCGTAACTAGATATTACTGGGCCCCACAGCAAATTATTTTTCAGGCCCCCAAATTTTTTAGCAGTTGACTTGTTTTACCAATATTTATTGAAACTGTATATGAATTAGGGCCTCGTGGGGCCCCTATACCTCCTGGGCCCCCCTGCAGGCGCAGGGTCTGCTTCCTCTATAGTTACGCCCCTGGCCAGGGGGGAAGAGGGAGGGCAACACACAGGAGGGGGGAGGGTTTTTGCGCCAACTAGGTTTCCTTCCCCTGTAAGGTATAAAAAAAGAGCCATTATCCGGAAAACCCCAGGTCCCGTGCATTCTGGATATTTGCATATCCAGTGCATATTTGATTAAAACCAGAGTTTATGGGCAGATGGCCTTTCCTTAATTCTGAGTTAAATACACACATTTATTAGTCGAATTGCCTAATGATTAAACTAAGTTTTTTTTTTTTTTTTTTAGATGCAGTGACTAGTGTTCCTCACATAACTCCTGGCATTGATTTTATTACGGAGGAGGACATTTCAGGTAAGACTGAAATATATTTTTTATTTTAGTTGTAGCTTGTCTTTGCTGTTACTTTATATTGGCGCATATGTTCCTATTGGTTATTTTAGTTTCTCAGTATGACCTGATTTTTGCTCATTCAGTATTTGTAAATAAATTCATTTTACTGTTGACATTGTGCTTATTTATAGTAAATTAGATATTATAGATATTAACTGCGTGTTTCCATAATCTCCATTTTCCAAGTCGAAATAAAATAGAGGTGGTGATTATGAGGGTTTGGATAAAATTGTAAACTAAAATCTCACATATATCTTCACCAGTCAAACCATATGGCTTTAATTCATGTATAAATAAGTTTTTCATACACTAAAACCTAAAATTGCCCATACAGGTGAAAGGATTTAAATATATCTTTAATATACATGATTATTCCATTTGTTCAGTATATTAAATACATATTGGTTGACTTTTTTTAAATGTATTAATCAGGAGATTTCTTTCCAAATTTAGATAGTGAAGCAATTTTCAGGAACGCTCAGTTTATTTTTGAAGATGATGATGAGGATAATGAGAAAGAGGACAATGCAGGTGAGATTCATATTACTGCCTTGTGCACTGGCATACTGGAAACGATCAGGCCCATAGCTTTTGACCTCTGTTTACCAGTTTAAAGTAGACATTTGTATTACTAAGATAAAGGATGGTGATGTGTCACATAATGATTGTTTAGAACCATCTTAAAGGGGCATATGGACTATGGGAACTGTATGAGAACTGAAATAACACTCACAAATGCAGGTCAATGGCTATAAATAGGTGTAAACTCCTAATACATAAACATGTAACAAATGTAAGCTATGCAAAATGGGATTTAATAAAACATTTGCCTTTTAGTTAGTGACAATGAATTAATTCTGCATAGTGAATTTACCATTTTTTTCCTCAATTTTAGATGAAAGTAGAAGTGCTTTTATCCCTCCTGTGAATGAGACAAAAGACCTTGCACGTAAGTTTCCTTTAACTATTAAATACAGTGAAATGATATCATAAACTGTGTGTAGTGATATCATCAGTCAGTGATTTGTGTCACATGACTCACTGAAACCTCGGAGTTCCACAACCAAATTTGGCCTTGCGCCTTTATATGGTCATATGACTTATAATATCCTTATATTTTACAATAGGTGGTATATTATTCACTATAAATAAATACATATGTATATATACCTGTACTTGTACTTCTGATTCAAATAGTTATGTAGTGGAGTTGTTAAAGTTCTGTACAAAATGAGCCATTTAAACAAAACCATTTTACCCAAGGTTATAAATACTGAAATAATGATGTGTTGGTTATTTATTTGACACAATTGTATTTATTTACAGATGATTACATTGTCAAGTTTAAGAGGATGTGGAACCATCCAATCATGCAACTTGTCTTTATTGCATGTGTCACAATTGGTGCAGTTTTGGGCGTACTCACAGTATATCTGATAAAAAGGTGCAGCTCCAAGTGGTAAGTATTGCTTTCTTTCTACCTTTCTTTACTGATTTATATATTTTCTTTCTTTACTCTTCTGATATACACAAAGCTCAATTTTCTTCTTATTCCTTTCTTTTTTTAAAGTAAAAAAGCTGGACCAAAGGAAGCTGAGGAAGGCAAAGCAGGATTTGTGCAGAATAATGGTGCACCAAAAGAAGCTGAGGAAGGCACGACAGGGTGTGTTCAGAAAGAAATTGGACCAAAGGAAGCTGAGGAAGGCAAGGCAGGGTTTGTGCAGAAGAAAGTGAAGAAGCAGCGAAAAGTGAAGAAGCAGCCAGTAGTGGAGACGCCGCAAGAAGTGAAGTAGGCAAAATGGCCGGTTAAAAGCCGGTAGGCCAGCAGTCGAAAGATGAAGATCCGCTACCTGCCACATTGAAGTCTGAGCTTGTGGAAAGTCTGACAACATAGGACACCTATTTAGTTTAACATTTTTACCAAAGCTTTTACTGTGTTTTATAATTTCAATAAACATTATATTTTTTTAATTTGTGGTTCTGGGTTTCTATTTAAACTGGTAGTGGCCAGCCAGACTCCATCTCATTAATGCTGCTACTCCTGATCTCTGTACCAGATGTGCCCTAGAAAAGGGGTCCTTCCTACATATATTGTGGAGTTGCAACAAGATCACTTTATACTGGGGATCCATCTTAGATACTTTGGATATGGTTATGCAAATTAAAATAGGTCACCGAAAGTGTGTATTTTGGCTATTCTGCAAGATCTTAAGCTTAATCAGTACCAGTTGCTTTTCTTGCAGGAGGCTCTGTTACTGGCTAAGAGACTTATTACTCAAAATTGGAGGAACATCGCCCCTCATACATTTGCCTGCTTGAAACAAACCATGCTGGATATATGCAATATTGAACAACCGGTTTATATAAAAAGGGGGGTCCCTACTAAATTCCATAAAATTTGGGGCCCTTGGTTGGATGTATTCCCCCTTACACACACTCGCCCGATATTCGGGCAATAAAGGTTAGGAAGCTATGTTACTACTATGTTGTGATGTTTCACATTACTTGCTTTTTTTGATATATATGTACCAAAGTCTTAAGCAGGGATATTGAAGTATAGCGTAACATCCTTGTAATAATCTATGTGATCTCTGTAACTGACATGCTGAAAAGTGATATGTCTTTTATACCTTCTGTTGTAAAAAAATAAACAATTTTTCAATAAACTACCTGAGTTTAAAAAAAAATATATAGTACTGTGAATGTGTATGTATAGATGGTTTATCAGAAAATGATAGCTCAAACCTCTTGGCAAGCAAGCCAGCTATCTTTTGGGTTCACTAAATGGATAACACAAAGATGCAAATTCACTAAAGCGTGAAGTGCCTAACGCTAGTGCAAATTCGCCAGCATGACGTCATTTCGTTACTTCGCCGATTTACTAACGGGTGCTGGCTTAAATTCGCTAGTGAAGTGGACCTACACTAGCTCTACTTTGCACCCTTACGCTAGGCGAAGTTGCGCTATGGCGAAGGGACGTAACTACGCTAATTCATTAACTCGCGTATTTTACTGAACGTTACCTCTTGCGCCAGACTTGCCTTCGCCACCTCAGACCAGGCGAAGTGCAATAGAGTAGATAGGGATTCCTTGAAAAAAAGTTGATTTTTTTTTCTAAGTGATAGGGTGATAGGCTGAAAAAGATCGTAAATTTTTTTGGGGTACCCTCCTTCCCCCCTACATTTCCTGGCACCTAAACTATACAGTGGGCACATGTGTAGGGCAATATAACAACTCTATTTTATTATATGAAGCTTTCCCAGGCTTGTGTAGTGTAATGTATTTGCTGCTACATATACGTCCATTGTACTTTAACTTGGCGCCGTATGCAAATTAGGCATCACTAGCGTAACTTCGTTTTCCTTGACGAATTAACGCAACTCCGCAGGTTGAATTTGCCCCATAGGGAATGGCAAATGCATCGTTCAGTTCCCCGGTGAAATCAATGTTTTCCTCTGACCAATATTCAGATCACAGCACAGTGACAGGTCTGATGTTGGGATCTGCACCAGATAAAGGCACATCATGATGGGGCAGCAAATTATATGAGTAGGTGTGTGCAGTGTATTACTGTCTGTCTACCTACAGCCTGTCTACCTACATTCACAGTGTCATTTTAAATTACTCATGATGCTTAAAGCGATGGTTCACCTTTGAGATAACTTTTAGTATGTTATAGAATACCCAGCTCTTAGCAATTCTGCAACTGGTCTTCATTATTTATATTTTATCGTTTTTGAGTTATTGGCTTTGCTCTTTTGCCTCTTTCATGCTTTCAAATGGGATTCACTTACCCCATTATAAAAACAAATGCTCTGTAAGGCTACAAATTGTTATTGCTATTTTTCTTTTTATTACTCATCTTTCTATTCATATTGCAGTTTCTTATTTAAATCAGTGAATGGTTGCTAGGGTAATTTGGACAAGATTGCTGAAATTGCAAACTGGAGAGCTGCTGAATAAAAAGCTAAATAACTCAAAATCCACAAATCAAAAATAAAAACCAGTCACAAATTGTCTCAGAATATCACACTTTACATTAGGGATGCACCGAATCCAGGATTCGGTTCGGGATTCGGCCAGGATTCGGCCTTTTTCAGCAGGATTCGGATTCGGCCGAATCCTTCTACCCGGCCGAACCGAATCCGAATCCTAATTTGCATATGCAAATTAGGAGCGGGGAGGGAAATTGCGTGACTTTTTGTCAGAGAACAAGGAAGTAAAAAATGTTTTCCCCTTCCCGCCCCTAATTTGCATATGCAAATTAGGGTTCGGATTCGGTGCGGTATTCGGCCGAATCTTTCACGAAGGATTCGGGGGTTCGGCCGAATCCAAAAAAGTGGATTCGGTGCATCCCTACTTTACATCATACAAAAATTTAATTTCAAGGTGAACTAACCCTTTAAACTATGATCTGAGTGTTTGCAGGGTACATCCAAAGATCAGCCAAAATTAAGTTGGACATATTTTCTTTAAGCAATCTAGCCAAATCTTACTGATGTGCCCACCTACATGCTTAGCAATATTAGGCAGGTATAATGTGCTGGGGGTCAGTGAATTGATCATGGTATGGCGGCCTATTGGCTGAGGAAGCATCAACATGCTTATATGATCCAGCTAGGCTTTAAATCCTGCCAGATACTGGACGGCCAGGCAGTCCTATCCCATAGGTGGCACAGTGAGTTGCTGACTTAAAAGTGATACTGACAAGTTTTCTTTTCAAAATATTAATCTGCATCAAAAGTTACCTATAGGTCACGTTGATCGATGGATTAAAATTCTTTGAATCGTTCGATTATTCGTTCGATCGGAGGAATTGCACAAAATCCTTCAATATTCGAAGTCAAAGGATTTTAATTCGGCAGTCGAATATCGTGGGTTAATTAACCCTCGATATTCGACCCTTGATACATCTGCCCCTAAGTATGCAGAGATTTCTTAACCCCTATGCCACTGCTGGTATAAACTGTCTGGCCTTTTTTTATCCAGTGTAAATATGAATTTATATTTGAAAAAATCCAGGCTCTTAATAGGGTTGGCCCCATAACTCTTATACGGTGTAAATGCTTCCTACAATAGCTAAATGTCATAATATATATAAATTTAAGATAGGGCAGGTTAGCCCCTCCTTAGATCCATGCCTTCAAATATTTTAACAGGAGTAATGCATTTTGTTAGGCTATACTTTGTCAGTTACAGTTAAATTTCATTATGTTATAGAATGGGCAATTCTGAGCAACTTTTCAATTGGTCTTCATTATTTATTTTATAGTTTATGAATTATTTGACTTCTTCTCCTGACTCTTTATAGCTTTCAAAAGGGGGTCACTGACCCCCTCTAAAAAATCTTTTGTAAAGCTACACATTTAAGGGGCTATTTACTAAACTTCGAATGCAAAAATCATGAATTTTTTGTGACATATATATATATATATATATATATATATATAAATATAATCTGACTTTTAAAAAATCTAATTTTTCGGAATTTATTAAACCATGAGGATGGAAAGTTTGAATCTAAAAATTCGGCGTCTCAGACCTGTCGAGGTTGCATATAAGTCAATGGGAGAAGTCCCAATGAGTTTTTTGATGTGTGCTGGGTTTCGGGTGAAAATTATGAAAAAATAATGAAAAATTTGATGTAAAAGTCCGAATAATTTGTGAAAATCGGAAAGCAAATTTTCAGATAAATGTGTTAATAAGCGTAAAAAACATGAGCCAATTTGATCCGAGTTTGTAGCAGAAAATATTGAGATAAATTCAGACTTTGATAAACAACCCCCTTATTCTTATTGCTACTTTTTATTACTCATATTTCAGTTCCAACCCTCCCCTATTAATATTTCATATTCTCATTCAAATCAATGCATGGTTTCTAGGGTACTTTGGACCCTAGCAACCAGATTGCTGACACTGCAAACTGGAGAGCTGCTGAATAATAAGCTAAATAAAAGCTAAATAACTCAAAATCCACATATAATAAATAATGAAAAGAATCGGGTAGGCAGGGTAAGAGCTCGGCTCCCTGCAACTTCTTTCTCTTATGAGCTTAGCAAAAGTCGAGGTTTTTTTTTTTTAGGAGGAAAACGTGACTTGAGTTCGAATTAAGTTTTCAGGAGTATTAGATCGAATTTTATATGTTTGAATTTTCCCATGAATAACACTCCATTCGAATTCTGAATACAATTGCATTATTATAGTCTAAAATTCGACCTTTGATAAACAACCCAATAAATGTGATTTGACCCGGAACCCACGGGTCAGGCTGCTTCAGGTTGTCATTTGGGCAACCATTCCAGTTTCGGGTTAGATGAGACTCAGGATGGGAAAGTACCCTCCTCTGGGATCCCAAAATTACATGGATCCAACAATGGCAACAATTTGGTGGGTTAGGGTCGGGTGCTACATTGAATGTGTTATAATTGTTAAATATGTATGAAAGTTTGAGTGCAAATATTCAGATATTTACTAGTTGGCCTGAATGACATTTCATTTCAATAAACAGGAAGGGGCATAATGAGACATTAGAAATATATGGTAATTTCCTATTTGGAATAAAAAATAAGATCACAAAAATGTTTCTTATGATTTCAATGATAATGTTATTGCCAGTTAAATTCATTATTTAATGCCTATTTTTCTGTATATTTTTCTTCCCTATATTTAGTCTGCACTAAAGCTGTTAAAGCTGTAGCTGTTAGCACCGTTGTCACATGACGTACTCCTATTATGACATCATAGTGAAATAATGTAAACACCTGTTTGTTTACTCAGCTGTTAGATGACATCACAATGAACAGGAAAGAGTAGTAGGAGACATTTGAAACACTGGGTCATTTCAAATTCAGATGAACATGGAGAGAATTACAAAAATGTTTCTTGTGATTTTCTTTATATTTTTCTTATTTTCAACAAAACAATTCAATATCGTAGGTAAGAACTTTTTAATAACATTCTTACATTATTCCTAATCCTTTTGAAATTTATTTGTAGTGTATTTTTTTTGCTTAAAATGCTAAAATGTCTCATGGTTCCTACATATATTTGAAAATGTCACAGCAAACTGTTAACTATTTAATACTTTTTTTCCCCAAACAGATGCAATTGAAAATGCCAAACATATGGAAGATGCTATTACTGGTAAGATATTTTTCTCTTCTTTAATTTATATTATAAACTATATTATTTAATTTACATTACAGGTATGGGATCCATTATCTGGAAACCAGTTATCCAGAAATTTCCAAATTACGGAAAGGCTTTCTCCCATAGACTCCATTATAATCAAATAATCCAAATAAAAATAATTTCCTTTTGCTCTGTAATAGTTACACAGTACCTTGTACATGATCCAAACTAAGATATAATTAATCCTTATTGGAAGCAAAACCAGCCTATTTGGTTTATTTAATGTTTAAATGAATTTCTAGTAGACTTAAGGTATGAAGATACAAATTATGGAAAGATCTGTTATCTGGAAAAACCCAGGTCCCAAGCATTCTGGATAACAGGTCCCAAACCTGTATATTTAAGCAACTTAATGTTGTATAGGTATATCCTTTGTATTATAACATTGTATATATAAAGTAAATCTATTTTATACTAATACCTAATATTTATTTGGAGCCTTTTGCCTTGTTGTGACTAAAGATTTTAAACAGAAATAAAACAAAGGTGAATTTTTTTGCCTATTAATGTGAATTTAAGCTTTATTAATATTGAATACAATGTGTAGCACTATATATATATTCGGAAATTAGTCAAAAATAATTGATTTAAGTAAGAGATAATGGGAAATGCTATAATGCTAGTTCAGCACTCATGGTTTCTGCATAATAGATTCCATGGCTGTAAATAATGCAATCAATATCTTTTAAATCTCTATTGTTATTTAAAAATGTTCAATTATATCTTGTTTGCATTAGAGGTTTATACGTTTTTTTAATGTACAAAATGTATTTGGAGATGATATTGTGCCAGACTATAACACAAGGGTAATAGAATTTTTTGGGATTATTTGCCCTTTCCCTGTTATAGTGGAAAAATTACAAAGTAAAGGAAACATTATATGATTCCACGTTGCCCACACTGAGACATCACATAAGCCATACAGATGAGAAATTGTACCTGTCAATTATGTAAAACAATAGAATTTTTTATTATCTTTATAATTTCAGATAAACAAAGCTAGTCTAGTCTCCTGTATGTGAGATACTTTTATAAAAGATACGGTTTATATTACATGCAGATTATATGCTGCTGTTTATAGGCTGCTGTCTCTTCAGATAAAAATAAATATACATAAAGTAAATATCATGGATGAATAACTGCAAGAAAATTGTTCAGTGAAAACTCCATTTACTTCTAAAATAACTAGCATCCAGGAACATGTAATTGTCCTCATTTACTAAGGCTATGGGCAAGTGCAAGGGATCCCAAAAATAACAAAAATCTAAATTTTACATGCACTAAATGGTTGATTCTCGTCTCTTTTAACTAGATGTGCATGACCATATTGCCATGAATTAGATCACACAAACATCTGATTAACGAAGCTGAGAATCAATTAGATCACACACACGACTAATTATATAAAATAAATAATCTAAGGTTTCTATACCTTTTGTTAGAGATTAAAATTGGTTCTAATGAGATTCCTTTTTCCCAATTCAGAAGCAACAGTCACTGTAACAACTCCAGAGGTTGATGAGGATGATGATTATATCGATGATAATGGTAAGAATTATATGACATTTAGGACTAGATGTATCTATTACCAATTTTCTTACTAAAGTTCTTTTCAAATTAAAGAAAGCCAATAGGATTGCCCACTAAGAATAATTTATATCTTAGTTTTGATCAAGTACAAGATACTGTTTTATTATTACAGAGGAAAAGGAAATCATTCTTAAAAATTTGACCGGCTCACGTAGACTCCATTTTATCCAATTAGTAGAGCTTTTTTAAAATGATTTCCTTTTTTCTGTGATAAAACAGTGACTTGTACTTAATCCAAACTATGATACAAATATTCCTTATTAGACCAGCCTATTGGGTTTATTTGGGGTTTACATTTTCTCATAGACTTAAAGGGGAAGGAAACCTAGTTGGCGCAAAAACCCTCCCCCCTCCCGTGTGTTGCCCTCCCTCCTCCCCCCTGGCCTACCCATCCCGCTGGGCAAATGCCCCTAACTTGTTACTTACTCTTCTGCGCAGGTCCAGTCCAGGGAGTTCACAGACGAAACATCTTCTTCCACGCGATCTTTTTCCTGCTTTAACCGGCGCATGCGCAGTAGGAGCATTTCGCCGGTACGATCTACTCCGCATGCGCCAAAAGTACCTTGTGACTTTTGGCGCATGCGCAGTAGATCCGTACCTGCGAAATGCTCCTACTGCGCATGCGCCAAAACGACGTTCAAAGCAGGAAGAAGATCGCATGGAAGAAGATGTCGTCTGTGACTGGACCTGCGCAGAAGGGTAAGTAACAAGTTAGGGGCATTTGCCCAGCTGGACAGGTAGGCCAGGGGGAGGATGGGCAACACAAAGGAGGGGGGGAGGGTTTTTGCGCCAACTAGGTTTCCTTCCCCTTTAAGGTATAAAAAAAAGCCATTATCCGGAAAACCCCAGGTCCCGTGCATTCTGGATATTTGCATATCCAGTGCATATTTTATTAAAACCAGAGTTTATGGGCAGATGGCCTTTCCTTAATTCTGAGTTAAATACACACATTTATTAGTCGAATTGCCTAATGATTAAACTAAGTTTTTGTTTGTTTGTTTTTTAGATGCAGTGACTAGTGTTCCTCACATAACTCCTGGCATTGATTTTATTACGGAGGAGGACATTTCAGGTAAGACTTAAATATATTTTTTATTTTAGTTGTAGCTTGTCTTTGCTGTTACTTTATATTGGCGCATATGTTCCTATTGGCTATTTTATTTTCTCAGTATGACCTGATTTTTCCTCATTCAGTATTTGTAAATTAATTCATTTTACCGTTGACATTGTGCTTATTTATAGTAAATTAGATACTACAGATATTAACTGCGTGTTTCCATAATCTCCATTTTCCAAGTCTAAATAAAATAGAGGTGGTGATTATGAGGGTTTGGATAAAATTGTAAACTAAAATCTCACATATATCTTCACCAGTCAAACCATATGGCTTTAATTCATGTATAAATAAGTTTTTCATACACTAAAAACTAAAATTGCCCATATAGGTGAAAGGATTTAAATATATCTTTAATATATATGATTATTCCATTTGTTCAGTATATTAAATACATACTTTTTTAAAATGTATTAATCAGGAGATTTCTTTCCAAATTTAGATAGTGAAGCAATTTTCAGGAACGCTCAGTTTATTTTTGAAGATGATGATGAGGATAATGAGAAAGAGGACAATGCAGGTGAGATTCATATTACTGCCTTTTGCACTGGCATACTGGAAACGATCAGGCTCATAGCTTTTGACCTCTGTTTACCAGTTTAAAGTAGACATTTGTATTACTAAGATAAAGGATGGTGATGTGTCACATAATGATTGTTTAGAACCATCTTAAAGGGGCATATGGACTATGGGAACTGTATGAGAACTGAAATAACACTCACAAATGCAGGTCAATGGCTATAAATAGGTGTAAACTCCTAATACATAAACATCTAACAAATGTAAGCTATGCAAAATGGGTTTTAATAAAACATTTGCCTTTTAGTTAGTGACAATGATTTAATTCTGCAGAGTAAATTTACCATTTTTTTTCTCAATTTTAGATGAAAGTAGAAGTGCTTTTATCCCTCCTGTGAATGAGACAAAAGACCTTGCACGTAAGTTTCCTTTAACTATTAAATACAGTTAAATGATATCCTTATAAACTGTGTGTAGTGATATCATCAGTCAGTGATTTGTGTCACATGACTCACTGAAACCTCGGAGTTCCACAACCAAATTTGGCCTTGCGCCTTTATATGGTCATATGACTTATAATATCCTTATATTTTACAATAGGTGGTACATTATTCACTATAAATAAATAAATATGTTTATATACCTGTACTTGTACTTCTGATTCAAATAGTTATGTAGTGGAGTTGTTAAAGTTCTGTATAAAATGAGCCATTTAAACAAAACCATTTTATCCCAGGTTATAAATACTTAAATAATGATGTGTTGGTTATTTATTTGACACAATTGTATTTATTTACAGATGATTACATTGTCAAGTTTAAGAGGATGTGGAACCATCCAATCATGCAACTTGTCTTTATTGCATGTGTCACAATTGGTGCAGTTTTGGGCGTACTCACAGTATATCTGATAAAAAGGTGCAGCTCCAAGTGGTAAGTATTGCTTTCTTTCTACCTTTCTTTACTGATTTATGTATTTTCTTTCTTTACTCTTCTGATATACACAAAGCTCAATTTTCTTCTTATTCCTTTCTTTTTTTAAAGTAAAAAAGCTGGACCAAAGGAAGCTGAGGAAGGCAAAGCAGGATTTGTGCAGAATAATGGTGCACCAAAAGAAGCTGAGAAAGCCACAACAGGGTGTGTTCAGAAAGAAGTTGGAGCAAAGGAAGCTGAGGAAGGCAAGGCAGGGTTTGTGCAGAAGAAAGTGAAGAAGCAGCAAAAAGTGAAGAAGCAGCGAAAAATGAAGACGCAGCCAGAAGTGGAGACGCCGCAAGAAGTGAAGTAGGCAAAATGGCCGGTTAAAAGCCGGTAGGCCAGCAGTCGAAAGATGAAGATCAGCTATCTGCCACATTGAAGTCTGAGCTTGTGGAAAGTCTGACAACATAGGACACCTATTTAGTTTTAACATTTTTACCAATGCTTTTACTGTAATGTATAATTTCAATAAATTTATATTTTTTTTAATTTGTGGTCCTGGGTTTCTATTTAAACTGGTAGTGGCCAGCCAGACTCCATCTCATCAATGCTGCTACTCCTGATCTCTGTACCAGATGTGCCCTAGAAAAGGGGTCCTTCCTACATATGTTGTGGAGTTGCAACAAGATCACTTTATACTGGGGATCCATCTTGGATACTTTGGATATGGTTATGCAAATTAAAATAGGTCACCAAAAGTGTGTATTTTGGCTATTCTGCAAGATGTTAAGCTTAATCAGTACCAGTTGCTTTTCTTGCAGGAGGCTCTGTTACTGGCTAAGAGACTTATTACTCAAAATTGGAGGAACATCGCCCCTCATACATTTGCCTGCTTGAAACAAACCATGCTGGATATATGCAATATTGAACAACTGGTTTATATAAAAAGGGGGGTCCCTACTAAATTTCATAAAATTTGGGGCCCTTGGTTGGATGTATTCCCCCTTACACACACTCGCCCGATAGTCAGGCAATAAAGGTTAGGAAGCTATGTTACTACTATGTTGTGATGTTTCACATTACTTGCTTTTTGATATATATGTACCAAAGTCTTAAGCAGGGATATTGAAGTATAGCGTAACATCCTTGTAATAATCTATGTGATCTCTGTAACTGACATGCTGAAAAGTGATATGTCTTTTATACCTTCTGTTGTAAAAAAATAAATAATTTTTCAATAAACTACCTGAGTTTAAAAAAAAATATATAGTACTGTGAATGTGTATGTATAGATGGTTTATCAGAAAATGATAGATCAAACCTCTTGGCAAGCAAGCCAGCTATCTTTTGGGTTCACTAAATGGATAACACAAAGATGCAAATTCACTAAAGCGTGAAGTGCCTAACGCTAGTGCAAATTCGCCAGCGTGACGTCATTTCGTTACTTCGCCGATTTACTAACGGGTGCTGGCTTAAATTCGCAAGCAAAGTGGACCTACTCTAGCTCTACTTTGCACCCTTATGCCAGGCGAAGTTGCGCTATGGCGAAGGGACGTAACTACGCTAATTCATTAACTCGTGTATTTTACTGAACGTTACCTCTTGCGCCAGACTTGCCTTCGCCACCTCAGACCAGGCGAAGTGCAATAGAGTAGATAGGGATTCCTTCAAAAAAAGTTGATTTTTTTTTCTAAGTGATAGGGTGATAGGTGATAGGCTGAAAAAGATCGTAAATTTTTTTGGGGGTACCCTCCTTCCCCCCTACATTTCCTGGCACCTAAACTATACAGTGGGCACATGAATAGGGCAATATAACAACTCTATATTATATGAAGCTTTCCCAGGCTTGTGTAGTGTAATGTATTTGCTGCTACATATACGTCCATTGTACTTTAACTTGGCGCCATTTGCAAATTAGGCATCACTAGCGTAACTTCGTTTTCCTTGACGAATTAACGCAACTCCGCAGGTTAGTGAATTTGCCCCATAGGGTTTGCCTGTATGGCAAATGTATAGTTCAGTTCCCCGGTGAAATCAATGTTTTTCCTCTGACCAATATTCAGATCACAGCACAGTGACAGGTCTGATGTTGGGATCTGCACCAGATAAAGGCACATCATGATGGGGCAGCAAATTAAAGGTGTGTGCAGTGTATTACTGTCTGTCTACCTACAGCCTGTCTACCTACATTCACAGTGTTATTTTAAATTGCTCATGATGCTTAAAGCGAAGGTTCACCTTTGAGATAACTTTTAGTATGTTATAGAATACCCAGCTCTTAGCAATTCTGCAACTGGTCTTCATTATTTATATTTTATCGTTTTTGAGTTATTGGCTTTGCTCTTTTGCCTCTTTCATGCTTTCAAATGGGATTCACTGACCCCATTGAAAAAAACAAATGCTCTGTAAGGCTACAAATTGTTATTGTTATTTTTCTTTTTATTACTCATGTTTCTATTCAGACCCTCCCCTATTCATATTGCAGTTTCTTATCTAAATTAGTGAATGGTTGCTAGGGTAATTTGGACTCTAGCAACAAGATTGCTGAAATTGCAAACTGGAGAGCTGCTGAATAAAAAACTAAATAACTCAAAAACCAGTCACAAATTGTCTCAAAATATCACTCTTTACATCATACAAAAAGTTAATTTCAAGGTGAACTACCCCTTTAAACTATGATCTGAGTGTTTGCAGGTTATGTCCAAAGATCACCCAAAATGAAGTTGGATGTATATGTGGAGACATATTTTCTTTTAGCAACCTAGCCAAATCTTACTGATGTGCCCACCTGCATGCTTAGCAATATTAGGCAGGTGTAATGTGCTGGGCTGGGGGTCAGTGAATGGATCATGGTATGGGGGCCTATTGGCTGAGGAAGCATCAACATGCTTCTATGATCCAGCCCCCTCATAGAGGAACAGGGTAATAAGAAAGGTAATGCAAAAACATCAGGCAAATATTTTTATGGCAAAATTATAAATAGCATTCAAAGACAATGTTATATAGATAAAAAAAAAAGTTATTTTCAGTATCTTTAACCTGGAGGGGCCAGTTTGGGAAACAAAGCCGGCACTAACGGGCACAATAGTAATACATGGCAAACTACAGGGCATGTAGTGTGGTTTAAAGGACATGTAAATCCTATATTCTACCATGTATATAATTTGGGCATATCTTCCCCACCCAAAGCCACATCATTTGTACTGCATATACCCCCTCCGTTTGCCAGCACCATCACATTTTCCTAAAACAAATAGCAGCTTTCACCAGGCGGCCATTTTCCCTCTGACACATCATCAGTAACATTGACATGTACAAACAGGACATGTATGCTGGAAAGTTCATGCAAAGCAGAATGCAGGTTACACAGACACAACATACTTTGATAAAAACTTCTGCTGGGGTTGAGCACTGTAATGGTTAAACTGAGCTCAGGAGAGATAGTTAGTAGAAAAAAAATAGGATCAGACAGCTAGAGTTTCTATGGGAACCAGCATGTCTGTATACAAAACAGCATAGTTACATTTCTTACTGACCCAAATGGTATCATGTGACAAATAAGCAGATCACAGCTATGTCAGATATACATAACAGCATATCTTGAGGCCACAAATAAGATTAATGTGGTTGATCACAACTACAAAACACTGGTTATTTAAAATGGCTGAATATACACTTTTCAGTTTACAGACTGTATCCCAAGATCAGTAAACACTACTGGAGGGACACTTGTTTGATGATCTGGCCACCTCCATGCTTGGGTATTCAAATTGTGCAGAATGGTTGTGGGGCCAGCACATGAATATAGTATAGGGACCTGTAGGGTGAGGACTGCATCAACCAGCTGATAGGGCCCTTGTACTTTCAATTCTGCAGCTATTGGGCAGGCAGTCCCAAGCACCCCCATACCTGGGCCAACAAATGGCAACCAAACATGAAAGGGGTTGACAGTTTGGGGGGGGTGTAATTCCTGACAAAATCCTAGGCATATTTGTGTGCTAAGTCTTGAAGTAGCTAACCATGACACCATGTGTGCAGAGATTTCTTAACCCCTATGCCACTGCTGGTATAAGCTGTCTGGGCTTTTTTTATCCAGTGTAAATATGAATTTGGATTTGAAAGAATCCAGGCTCTTAATAGGGTTGGCCCCATAACTCTTATAGGGTGTAAATGCTTCCTACAATAGCTAAATGACATAATATATATAAATCCATGCCTTCAAATATTTTAACAGGAGTAATGCATTTTGTTAGGCTATACATTGTCGGTTACAGTTAAATTTTATTATGTTATAGAATGGGCAATTCTGAGCAACTTTTCAATTGGTCGTCATTATTTATTTTATAGTTTATGAATTATTTGCCTTCTTCTCCTGACTCTTTCTAGCTTTCAAAAGGGGGTCACTGACCCCCTCTAAAAAATCTTTTGTAAAGCTACACATTTAAGCGGTTATTTACTAAACTTCGAATGCAAAAATCATGAATTTTTTTATATATAAAATCTGACTTTTAAAAAAATCTAATTTTTCAGAATTTATTAAACCCTGAGGATGGAAAAGTTTGAATCTAAAAATTCGGCATCTCAGACCTGTCGAGGTTGCATATCAGTCAATGGGAGAAGTCCCAATGATTTTTTGATGTGCGCTGGGTTTCGGCAATACCCCGAAGTTTTCGGGTGAAAATTACGAAAAAATAGTGAAAAATCGGATGTAAAATTCCGAATAATTCATGAAAATCGGAAAGCTAATTTTCGGAAAAATGTGTTAATAAATAAGCGTAAAAAATTACGAAAAAATAGTGAAAAATCGGATGTAAAATTCCGAATACATGAAAATCGGAAAGCTAATTTTCGGAAAAATGTGTTAATAAATAAGCGTAAAAAATCCGAGCCGATTTGATCTGTTTGTAGCAGAAAATATTGAGATGAATTCGGACTTTTATTAATAATCCCTTTATTCTTATTGCTTTTTATTACTCATATTTCAGTACCGACCCTCCCCTATTAATATTATATAATATATATTTCATATTCTCATTCAAATCAATGCATGGTTTCTAGGATACTTTGGACTCTAGCAACCAGATTGCTGACACTGCAGACTGGAGAGCTGCTGAATAAAAAGCTAAATAACTCAAAAACCACATATAATAAAAAATAAAAAGAATCGGGTAGGCAGGGTAAGAGCTTGGTTCCCTGCAACTTCTTTCTCTTATCAGCTTGGCAAAAGTCGAGGGTTGACTTGACTCCAGTTCAAATTACGTTTTCGGCACTATTGGATTGAATTTTATATGTTTGAATTTTCCCATAAATAACATACTATTTGAATTCTGAATACAATTGCATTATTACAGTTTAAAAGAAAAAACACATTACTCTAAAATTCGACCTTTGATAAACAATCCCCTAAATGTGATTTGACCCGGGACCCATGGGTCAGGCTGCTTCGGGTTGTCATTTGGGCAACCATTGCAGGTTCGGGTTAGATGAGACTCAGGATGGGAAAGTACCCTCCTCTGGGATCCCAAAATTACATGGATCCAACAATGGCAACAATTTGCTCGGTTAGGGTTGGGTGCTACATTGAATGTGTTATAATTGTTAAATATGTATGAAAGTTTGAGTGCAAATGTTCAGATATTTGCTAGTTGGCCTGAATGACATTTCAATGAACAGGAAAGGGCATAATGAGACATTAGAAATATATGGTAATTTCCAATTTGGAAAAAAATAAGATCACAAAAACGTTTCTCATGATTTCCATGATAATGTTATTGCCAGTTTAATTCAATATTAACTTAACATCACGGAAGACTGAGTCAGTTAATGCCTATTTTTCTGTTTCTATCTTCCATATACTTAGTCTGTACCTCCTTGCTTTTCCTGTACTCTTAGGGGCCGATTCACGAAATTCGGGTGAAGGGTTAGAATAAAAAAAAATTCGAATTTCGAAGTATTTTTTGGGTACTTCGACCATCGAATTGGTTAAATTCGATCGAATTCGAACTATTAGAAGTAAAAATCGTTCGACTATTCGACCATTCGATAATCGAAGTACTGTCCCTTTAAGAAAAACTTTGACCCCCTACTTCGGCAGCTAAAAGCTACCGAAGTCAATGTTAGCCTATGGGGAAGGTCCCCATAGGCTTGCCTGGGATTTTTTGATCGAAGGATTTTCCTTCGATCGTTTGATTAAAATCCTTCGAATCGTTCGATTCGAAGGATTTAATCGTTCGATCGAACGAAAAATCCTTTGATCGATCGATTGCAGGATTTCCGCAAAATCGTTCGACTTAGATATTCGAAGTCGAACGATTTTAGTTCCCAGTCGAATATCGAGGGTTAATTAACCCTCGATATTCGACCCTTCGTGAATCGGCCCCTTATTGTGACATCACAGTGAAAGAATGCAAAAGTTCAGCTGTGTTAGCTCCGTTGTCACATGACATGTACTCCTATTATGACATCATAGTGAAAGAATGTAAACACCTGTTTGTTTACTCAGCTGTTAGATGACATCACAATGAACAGGAAAGAGTAGAAGGAGACATTTGAAACACTGGGTCATTTCAAATTCAGATGAACATGGAGAGAATTACAAAAATGTTTCTTGTGATTTTCTTTATATTTTTCTTATTTTCAACTCAACAATTCAATATCGTAGGTAAGAACTTTTCAATAACATTGTTAGACTATTCCTAATCCTTTTGAAATTTATTTGTAGTGTATTTTTTTTTTGCTTAAAATGCTAAAATGTCTCATGGTTCCTACATATTTTTGAAAATGTCACAGCAAACTAAACTATTTAATACTTTTTTCCCCCCAAATAGATGCAAATGAAAATGTCAAACATATGGAAGATGCTATTACTGGTAAGATATTTTTCTCTTCTTTAATTTATGTTATAAACTATATTCTTTCATTTACATTACAGGTATGGGATCCATTATCTGTTAACCCGTTATCCAGAAAGTTCCAAATTTACGGAAAGGCTTTCTCCCATAGACTCCATTATAAACAAATAATCCAAATCGAAATAAAAATAATTTCCCTTTTCTCTGTAATAATAAAACAGTAGCTTGTACTTGATCCCAACTAAGAAATACTTTGGCTACATACTTCGGCAGTTTAAACCTACCGAGGAACAATGTTAGCCTATGGGGACCTTCCACAGTACTTTTCTAACCTTTTTGTGATCAAAAGAAAAATCCTTTGATCGATCGCTTAAAATCATTTGAAAGAATTTGCGCTAAATTCGAGGGTCGACATATTCGACCCTTGATAAATGTGCCCTCTAATGTTGTATAGGTAGATCCTTATATTATAACATTGTATATATAAAGTAAATCTATTTTATATTTATAACATATCTAATATTTATTTTGCCTTTTTGTTACTAAACATTTTAATCAATATCAATCAATATCTGTTTCAAATCTCTATTGTTATTCAAAAACTTTGATTTACATTTTGTTTGCGTTAGCGGTTTATACGTTTTTACAAAATGTATTTGGAATTTATATTGTGCCAAACTATAACACAAGGGAATTTTTTGGGAATATTTGCCATTTCCCTGTTATAGTGGAAACATTACAAAGTAAAGGAAACATTTTATGATTCCACGTTGCCCACACTGAGACATCACATAAGCCATACAGATAAGAAATTGTACCTGTCAATTATGACAACAGAATTTTTTATTAGGTTTATAATTTCAGATAAACAAAGCTAGTGTAGTCTCCTGTATGTGGGATACTTTTATAAAAGATAAGGTTTATATCACATGCAGATTATATGCTGATGTTTATAGACTGCTGCTTCTTCAGATAAAAATAAATATACATAAAGTAAATATCATGGATGAATAACTGCAAGAAAATTGTTCCGTGAAAACTCCCTTTACTTCTAAAATAACTAGCATCCAGGAACATGTAATTGTCCTCATTTACTAAGGCTATGGGGAAGTGCAAGGGATCCCAAAAATAACAAAAATCTAAATTTTACATGCACTAAATGGTTGGTTCTCGTCTCTTTTAACTAGATGTGCATGACCATATTGCCATGAATTAGATCAAACAAACATCTGATTAACGAAGATCAGAATCAATTAGATCACACACACGACTAATTAAATAAGATAAATAATCTTAGGTTTCTATACCATTTGTTAAGAGATTAAAATTGGTTCTAATGAGATTCCTTTTTCCCAATTCAGAAGCAACAGTCACTGTAACAACTCCAGAGGTTGATGAGGATGATGATTATATCAATGATGATGGTAAGAATTATATGATATTTAGGACTAGATGTATCAATTACCATTTTTCTTACCAAAGTTCTTATCACATTAAAGAAAGCCAATAGGATTGTCCACTAAGAATTAATTATATCTTAGTTTTGATCAAGTACAAGGTACTGTTTTATTATTACAGAGGAAAAGGAAATCATTCTTAAAAATTTGACTGGCTCACGTAAACTCTGTTTTATCCAATTAGAGATTTTTTTTAAATAATTTCCTTTTTTCTGTAATAATAAAAAAGTGACTTGCACTTAATCCAAACTATGATACAAGTAATCATTATTAGACCAGCCTATTGGGTTCATTTCAGGTTTACATGATTTTCTAGTAGACTTAAAGGTATAAAGAAATTCTGAAATTATCCGGAAAACCCAAGGTCCCGTGCATTCTGGATATTTGCATATCCAGTGCATATTTGATTAAAACCAGAGTTAAATACACATATTTATTGGTCGAATTGCCTAATGATTAAACTAAGTTTTTTTTGTTTTTTTTTTAGATGCAGTGACTAGTGTTCCTCGCTTAACTCCTGGCATTGATTTTATTACGGAGGAGGACATTTCAGGTAAGACTTAAATATATTTTTTATTTTAGTTCTAGCTTGTCTTTGCTGTTACTTTATATTGGCGCATATGTTCCTATTGGCTACGGTATTTTAATTTCTCAGTATGACCTGATTTTTGCTCATTCAGTATTTGTAAATTAATTCATTTTACTGTTGACATTGTGCTTATTTATAGTAAATTAGATATCACAGATATTAACTGCATGTTTCCATAATCTCCATTATAAAATATAATTAAAATATATAATATATAATAAATAAAATAGAGTGGTGATTATGAGGGTTTGGATAAAATTCTGGACTCAAATATCACATATATATTCACCAGTCAAACCATATGGCTTTAATTCATGTATAAATAAGTTTTTCATACACTAAAACCTAAAATTGCCCATACAGGTGAAAAAGGATTAACGTATAAATATATCTTTGGTATATATGATTATTCCATTTGTTCAGTATATTAAATACATATTGGTTGACTTTTTTAAAATGTATTAATCAGGAGTTTTCTTTCCAAATTTAGATAGTGAAGCAATTTTCAGGAACGCTCAGTTTATTTTTGAAGATGATGATGAGGATAATGAGAAAGAGGACAATGCAGGTGAGATTCATATTACTGCCTTGTGCACTGGCATACTGGAAACGATCAGGCCCATAGCTTTTGACCTCTGTTTACCAGTTTAAAGTAGACATTTGTATTACTAAGATAAAGGATGGTGATGTGTCACATAATGATTGTTTAGAACCATCTTAAAGGGGCATATGGACTATGGGAACTGTATGAGAACTGAAATAACACTCACAAAAGCAGGTCAATAGCTATAAATAGGTGTAAACTCCTAATACATAAACATCTAACAAATGTAAGCTATGCAAAATGGGTTTTAATAAAACATTTGCCTTTTAGTTAGTGACAATGAATTAATTCTGCATAGTGAATTTACCATTTTTTTCCTAAATTTTAGATGAAAGTAGAAGTGCTTTTATCCCTCCTGTGAATGAGACAAAAGACCTTGCACGTAAGTTTCCTTTAACTATTAAATACAGTGAAATGATATCATAAACTGTGTGTAGTGATATCATCAGTCAGTGATTTGTGTCACATGACTCACTGAAACCTCGGAGTTCCACAACCAAACTTGGCCTTGCGCCTTTATATGGTCATATGACTTATAATATCCTTATATTTTACAATAGGTGGTATATTATTCACTATAAATAAATAAATATGTTTATATACCTGTACTTGTACTTCTGATTCAAATAGTTATGTAGTGGAGTTGTTAAAGTTCTGTACAAAATGAGCCATTTAAACAAAACCATTTTACCCCAGGTTATAAACACTGAAATAATGATTTGTTGGTTATTTATTTGACACAATTGTATTTATTTACAGATGATTACATTGTCAAGTTTAAGAGGATGTGGAACCATCCAATCATGCAACTTGTCTTTATTGCATGTGTCACAATTGGTGCAGTTTTGGGCGTACTCACAGTATATCTGATAAAAAGGTGCAGCTCCAAGTGGTAAGTATTGCTTTCTTTCTACCTTTCTTTACTGATTTATGTATTTTCTTTCTTTACTCTTATGATATACACAAAGCTCAATTTTCTTATTTTTTTAAAGTAAAAAAGCTGGACCAAAGGAAGCTGAGGAAGGCAAAGCAGGATTTGTGCAGAATAATGGAGCACCAAAAGAAGCTGAGGAAGCCACGACAGGGTGTGTTCAGAAAGAAGCTGGACCAAAGGAAGCTGAGGAAGGCAAGGCAGGGTTTGTGCAGAAGAAAGTGAAGAAGCAGCGAAAAGTGAAGAAGCAGCAAGAAGTGAAATAGGCACATTGGCCGGTCAAAAGCCGGTAGGCCAGCAGTCGAAAGATAAAGATCCGCTACCTGCCACATTGAAGTCTGAGCTTGTGGAAACTCTGACAACATAGGACACCTTTTTAGTTTAACATTTTTACCAATGCTTTTACTGTGTTTTATCATTTTAATAAACATTATATTTTTTTTAAATTGTGGTTCTGGGTTTCTATTTAAACTTATAGTGGTGTGTGCATGTGTATGTATAGATGGTTTATCAGAAAATGATAGCTCAAACCTCTTGGCAAGCCAGACAACTAACTTTGGGTTCACTAAATGGATAACACAAAGAGTTTGCCTGTATGGCAAATGTATAGTTCAGTTCCCCGTTGAAATCAATGTTTTCCTCTGACCAATATTCAGATCACAGCACAGTGACAGGTCTGATGTTGGGATCTGCACTAGATAAAGGCACATCATGATGGGGCAGCAAATTATATGAGTAGGTGTGTGACAACTTAAGATGGGAAAATGTATTACTGTACCTCCCCTCACTCTACAGCTTGTATACCTACATTCACAATGTCATTTTAAATTGCTGATGATGCTTAAAACAATGGCTCATCTTTGAGATAACTTTTAGTATGTTATAGAAAACCCAGCTCTTAGCAATTCTGCAACTGGTCTTCATTATTTATATTTTATCATTTTTGAGTTATTGGCTTTGCTCTTTTGCCTTGTTCATGCTTTCAAATGGGATTGACTGACCCCATTGAAAAAACAAATACTCTGTAAGGCTACAAATTGTTATTGCTATTTTTCTTTTTATTACTCATGTTTCTATTCAGACCCTCCCCTATTCATATTGCAGTTTCTTATCTAAATTAGTGAATGGTTGCTAGGGTAATTTGGACTCTAGCAACAAGATTGCTGAAATTGCAAACTGGAGACTGCTGAATAAAAAACTAAATGACTTAAAAACCACAAAAAACAGTCACAAATTGTCTCAAAATATCACTCTTTACATCATACAAAAAGTTAATTTCAAGGTGAACTACCCCTTTAAACTATGATCTGAGTGTTTGCAGGGTACATCCAAAGATCAGCCAAAATTAAGTTGGACGTTTATGTGGAGACATATTTTCTTTTAGCAACCTAGCCAAATCTTACTGATGTGCCCACCTGCATGCTTAGCAATATTAGGCAGGTATAATGTGCTGGGCTGGGGGTCAGTGAATGGATCATGGTATGGGGGCCTATTGGCTGAGGAAGCATCAACATACTTATATGATCCAGCTCCCTCATCGAGGAACAGGGTAATAAGAAAGGTAATATAAAAACTTCAGGCAAATACTTATATTGCAAAATTATAAATAGCATTCAAAGACAATGTTATATAGATAATAAAAAAAGTTATTTTCTGATGTCAGTATCTTTAAGCTGGAGGGGCCAGTTTGGGAAACAAAGCAGGCACTAACGGGCACAATAGTAATATATGGCAAACTACAGGGCATTTAGTGTGCTTTAAAGGACATGTAAATCCTACATTCTACCATGTATATAAGTTGGGCATATCTTCCTCACCCAAAGCCACATCATTTGTACTACATATACCCCCTCCGTTTGCCAGCACCATCACATTTTCCTAAAACAAATAGCAGTTTTCCCCCGGCGGCCATTTTCCCTCTGACACATCATCAGTAACATTGACATGTACAAACAGGACATGTATGCTGGAAAGTTCTTGCAAAGCAGAATGCAGGTTACACAGACACAACATACTTTGATAAAAACTTCTGCTGGGGTTGAGCACTGTAATGGTTAAGCTGAGCTCAGGAGAGATAGTTAGTAGAACAAAATAAATAGGATCAGACAGCTAGAGTTTCTATGGGAACCAGCATGTCTGTATACAAAATGGCATAGTTACATTTCTTACTGACCCAAATGGTATCATGTGACAAATAAGCAGATCACAGTTATGTCAGATATACATAAAAGCATATCTTGAGGCCACAAATAAGATTAATGTGTTTGATCACAACTACAAAACACTGGTTATTTAAAATGGCTGAATATACACTTTCAGTTGACAAGACCTATTATCTGGGTGTTGCAGACTGTATCCCAAGATCAGTAAACACTACTGGAGGGACACTTGTTTGATGATCTGGCCACCTCCACGGTCGGGTATCCAAATTGTGCAGAATGGTTGTGGGGCCAGCACATGAATATAGTATAGGGACCTGTAGGGTGAGGACTGCATCAACCAGCTGATAGGGCCCTTGTACTTTCAATTCTGCAGCTATTGGGCAGGCAGTCCCAAGCACCCCCATACCTGGGCCAACAAATGGCAACCAAACATGAAAGGGGTTGACAGATTGGGGGGGGAAACATAATTCCTGACAAAATCCTAGGCGTATTTGTGTGCTAAGTCTTGAAGTAGCTAACCATGACACTGAGGGGCCGATTCACTAAATTCGAGTGAAGGGTTCGAATTAAAAAAAATTCGAATTTCGAAGTTTTTTTGGGCTACTTCGACCATCGAATGGGCTACTTCGACTACGAAAATCGAACGATTCGAACTAAAAATCGTTCGACTATTCGACCATTCGATAGTCGAAGTACTGTCTCTTTAAGAAAAACTTCGACCCCCTACTTCGGCAGCTAAAAGATACCGAAGTCAATGTTAGCCTATGGGGAAGGTCCCCATAGGCTTGCCTGGGATTTTTTGATCGAAGGATTTTCCTTCGATCGTTGGATTAAAATCCTTTGAATCGTTCGATTCGAAGGATTTAATCATTCGATCGAATGAAAAATCCTTCAATCGATCGATCGCAGGATTTGTGCAAAATCGTTCGACTTCGATATTCGAAGTCGAACGATTTTAGTTCCTAGTCGAATATCGAGGGTTAATTAACCCTCAATATTCGACCCTTCGTGAATCGGCCCCCATGTGTGCAGAGATTTCTTAACCCCTATGCCACTGCTGGTATAAGCTGTCTGGGCTTTTTTTTATCCAGTGTAAATATGAATTTGGATTTGAAAAAATCCAGGCTCTTAATAGGGTTGGCCCCATAACTCTTATACGGTGTAAATGCTTCCTACAATAGCTAAATGACATAATATATATAAATTTAAGATAGGGCAGGTTAGCCCCTCCTGAGATCCATGCCTTCAAATATTTTAACAGGAGTAAAATGCATTCTGGTAGGTTATAGTTTGTCAGTTACAGTGCACATGCTCAGTGTCCCTTGGGCTGCTTTTTGATTGTTAGGGATTGTCAGATACCATCCAGCAGAACATGAGGTGTCCCCCCCCAGAAGCCAAGATTAATTCATGTGCTGTTTACTGAACTGCTAAGTAATGAGAATATCTAAACTGATTTGTCTTGTACAGGTATAGGACCTGTTATCCAGAATGCTCAGGACCTGGGGTTTTCCCAGTTGAAGGGATTTTTCTGTAATTTGAACCCCCATGCCTTAAAGGGGTGGTTCACCTTCATGTTAAATTTTATTATGTTATAGAATGGGCAATTCTGAGCAACTTTTCAATTGGTCTTCATTATTTATTTTATAGTTTAAGAATTATTTGCCTTCTCCTCCTGGCTCTGTCTAGCTTTCAAAAGGGGGTCACAGACCCCCTCTATAAAAATCCTTTGTAAAGCTACACATTTGAAGGGTTATTTACTAAACTTCGAATGCAAAAATCATGAATTTTTTGTGATTTTTTTTTTTTAATAAAATATGACTTTTAAAAAACAATCAAATTTTTCGGAATTTATTAAACCCCAAGGATGGAAACGTTTGAATCTGAAAATTTGGCATCTCAGACCTGTCGCCCTGTTGCATATAAGTCAATGGGAGAAGTCCCAATGATTTTTTTTCTTGCAATACCCTGAAGTTTTCTGAGTTTTCGGGTGAAAATTACGAAAAATGATAATAAAAAAGCGTAAAAAACCGAGCGCTTTTTATCGGAGTTTGTAGCAGAAAATATTGAGATAAATTCGGACTTTGATAAAAAATCCCCTTATTCTTATTGCTACTTTTTATTACTCATATTTCAGTTCTGACCCTCCCCTATTAATATTAAATATTCTCATATTCTCAAATCAATGCATGGTTTATAGGGTACTTTGGACCCTAGCAACCAGATTGCTGACACTGCAAACTGCAGAGCTGCTGAATAAAAAGCTATATAACTCAAAAACCACATATAATAAATAATGAAAAGAATTGGGTAGGCAGGGTATGAGCTCGGTTCCCTGCAACTTCTTTCTCTTATCAGTTTAGCAAAAGTCAAGCTTTTGGTTTTTTTTAGGAGGAAAATTTGTCTCGAGTTCGAATTAAGTTTTCGGGACTGTTAAATTGAATTTTATATGTTCAAATTTTCCCATAAATAGCACACCATTTGAATTCTGAATACAATTGCATTATTACAGTTTAAAAAATATTTTGCAATATATGGACAAACAATCCCTGTTTTGTTTAAAGGGTAAGGCATTTTTCAGTAGCAGTATGCACAAAATGTCTCTGTCTTAAATATATTGATAATGGGTTGAGTGCAGAGGAATCTTGTATTTGTTTATATGTATTTTGTGGTGACACCCTCATTGCACCCCCGTCTAATGATTTTAAAAACTAGTGGTGAGCACAACTTTCCCTTGTTTGTTATAGTTCTACAGGAGCAGTGACCAGCTCCATGTTGTAGCTCCCACCCTCTCCAACTATAGTCAGGTGATCCCACTGGTGTCTAATAAAAGGGCAGCCAAGGTTGGGAGTTTTACTTTCGAAAGCAGCTAGTAAGTTGCAGGTAAAACGTATTCGTCCCTTTTATAAAATGTATAATTAAACCATAGAATTCTTAATGAATCAGATGAAAATTGAGCATAGGACTGGCCAGATATGGGATGACTTTGACGTAGTTGGCCAGCTTAAATATATTGCAATATATGGACAAACAATCCCTGTTTTGTTTAAAGGGTAAGGCATTTTTCAGTAGCAGTATGCACAAAATGTCTCTGTCTTAAATATATTGATAATGGGTTGAGTGCAGAGGAATCTTGTATTTGTTTATATGTATTTTGTGGTCACACCCTCATTGCACCCCCGCCTAATGATTTTAAAAACTAGTGGTGAGCACAACTTTCCCTTGTTTGTTACAGTTTAAAAAAATTCACATTACTCTAAAATTTCGACCTTTGATAAACAACCCCCTAAATGTGATTTGACCCAGGACCCACGGGTCAGGCTGCTTCGGGTTGTCATTTGGGCAACCATTGCAGTTTCGGGTTAGATGAGACTCAGGATGGGAAAGTACCCTCCTCTGGGATCAAAAAATTACATGGATCCAACAATGGCAACAATTTGGTGGGTTAGGGTCGGGTGCTACATTGAATGTGTTATAATTGTTAAATATGTATGAAAGTTTGAGTGCAAATGTTCAGATATTTGCTAGTTGGCCTGAATGAAATTTCAATAAAAAGGAAAGGGCTTAAAGAGACATTAGAAATATATGGTACTTTCCAATTTGGAATAAAAAATAAGATCACAAAAATGTTTATTATGATTTCAATGATAATGTTATTGCCAGTTAAATGCAATATTAACTTAACATCACTGAAGACTGTGTCAGTTAATGCCTATTTTTCTGTTTCTGTCTTCCCTTTACTTAGTCTGTATCTCCTTGCTTTTCTTGTACTCTTATTGTGACATCACAGTGAAAGAATGCAAAAGTTCAGCTGTGTTAGCTCCGTTGTCACATGACATGTACTCCTATTATGACATCATAGTAAAAGAATGTAAACACTTGTTTGTTTACTCAGCTGTTAGATGACATCACAATAAACAGGAAAGAGTAGAAGGAGACATTTGAAACACTGGGTCATTTTATATTCAGATGAACATGGAGAGGATTACAAAGATATTTCTTGTGATTTTCTTTATATTTTTCTTATTTTCAACAAAACAATTCAATATCGTAGGTAAGAACTTTTTAATAACATTGTTACACTATTCCTAATCCTTTTGAAATGTATTTGTAGTGTATTTTTTTGCTTAAAATGCTAAAATATCTCATGGTTCCTACATATATTTGAAAATGTCACAGCAAACTGTTAACTATTTAATCCTTTTTTCCCCAAACAGATGCAAATGAAAATGTCACACATATGGAAGATGCTATTACTGGTAAGATATTTTTATATTCTTTAATTTACATTACAGGTATGGGATCCCTTATCCAGGAACCAGTTATCCAGAAAGTTCCAAATTAAGGAAAGGCTGTCTCCCATAGACTCCATTATAATCAAATAAACCAAATCCAAATAAAAATAATTTCCTTTTACTCTGTAATAGTTACACAGTACCTTGTACATGATCCCAATTAAGATATGATTAATCCTTATTGGAAGCAAAACCAGCCTATTTGGTTTATTTAATGTTTAAATTAATTTCTAGTAGACTTAAGGTATGAAGATCCAAATTATGGAAAGATCTGTTTTCTGGAAAAACCATTCCATTGCTGTAAATAATGCAATCAATATCTGTTTTAAATCTACATTGTTATTTTAAAACGTTCAATTATATCTTGTTCGCGTTAGAGGTTTATATGTTTTTAATGTATAAAATGTATTTGGAGATGATATTGTGCCAGACTATAACACAAGGGTAATAGAATTGTTTTGGGAATATTTGCCCTTTCCCTGCTATAGTGGAAACATTAGAAAGTAAAGGAAACATGATATGATTTCACTTGCCCACACTGAGACATCACATAAGCCATACAGATGAGAAATTGTACTGGTCAAATATATAAAACAGCAGAATTTTTTATTAGCTTTATAATTTCAGATAAACATAGCTAGTCTAGTCTCCTGTATTTGAGATACTTTTACTAAGCTCCAGTGAAGGATACGAATGAAAAAAAGTTCAAATGTTGTAGTATTTTTTTGGGTACTTCGACCATCGAATAGGCTACTACGACCTTCGACTTGAACGAAAAATCGTTAGACTATTCGATAGTCGAAGTACTGTCTCTTTAAAAAATACTTTGACTACATACTTCAGCAGTTATAACCTACCGAGGAACAATGTTAGCCTATGGGGACCTTCCACAGCTCTTTTCTAACCTTTTTTTGATCAAAGAAAAATCCTTCGATTGATCACTTAAAATCGTTCAAATGATTTGCGCTAAATTCGAGGGTCGAGATATTCGACCCTTGATAAATGTGCCCCCTAATGTTGTATAGGTAGAGCCTTATATTATAACATTGTATATATAAAGTAAATCTGTTTTATATTTATAACATATCTAATATTTATTTTGCCTTTTTTTACTAAACATTTTAATCAATCAATCAATATCTGTTTCAAATCTCTATTGTTATTCAAAAACTTTAATTTACATTTTGTTTGCGTTAGCGGTTTATACGTTTTTACAAAATGTATTTGGAGTTTATATTGTGCCAAACACAAGGGTAATAGAATTTTTTGGGAATATTTGCCCTTTCCCTGTTATAGTGGAAACATTACAGAGTAAAGGAAATATTATATGATTCCACGTTGCCCACACTGAGACATCACATAAGCCATACAGATGAGAAATTGTACCTGTCAATTATGACAACAACAGAATTTTTTATTAGGTTTATAATTTCAGATAAACAAAGCTAGTGTAGTCTCCTGTATGTGGGATACTTTTATAAAAGATAAGGTTTATATCACATGCAGATTATATGCTGATGTTTATAGGCTGCTGTTTATAGACTGCTGTCTCTTCAGATAAAAATAAATATACAGTACATAAAGTAAATATCATGGATGAATAACTGCAAGAAAATTGTTCAGTGAAAACTCTTTACTTCTAAAATAACTAGCATCCAGGAACATGTAATTGTCCTCATTAACTAAGGCTATCGGCAAGTGCAAGGGATCCCAAAAATAACAAAAATCTAAATTTTACATGCACTAAATGGTTTATTCTCGTCTCTTTCAAATAGATGTGCATGACCATATTGCCATGAATTAGATCACACAAACATCTGATTAACGAATATGAGAATCAATTAGATCACACACACGACTAATTATATAAAATAAATAATCTTAGGTTTCTATACCATTTGCTAGAGATTAAAATTGGTTCTAATGAGATTCTTTTTTCCCAATTCAGAAGCGACAGTCACTGTAACAACTCCAGAGGTTGATGAGGATGATGATTATATCGATGATGATGGTAAGAATTATATGACATTTGGGACTCGATGTATCAATTACCATTTTTCTTACTTAAGTTCTTATCACATTAAAGAAAGCCAATAGGATTGTCCACTAAGAATGAATTATATCTTAGTTTTGATCAAGTACAAGGTACTGTTTTATTATTACAGAGGAAAAGGAAATCATTCTTAAAAATTTGACTGGCTCACGTAGACTCCATTTTATCCAATTAGTAGAGATTTTTAAAATGATTTCCTTTGTTCTGTAATAATAAAACAGTGACTTGTACTTGATCCAAACTATGATACAAGTAATCCTTATTAGACCAGCCTATTGGGTTTATTTGGGGTTTACATGATTTTCTCATAGACTTAAGGTATAAAAAAGAGCCATTATCCGGAAAACCCCAGGTCCCGTGCATTCTGGATATATCCAGTGCATATTTTATTAAAACCAGAGTTTATGGGCAGATGGCCTTTACCTAATTCTGAGTTAAATACACACATTTATTAGTTGAATTGCCTAATGATTAAACTACGTTTTTTTTTTGTTTGTTTTTTTAGATGCAGTGACTGGTGTTCCTCACATAACTCCTGGCATTGATTTTATTACGGAGGAGGACATTTCAGGTAAGACTTAAATATATTTTTATTTTAGTTGTAGCTTGTCTTTGTTGTTACTTTATATTGGCGCATATGTTCCTATTGGCTATTTTAGTTTCTCAGTATGACCTGATTTTTGCTCATTCAGTATTTGTAAATTAATTCATTTTACTATTGACATTGTGCTTATTTATAGTAAATTAGATACTACAGATATTAACTGCTTGTTTCCATAATCTCCATTATGGGTGGTGATTATGAGGGTTTGGATAAAATTGTAAACTAAAATCTCACATGTATCTTCACCAGTCAAACCATGTGGCTTTAATTCATGTATAAATAAGTTTTTCATATACTAAAACCTAAAATTGCCCATACAGGTGAAAGGATTAAAATATAAATATATCTTTGGTATATATAATTATTCCATTTGTTCAGTATATTCAATACATACAGTATTGGTTGACTTTTTTAAAATGTATTAATGAGGAATTTTCTTTCCAAATTTAGATAGTGAAGCAATTTTCAGGAACGCTCAGTTTATTTTTGAAGATGATGATGAGGATAATGAGAAAGAGGACAATGCAGGTGAGATTCATATTACTGCCTTGTGCACTGGCATACTGGAAACGATCAGGCCCATAGCTTTTGACCTCTGTTTATCAGTTTAAAGTAGACATTTGTATTACTAAGATAAAGGATGGTGATGTGTCACATAATGATTGTTTAGAACCATCTTAAAGGGGCATTTGGACTATGGGAACTGTATGAGAACTGAAATAACACTCACAAAAGCAGGTCAATAGCTATAAATAGGTGTTAACTACTAACACATAAAGATCTAATGATAACTAACAAATTAAGCTATGCAAACAATGAGTTAATTCTGCATAGTGAATTTACATTTTCAAAAAAATATATATCTATATATCTATATATATATTAATAGATATTAATTTTTGTCATTTTTTTTCTCAATTTTAGATGAAAGTAGAAGTGCTTTTATCCCTCATGTGAATGCGACAAAAGACCTTGCACGTAAGTTTCCTTTAACTATTAAATACAGTTAAATGATATCCTTATAAACTGTGTGTAGTGATATCATCAGTCCGTGATTTGTGTCACATGACTCACTGAAACCTTGAAGTTCCACAACCAAACTTGGCCTTGCGCCTTTATATGGTCATATGACTTATAATATCCTTATATTTTACAATAGGTGGTACATTATTCACTATAAATAAATACATATGTATATATACCTGTACTTGTACTTCTGATTCAAATAGTTATGTAGTGGAGTTATTAAAGATCTGTACAAAATGAGCCATTTTAAACAAAACCATTTTACCCCAGGTTATAAACACTGAAATAATGATGTGTTGGTTATTTATTTGACACAATTGTATTTATTTACAGATGATTACATTGTCAAGTTTAAGAGGATGTGGAACCATCCAATCATGCAACTTGTCTTTATTGCATGTGTCGCAATTGGTGCAGTTTTGGGCGTACTCACAGTATATCTGATAAAAAGGTGCAGCTCCAAGTGGTAAGTATTGCTTTCTTTCTACCTTTCTTTACTGATTTATGTATTTTCTTTCTTTACTCTTCTGATATACACAAAGCTCAATTTTCTTCTTATTCCTTTTTCTTTTAAGTAAAAAAGCTGGACCAAAGGAAGCTGAGGAAGGCAAAGCAGGATTTGTGCAGAATAATGGTGCACCAAAAGAAGCTGAGGAAGCCACAACAGGGTGTGTGCAGAAAGAAGTTGGACCAAAGGAAGCTGAGGAAGGCAAGACAGGGTTTGTGCAGAAGAAAGTGAAGAAGCAGCGAAAAGCGAAGAAGCAGCCAGAAGTGGAGACGCCGCAAGAAGTGAAATAGGCACATTGGCCGGTCAAAACAGGCCCGGATTTGTGGAAAGGCCACCTAGGCCCGGGCCTAGGGCGGCAGGATTTTAGGGGGGCGGCATGCTGCCCAACCACAACCACATTGATTAGAAAACACTGGGGATGCGCAGGAGATACAATAATTTCTAAAATTTCCAGTGCGCCAATCCCCATTGCTCCAGTCTAGATAATGAAAATTTGCACGAAGAAAGGGGACAGGGGCGACGAACAACCGTGGGCCTAGGGGCGCCCACTATGTAAATCCGGCACTGGGTCAAAAGCCTGTAGGCCAGCAGTCGAAAGATGAAGATCAGCTACCTGCCACATTGAAGTCTGAGCTTGTGGAAAGTCTGACAACATAGGACACCTATTTAGTTTAACATTTTTACCAATGCTTTCACTGTAATTTATAATTTTAATAAACATATTTTTTTAATTTATGGTTCTGGGTTTCTATTTAAACTTGTAGTGGTGTGTGCATGTGCATGTATAGATGGTTTATCAGAAAATGATAGCTCAAACCTCTTGGCAAGCAAGAATCTTTTGGGTTCACTAAATGGATAACACAAAAGTTTGCCTGTATGGCAAATGTATAGTTCAGTTCCCCAGTGAAATCAATGTTTTCCTCTGACCAATATTCAGAGCACAGCACAGTGACAGGTCTGATGTTGGGATCTGCACCAGATAAAGTCACATCATGATGGGGCAGCAAATTATATGAGATAACTTTTAGTATGTTATAGAAAACCCAGCTCTTAGCAATTCTGCAACTGGTCTTCATTATTTATATTTTATCTTTTTTGAGTTATTGGCTTTGCTCTTTTGCGTCTTTCAAGCTTTCAAATGGGATTCACTGAGCCAATTGAAAAAGCAAATGCTCTGTAAGGCTACAAATTGTTACTCATGTTTCTATTCAGACCCTCCCCTATTCATATTGCAGTTTCTTATTTAAATCAGTGAATGGTTGCTAGGGTCATTTGGACTCTAGCAAAAAGATTGCTGAAATCGCAAACTGGAGAGCTGCTGAATAAAAAGCTAAATAACTCAAAAACCACAAATCAAAAATGAAAACCAGTCACAAATTGTCTCGGAATATCACTCTTTACATCATACAAAAAGTTAATTTCAAGATGAACAACCCCTTTAAACTATGATCTGAGTGTTTGCAGGGTAAATCCAAAGATCAGCCAAAATTAAGTTGGATGTATATGTGGAGACATATTTTCTTTTAGCAACCTAGCCAAATCTTACTGATGTGCCCACCTGCATGCTTAGCAATATTAGGCAGGTATAATGTGCTGGGGGTCAGTGAATGGATCATGGTATGGGGGCCTATTGGCTGAGGAAGCATCAACATGCTTATATGATCCAGCTAGGCTTTAAATCCTGCCAGATACTGGACAGCCAGGCAGTCCTATCCCATAGGTGGCACAGTGAGTTGCTGACTTAAAGTGATACTGACACTAAAGGTTTTCTTTTCAAAACATTAATCTACATCAAAAGTTACCTATAGGTCATGTTGATCGTTTTTCTCTGATAGTTCTGCTTTTGTAATTGTCACTTTAAGTTCCTAAACCTGATTGTTTAGCCAACCTGACTGTCCCTTCTTAGGCTCTGGCCACACGGGCAGATTCTGGGAGATTAGTCGCTAGGTGACAAATTTCCTCTTCTTTGTAGCGACTAATCTCCCCGATCTGCCTTCCCCTAGCTAAAATGAAAATCGCCTGGGGGCAGGCACTCGGAGTGCTTTGTTTTCCGAAGTCGCCCAAAGTTTCCTCTTGAGGCAATTACGGGCGACTACGGAAAACAAAGCGCTCTGATTCTGAGTTCCTGCCCCCAGTCGATTTCCATTTTAGCCGGTGGAAGGCAGGAGAAGGCAGATGGGGGAGATTAGTTTCTAATGCTAACAGACTATTGCTGCACTAATAGGGTAGCCCCCTCATAAAGGAACATGGCAGTAAGAAGGGTAATGTAAAAGCATCTGGCAAATACTTTTATGGCAAAATTATAAATAGCATTCAAAGACAGTGTTATGATAATAAAACAAGTTATTTTCTGATGTCAGTATCTCTTTAAAGGGGAAGTAAAGTCTAAAATAGAATAAGGCTAGAAATGCTGTATTTTGTATACTAAACATAAACATGAACTTACTGCACCGCAAGCCTAATAAAACAAATGAATATGCTTTCGAAGTTGGCCACAGGGGGTAGCCATTTTGTAATAAATCTTTGCAAGACCATGCACATGCTCAGTGTGGTCTGGGTGGCTTAGGGATCATCATAAATTATCAAAACAGCACAAGTCAAATAATATCTACCAGAAGCAGATACAGCATGTATCTGTAATCTATGTGGATTTTATAGTTTTAGTATTGTTTAATACAAACTTTCTCCAACTCTGCAGAACCAGTGGCTGCAGCAAAATAATCCTTCAAATAGAATCCCAGTTTATCTGTTTAAATCTGGCTCCATGATCTTTGTCCCTGCAGCTGGAGTTGGAAACAGTAAAGGGGATGTAAAGGCAAAAATAACATTCAATGCAAATCTCTTAACAGTAGCCAACTGCTCTACAGAGAAACAAACAAAGCTGCTTGAGTTATGCATGGCTGGGAAGTAAGGCAGGGCTCCCTCTGCTGTTCATAAGTATGATTGTTTCCCTGCTGAGCAGTTAGGGACCATCTGACAATTCCTATCCATAGCAGTAAATGGAGGTAGAATTTCACTGCAGGTTTCTTGTTAAAAACGGTACACATTTTTAAATTAAAGTATATTGGAGATAGGTTTCTTTTTTATTAAAGAAAGTAAAAATGGGATTTTATTTTATTTTGCCTTTACATGCCCTTTTAGCTGGAGGGATCAGTTTGGGAAACAAAGTAAGCACTAACAGGCAGAATAGTAATTCATGGCAAACTACAGGGCATGTAGTGTGCTTTAAAGAAAATGTAAATCCTACATTTTCCTACCATGTAAATAAGTTGGGCATATCTTCCACACCCAAAGCCATATCATTTGTACTGCATATACCCCCTCCATTTGCCAGCACCATCACATTTTCCTAAAACAAATAGCAGCTTTCACCAGGCGGCCATTTTCCCTCTGACACATCATCAGTAACATTGACATGTGCAAACAGGATATGTATGCTGGAAAGTTCATGCAAAGCAGAATGCATGAATGTTCTGCTGGGGTTGCGCACTGTAATGGTTAAGCTGAGCTCAGGAGAGGTGGTTAGGAGAAAAAAGTAGGATCAGACAGCTAGAGTTTCTATGGGAACCAGCATACCTTCTTTGAAATTCCCATGAGTTGACCTGGTGTCTTTGCCATTCCACTGCGTTTTTTTCCTCATGGAATGAAGTGTGCCTACATAGAGTGGATTATTCATTGAATATGTGCTGGTATCCGTTCCACATGAATGGCTTTTCTGCAGTATGGATGCAATGGTGTTGCTGTAACACGTTCAGTTGGGTGAATTTCTTCCCACATTTATCACAGAAATACGGCTGTTCTCCTGTATGGACTTTAATGTGCTGGTAAAGTACATTCCATATTCTAGACAAATATTATTTATTCTAAATATATCTATATTTATATTCAATACCATTGCAATGACGTACTTTGTGAACCCGTAAAATGTCTCTGCCAAGCAGAAGCAGTATGTTCGCATTCTTGTCTATTGCTGGTATCTGGCCAGATATGTGCATGAAGTGGGTATGGAGACTTGCAGCTTCACGTGTTGGAATCTCATCTCTATTGTTTGGTAATTGATTACATACAATTAAAGTCAGCAATGGCAACTTCAAAGTGCTGTAAAGTGATGCTAACATGAAGCCATTTGCTCTTCTTCCCATTGTCTCTGTAACATCAGTGCACAACACCTGTAGCAAATGCCATATTTTTGAAGAATATCTTTGCGTTCCTTGAGGGTTTTGCCCCTGAATCTTCTACACTTCTTAAGAGCATGTGTTTTTTTTATGAAGTGGACATTGTCTGTCTGGATTCTCAACCTTCTCTCTTTGAATAAAATCTGTTTTCTGAACAAATACTGGTCTTGGGTCAGTGTATATGAAGCTTGGGTCATTCTTGGCTCTGGCTATATCCTTGATGAACTTACAGAAGAAAGAGAAAGGTGGAAAGGAGACATTGTGCTCCTGTTTGTATTTTGAACCTAAAAATATCCACTTATCTTGAAGGTTGAAAGGCAGCTTCTCAACCACTGGAGTAACTCCATGTGCAGTATCAAGATAACTGAGGCCTGGTAAGGATGGGTCTTCTTTAGCCAGTTGTAACTCTTGAAGAAGATGACTCAGTTCTTAAAATTCAAGATTGTCCCTGTTAGCGATTTTGGGAAAATCCTCTATTCTTTTGAACAGGGCATTTTTTATAACTTCTGAGCTGCCATATGTCTGCTCTAAAATTTCCCAAGCAGCATTGTTGAATTGTGCACTTGCAACAACATGTTTAGAAGACTTGGAGCCTAAAAATTTTACAAAAAGGTGAAGTTTTTCTTTTGCAGTGATACCCAAATCTTCTATTTTTGGTTTGACAGTTGACTTTCAAGCTCTGTAGTTTTCAGGAAGAAAACTACAGAGCTTATACTCATATACTCTCAGCCTTACTAAAGCTGCAGCCTCATTTCTTTCCAGCTAAAGAATTTCTGCTTCAGCTTGTTTAAATGCAGGTTCTGTTTGGATCTGTGCTCGTCTTTGAGGTTGTTTTGCCTGCATCTGTGCTTGTTATGCTTGCGTTTGTGCCTGCATCTCTGTTTGAGCTGCTTTAAAGGGGTTGTTCACCTTCAAACAACTAGTTTTTTTTCAGATAGATCACCATAAATAACGACTTTTTCAATTACTTTCTATTTTCTATGTTTGAAAGTTTTTATAATATGGACATGTAAAATGTAATTTTTCCCCTTTTAAAGCAGCTCGGAAGGGGGTCGCCGACCCTGTGAACTGTTCTAAATTGATATTTAGTTGATATATTTCTTATCTTTGTCCCTGCGACCAGAATCCCTCAGTTTCATGGCAGCTGTTAGAATTGATACAATAGTTGCTGATACTCCAGAGATGCTGCTGAGAAATGTATCAACTAAATGTTGCAAAATTGTAACAGTTCAGAATCTGCACCTGAATTACTGAGCTGCCAGACTCAAACACCAGAGACACGAACATTCAAATTTTCACTTTTTGAAAAACAGTAAAAAATAAATAATGTAAAGTAATTGAAAAAAATCTTTATTTCTGGGGAACAATCTGAAAGCAACTGAACTGAAAAAAAGTGTTTGGAAGGTGAACAACCCCTTTAAGCATATCCTCTATTACAGATAACTTTGATAATAATTTTGCCACTTCTGCATCTGCCGTGCTTAAATAAGTCTTTCACTACCTGTGGAATGATTTGAACAGGCAGATCTGGAAGATTTGGAGGACCTGGCTGTGTTTTGAAGATACACTCCTTTGTGATCTAACTTCATGTAAATCTGCAATCATATACAAAATCATCATTACTATATCAAGAACAGTGTTTATTAATGAGATAAAATCTATTTTTCTCTTGTCGGATGAACCTTCAACATTTGATTTGTTTAAAAATGCAAGATATTTCTCAGAAAGTGTTTGAAAACAGTCAAAGGCATTTCTTAAACGTTTCAGTACACCATTCAGCTCATATATCAGAATCAGCATTAAAAAGTGACATACAATGCACATTCTTGTTTAAATATCATCCAGCTTCCCTAAAAGTAGATCCTTTTCAGTCTCATGGATTTCTATGACCTTTTGGGAAGGTTTGGTTGCACGCTTTGTCATAATAGACATTTGATATAACTCTTTTGCAGATGCCATTTCTTGAATATTAGCATAGCTTGAATATTCAGATCCCTGTAAAGACATCATGTTAATCTACAACTGATTAGCCTTAAACAAAGAAAGCTGGGTGTGATGAAAATTGGTACCACCTTGCAGGCAAAGAGAGTCCAACATAATACAATAACTTGATCCTCTCAGTAAGAGCAAATAAGATGTAATCCTTAAACTGAGACAAATTCAAGACACTAAACTTCTATAGATAAATGAAATCCACAGATGTATGCCATGTATAGTAATTATATCTGTCTCTGAAGATATTGTAGGGATGCAAAAATCTTGTTACCCAAAGTTCAGTTTAGCACAAGTTTGAATAGCAGGCTTAGCAACAGCTGTCAACAGACATAAGCATTTGTTTCAGCAACAGTCCCACATTAGCAAAGCATAACAGGCAGGCAATGCTCAATTCAATCCTGTGAGCAGGCTTTCTGTACAACAAGAAACAAGTCTAAACTTTACTTCCAAGTAAAATGCAATCTTTACTAGCACAGGGTGCAAGAAGTCTGTTTTACTGGCCTCCAGTAAGTCATGGTAGAAATTGAATTGAACTTACGTTTAGCAGTAGCTTACTCACAAGAACACAGCCTTTAGATGAGCATTAATTCCTTGACCTTTATTGATGAAGTGATGCAAGAAATTGTAATCCAAAAGATGAATCCTTGAGCTAAAGACAGAATACCTTCTTAAGCTGAACAAGATATAAAATGGCTGCCACTTTGAAGGGAAGATCACATGACTCACTTGAAATCAGTGGTAGTGAGGTATTGGCTAGCAAGATATACATGCTGCAAAGCAATGTAAACTGTGGGCTATCAATAGTAAAATAAAGAGCTATGTGCCCAGTGGGCAGCACAATATGGACAAACAATCCCTGTTTAAAGGGTAAGGCATTTTTAGTAGCTTAAGGCACAAAATATTTCAATTGGGCATGTTTACTAACATTGGAGATAAATATCTGGAGGGATTGCTGGGGATGTTGCCTATAGCAACCAATCATATCTTTGCTTTTGTTTTCTAACTTATAGGTGGTTGTTTAAATCTAATTTTCTAAATTGTATTTATCTCCAATGTTCGTAAACATGCCTCAATGTCTTTAATATATTGATAATGGGTTGAGTACAGAGGACCTCTTGTATTTGTCTATGTGAATTTTGCATCCCTGCTTAAATAGTGAGCGCTTTCCCTTGTGTGTATATCTATCTATCTATCTATCTAAATAGTTCCATGAGCTGAAAAGCAGGAAGTATTCTTTTATGTTGTATATAGTGACATAGTAAGTTAGATTTAAAAAAAAGTTTTTAGTCTATATAACCTGCCTAACTGCTAGTTGATCCAGAGGCTAAAGTAAACATTTGAAGCCTCTCAAATTTGCCTCAGAGGGAGAAAAATCCTTCCTGACTCCAAGATAGCAATTGGACCAGTCCCTGGATCAACTTGTACTATGAGCTATCTTTCATAACCCTGTATTTCCCTCACTTGCTAAAAAGCCATCCAACCCCTTCTTAAAGCTATCTAATGTATCAGCCTGTACAACAGGGAGAGAATCAGGGAGAGATTTTAGACATCCAGTGACACCAGTCTTTATACATTATGTTTTTGGCAAACTAAGGGGCCGATTCACTAAATTCGAGTGAAGGATTCGAAGTAAAAAAACTTCGAATTTCGAAGTGTTTTTTGGGCTACTTCGACCATCGAGTGGGCTACTTCGACCTTCGAATCGAAGGATTCGAACTAAAAATCGTTCGACTATTCGACCATTCGATAGTCGAAGTACTGTCTCTTTAAAAAAAACTTCAACCCCCTAGTTCGGCAGATAAAAGCTACCGAAGTCAATGTTAGCCTATGGGGAAGGTCCCCATAGGCTTGCCTAAGTTTTTTTGATCGAAGGATATTCCTTCGATCGTTGGATTAAAATCCTTCGAATCATTCGATTCGAAGGATTTAATCGAAGGATTTAATTCTGCGCTAAATCCTTCGACTTCGATATTCGAAGTCGAAGGCTTTCAATTCCTAGTCGAATATCGAGGGTTAATTAACCCTCGATATTCGACCCTTGATACATCTGCCCCATCTGTATTATATTTATTTTGCACAGCCTATCTATTTACCCAATTTTAATACTGAGCTGTTTCTTTAAAGTTGCATGCTTTCTTCTTGCATTTTTAAATGAGCTCTTTTATGTTTAGGATTTAAACTTTAGGCTTTATTGCTGTAAAGGAAATAATATCTAAGAAGGAGTAATCAAATGTGGAATGTATTCACTAAGCACATGTCTTTATGCCGTTACACAGGTTCAGATGAATGTAAATAGTAGGGTATAAGAGCAAATAAATAAAAGTACATTATATCTCAAGTACAAAGGATTACACTGTTCAAGATAAGAGTGCTAAGCAACGTTTCATTTACCAGTAGGAGGGACTTTTTTCCCTCATAGCAACCAAGCATAGGAACTCAAACAACTTTTAGAAAAAATATATAACATGCCTTACTCACAGAAGGCAGCATCTACCCTTAGTGGTTCACTTTCCATATACATGGTGCAGTGCCATATTCACAACTGATAAAGCAAGGGACCACAAATTGAAGATGGCGTTACAACCTCTGGAAGCTCCTGGGTTGAAAAAGTATTGACCTGTTGTTGCTACTGTTATTGGGGGGCATGCACAATGAACCTATCCAAAAAGAAGGTGACATTCAGTAAGGCTCCTGTGGTTTGTAAGTAGCACTTCTATGATTTATTGTTGACTTCATCTGATCTGTGGTTGACTTTTGAGTTGATGATTACATTTGGAAAAAAGTTTTGTGAGAAAACAATGGACAGCCCTAGATACTGTAATGGCTTTCTGTGGATTATTTAGCATCACAATGCAGCTCTAAAAGCAAAAATATGTGCAAAATTATCAAATATAAAAAGGTTACATGTAGGCAGGAGTAGCTGCTCAAACATATTATTTACAATGCCAGCTATAAAAGTGGTTGTGCTTTCATATTATTGCTCAAACACAGGCCCAGACAATTTGTGGGTATTGGGCAAATGCCAGAGGGACTGCTATAAGTTGCCATAGACAATCACTATTTACTGGGCTAGTGGGGGCTGTTAGGGTACCTGAAATGTCAGTGCCTATTTTGATTCTCAAACCTGGGCAAATTCCATTGTGTCCTTCCTGTCTCTTCTGCTAACTTCTGTTCAAGTGTGGCTATTGGAACCACCACCACCCTGAATATCTCATGGCGCCCGCAGTGGGTTGTGTCAATAGGTGGGTGCAACAGACTTGCTTCAAAAGAATCACACTCAAATACAAATTTACTGGCAAGCACCAAAATGAGCTAATTTTCAGATTCAATACCAATATGCTTCTCATTCATAAAAATGCTCACACACAATTGCGTTCATTTTGATGCATCACATGCATTAATGTCAGCCTTCTATTAACCCACGGCCACAGTTATGCTGGAATTTAAGTTTATTTGGAAAAATACATTTGGATTTTAGCTTGCTCTTTGTCAGGTGTACATTCAAAACAATCGTCAGAAGACACAACTACTGTTATTTACCAGTTCACCCAGTGTTACATAGTTCATAATTGTCCAAAAAGGTGACGTGTCCAAGAAATGTCCATAATGGCGCAATGAATGTGTAATAAAGTGGAATGACATAGGGAATAAGTATTGAACACATGAAAAAACGGAGGCGCAAAAAGGTATGGAAAGCCAAGAAACCTGCTGAAATTTGTCTGTATTTAGAAAGCAATCCTGCCCCCATCAGTGCAAATCAATATCAGCTGGTTTAGTCCTAATTGATGGTAATTAGGCTTCTCATTACCAAAGCATCACACAAGAAACATCTAATGATTGGTAAAAGCAAAGAGCTCTCTCAAAACCTTTGCAAAATTATTGTTGGAAAGCATACTGATGGCATTGGTATTTCTAAGCTTCTGAATATTCCAGTGAGCACTGTTGGGGGCCATAATCCAGTGGAAAGAACATCATTTCACCCTAAACTGGCAACGATCAGGTCCTCCTTGCAAGATTTCTAACAGAAGAGTCAAAAGAATAATCAAAAGAGTTGTCCTAGAGCCAAGGATCACTCGCTGAGAGCTTCAGACCTTGAATTAGCAGGTACAATTGTTTCAAAGAAAACAATATGTAATGCACTCAACGGACATGGCCTCTATGTACGCTCACCGCACATGACTCCACTGCTGAAGAAAAAGCATGTTGAAGCTTGTTTAAAGTTTGCTACACAACATTTGGACAAGACAGTGAAATTCTGGGAGAATATAATCTGGTCAGATTAGACCAAAACTGAACTCTTTGTTTGTCATTGCACACACAATGTTTGGAGGAATGCTGAAAATGAAATGAGGGTGGACATTTCAGAAAGACAATGATTCCAAACACACAGCCAAAGAAACTTTTAAATGGTTTCAGAGAAAGAAAATAAACCTGCTAGAATAGCCAAGTCAATCACCCAACTTTAACCCAATAGAAAATCTATGGAAAGAACTAAACATCTGAGTTCATATAAGAGGACCCCGGAACCTTCAAGATTTGAAGAATGGACCAAAATCACACCTGAACAATGCATGCGACTAGTTTCTCCATACATGAGGCATCTTGAAGCTGTCATTACCAACATAGGCTTTTCTACTAATTATTAAATACATTTCAGTAAGTGTCTGACTCTTTCCTGCTTTCAAATGGGGGTCACTGACCCCTATCTAAAAAACAATGCTCTGTAAGGCTACAAATTTATTGTTATTATTATTCCTGGAAGGCTTATTGGTGCGTCTTTGCTGGATTTGCACCTCTTGATTAACTATATGGATGTGGGCTATATATAACCAATGCTTATATGTTTTATTACTCAACTGTCTATTGTTCATAATTCAGTCCTTTATTCATATCAATGCACAGGTTGCTAGGGTAATTTGGACCCTGGCAACCAGATTGCTGGAAAACAATGTTGGGGACTCCTGACGTAGAAGCTCAGAAATACTTACTGTAATAATTACAGTATGAAAGAAAATCAAAGCAAATAAAAATAGTACTAAACACTTTCTATGCTATGAAATGTTTTGTTTAGAGTACAGGTAATCCTTGTTTAGTTGCTATAGCTATTTATTGTGTGTTAGTGCTATGTGGACAACTTCCCTACTAAATAAACAGCAGAGTTATTTAAGCTATGAATGTTGGCTTAGAGGAGCTACAAAAAGAGACGCCAGACAAATGTGAGAATTATACAGGACACAGCTTGTCTTCTTATAGCCAGTGTTATAGGGGTTAACTGCATTGCATTACTGTACTGTTGGGTTTGATTCTGACCAGGACTGTGTTGGTATTTGTGTGGTTCTCCTCCAGGTACTTTGAGTCCCAAAAAATAAAAGTATGGTTTTTGAAAAAACAAAAAACCTGACCACTCTGAGCCTGTGGGTATATGGTAGGGAAATTAGATTTTAAGTCAAAATGCTGCTCTTCAACATGTTCATACTGTATAAAACAGGACCAGACTGGCAATCCGTGGATATTGGCAAATGCCAGAGTTGCTGCTGTAAGATGCCATAGACAGTCAAAATGTATTGGTCTGACAGGAGCCTGTTTAGGCCTCCTTGTTATTGAAATGCCAGGGCCTATTTTAATATCCCAGTTTGTGCCTGGTATAAGCCATGAGTATCCATAGGATCCCATTCATATTTTTGACAGGGTTCCTACCATATCCATGACCTAAGGGTACTGGTTGGTTCAAGAATAGTGCAGGTTTGAAAACAACCACTCCAAAAGAAACACAAATATTGCACAAATTTTGTATATGGTATTATGGTGTAATTTCTAAACTGAAATGTTACTCCAATAGGTTCTGCTGGCAAACATGTCCATTCTGGGATCCTACAACATTACCATCAGATCTTTGTCAAACACTTATCTCTTACATCTCATCTGTACAGAAAGCTGAAGGAACATGGAATTCTAACTAGTGAACAAATTGGTTTGCTCGAGGTAATACATTTCTGATTGTTATTTTACATACAGCATAATCGTTTGTATCAGTCCTCACCTACTCAAGAGATAATGTCAGGTAGAATATCTGCACCTTAGTATAGGTATACTAGACTATAAACACATAAATGGACTTTATAGAAAAACAGCATAACTGAAACAAAAGAAACATTTTTAAGTGGTCTATTAATGAAACATTAAATGTATAAGACTGTTGTAATACAGAATGCTGCTTGCTTTTGTGCAGAAGTTGTAAGTTACTGGTGGTTTCAGAAACTCTTTTATTTACTCTTCAGTGGTGCCATTTAAAATGAGTGAATACAGATCCATGTATTATCCCAAATTATTCATCAGGACTATGTTTTTATGTATCCTATGAAAAAAATTATACCCAGTAATGTAACTAGAGGGGGGGGGGGTGGCCCTAGCGCGGGACGTGCAGCCTGACCCCCTCCGCCACCCTCTGTACGCTATTTTCCCCGCCGGAATCAGCAGCAGAGTTAGTGGTGCGCAAGCTGCCAGGGGGCCCTGAGGGGGTGCGGGCACTGGCCCAATCGCACCCCCTGCTCCCCCGGTAGTTACGCCACTGATTATACCAATACCTGTATCCAGAGCACCATAATAAAACCGGGAACACCCGATTTTTGAACTGTAGGTATTGGTATTTTTTTTCATAGGATACTTATAATTGGTGAGGGAAGCGGCCAGTACCAATTCATTCGTCCCCAAATTAGTATTTTTGCAATTACGTTTTTTTAATGGACAAGTCTAGCAGCACCATGTACATTGGCAAGTATCAGCTGAAGTAGTTCAAAGGCTTTGCCATTCTTTGGAGGGATGAATCATGCTTTACTATTTGAAATTCTGAATCTAGGTTTGGCATATGCCATGTCAGTGATCCCCAAGCAGAGGCTCGTGGGCAACATGTCGCTCACCAACCCTTGGATGTTGCTCTCAGAAGCCTCAGAGCAGGTGATTATTTTTGAATTCCTGGCTTGGGGTCAAGTTTTGGTTGTATGAAAACCAGGTGTACTGCCAAATAGAGCCTCCAGTAGGCAGCCAGTAGGCTGCCAGCTTCCCAAATGGCCAATCAAAGCACTTATTTTGCTGCCAAACTCTTTACATCTGAATGTTCCAGGAGAACGAAGCCTGCCACGTTAGGTATCACCACAGACTAAGAAGCATTTACTTGTCAAGAATATAAGGCTAAGGCCACACTAGGCGATAGCGCCGCAATTTGACTCGCGGCGACTTTTCGCCGCGACTTTTAAGCCGCAATCGATGGGGAAACTTTTGCGCTGGCGTCTATGGGGAATCGCGAAAAATCGCCAGCGTAAAAACACACGCGGCAATCTTTTTTCTACTGTCGCTCGAAATTGCCTCGCTAGGCGATTTCGAGCGACAATAGAAAAAAGATCGCCGCGTGTGTTTTTACGCTGGCGATTTTTCGCGATTCCCCATAGACGCCAGCGCAAAAGTTTCCCCAGCGATTGCGGCTTAAAAGTCGCAGCGAAAAGTCGCCGCGAGTCAAATCGCGGCGCTATCGCCTAGTGTGGCCTCACAGTCATGTAAACTGTAGCCTTGCTACAGGTTTGATTTCAATGACACCAAAAGCTCTAACCCAAACTATGAAAACTTCTCCACAACCAAACTTAAACATCAACATGTAGTTGAAATATTAAATATAATAATGCTAGGTTTGTTTGCTTCTGGTGTGTATTTTAATATGGAGTGTGTAGATACTTTTGGCCATATAGTTAGTGTACCTTTTTCCACTAACTTCTTTTGCATCTTACAGCTAGAAGAGTCTCCGGACAAGAGGATATTAAAACTGTTAGAGATTTTAAAAAGTGCCAGCAATCATACATTCACAATGTTTTGTGCTATTCTTCATGAAACAGGTCAACATCATCTAGCACAAACATTGCAAAAGGCAACACAAGACAATGGATCAGTGTTACCCAACAGTAAGTCTCTTCAGCTTTGCATAAACAGTTTTGGAAGCACAAGGATAAAATGAGAGTAAATATTAGCCTAGCTGCTGATTACTAAGTGCAAACTAAGGTTTGGAACAGAACATATTTGCACATAAAAATTGTATTAGAAGATGAAAGTTCTTAATATCCCAGATCTTTATGTGTGAACATACTGTACGCTGTAGATCAGAGGTTACAGAACTGTAGGGTCAGCCTTTCTACGGGTTCCTGAAAGAAGTGGCTGGGTGGTTAAATGTGTTGCAACTGCGCCTAAAATATTGTCACACGGTATTATGCAAAATTAATATGGACACACAGCTTTTTATTTTACTCAGAAAACTGGAGGGTTGTCTGGCTGCTATATGATATGTGCAATAGATCAATGCAGCTTACAGTTTAAAAAATGTATCCCAGTTGCCTTTACTGTTAAGAACATATTAGAGAGTGCTGTATTTAATGTATAAATGCACTTAAAGTGGTCAATTCTAAGCAACGTTTAAATTGGCCTTCATTATTCATTTTTATCGTTTATTAATTATTTGCCTATTTCTTTCTGACTCTTTACAGCTTTCAAACTAGGGGTCACTGGGCTCCATAAGGCTTCAAATTAATTATTATTACTACTTTTTATTACTCTTCTTTCTATTCAGGCCTCTCCTATTCATATTCCAGTCTCTTATTCAAACCAGTGCATGGTTGCTAGGGTAATATTGACCATAGCAACCAGATTTCTGAAACTGCAAACTGAAGAGCTAAAGCAAAGGCTAAATAACTCAAAAATCCCAAATGAAAACCAATTGAAAATTGTCTCAGAATATCACTCTCTACATCATACAAAAAGTTCACTCAAAGGTGAACAACCCCTTTAAAAAGGTTTGTGTTGGTGTCTAAGCATCATATAAACCTGTATTTACTTTACTAGGCAATAACAGCACATACATTACTGTGAAAAAGGGTAAATATGCTGCCCTATTTATTTTTTAGTATCTTTGGTACTGCAACCAAAACAAGTCCTAAATGAAACCTTGTCATGGCATCATGGATATGACCGAGCAATAAAGGTGGAAAATATACAAAAGAAGAGAAAAATGCAAGGCATGAGGAGCAAATATTTGGCTAAGTATGTATGTGGGTCTGATATATTGCTGATGTGGGAAATGAATGAAATTCTGAAAATGTGAAGTTACTAAACACATAGGAGAATCACCTCTCAGCCAAATTAAGGTTAGAGATAATAAAAACAGAGGAACTAATACCAAGATGTTCTAATTTTTCCCATTTATGGTATAAATCCTCCATCTTTTTTACATTGCAGCTGATACTTAAAGAGTAATAGCACCTTATGGATGGAGTATAAGTTTATGCCCATCAAAAATATTCTTTTTCGGCATGTGCAAGTGTAAACCTGGCAAGTTTCATTCTACTTTACATGCAGAATGTTCAGTAGTCAATGGACCGAAGATCTAAATATAAGAAAACGGCAGAGCAGGGAGTTTTTACCGGCACAAGGAAAAATGTCTATTTTACTTGGGGTTGACTAACATTTCAGTACCACCCAGCGAATCAGACTTTACATGTCCATTAATATGTCCACTGATCTTGGTTGCATATGCTTTACTAAATCAGAAGCTTATTGGCCAGTATTAGGTAGGGGCCCAGAACATTGATTGGGATAGCTGGAATAATCCCATGGGGGTAAGGACTAGGCCGATGCAAATATTGTTTGCACATACTTTACTGAATCAGAATCTTATTGGCAAATATAAGGTAGGGGCCTGGATCATTGATTGGGGCAGCTGGATAATCCTGTGTAATATGGACTACATTGGACCTGGGATACCTCCCATTTTCATCAGGTCCCCTTGTGATCTGACGGCTAAACTCCACAGAAGATTCTGTAGGATGGTGTCAGATGGGCACAACACAAATCCTACAAGTCACATAGGTCAAAATATAATGGGACTGATACAAAAATCTGATGTGTAAACTACAAGGAAAGTTTTCCATCCAATGCAACTGTTAGATGGGAAAGCAGCATGCTTTTTTCCATTAAAATACATTTAGGGCAGAAACACATGCTCAGATTCGGAGAGATTAGTCGCCCAGCGACATATCTCTTCTTCTTCGGGGCGACTAATCTCCCAGAATTGCCTCCTGCCAGCTAGAATGTAAATCGCCGGCAGGGTGGCAATCGGAACGCTTCATTTTCCAAAGTCACCCAAAGTTGCCTCACGAGGAAACTTCGGCCGACTTTGGAAAACGAAGTGCTTAGAGTGCCATCCTGACGTCGATTTGCATTCTTGCCGAATGCAAATCGTAGATAAGATTTGTCACTGGCCGACTAATTTCCCTGACTTTGAGCGTGTGTCTCTGCCCTAAAGGGGTTAATTATTAAAGGTCAAGTTTGTGAGGTTTTTTTATACCTCGAATAAACATACAACTTGAATGTTTGCTTATTTATGAAAAAAGCCGAATGTAAAAAAAACTCTTTCAAATGCAATCAGAGGAAAAAACTTGAATAATTATCGAATTATAGGTTAAAAACCTCCAATACATAGAATTGATTTAAGTTTTTGAGCACAAACCACCGTAAAAAAAAAAAAAAAAAATCATGAAGGCAAAAGACTTTTAAATGGTTAAAGGGACATCTACCATTGACTTCTACATGACCTTGACAGGTTTTTAGCTGGAGAGTTTTCACATTTGGGCTTTTAGCAGCTTCGGGGCATAATAAATACTGAAAAAAAAGTTTTTTTTATTGAAACTTACCCTCAAAAAATTAGATTTTACCCTCAAAATTTAGATAAAATCTGAGCCACAAAACCTGACGAAAATCTCCTGTAGACTGTTAGCCCTAACTGTTTGAATTACATTTCTTTCATTATGATAATTTTTTTTTTTACAGCTTGCAAGAACTTGAAGAAAGAATATCATTAGCAAAATGGGAAAGGGACATTGCTATAAGAGAGAGGAACATTATCTGGAATGAGAACCAAGCCCTGCAAAACCTGAACACTGAGCTACAGTCACTGATCGTGAAACTTAGGGAAACAACTCTCCATTCAAAGACAAAGAACCTGAGAATTACTGCTGACTATATAGACAGAAGACCTAACAAGCTTCAATCATTGACACATTTAAACTTAACTTGAACATGAGTCAAATCATTGCACTTAAAATATATGTAAATATCACATTGAGTTAGAATGTTCATGTATATATGTCATTATTAACTATATCTATTTCATTTACCATCTTTAAAAAAAACTGCCGTCATACTTGTTACATAAAGCAGTTTAGTTTAGGATGTGTGAATACTGTATATTGATTATCATTTTACAAGCAGCAAAATGGCAAGGCCCATATATCAGTCACATTTTGAATTCATGTGAGGTTTTTTTTTATTTGAACGTATTCACAATTCAACTGGGAGGTTATTTAAGAAAACATTTGAATGTCTAATATTCTATTGAATGGTTCCGAACCGAAAATTCTAATCGTATTCAATTTGTATTTGATTCGTACAAATCGAGTTTTTCTCCCAAAAAGACCCATGAATGTCAGGATGACTATTAATATCTCCAAATGGCTCAATGGACCTCTGTCATTGACTTGTACAGGAATTTGGCAGGTTTTAGGTGGGGAATATTTGAATTAGAACTGTTTCTATGGTCGAGTTGTGATAAATCTCACATTCAGATTTACATTTGAATAGGGGGATTAAAATTTCAATGTATGATTTTGAAACTCGTAAATTCAAATTCATTATCCGACACTTGATAAATCTGCCACTCTAATGTGTGAAACCTTATGAAATCTTAAAGTGATACTAACAAGGCAGTATTGAATTTCTACTAATGCAGAAGTTTTCTTGGGAAGGCCCCTACTTTTGTCACATATAACATTATAGGTGTTGTTCACCTTTGAGTTAACTGTTAGTATGATGTAGAGAGTGATATTCTGAGACAATTTGCAACTGGATTAAAATGTATTATTGTGTATTTTGAGTTATTTAGCAGCTCTCCGGTTTGCAGTTTCAGCAATCTGGTTGCTAGGAACCAAAGAGACTAGGATATGAAAACAAGCGGCACTGAATAGAAAGATAAGTAATAGAAAATAGCAATAACAATACATGTGTAGCCTTACAGAGCATTTGTTTTTTTCCATTTGAAACCTGTAAAGAGTCAGAAGAAGCATGCAAATAATTCAAAAACTATAAAGAATGGAGGTAAATTGAAAAGTTGCTTAGAATTAGCCATTCTATAACATACTAAAAGTTAATTTAAAGGTGAACCACCCCTTTAATTCACCAGTGTATTTTCCCAAACAACTTTATGGGAACGGTATGTAAGTATTTACACCAGCAAAATTGCCGGACATTTACTTAGGGTCGAATATCTAGGGTTATTTAACCCTCGATATTCGACCTTCGAAGTCAAATCCTTCGACTTCGAATAGCGAAGTCGAAGGACTTAGCGATAATCGTTAGATCGAAGGAGTAATCGTTTGTTCGAACGATTAAATCATTCGAATCAAACGATTAAATCATCTGAATCGAACGATTAAATCATTCGAATCGAACGATTAAATCATTCGAATCGAACGATTCAAAGGATTTTAATCCATCGATCGACCGATTTTCCTTCGATCAGAAATTGGCTAGAAAGCCTATGGGGACCTTCCCCATAGGCTAACATTGATGCTCAGTAGGTTTTAGGTGGCGAATTAGGTGATCAAAGTTTTTTTTTAAAGAGACAGTACTTTGACTATCGAATGGTCGACCAATTTTTAGTTCAATTTGAAGTCGTAGTCGAAGTAGCCAATTCGATGGTCGAAGTAGCCAAAAAAATACTTCGAAATTCGAAGTATTTTTTATTCTATTCCTTCACTCGACCTAAGTAAATGTGCCCCTACATGTAGTAGCAGCATTATTATGATTTTAAGCAAGCGATGTGGCAGCAAAAATAAGACAAACTTTGAGATAAATATGCATAAAATTCATACCTTAATAAATATGCCCCAAAGAGTATGCTAAATAATAATAGTAAATATAAAAGGAAAGCCTTATTCACTGGGGGATACCACTGTTTTAAGCACTGTCCCATGAATTGAATTGTTTTTCTTTTCTGGAAAATGCACTGGCCCAGGTGTCCCTAGCTTAGAATTAGATTTACGCACGCACCATAAAGATCCAAAATTGTTACCGTGCATGCATGATTGTAAAGTCTGAAGGAAAAGTATTTTAGGATTAGTGTCGGTGCGTAATTTTCTTTATAATGCTTTGTTCTGTTTTTGAGACTATCGACACATAAAATGCACAGATTTTATAACCATGTTATGATTACAGTGTCCTCTGGCTGAAATGAATGGAATTCCAGCTGTATTGGACAATGCTGCATAGATAGCACACATACATTTAGTTTACATTCCTTGTTATGCTATATATGTCTTGCAGCAAATTTCAAACAATACAGAATATGAATTTGAATCCATCTCTGTGTATATTAGGGATGCACCAAATTCATCATTTTTCAATTCCAATGAATACCAAAAACCTTCACAAGAGATTCAGACAAATCCTGAACCAAACCAGAGCCCTTATTAACATATTCAGATATAAGGATAAATAAAAAAATATGCATCTATTGTGTGCATTGAGTTGCCCAGAGCTTTAAAAATCTCATGACTTTATGGGTTAGAATAAATTCAAATCTTGAACCAAATCCTCCATTCAGTGCATCCCTGGTGTACTGTATATATTGCACAGGGAATTACAACTAATAAGTTTTAGTTAAAGGGGTTGTTCAGATTTACTTTTAATATGATGTAGACATTGTTATTCTAAGACAACCTGCAATTGCTCTTAATTGTAATGTTTTTTCAGTAATTTAGCTTTTTGTTCAGCAGCTCTCTAGTTGCTTCTTACCATAACAACCAGGCAGCATCTTGAATGAGAGGCTGGAATAGGAGGAGCCTGCATAGAAAGCAGTGGTTCGGTGATGCTCTTTATGGGTAAAAAGGTCCCCTGCTATTTTGTCTATAATGTCCTCTAATGTACTTGTAAAGGGGACATGATTACACTTTACAAGTACATTAGAGGACATTATAGACAAATAGCAGGGGACCTTTTTACCCATAAAGAGGATCACCGTACCAGAGGCCTCCCCTTTAGACTAGAAGAAAAGAACTTTCATTTGAAGCAACGTAGGGGGTTCTTCACAGTCAGGATAGTGAGGTTGTGGAATGCACTGCCGGGTGATGTTGTGATGGCTGATTCAGTTAATGCCTTTTGAGTTGCTTGGATGATTTTTTGGACGGACATAATATCAAAGGCTATTGTTAGTATAGGTATGGGTGTATTGAATTTATGTGAAAGTAGGGAGGGGTGTCTGTATGGATGCTGGGTTTTCATTTGGAGGGGTTGAACTATGTAACTAACAATAAAACAGAGCTATAGTTTTTGGCTACTGTGGTCAGTGACCCCCATGTGAAAACCGGAAAGAGGCAGAAGTTGGCAAATATTTTAAAAAACAAAACAATAAAGCATATATAACATACTAAAAGGTGAACCACCCCTTTAACTTTAACAATTTTGGGGAAATAGGCTAATGTCACAGAGGGACATGAATGGGGAGCGTACCACATAATTTGTCTCTTCAGTAAAACTGTCCAAGAGCACCGGATTTGTTCTAGTGTGCACTATATATATATATTTTATAAGTGTGTGTAAATTGTCTTTATATGTTATAGCAGTGGTGTTGGTTAGAGTAATGCTGATAATGGAAGTGCAATATAGCTGTTTTTTTTATACAGCACAGACATGTTTGGTGTTTTGTGCAAGTTATAATTTGACAATAATAATAATACTTCTCAACAAACCATTAGGTGCAGCTATATATGCAATGATTTACTCTCTTTTTATTCATTGATTTTACACATTTGTATTGATATAGTCATTGAACGTCTCCATCACAATCACTAGAGCAAACATTTATCAGGAGGCAATTCAGTGCCTGTATGTTTTGGAGTGTGGGAGGAAACTGGAGTACCCAGAAGAAACCCACTGAATATACATTCTCACCAGCCTGTCTCTCCAAGTGTAGTTCCTTCTTTCCCCCACCAGCTCATTACCAGTAGACTATACCCAGGGCTGCCATCAGGGGGGGGACAGGGGGGAGAGTTGCAGGGGGCAAGGGGGGCCCTGCCATGCAGCACTTACTTGATTAGCCGGGCCCCCTGCTTTCTGAGAGCTGCCGACTTTGGGAAGGCAGGGCGGAAGAACAGGGGGAGATATCTTCTGTCCATTACTTTCCCTTATTGTCACAGGTCCCGGTTGAGCTGCTCAGGGATTGGATAGTTGAGGTTTGAACTTCCCCTCCAGCTCATCCAATCACCATGCAGCTTTACCAGGACTTCAAATTTTGTGACCGATAAGGGAAGAAAATGCTGCGCCCCTCCTCCCTTGTGTAGTTGACAGCTCACTGACAGCAGGTGGGCCATACACACTAATAAAGTCCCTGTTGTGTGGTGGGGCCCTGGGCATCAATTTTTTTTTAAACTTCTGGGGGGGTAGGGTTGCTACCTGTTCGGTTTTGACCCGAACAGTTCGGTTTTTGTAAGGTCTGTTCGGGTCTGAACTTTCTGTTCGGTTTTCAGTCTTATGAAATCCGAACAATTATCCGGCCAATACATAAAAAGCAATTAAATACTAAGTTACTCACCTAAACATGGCTTAGTTACAATCAAATACAATTCATTTCTTATTGTTACAGATACAAAAACAGAATGCTTTTTTCTAAATTAGCATTGCTGTATTTCAGAGCTTTCTGGATAATTGATTTCTGTATAACAGATCTCATACATGCAATTAAAGCAGAATATAGCTAGAGATATGGTTGCCACCTGTGTGGTTTTGTACTGGGCATCGACACTTTAAAACATTGAGAATACTGGATAGAAATCCAGCCAGTTGCATCTAAGTGATGCAATAACCTTGCCCGGGTGTCATAACTCCACCAACATCATTGTGCCCACCTCTGATGTCATCATGCCCGTTCCTACATCACTGCCCCACCCCCAGTGTTATCTGCTCTGCCCCCCGTGTTCAGGTATAGCCATCAGCAAAGGTGGCAACCCTAGGGGAGGGAGTTTTTTTTTTTTACATCAGGGGGGGTCCTGGCCACCAATTTTTTTTAATGGGGGGGCCCTGACCACAAATGTTTTTTTTTAAACGGGCCCTGACCACAAATGTGGCCACCATTTTTTTTTAATGGGGGGTTCTTGTAGGTGGGGCTTGTGGTAGGCGCATCCCAGGAAATGTTGTTGTATGGGGCCCTGCAATTTCTGATGGCGGCCCTGACTATACCATTGCAGCTTGTTCCCACCTGCCAGGCTCCCCCGGTGCAGTTGATTTTTCAGCAGTCCATAGCTCACCAATTGCAGCTCATTCCCACCCCAGTGCAGCTCTGTCTCACCAGCCCGTCTCTCTCCCCAGTGCAGCTCATTCTCAGTAACAATTATTCAAATTTCCCGCTCTAGCAGTTCCCCCTCAGCACCTAACCCCTCCCCTTCCTGCTGCCCAGCAGACTCACTGAGAAGTCGCAGAAGTTCCGTGTTATCAGAATGCGGGCGCTACTATAATCGCACGGGAGGGGTGTCTTTTCCTCTCTAGTGTCTGGGCACCTTGTGTGTGAGCAGCGGCGTCTCTTGCAGCAGCCATGGATCTCCCGGGGCCACTGGGGGACATGCAGGCGCTGAGCTCGGAGCTACAGAGGGTGTGTTTATTAGGAGCCTGCGGGCAGGAGCCGCCAGAGGAGGAACCCCCGGAGTCGCACTTACTTAGACTACTGCGGTGAGTGTGGGAATTTGTATTGTATCACAGCCCGCCTTTCCTCCTCTCTGCTCCTATACAGCGTAACATTATTCTGCTGGGCTTCCCAATAACCTAAACCAAGTCAATGGCTTCACTGAGGCAACTGGCCAACATCAGCCGACCGTGGGGGATGCTGGGAGTTGTAGTAGGAACCACTGGAGCTCTATAGGCTTTAGCGAGTTGTAGCGGTTATGGCTGGCACTGAATGTGTTTCTATTAGAGAAAAACAAGCAGCTCTCCTTAGTCATATGTTCCAGTGAGTGTCTGCAGAGTAGTGACAGTACAACTAGAATATACATTAAAGGGCTTGTTCACCTTTGACATAAGTAGTATGATGTAGAGAGTGATATTCTGAGACCGTTTACAATTGGTTTTCATTTTTTATTATTTGTGGTTTTTGAGTTATTTAGCTTTTTATTCAGCAGCTCTTCAGTTTGCAATTTCATCAATCTGGTTGCTAGAGTCCAAGTTACCCTAGCAACCAGGCATTGATTTGAATAAGAGACTGGAATATAAATAGGAGAGGCCTGAATACAAAAACGAGTAATAAATAATAGCAATAAATGTGTCGATTTACATCGTGTTTGTTTTATAGATGGGTCAGTGACAGAAAAAAGCAAATAAGAATAAAACGATTGAAAAAAAATGAAATAATGAAGATCAATTGCAAAGTTGCTTGGCCATTCCATAAAACACTAAAACGTTTTTCAAGGAGAAGGAAAGCTACAGAGGAATTTTATTGCCAATAAATGAGCTGCAATAGTGCAAGAATGCTATATTTATACTGTAGAATGTCTTACCATACCGAAGTAAAACACTCTAGAAGCTGTTTGTTTAGGATAGCAGCTGCAGTATTAGCTTGATGTGACATCACTTCCTGCCTTAGTCTCCCTGCTCACATAAAGCTCTGGGCTCAGATTACAGCAGAGAAGGGGGGGAGAGGAGCAAACTGAGCATGCTCATGCCCGGGGCAAGGAGGTTTAAGCTGAAGGCAGGAAGTCTGATACAGAAGCCCATGTGTACACAATAGAAGGAAAGAAATGCTGTGTTTCTTTTGATAGAGGACTCCGAGCAGCATTACTTTGAGGGTTTACTGGTATATTTAGGTGGACCTTTCTGATAAGGCTTACTTAGTTTTAACCTTTCCTTCTCCTTTAAAGATGAACCACCCCTTTAAGCCTTAGGTTTTGCATATTTATGTGGTCATGAAATATTTTACAGTAGGGGCACATTATTCTCCATATACAGGATATTCTTACTTATTCTGATGTGATACTACACACTTGTCTGCTGAACTGCATCTCACCCCCTCCTGCCCATATGGGCGTTCTCTTTCTGCAGGTTACGAGAACAAGTGAAACACCAGAGCCTTGAGGTCCAGACTGTGGCTGAAGCGAGTGAGTCCTCTCAATTACTGTGCAAGTTATTATATATGAGATATATAACACAGTATTTGTATTCTGACTGGGGCAAAATAATGCTAAAAGTACATGTACATTGACAGCATTAGGTTTTATAAATCCTAATCGCTAAAATGAACTTAAATTTTGTACATATTTATAACATTTTTCAAAAGTACTTGCCAAGTAGACCCCTTGCAATTCTGTGTAGTTGCGCTGGGCAACATTACATCTGTCCTGCATCTTTCGCTGAATAGTGGAGCTGCGCTTATCAACATCCTGGCACTGTCAGTAATTCTAGGTTTTCTGCTGCAGGTTCGGGTAGGGTCAGGCCACACGAGCAGATTCGAGGACATTAATTGCCCCAGCGACAAATCTCTTCTTCGGGGCGACAATCTCCTCAAACTGCCTTCCTCCTGCCCATCCAGCGGCTAAAATGAAAATCGCCTGGGGGAAGGCACGCGCGGCGATTTTGTATTCTGAAGTCGTCCGAAGCTGCCTCAGGAGGAAACTTCGGGTGACTTAGGAAAATGAAGCGCCACATGTGCCTTCCCCCAGGCGATTTTAATTTTAGAAGGGGGAAGGCAGTTCGGGGAGATTGTCGCCTGAAGAAGAGATTTGTCACTGGGGTGAGAAATCTCCCTGAATCTGCTCGTGTGGCCAGACCCTTAATTGGTATTGCAGACTTTTTTTTTTTGTGTAATCACATTTACAATTTAGTAAATTCTTCAGTCATGCGTCAAATTACAAATTAACCATATGTTCAGTATGAACACTCAAGAAAAAAACTTTTCATCAGACAAGGGTGGTATCATAAAAGTAAATCTTTATATAGAGTTAATGTGGCAATTGCAGCAATGCAATTACAGAAAAACATCAATATACAGGGTATTGGTGCATTAGAACAAATATACATAGCAACCAATTGTCTATACAGAGTAAAAGGAAGGCAACAAGAAGCGGATACACCTGCCAAAAAATGAGAATGGCCCCAACGTTTGGGCATTGAATCCCAAGAATCCCCTTTACAAAGGCCTTGGTGCCCAAACTGGGGCCATTCTCATTTTTTTGCAGGTGTATCCGCTTCTTGTTGTATTATTGAATATAATTGTGGATAAGTAATTTTGCAGTTACCTTTAAAAAACACTGCAATTACCTTTTTTTTTTTTTTAGAAGCTCTGGTTTCTCTCTGTGTGAGCATGTCTCTCAAAAGATTTTTATTTGTATTGGCAGGTGAAGAAGTTTCCTCAGAAGCCCTATCATCAGAGAAATTAGCCGAAATGTAAGTAGTTGCGCTTCTCTCTATATGTTCACTGTCAATTCTTTTACAATGGACAGGAAGCGCATCCACCACTTGTCTCATTATAGTGATTTTGGCTTGGTGTGCTGTTTAAGCAAAAGTGACAATATATCCCGTCTGTCCTTCGGCCTTATTTCATCCAGTGCAAGCATCAAACATACAAAAATACATGCCGCTGGCACATCATGTGATTTGAATGGGGAAAAATGCAGGAGAAGGCAATTTCCTGTTCTTATGCTGTTCAAAAGTTTTACAGGTATGGGACTTGTTATCCAGAAAGCTCTTAATTACAGAAAAGCTGTCTCTTGTAGACTTTTCTTATCTTTGTGATTATAAACTAACAAATAATTAATCATTCCTGGAAAGCCAGTCACCCTATTGGGTTAATTTAATGTCTATATGATTTTCTAGTAGACTTGAAGTGGACCTGTCACCCAGACATAAAAAGCTGTATAATAAATGTCCTTTTCAAATTAAACATGAACCCCAAATATTTTTGTTTTATTGAAGCATTCATAGCTGTTGTAAACTCATTTAAAAATTTCGGCTGTCAATCAAATATTGTCTGCCCTTCCTCTATGCCTTTGGCATAGAGGCGGGGCAGACAATTACTTTCACTTTCCATTCAGCACTTCCTAGATGTCACTGCTCTCCACATATTCCCCCATTCTCTTCACCATTTAATTGTGTAGCCAGGGCATGGGGATGGAATCTACGTCCCCAATTCTGGTGCACAAACAAGATTCTGAGATGATGCAAGGCTTGCATTAATAACAGTGTCCTCAAAATCGTTTCTGACTACTTGCTATAATTATTAATAGGGATGCACCGAATCCACTATTTTTGATTCGGCCGAACCCCCGAATCCTTCGTGAAAGATTCGGCCGAATACCGAACCGAATGATTTTTTACTTCCTTGTTTTGTGTCAAAAAGTTGCGCATTTTCCCTCCCCACCCCTAATTTGCATATGCAAATTCGGGTTCGGCCAGGCAGAAGGATTCGGCCTGAATCCTGCTGAAAAAGACTGAATCCTGGATTTGGTGCATCCCTAATTATTAATTACTAGATGGAAGGAAATCGACTCAGATAATTTATACAGTGTAATTAAATTAATTTTGCTTGACTAACATAATAAAATAGGATTTGGAATCATTTTTTTGCATGATGGGGGCCCCCTTTAAGGGGTCCCAGGCATTCTGGATAACCAGTTTCATACATGTACCAGCAAAATTTCTTACTGACATCAATGCATAGTTATCGGATGTTTTGTCATCCGAGCTGGAGGAGTTTTATCTTGGGCGAGTCTGCCCCATTCATAAGGGTAATAACATGGTTCAGATCAAATGGCACAATGCTTGCAAATGAGAGCACCTTTTTACCTGCCAACAAAGGAGGTACTACATCATAGGCAAGAGGGGTGACAGTCAACATAGTGCCTACCTTTGCAGGTTTCAGTTTACGCTATGAAAAAAAGCATGTTGCAAGATGCAATTCCCAAAATAGGAAACTGACCGCAGAAAAAGAGTGAAAGTATTCCATAAGTGCCTGTCAGCAGGCTTGCCTGCTAAATGAAGTACTAATTAAAAGCAATAATAATGGAAATGTCCCACAGATAGGGGGTTATTTATCAAATGTCGAATTTATGTGAATTGTTTTACTCTAATAAATGTACTCACAACTCGAATGGGAGGCTATGTATGAAAAAAATCAGAAAGTCTAATATTCGATCAAATAGTCCTGACCCTAAAATTCTAATCAAATTTGAATCAAGTTTTCCTCGGAAAAAAAAAACCTTGAATGTCAGGAAGGCATTTAACATATTCATATGGGTCAACACACCTCTGCCATTGACTTGTAAATTAACTCAGCAGGTTTTAGGTTGCGAGTATTTCAATTAGAACTGTTTCCGTGGTTGAGGTGTGATCAATCTCGCATTCAAATTTATTAGAATTGGTGAGTTTTGACACACACAAAAGTCGAGAATTCAAATTTACCATTTGAACCTTAATAAATCTGCCCTGTAGTGTTGCACCCTCTCCTCTGACTGCTGGTGCGCTTAGAGGTCAAGCCCCCGGAGTATATCATATAGATTGCAGAGGTCTGACTATGTTATGTATTAACTATAATACAGGTGTGGGATCCATTATCCAGAAACTCGTTATCCAGAAAGCTCCAAATTACAGAGAAGCCGTCTCCTGTAGACACCATCATAATTAAAAAATCCAAATTTTTTAAACTTATTTCCTTTTTCTCTGTAATAATAAAACAGTAGCTTGTACTTGATCCCAACAAAGCTATAATTAACCCTTATAGGAATCAAAACCAGTATATTGTGTTTTTTTAATGAATTATTTTTTAGTAGACTTAAGGTATGAAGATGCAAATAACAGAAAGATCCCTTATCTGGAAAACTCCAGGTCCCGAGTATTCTGGATAACAGGTCCCATACATGTGCATGGTTGCATGTTGCCATGAAGACTATCTGGCATTAAAGATTCCCTTCAAGTTTAATATATATATTTTTTTTAACGACAGAGCAAAAGAATTATTAAAAGATATTGAAGACGTTAAAGTTTCCTACCAAAATAAAACAATGGTGCTGCAGAGGTAAGGTGTGGTTTGATTATTTTATTACTAGTGTATTAACTGTGTTAAGATATACAGCCCTGTTTCCTTAAAGGGATACTGTCATGGGAAAAAAAAATTCAAAATGAATCAGTTAATAGTGCTACTCCAGCAGAATTCTGTGCTGAAATCCATTTCTCAAAAGAGCAAACAGATTTTTTTTATATTCAATTTTAAAATCTGACATGGGGCTAGACATTTTGTCAATTTCCCAGCTGCCCCCAGTCATGTGACTTGTGCCTGCACTTTAGGAGAGAAATGCTTTCTGGCAGGCTGCTGTTTTTCCTTCTCAATGTAACTGAATGTGTCTCAGTGGGACATGGGTTTTTACTATTGAGTGTTGTTCTTAGATCTGCCAGGCAGCTGTTATCTTGTGTTATGGAGCTGTTATCTGGTTACCTTCCCATTGTTCTTTTGTTTGGCTGCTGGGGGGAAAAGGGGAGGGGGGTGATATCACTCCAACTTGCAGTACAGCAGTAAAGAGTGATTGAAGTTTATCAGAGCACAAGTCATACGACTGGGGCAGCTGGGATATTGACAATATGTCTAGCTCCATGTCAGATTTCAAAATTGAATATAAAAAAATTTGTTTGCTCTTTTGAGAAATGGATTTCAGTGCAGAATTCTGCTGGAGTATATTTTTTCCCATGACAGTATCCCTTTAAAAGTTGGGACCCTGTGTAAAATGAATGAATGAATTTGATGCCAGCAACACGTTTCAGAAAGATTTGACAAGGACATGTTTCCCATTGTGTAGCATCACTTTTTCTTTTCACAACACACCATTTTGCTGTAGTTTCTTGCCTAATCCAGGATGTTGGCTGCTCAACAGGTCAGGGACTGCAGGCAGGTCAGTTTAGCACTTGGACTCTCTCACTACAGGGTCATGCTGTTGTAATACATGCAGAATGTGTTTTGGCATTGTCTTGCTGAAATAAGCAAGGCAAGATGTTGTCTGTATGCTACCATATGCATTATTCAACATTATAGTGCTTTCCCAGATATGCAAACTACCCATGTCATGTGGACTAATGAACCCTCATACCATCACTGATGTGTGTTTTTCAACTGTGTTCTGATAAAACACCATTATAATCAAATGTTTTGATTCATTAGACTACAGGACAGTTTTCCACTTCACCTCAGTCCACTTTAAAGGAACAGTAACTCCAATGTTTTTTTTTTTTTAATGCCTAATTGCCCCAAAACAGCAATAATAATAGGTATGTTTACTTCCCCTTGATTTTTTTCAAATCTTCAGCTTGAATTTGACTTTCAAAGTGCCCCATAGAAAGGCAATGTCCGCTTGAATTCTTCTGAGAGCTGAACTGAAAGTCCGGCTTGCACCTGTTGACCTAAAGCACTGTTGACCTAAAGCACCTAAGCTTTTTCTCCATCTTCTAGGGGGACACAGGGTCCCACCCATCAGGAGGAGGACACTGATGGCATCAGAACTGACACCCCTCCCACTCTCCATTAATCCCCTGTCATGTCCGGGGGGGGGGGGTCAGTTTTTTTCCACTGTCCTTCATTCAGGAGGCTGGCATGGAACCAGTCACGGCAATTCTTGTGGCGCCACTTTGGCCCAGGAGATCATGTATTCAGATCTCCTCGACCTGTCTTTGGAACCTCCAGTAACACTTCCTCTGTTTCCTCAGCTATTATGTCAATGACCAGAATTTTACCACAATCCCCAGCTCTTTGCCTTAACGGGATGGCTCTTCAGGTGGCATTGCTGAGGCAAAAAGGGTTCTCGGAAGACGTCATCCAGACTATGATCAAGGCGCACAAGCTGGTCACTTCCAAGGTTTACCACAGGGCGTGGGAGACGTACCATTCCTGGTGTAGCTCAGAGGAGGTTCCCTTTGGGGAATTCAGACTTCCATGTATTCGAGCCCCATCTGGAAGACAGACGCTCTTTTTGTTGTACCCTCAGGGGCCCGAAAAGGCCTTCTGGCCTCCAAAACCACCATTACACCTTGGATTAAGGAGACAGTGGGATGAGCCTACCGGGCACCTCCCATTAAACTTGGGGCGCATTCCACCATAGCCCTTGGGACTTTCTGGGCTTATAGAAATTCTGCTTTGGCTGAGCAGGTGTGTAGGGCAGCTACATAGTCCTCCCTACATACATTCACAAAATTCTACCACTTCAATACCTACATGTCTGCAGAGGCAGCCTTCGTAAGGAAGGTTCTGCAGGCAGTAGTTTCTTAGACCATCGAGTTTTCCCTCCCTGCTGTGGGGTGCTTTGTTATGTCCCCACGGTCCCTGTATCCCCCTAGACGTGGTAGAAAAGGAGATTTATTTACTTAGCGTTAAATCCTTTTCTCTCCAGTCGTAAGGGGGACACAGGGCTTTCCCCCCCACCCCAAACACTTGTTCATATGATGATTCTGCTATGTGTGAGAGTTTGTTCTTCAGTTACGTTACTGTTTTCTTGGTTGCAAACTGAAGCCCACTGTCAAATTCAAGCAGAAGATTTAAAAAAAAAAAAAGTGAAAGTAAAAAATATTTGTTTATATTTTGATATATCTTTGTACTACAATTCAATATAGTTTACACGATTGGCAAATGATCCCATTCTCTTTTTATTTCCATTTTACACAATGTCCCAACTTCTTTGAAAATGGAATTGTAGATGAATGTCGTTAAGAGACAAGGTACCTGTGCAGATTGCTATTGATTTAGAAACTGTGGTTTGGGGTAACTTTGTTATTTAAGTGGGTAAGGCCTGGGTACTGATAATATTGGGAACTCTTTTGATAACCTAAACTATTTCTTACACTTTATGAAGACAGACTTACATGGCTCTTTCATATATTTATCTCTCTCTGTAGACACACCACTGTTTAGTTACGCTGTCATTTCCCTTTACAGAATGCAGTTTGTGAATGCTCTTCTCAGTAAGATACAAGACAACAACAATGAATCAAGGTAAGATTTTAAAGCACAAGCCTCAGTATCTTATTTATCAATTTACCGGTACTTGTTTTTTTACACACTAAAACAGTTTTGTAATATAAGGTTTACATAGAGTTACATTATCAGAGCTACCATTGCAGGACTACTGAGTCTTAAAGTAAAACAAATCGACTCCGCCACATAATTAATGAGGTATATTTCATTCAAGATATAAATGTTGTCAATACTGTTATAAAGGCACAGTTATGTGATCCGTTTGGCAGGCGTATCTTCAAATTTAGACAAAATATTTAAATTGCAAAAGTGCTTAGAAGACCACTCTGATCATTTTTACATTCACTTCTCTCTGATTCATTACATTTACATCTGAATTAAATCAACGCCACTGCTATGGAGTTCCATGAGACCGGTTTTAATTTTGAGGTTCCTTTGTTCACAAATTATATAACTTATATCCTTAAATTGTGTTGAACTTTTATAATGTACTGCAAGTCTAAGTGAGGAAATCCCTTGATTTCTGATATGGACATGCATTGGCTAGATTTATTAAGAGACTGATAATGAAATGACAAATTGTGTTGGTATTTTGTAGGTTAATCCAAGAGAAATTCACTCACATTTTGACACTCTCCTCTGCAGTAATTAACTCACAGCAGGCAAGTGCAATTAGGCTTTTCTATGAATCGTCACTGGCTGATTGAAGCATGCCTCAACTCTGTCTGTCTGTGTGTATGTGTATATATGTGTATATATGTGTATGTATGTATATAATATGTATGTATTCATGCAGACTTCCTTTTGGAAGGTTATATCGTGAATGTAATAAATAGCAAATGTGCTAAAAATGTTGAACCTGCTTATAATGCTGTTGAGTGCAGGTAGAGTATTTTTGTTTGCCATTTTGTCAGTAGAAATGCTTGCATTCAGCACTCCTTGACTGCAAGGTTAAAGGAAAACTATACCCCCCAAACAATGTAGGTCTCTATTAAAAGATACTGAGTTTAACAGCTCATGTGTAAAACCCTGCTTCATGTAAATGAACCATTATCATAATAATATACTTTTTTAGTAGTATGTGCCATTGGGTAATCATAAATAGAAAATTGCCATTTTAAAAAATAAGGGCCGCCCCCTGAGATCGTAAGATTCACTGTGCAAACATACAAACCACATGTAAGGTCACATGAGCCAATTAACAGACAGAGTTCTGCCTTTTGCTTCCTCACTTCTTCCTGTTACAGTTAGTGTTGTAGTATTTCTGGTCAAGTGATCTCTGAGGCAGCACAGTGGTTCAAGGCAAGAGATGTAAAAGGACAATATTTATGTAAATATATATTCCAGTTTGGTAAGATTCTTTAATATGTCATTCAATTTGATATAAACTATCTGTTGCTTAATTATTCATTTTGGGGGTATAGTTTTCCTTTAATATCTATATACTCTTGTGTACATCCCCATGAAGTGAGATCTTGGTGGCATTCTCTGACAGGAAAGTTTTGGATTTTCCAAGCCATTAGTACTGGTGTTACTTATCATTTTGCTGCTGCAACTCGCCTTAAATCTTAGCACTGCGGCTATGTTATATTAGGTACTTAAAGTGAACCTTAATCTTGCTCAAAGTAATAGAGCTGCCAAGATTACATGGCAGTGTAGAATTAATTTCATTCTAGGATTAATTTAAGTGTAATAATATCTGGCATAATGGTACTGTTTGTCACGGCTGTACATATTGCCATTACTGTAACGTAACTTAAACACAAATTAATGAAGATTATGGGGCAGATTTACCAAAAGGCAAAGTGGCAGTCACTAGCGAAAATTCCCCAGAAATCTCATCCGCAGGGACCGTCAATTTCCCAGGTGGCGTAGAGGACAATTTGCTAGTGAAAGAGACCCTCGGTAGTGTAGTTTTGCGCCCTATTGCCAGGCGAATTTTCACTCAGGCAAGCAACCATTTCTCTGCAATTCACTAAAGTGTGAATTTTACAGAACGTTGCCTCTTTTGCCAGAGTTTCCTTTGCCACCTTAGACCTGGCAAACTGATTAAATGAAGCTACATCCTCCTCAATCTTATGTCAGTGACATCATATCCTGTATGACACCAGCGTTTCTTTTAAGCGGGATTGTCTTCAAAAGTTGTTACTTTTTAATATATTTAGGTTAACATTTTTTTTCCTACCATTTGAGGGGCATGCCACATTTGTTTTAGGGTGGGCTCATGTCTAGGGCATTAGAGAATCTGTTTTATCTTCATTTTGCTTCCTTTGACATGTGTAATAATAAGTGGCCACCTCAAGCAATTTCCCCAACATCACTAAAAAAGACATATATATGACCTATATGTACCCGCCCTATTCAAACTGACTTAAGCGTAAGAGTACTGACGAAGTTTCGATAGGCAGACATGTATGCTAACAAAAGTTTGCTATGAAATGCTCACAATGACAAATTTATGCTAGCGAAACTTCGCCAGCGTTCGGCTACAGAGACGCAACTTGGCGAATTTACACCAGGCCAAGTGTCTGAGCCTTCGCTGGCGAAAACTCACCCTTTAGCGAATTTACCCCTATGCGTTTTAGGATGGGAATAACAAAACTGATACTTTACAGGAGAAACGAGAATTGGAGGACAGATTGTATGACATCAGAAAGAAGAGATTAGGTAAATTTACCTTTTATATCTATTTTTGTGTCCAGCTGCTGTGTAAATATTGTCAAATAATCTTTGATTTTAAAGTAAAAAAGCAGGAAAAGAAGGTTTGTTTGTTTTTGTGTTTTTATTGTTTTGCTACCAATATGGATTCAGGCAGCTTAGTTAAGATCAGTATAAGGTACTGTTTTATTACAGAGAAACATTTTTTAATTTGAATTATTTGCTTAAAATGGACTGATGAGAGATTCTAAGCTTTCTGAATAATGGGTTTCTTGATAGGAGATGCCATAACTGTACTCTAATTGGTTTTGGAGGGTTACCTCCAACCCCCTTGTATGTCCACTGAAACCCATCTCTAAATCTGTGCTAATTTTGCTTAAAACACACACACAATCCTTAATGAAATATTGTTTTTCCATGTTTATATTTTATGTCTGATAGTGCTAAAGGAACTTGGCTCTGCTAAAATGTTAGAAATTCAAACCCTGAAAAGCAACTGGAAAGCCAATAGAGAAGAAACGCAAAATGAGAAAATAAAGAGACTGAATAAAATCCTTAAAGACGAAATAGACAGCACAACAGTATTACAGAATGTGTTTCAGGTAATTACTTCTCTAAGCCAGTGATCCCCAACCAGTGGCTCGCAAGCAACATGTTGCTTTCCAACCCCTTAGATGTTGCTCTCTGTAGGAAAAATAACTGCTCGCCAACAAAATTGGATATTGCTCCTATTTTGTACTTCTTTATAAAATTCAGAGAGTTATGCCTTTTGAAAGAAAAGATTATTTATTTGATAAATTCAGTTATTGCAAAACAGGTATACAACCTCAGTTGATCTTCATGTGCTGGTAATGGGAGAGAGAGAGAGCAGTCCTTGATGACAAAGTCCTTTAGAAGAGTTGCTCCTTCTTATTGATGGTTTTCTCTCTCTGATCTTCTTAGCTTGAAGGTCAGTTTATATACTTTTTCAGTCCAATACAAATGCATTGAACACCTCTAGATCCTCCCATCACTTGTGGTTAAGTCCATATTAGTACTTTCCCAGAAATAGGTTGTGGTAGGTTTTTTTTATTTTTTCCAAAGTTTCTACCCCTCTTGGGGGCAGTAGAGGATTACTTTTGGCACATGTCCAAATGACCACTCATTAGGATAATGTAAATGGTGTCTGATATATAAAACAATCACTCTTTCGTAAATGAATATACATAAATTATCACAAAACCTTATATGTTCAAAATACATCAGGAGAAAACACACCTTTCCTTATTTATATGTATAATATATATACTATTATTGTATGAGAAAACCTCAATACATGTTTTTTCTTTACAAACTCTTTTGTGACCAGGCCATGCATCACAGTAATAACCAAATATAGTTTCTCCTTACTCCTCACCTAAGACAGCTGTCCTGTCATTTAACACACACACACACTCTACCATACAGACCATGAATATATCTACAAGAATGTAAAGGAATGACCCTAATCCTAAGAATAGGGATTCACCAGACTGATGACCAAGGTTTTTCAATGACAGTGTCTCCTCTAAGAGCCAAGGATACTATTGTAATTAGTTCTTGTTAGTAAAATGTGTAATTAAAATATAACAGAATCTTACACTCTCAGTGGCCTCAAAGCAGGTGCTTATTTTTTTAATTCCAGGCTTGGAAGCAAGTTTTTATTGCATTAAAAACTAGGTGTACAATCAAGTAGAGCCTCCTGTAGGCTGCCAGTCCACATAGGGTCTACCAAATCATCAATCACGGCCATTATTTGATATTCCCTAGGTGTTCTTCATCCTTGTGTTGCTCCCCAACTTTTTTTTTTTTTTTAACATGTGATTATGGCTTGCTATTAAAAAAGATTGGGGACCCCTGCTCTAAGCAAAGGAAAATGACCGTGTAATGTGCATAAGTGCATAAGTGCATGGAACTTGGAGAGATTTGTCACCTGCAGGAAAGCTGGACAGATAACAAATCTGAACAAGCCTTTCCCTTTACTAACATTCACATGCAGCCATCTGGTGTTATTGCTGGAAAATTGCTTGACACAAATTTTTCATCATTATCGGGAAAAATGGTTGTTATGGGAAAGGCACTTTTGGGAGGTTTGTCGCTGGTAGCACAGATTTCTGGTGGGCAACAAATCTTCCTGTGTGCCTTTTGCCTAATGGTATATGGGGTAATTTTGGAATCTTTCTACATTTTTTTTTATAGCCTGAAACAGCTTGGCCAGAAAACAGAGAGAAGTGATTTCTTTTTTCTCATGATATTGGATGCAGAGGCTTTTCATTCTTGGTAAAAATCATTACACAGATGCAATGGCAGATGGGGAGATTGCAAGTGTTTTGCTGCCTGTGTAATTTCCAGCTCTGCAGGCAGATGTAACATACTCACTTTGACCCTCAATTGATTTTAATGAATAATCTCTTGGTCCTTAAGTACAGTCGTATTTCAGACAATTAATTCTCTGAAATACTCGCTGTCACATTTTTGAGCAATAATTGCCTGCCCTGCAATTGCATCAAGAGAGCAATTACCATGCAGAGTTATGGAGAGACAATTGTGTTTTGTCAGGCTGGGAATGATATGGGCAGCAATACACTCACTATCACGGTGTGTGCCATTGGCATAAGGCAAACGTCAATTCAAGCGTTTTCCCCCAGTGGAGAATATGCAAATACTGCCTGGTGAAGCCCAGTGTCAAGTCAAAATCCACTCTATCTGAGCAGACACAGAGTGTTTACTCCACTGACAGTGACGGCTGTATTTTGATCCAGGCTGCCTTAGGCACTGGACCAGTGACTTCCAGTGCATGCACAGTACAGGTTTCATACTGAGCATGCTCCAGTTTTCACAGGTATATGTATTCTCTACACCCTCCCATGGGATCCACGGTCCCCTCCTAAGGCGGCCCCCCTAGGAACGGGTTGGCAATCTTTCCCTCCATACACTGCTTTTCCAGTGTCCTGAGTAAGTTCTGTTAAAGGACTAGCAACATTAAAAAGTGGAAATTATTGTTCAGTGAGCAACTACAAATAAACTTTTATTCTGTAGTCCTGTAGAGAACCATGAATACTCTTTAAACCTCTATCTTCCTCTGTAGGAATTAAACCCGTTATCTGCTATCTGATGGCACACTTGAATTTTTGCCCTATTCTGCTTAAAGGGATACTGTCATAGGGAATAATTAATAGTGCTGCTCCAGCAGAATTCTGTACTGAAATCCATTTCTCAAACATGCAAATTGATTTTCTTTTATATTTAATTTTGAAATCTGACATAGGGCTAGATATATTGTCAGTTTCTCTGCTGCCCTAGTCATGTGATAAACATCAGTCATTCTTTACTGCTGTACTGCAAGTTGGAGTGATATCACCCCCCCCAGCAGCCCATCAGCAGAACAATGCGAAGGTAACCAGATAACCGCTCCCTCAATACTAAAATCCAGGTCCCACTGGAACACATACAGTTACATTGAGTAGGAGGAACAACAGCCTGTCAGAAAGCAGTTCCATCCTAAAGTGCTGGCTCTTTCTGAAGCACATGACCAGGTAAAATGACCTGAGATGGCGCCTACACACCAATATTACATCTAAAAAAATACAATTGCTGGTTCAGGAATTCAATTTTATATTGTGAATTTTTTTGCAGTGTAAACAGTGTAATTTAGAAATAAAAACGACATCATAAAAAGCATGCCAAATTCCCTTTAATTTGCTCTCTCCATGGCTACAGAGCAGCTTTTCTATATCAATTTTACTAGTGTTTGGGGAGCAAACAAAATATAACAATACATGATGTTTAAATGCATATAAAGCACTTGTGGTGTTTTTGGCATTGCTGGTCCTGTAAGGTCTCTGATGTCTTTGTCTGATACTGTGGCTAGAGCCAGAAAGTTCTAGATTTGATGCTAAAGCTCAGCAAGATTGACAAGAAGTAACCTGGTAACAGTAACTTGGGGCTTTGTATAGAGAGAAGGACCCGTTGTGCATTAGGTAGAATGTAGATGAGCATATAAGAAGCAGCTTGTAGCAATACACACAGGCATCATTCAACACGTTCCAGCAGTGTACTTGTCTGTTGGACTGTAGTAAAGATACATAGGTGCCTAGGGTGAAATACAATTGGGAAGCTAGCGGGATCCTACTGGATCCCAACGACTGGGAAGAAATAACAGACCTCTTGTATCAACCCTTAGTAAGCACCAGAGATAAGCTCATACAATTTAAAATTATTCATCCGACCTACCTCACACCACAAAAATCACACCTCATGGGTAAACGTGACTCCCCAAGTTGCTCGAGACTCAAACAGCTACCTTCATGCGCTTAATGTGGGGTTTCCCCAAGGTGCAGAAGTTTTAGCAACAGGCCACACACTTTATGGTCACAGAACTGACCCTACCGCAAGTGAACCCGGCCGCATGTCTGCTAGACCTCCTAGATTCCATGGTGCCCAGAACAAGTACTAGACACCTAATCAGACAGCTCATGTTTTATACAAAATATAACTGGATGGGCCCACTATGCATAAATGGATCATACTTGTTAATTCACAGCTAGAACTATATAAGCTCAGCTACCAGGCAAGAGGTTGGACTCACCTGCAACATCAATGTAATGGCTCTTGCACTCTCCAGCTTACACTCTCTCCTTCTAAACAAACTACTACAAGATACATAGGTGCATATGAAATAATGATCGCTACTTTGCTTTTTTTTGATTTGCATTACTTGGGATTCAAATTTGACTTTTTTTTTTTTTCCTTTTCAGAACATCATTCTTGCCAGTCACGTTGATTGGGCAAAGGATCCACAACTAACAGATATTGTTCTAAAGTTAGAAACAAACGCAAGCTCATACACATAACCGTTTTCCTATTGTTAGAATTTCTCAATCAAGGAAAGAGTGACGTAGATTCCTCTATGTGGAATTCTATCTAGCTCTATAGTTTTATGTATGTTGATTTTAATTGTGCATATTCGTATTTTTAATTGATTTAAGAATTTATTTTTAAATATATGTACATAGAGTGATGTCTGTATATACTTCCTTTTTTAGCACTAGGATATTTGTATAATTTTTTCCATATTTTGTGTATGAGCAGATAACATCTAACTGGCCTGTAGTTAAAAGAAGAGTAGGTTCCTGCTATCCTCACAATACACATTTAGGGCATCGGGCCTAGTTTTCACTTTTGACCTGAGGAGCAGCGTAATGGGTAAATCTAACTGGTGAGTCATTGCCATGTAGACCTTCAGAAAATGATGACATTTACTGGAGTACTGGTCAGGATAAGGTAATTATTCATCACAAAATAAAGTATCATTAGTCCATTTTGCAACGGCAAAGGTTAGAGTAGTGGTTCTTTAAGGGGAACTATCGAGAAAATGAAAATTTAATATAATCTTCATCATACTGAAATAAGTTTTCTAAATCTAATACTTTCTAAAATAATCAAGTTTATGTTCGCTATCCCTCTCTCCGCATCTGTTTCTCTTCATTCTGTCTTCATACAGGAGTTAGGTGTAAGATAGATATTCATTGACAGATCCAATATACTGTATCTTATAGGGGGGCTCCTTTTGCCTGGAAGATACAGTACATTAGAGCCCACTCTATTAAAATCACCAGACATCATGTCTCTCTACATGCAGAATTTGTGCAAAAGGCAATTGTTTTGTTAGACTTTGTTTGTACTGGAATCAGTTATTTGAGTGAGCTCTAATTCATCTGTTAGGAAAGAGAGCCCCTCCCCTATAAGATATATTGGATCTAACTGTCCATGGATCTGACACCCAACTGCTGCATGAAGACAGAATGAAGAGAAACAGATGCTGAGAGAGAGATAGTGAGGACGAACTTGATTATTTCAGAAACTATGCAGAATATTTAATTAATTGTATTTAGAAAGTTCATTATGATGAAGCTCATATTAAATTTAAATTTTTGCTATAGCTCCCCTTTAAGTTATAGGTCAGGACTCAAAATGACCATGCAGTAGGTGCATAAGTAACCAGGTCTTGTCCCAGTAAGCTGATTCCCTAAATCTTCTTCCCTAAGAAACCCTGAGGGGTGGCAATGGCACCTAGAGTGATTGTGAGCATTTGTGCACTTTCCAACTTGAAGGGCAGAAATGTTTGAAATTCATCATCCTCTGCCTTGAAGGGCAAATTGTGATTGCTCCATGTGCCATTGTACTAGTGTTGCAGCTGGCTGCCTCTTTCTTGGAGAACTACTACGTTGGGTAATTCTTTTTTTTTTACCAGCATTTTATTCAATAGGATTGTAATGAAATGCAATATTTTGTTTTGTTGCTGCCCTGGTAATCCGTAGGGATGGGTGAATTTGACCCGTTTCATTTTGACCCGTTTTTTAGGCATGACAACGTGCAAGTCTATGGGTGTCATTTTTGCGGCGAAACAAGGCGGAAAAAATGTGCCCATCCCTAGTTATCAGGTTGCTGCTATTCAAAGAAGTAACGTTGCAGACATGCATAGGTGCAGATTCTTGCTTGTGAAGTTCAGAACTGGTGTGTTTATTGTTGCAACTGTCCATTGTCTGACCCATACATTGGCAGGAAAAAAGGAATGCAATGTTTCTGCACCCAATCATTATGATTATGCCAGATGCAATAAAGAATTTGTGAACCAAATGCAAGTAATGATAAAGTAATGTGATTATTATCTCTACATCTAACACTCCACTAGAGACATGCTAAAAAATGTGTTGCACTACAAACACCTGTGCTCTCAATGAGAACTGTAGTGGTCTCTAGATGCTCTTCTCAGACTCCAGCCACTTCCCATTAAAATGAATGAGAAATGCTTTACCCTCTATCTGTTTTTGACATGCCACAGACCAACATATACTATGGGGGTGCAGTGCTGTAAAGATGAGCAGGTATTGCAATTTTACAACACTTAATTTTATGTCTGCTTGTCCATAGACACCATTAATTAAGGTACAACATGTGGCCAAAAGTATCAAGACATCTGCTTGTTTAACATTTCACTCCTAAACTCAGGATTTTAAAGGAGAACAAAACCCTAAAAATGAATGAGGCTTAAATGCCATATTTTATATACTGAACATATTGCACCAACCTAAAGTTTCAGCTTGTCAATAGCAGCAATGATCCAGGACTTCAAACTTGTCACAGGGGGTCACCGTCTTGGAAAGTGTCTGGGACACTCACATGCTCAGTGGGCTCTGAGCAGCTGTTGAGAAGCTAAACTTAGGGGTCTTCACCAATGACCAAGCAGAAAATTAGGTTTGTCTGTAATATAAGCTGATTATTAAATTCTAGTTGCACTGGTTTCTGTGCTGACAGTAATTTTCTGAACTACTTACTAATCAGCCTTATACTGTGATATTTATATTCTATGTGTACTGTATATTGTGAGTGGGTAAGTGATAGCAGCACAGAGCATGTGCAGTGAATCAGCAGAAAAGAAGATGGGGAGCTACTGGGGCATCTTTGGAGACACAGATCTTTACTGCTAAATGGCTGTGGTTGCCTTGGGCTGTACAGAAGCCCAAAACATAATGAACAGCATTTCTAACTACTGTACTTATTTAGTTAAGCTTTAGTTCTCCTTTAATATGAAGTTGGTCCGGCTTGCTAGACAGCCAGATGTGCAGCACAATCTACCTCTTTACAGAACCCATTTCCACTTCTCTACTGTCCAGTGCCACCTTCTATCAACCACTGCTGCCAACTCATGGCATTCTGTGTAGCTGCTCATCCATGAAAGATATCTTCTGTTTCTTTCAGACACAATGTGGAACTTAGTAGTAAGCGTTAAAACTGAAATAATGTGATTTTAGGAGGGTTGAGTAAATACTTTTGACCATAAATCCTCTGCACTCATATAAAACCAAATACATATAGTAGGGATATTACTTGTACAGGTATGGGACCTGTAATCCAGAATGCTCATGACCTGGTGTTTTAAGGATAACTATATTTCCATAATTTAGATCTTCATCCTGTCATGATTTTATGGTGTTGTTTTTATTTCTAAATTACACTGTTTACACTGCAAATAATTCACTCTACAATATAAAATATCATTCCTGAACCAGCAAGTGTATTTCTTTAGTTGTAATATTGGTGTGTAGGAGCCATTTCAGGTCATTTTGCCTGGTCATGTGCTTTCAGAATGAGCCAGCACTTTAGGATGGAACTACTTTCTGGCAGTCTGTTGTTTCTCCTACTCAATGTAACTGAATGTATCACAGTGGGACCTGGTTTTTACTATTGTGTTCTTAGATCTACCAGGGAGCTGTTATCTTGTGGCCATAGATGTAAAGATTTTTAAAAGATCCAATCGTTGTCGTGAGACCACGATTATCTCAAAATAATCGTTTAAATGTACAATGTGTCCATCAACTAAAAAAACTATTTCAGGCAATATTGCCAGCAAAACTGAAGGGTAGCTGTCTGCTTTGCTCTGCAAACATAGATTGCACTGGGACTGATAAAGATTTTTAAACATGGCAGATCAATTTTCTGACAGATGTCGGATGGGAGCTGTTATCTGGTTTCTTTCCCGTTGCTCTGTTGTTAGGCTGCTGGGGGAAAGGGAGGGGTGATATCACTCCAACTTGCAGTAAAGATTGACTGAAGTTTATTAGAGCACAAGTCACATGACTGGGGGCTCCTGGGAAACTGACAATATGTCTGCCCCATGTCAGATTTCAAAACTAAATATAAAAAAAAAAAACGTATGCTATTTTAAAAAATGGATTTAAGTGCAGAATTCTGCTGGAGCAGCACTATTAACTGATGCATTTTGGAAAAAAAACATTTCCCTAAGTCTGCTAGAAAATCATGTAAACATTATATAAATCCAAAAGGCTGGTTTTGCTTCCAATAAGGATTAGTAATATCTTAGTTTGGATCAAGTACAAGCCATTGTATTATTATAACAGAAAAAAAGGATATTTTTAAAAATCTGCATTATATGGTTAAAATGGAGTCTATGGGAGATGGCCTTTCCGTAATTCTGAGCATTCTGGATAACTGATTTTATACCTGTACAGTATGCGCAGCTATCGGTTTCTTGAAGTTACAATGCCTACAGTCAGGATCTAATCATTGCTGCCTCGTAAGGTTGCCAATGTGCTCCACCAACAGCTGAGGATAAATAGGAGTTGTCAGTGTTCACAACTGGATTCTTCTTGTTGTAGTGAGACAGATACTGGAAATCATTCATGAAGGAAAGCCACTGTGTTGAGCAATTTCTCTGCAATGAGAGCCTTTGCCCCTGAGAGAGCAGATTTCATTGCCCTCTGTACACCAGGGGGTGCTGTGCCATTGTTTACGCCCATGGCAGCTCCTGTTTAAAGGAATTATTCAGTATAAAAATAAAAACTGGGTAAATAGACTGTGCAAAATAAAAAATGTTTCTAATATAGTAATGTGTAAAGTCTGGGGTAACTGGATGTCTAAAAAATGTTTCTATAGTAATGTGTAAAGTCTGGGGTAACTGGATGTCTAACATAATAGCCACAACACTACTTCCTGCTTTACAGCTCTCTTTGTTTCCACTGTTTGGTTACTAGGCATTAACCAATCAGTGACTTGAGGGGGGCCAGATGGGTCAGAACTGTTGCTTGAATCTGAGCTGAATGCTAAGGATCAATTGCAAACTCACTGAACAGTTTTGTCCCATGTGGCCCCCCTTCAAGTCACTGATTCGCTCAGAGTTATAGAGCTGAAAAGCAGGAAGTAGTGTTCTGGCTATTATGTTAGACATCCAGTCACTCCAGCCTTTATACATTAAATTTTTGGCTAACTATATTAGAAACATTTTTACTTAACCCAGTTTTTATTTTTACACTGAACTGTTCCTTTAAAGAACAATATCTGGGCACAAGGGGTTCTGACATTAGCACAAGTGAATTCGTCTGGCACTGACTGATCTGCTGGAGTCCACACAGGGAGCGCTTCACAAATGTACTGCTGTGATTAGATCTCAGCTCAGTCTCAGAGATTTCCAGAATGCAGCAAGCACAGCGTTTGTTAGTGATTGGTGACCCATTTGGGCACCCCTTAAAGGAGAAGGAATGGTGAAATCACTGAAATTAGGCACCCCCCAGTAATTATATTAACATACCCAATACTATATGCTAGTACTAGTATATATTATAGTATTGGCCCAGGGTTCAACTCCGCTTTCTTCAATATCCCAGGGCTGTGCATGTACAGTAGAGTGAAAAAGACAGAGTTTTTGTTAAAGTTTGAGTTTTCACTCTACTGTGCAAACGAAGAAGAAGCAGGAATAAGAAACTCACTCCATGGTACTCGCTGGCAGAACCCTGAGCCAGTGCAGTTTTCTGCTAACAGCAGAACCGGGGTATTAGGTAAGTAAATACAATCACTGGGGGGCGCCTAACTTTTGTTACCCTCCAGTGATTTCACCTTTACTTCTTCCGTTATTCTACTCCCATCCATGTTACATGTCATTTAATCCCTTTATTATCCCCTTCTCTTATTGACCTTTTATCCCCACCTTTACAATGTTTTTATTTCCAGCCTTTCCTTCTCCATTTTCTGCCTATCCCCCAGCATCACTATTTCCAATCCTCTATTTTCCCAATTTTTTTCTTCTTGTCAATCCTTACTATGATACCCATTTTCCCCACCTCTGACCTACTAAGCTTTGCTTCTACACTGGTATTATTTGCCTGCATTGCTATAAACTAACCCTCTACTGCATTACAGTCATTTTATTTATTCTGTGCAGCATTATTCTATACATAACACTACATTACTGGTCAGACACATGCACACTTGTTCAATAGGCACCTGGAATATAATCTTTTATAGCCTCTGTACAAAAATTATATTGACCTATCCCATGAGTAATTAGCATCTGATTAATCACAGTCAACTTTATTTTAAATATATTTCTCAAAATTATTGCCCAGACTGAGAGCGATCGTCCTAGGTATTATTCGGAACGCAGTGTTGAGCCAGGTCCACTGTAAATAATGTACTTTGGACCCAGTACTAGGTGAGCAGTGATGGTTTAGACCTAATATGCATACCCACTGCCTGTGCCGCACTAACAGCTTGTAACTATTGCAGTAATTAAATGTAGTGACATCTTTTATAGGACCATGTGATTCTTAAGTCGTAATGGTGCCCTACATCTCAACTAAGATTACCTTATTCAATGCTAAAATCTCTTTGTACATACATGATGAGCTGATATGGTAGCTGTAGTTCCAGGCCCGGATTTGTGGAAAGGCCACCTAGGCCCGGGCCTAGGGCGGCAGGCTTTTAGGGGGGCGACATGCTTCCCAACCACACCCACATTGGTTCAAAAAACACTGGGGATGCGCTGGAGATACAACCATTTTTTAAATTTCCCATGCACCAATCCCCATTGCTCCTGTCCCCCTGGAGGGGACAGGGGCGACGAACGGCAGTGGGCCTAGGGGCGCCCACTATGTAAATCCAGCCCTGTGTAGTTCAGAAAGACCAAGTACAACATACAGAAACACAGTTGTGATTCTCACTCAGTTTTATTTTATTTGATATTCTTACCTAGATCTCTTTGTGTTAGGGATGCACCAAATACACTATTGGGATTCGGCAGAATCCCCGAATCCTTGGTGAAAGATTCGGCCGAATACCGAATCCTAATTTGCATATGCAAATTAGGGTCAGGAAAGGAAAAAGTGTAAAAAAAAAAATCTTCTTTGGTGATGAAAAGTCACATGATTTCCCTACCCACCCCTAATTTACATATGCAAATTAGGATTCGTTTCAGCCAGGCAGAAGGATTCGGTGCATCCCTACTTTGTGTTATGTTTTACTTTTGACTCTTTTGCTTTTATATCTGTTTTTCTTTCTGCACACGTATGCTGAACTGTGGGGTGTGTCTGATCACACACTATGATGTCAGTGGTAACACCAGAAAATAAAATTATTTTAAAGGAATGACAATATAATGTACTGCTGTCCTCCACTAGAAAAGAGTTTGCTATAGAAACACAACTACAGTTTATATTGACAAGCTGCTGTCGAGCCATGGGGCAGCGATTCAAGCACAGGATACTCCGTAGATAACAAATAAGTTCTGAATATTCCTATTGCATACTACATAGTTTATCTGTTATGTGCTACACTGCCGTGCAAATGTATTCACCCCCTTTGCTTTTTACCTATTTTGTTACATTCCAACCTGTAATTTAAATGTTTCTTAATCTTATTTTATGTGATGGATCTGCACAAAATAGTCTAAGTTGGTGAAGTGAAATGAAAAAAATATATTTAAAAAAGAATAAAAAAAAAAAAAATTGGCATGTGCCTATGTATTCACCCCCTTTGCCATGAAGCCCCTAAAAAATCCTGGTGCAACCAATTACCTTCAAAAGTCACATAATTAGTGAAATGAAGTCCACCTGTGTGCAATCTAAGTGTCACGTGATCTGTCAGTATAAACACCTTTTCTGACATGGTACCACAACAATGGTACCACAGCAAACCTGCTAAGAGAAACTCACAGACCGGGCAAGAAGGGCATTAATCGGAGAGGCAGCGCAGAGACCAATGGTAACCCTGAAGGAGTTGGAGAGTTCCACAGCAGAGACTGGAGTATCTGTCCATAGGACCACAATAAGCCGTACACTCCATAGAGCTGAGCTTTATAGAAGAGTGGCCAGAAAACAGCCATTACTTAAAGTTAAAAATAAGAAGGCACTTTCTTTTTGCCAAAAGGCATGTGGGCGACTCCCCAAATGTATGGAGGAAGGTGCTCTGGTCAGATTAGACTAAAATCTAACTTTTCAGCCACCAAGGAAAATGCTATGTCTGATGCAAACCCAACACATCCCATAACCCCAAGAACACCATCGCCACAGTGAAACATGGTGGTGGCAGCATCATACTTTGGGGATGTTTTTCAGCAGTAGGGACTGGGAAACTGGTCCGAGTCAAGGGAAAGATGGTACCAAATACAGGGATATTCATGAGCAAAACCTGTGTCAGTCTGCCTGTGATTTGAGACACGGATGGAGGTTCAGCAGGACATTGAGCCGAAGCATACTGCTAAAGCAACACTCGAGTGGTGAAACAGGGGAAAGCTTTAAATGTGTTGGAATGGACTAGTCAACTTCCAGACCTCAAACCAATTGAGAATCTGTGGTCAGACTTGAAGATTGAAGTGAAAACTATCCAACATGAAGGAGCTGGAGCAGTTTTGCCTTGAGGAATGGGCAAAATCCCAGTGGCAAGTAGGGATGGGCGAATTTGACCCGTTTCGCTTCGCCAAAAATTCGCCGCCGGCGAAATGTCGCAGACGCCCATTAAAGTCTATGGGCGTCAAAAAAAATTTGTCGCGCGGCAAAACTGTTTTGACGCGCGTCTTTTTTTTTGACGCACGCCGCCATACAAGTCTATGGGCGTCATTGTTTCGGCGAAACGAGGCGAAAAAATTCGCCCATCCCTAGTGGCAAGCTCATAGAGACTTATCCAAAGCAACTTGCAGCTGTAATTGCCGCAAAAGGTGGCTCTACAAAGTACTGACTTTGGGGGGTGCACAGGTATGCACAATGAGGATTTCTGTTATTTTACCCTATTTGTTGTTTGCTTCACAATAAAAAAAAACATCTTCAAAATTGTAGGCATGTTCTGTAAATGAAATGGTGCAAACTCTCAAACAATCCATTTTAATTACAGGTTGTGAGGCAGCAAAACATGAAAATGCAAATGGGGGGGGAGACTTTTGCAATGCACTGTATGTAGCCAGTGCCATTTCTAATTTTTTCCAGCTTGAATGGCTGCCTCATGCCTGAACAGCAGCTTGTTTATATAAACTATAGTAGAGTTTCTAAAGTAAACACACCAGTTTTACCAGTGCAGGGCAACTGTACACAGGGCCAGATATACATAGCGGCCTGGTGCCCCTAGACCCGCTGCCTAGGGGAAAACAATTGTATCTCAAGCTCATGATCAGCCCCAGAACTTCCAAACTAATGTGGGTGTGGTTGGGCTTCATTCCGCTCCCTAAAATCCTGCCGCCCTTGGCCTGGGCCTTGGTGGCCTTTCCACAAATCCAGGCCTGACTGTACATTATATTTTCGTTACTTTAAAAACACTTTCAGTTTTTTGTTAGTGTTACTGTTCCTCTCCAAAGAAACAGACGATGTTGTTCTGAAAACCCCTGCCATGAAGTAATTTTATTTACAAAATGGGGTGTGAAATCAAGTTGTTGTGATTACTAGTGTGGATGTTTTCATTGGCAGAGACAGACGGTTACCTTTGTATAAACTGTATGGATAACACACAATTTCCCTCATGGTTACATTTATTAGTGTCTCTTTGTTTTTCACTAAGTCATGACTGGGCTCTGAGCTCTACACAAAATGACTTATTTGTCCCAAAGCATGTGCCGTAGTGTTCTCCTTTATTACATTCTGGAGAGTATCACTACTGTATTTTACATAAGTCCCTTATGGTGGGATCACTGCCTTCAACTTGATGTTAGCGCGGGAACCAAAGAAAAAAAGGGGCAATAACGTCTATCTATTGCAGGACTAATGACTAAGGGTGGCAGGGGTCTGCGTTCCACTCAGGAGCAGTTTTGTATCACAATAAAAACGTTACCCTCGAGGGATGGAATTAAAAAAAACAACCGTTAGTTTCCACGGAGACACATTTCCCGCGCCCCCTGTGTGGTAAGAATATCCATAGCAACGGACTCTTCTAGGAAGCCAGATGGCCTCTTACGTCACATTCGCGCTCCCGTCGCGCCGGTAGTAGCGTGAAGTAGGCGTGGCCAAAGTGTTAAAGGTAGAGATGTTGGCAACAGACTGTGGGAAAGGGGCTGCAGGGAGAATGGAAGGTATAGCGGCGAGAGGGGTAGACGTGCGGTCCCGTGCCAAGCAGTATGAGAAGCTGGATTTCCTAGGCGAAGGGCAGGTGAGTTGCATTGCGCGGGGTTTCTTTTCCCGTGTCTCTCTGCGACGCACGTGGAGTTTTAATGCAGCTCAGAGATGCGCCGTGACGTAACTGCGTGTATCCTGGCATAAGATAGAGCTGTACCTGCGATATCCTAGTATTAAATAGCGCGCTATGTGTGTGTTATATCCTGGCATTCCATACCATTGCACTGATCTGTGGTACCCAGGTATCAGATAACACCGTGTATATAGTGTTACATACCCCTGGTATCCTGGCATTAGATAGCCCTGTATCTGTGGGACCCTGCCATTAGCCTGTACCTCTGGTATTGCTGTATCTGTGGCATCCTGGTAGCCCTGTATCTGTGGTATCCTGGCATTAGATTACCCTGTATCTGTGGTATTATTCTGGCATTAGATATTGCTGTATGTGGGAAAAACCCGACCCTCACATCACTATTGTGCAACCTTGTGCCTTTATATGGTCAAGGAAACCCTCAGACTTCTAATATCCTTATCATTTACAGTAGGGGGTACATTATCCCTTGTAATGAATGAGTGACACTCAGAGTTCCCTGTATAACTCAGTCTGCTGCATTGTGCCTTTATATGGTCACAGAACTCCCCCCCCCCCCGAATATCCCTTTATTAAACAGTAAAGCAACATTAATACTATAGTGTAATTTTGAATTCATGGAATTAAATGCAATGTCTCAAATGACCCCGCCTCACAAAACACAATTCAATACTGTCCCGGCGTATAGACTGCTAGTAGTTGTACAACAGCTGTAAAGGTAAAGCTAAGCTGCCCTTACTGACACAGAGGATCTAGATGTAAGTCATTAATACTGACTCTGCACCCGGAGATTCTGAGCTGGCTGCAATGGAACTTATTGCTTGTGGCAGCAGAATTTGCACTTGCTAATTATCTCTTTGCAAGGAGACGCTAGCGACACACAAAGTGTACACACAGAGTCATGTTCAGACACCTAGACATCATGTTCAGACACCTAGACATCATGTTCAGACACCTAGACATCATGTTCAGACACCTAGACATCATGTACAGACACCTAGACATCATGTACAGACACCTAAACATCATGTACAGACACCTAGACATCATGTACAGACACCTAGACATCATGTACAGACACCTAGACATCATGTACAGACACCTAGACATCATGTACAGACACCTAGACATCATGTACAGACACCTAGACATCATGTACAGACACCTAGACAGCGCAAGTAGAACGCGAGGTTACCTTGCAGCCACTGTAACTCTCAGCTCCCTTCTCTGTGCAGCTGCCACACAAGCCTCCCTCCCTGCCTGGCGACTTGAGTCCGCTTTAGTCTGCAACTTCACCTCCCGGGCAGCAGGGGGCCTGTGGAAACAGTGAGTCAGTAGTGTGGGAGAGACGCTGTGGCGCAGTTTCTGAAGATTAGAAACGGCCCACATGAAAGCAGCCCCTCAGGCATTTGCCCAAACAGACAGATTGCCAGTCCAGGCCTGCCTGGCATCATATAAATATAATTTTTAAAATATAAATATATAGTAGTTGATCTATAATATATATCTCCACAGGGATTTTCCACCATGATTTATTTCATAGGTTCTCCGGTGCACTGCAATTATTGCTCCCACTGCTGCGACAGGTTAAATAGGTGCATAGAAATTATTATAAAATTATTTTTTCATCATATTGGTTTTAATGTTTTGTTTCACAGTTTGCCACTGTTTATAAAGCCAGAGACAAGAATACTGATAGAATTGTGGCCATTAAAAAGGTATGTTTATTACTGCTTTGTTATTCACAGCTAAATATGTGATCAATAGCCTGTATCCCTCACATCAATGTAGCAGAACAAATGATTGAATTTGGAATGCAATCTGCATAGCACTGTAAATCATACGATCAACCCCTAATGGGGAAAGACTACAGTACTGGAGCTTGATATGTTCTGTAACCATAGTCCGGTGAAAATTCAGCAACCGTATTGTATAATAGGAGAGTTATCCAGGGCAACATACAAACATTCACCTGAAATCTACAGTAAATACTGTATGCACATCTAGAACAATGTTAAATAGTTTGTTTACTTTTGAGTTAACGTTTAGTATGATTTAGAGAGGGATACCGTGAGCGAATTTTCATTTTTTATTATTTGTGGCTTTTTAGTTATTTAGCCTTTTGTTCAGCACCGCTCCAGTTTGCAATTTCAGCCATCTAGTTGCTAGGATCCAAATTCCCCTAGCAACCATGCATTGATTTGAACAAGAGACTGGGATATGACTAGGAGAGGGCCTGAATAGTCTGAAGAGTAAAAAGTAGCAATAACAATACATTTGTAGCCTTAAAGCACATTTGTCTTTTAGATGGGGTCAGTGACCCCCATTTGACAGCTGGCAAAAGTCCAAAGAAAAAGGAAAAAATTATAAAAATAAATAATGAAGACCAATTGAAAAGTCACTTAGAACTGACCGTTCTATAACAAAACTAGAAGTTAACTTAAAGGGATCCTGTCATCGGAAAACATGTTTTTTTTTCAAAACACATCAGTTAATAGTGCTACTCCAGCAGAATTCTGCACTGAAATCCATTTCTCAAAAGAGCAAACAGATTTTTTTTTATATTCAATTTTGAAATCTGACTTGGGGCTAGACATTTTGTCATTTTCCCAGCTGCCCCTGGTCATGTGACTTGTGCCTGCACTTTAGGAGAGAAATGCTTTCTGGCAGGCTGCTGTTTTTCCTTCTCAATGTAACTGAATGTGTCTCAGTGGGGGGTTTTACTATTGAGTGTTACATAGTTACATAGTTAAATTGGGTTGAAAAAAGACAAAGTCCATCAAGTTCAACCCCTCCAAATGAAAACCCAGCATCCATACATACACCCCTCTACTTTTAATTAAATTATATATACCCATACTAACTATAGAGCTTAGTATCACAATAGCCTTTGATATTATGCCTGTCCAAAAAATCATCCAAGCCATTCTTAAAGGCATTAACTGAATCAGCCATCACAACATCACCCGGCAGTGCATTCCACAACCTCACTGTCCTGACTGTGAAGAACCCCCTACGTTGCTTCAAATGAAAGTTCTTTTCTTCTAGTCTAAACGGGTGGCCTCTGGTACGGTGATCCACTTTATGGGTAAAAAGGTCCCCTGCTATTTGTCTATAATGTCCTCTAATGTACTTGTAAAGTGTAATCATGTCCCCTCGCAAGCGCCTTTTTTCCAGAGAAAACAACCCCAACCTTGACAGTCTACCCTCATAATTTAAGTCTTCCGTCCCTCTAACCAATTTAGTTGCACGTCTCTGCACTCTCTCCAGCTCATTTATATCCCTCTTAAGGACTGGATTCCAAAACTGCACTGCATACTCCAGATGAGGCCTTACCAGGGACCTATAAAGAGGCATAATTATGTTTTCATCCCTTGAGTTAATGCCCTTTTTTATGCAAGACAGAACTTTATTTGCTTTAGTAGCCACAGAATGACACTGCCCAGAATTAGACAACGTGTTATCTACAAAGACCCCTAGATCCTTCTCATTTAAGGAAACTCCCAATACACTGCCATTTAGTGTATAACTTGCATTTATATTATTTTTGCCAAAGTGCATAACCTTGCATTTATCAACATTGAACCTCATTTTCCAGTTTGCTGCCCAGTTTTCCAGTTTAGACAAATCACTCTGCAAAGTGGCAGCATCCTGCATGGAACCTATAGTTCTGCACAATTTAGTATCATCTGCAAAAATAGAAACAGTACTTTCAATGCCCACCTCCAGGTCATTAATAAACAAGTTGAAAAGCAAGGGACCTAGTACAGAGCCCTGCGGTACTCCACTAACAACATTGGTCCAATTAGAAAATGTTCCATTTACCACCACTCTTTGTAGTCTATCTTTTAGCCAGTTCTCTATCCAGGTACAAATACTATGTTCCAGGCCAACATTCCTTAATTTAACCAGTAACCTTTTGTGTGGCACTGTATCAAATGCTTTAGCAAAATCTAAGTAAATCACATCCACTGCCATCCCAGAATCGAGGTGTCTACTTACATTCTCATAAAAAGAAATTAAGTTAGTCTGGCAAGATCTATTACGCATAAAACCATGCTGGCACAAACTCATAGTATTATGATTTGCTATGAAGTCCAGTATCTTATCCTTTATTAACCCTTCGAAAAGCTTTCCTACCACTGACGTCAGACTAACTGGCCTATAGTTTTGAGGCTGAGAACGGGATCCTTTTTTGAATAGAGGCACCACATTAGCAATTCGCCAGTCTCTCGGCACTATGCCAGATCTCAATGAATCCTGAAAAATTAAGTAAAGAGGTTTGGCAATCACAGAGCTAAGCTCGCTAATTACCCTGGGATGAATACCATCTGGCCCTGGACCTTTGTTAATCTTAACATGTTCTAGTCTCTTTTGAATTTCATCATGTGTGAACCATGCATCATTAGTTGTATTACTAGAATTGGGACTGTTAAGAAGGAAACTGTTAAGAAGGAAACCTTAGATCTACCAGGCAGCTGTTATCTTGTGTTAGGGAGCTGTTATCTGGTTACCTTCCCATTGTTCTATTGTTTGGATGCGGGGGGGGGGTGATATCACTCCAACTTGCTGTACAGCAGTAAAGAGTGATTGAAGTTTATCAGAGCACAAGTCACATGACTTGGGGCAGCTGGGAAATTGACAATATGTCTAGCCCCATGTCAGATTTCAAAATAGAATATAAAAAAAAAATCTGTTTGCTCTTTTAAGAAATGGATTTCAGTGCAGAATTCTGCTGGATCAGCACTATTAATTGATTCATTTTGAAAAAAAATTTTTTGACAGTATCCCTTTAAATATTTGAGACCCTCCTGGCAACACTGAAGAATGGAATGATTCAAGGCAGATTGTAAAACATTGCATTAGTATTGTTTCAATATTAGTATAAAATACAATGTGTGTGTGTATTGGAGGCTCAGCATGTACATATGCACAATCACAACCCACACATTGGAAATGTGCTAAGGTATGACTGATGTGTCGAAATTGGGCAGGGACTGTTTTTATTCCAAATAAATGACCAAACCCACAGTTCTAGGCCTGATATATTGGTGTTCTGACACATGTAGGTAAATGTGTTCCAGTCACGCTTGACTTGGCACAGTACCATCATCTGACAGGCTGCAATACTATGTACATTAGTGTATTATCACATGATAATACAGACCCTTATCCAGCATCATTTTGCAGAATTACATATATCAGAGAAGTTATTGAAGTGTTAAAACCCCACAGCATGACTGGCTTTTCAATGGCCATCAGATACTCTGTGTATCTCTTGCACAGAGATAAATCAAAATAGGAATCCATTTTTTAATCCTTTGAGTGTCAGGCACCACACATTAGAATAAGGAAGACAGAACCAGAAAACATAGAATCTGTGGCTCTAGTACTTTCAAGACAGCAATGAAGGCTTTAACCAAACATGTTTTTTCTTGTTGCAGATTAAACTGGGGCATAGAGCAGAAGCTAATGATGGTAAGTGCTTATTAGCCAGCTATTTATCTACTTAACATATTGAAATGCCCAAATAAAATTAAAAGGAAAAGGGGGCGTGGTCTGGTGCTTCATGTAGGAAGACGTGTTAAGGAGTTGCTCTGGTTCCCGATCCCGAGTATCCTGTAAATATCAGTGACATCACCCAGCAAAAACGGATTATAACGACCAGCACTGGGAGCCCTTACCACACAGATCCTTGATGGGGCAAAATCGGGCACAAAAACGAGCCTCTGAGGCGGCGGCTAAACTGGAGAGATTTGGCCGCGATGCGCGGCAAGGCCAAGATGGCGGTGATGGGCCTGACCCGAACGACAATGAGGATCCCCAGCCCGTAGGGCCTACACTTGCAGATTTACTTACCGAAATCAGATCCTCCAACGAAGCCTGCACATCCCTCATATGCACAAAGACTGACGAGATAAAAGTGGATCTCTCTATAATCAAGTTGGATTTCCAAAAGCTGCGAGAACGCACGGCTACGCTGGAACGCAGAGTAAGCTCAGTGGAGGACTTGTGTAACCCACTGCCGGAGTGTATGCAACAAATGGATAAGGCAATCCATGCCTGTGCAAATAAATCCGACGACCTAGAAAACAGGCTCCGTCGTAATAATCTCCGGTTCTTCGGATTCCCTGAAAAAGCTGAAGGAGGCGCCCCTGAGAATTTTATCGAGTCCTGGCTGGTGGACAAATTTGGCAGAGAGGCCTTCTCAACTACCTTTGCAGTCGAGCGTGCACACCGGATTCCATCCAAGGCCCCTATCCCAGGAGCGGCCCCAAGACCACTCATCGCAAGATTGCTCAACGCCAGAGATCGTGATTCAGCGCGGTCTCATGCCAGGAAGTCGGACACGCTGACTTACAACGCCACCAAGATCTCCATCTTCGGTGACTTCTCGGCTGAGGTGCAGCGCCAACGTGCCAGGTTTATCGAATCCAAGCGTCGCCTCAGGGATCTTGGTTACCAGTATGCCATGCTGTATCCGGCCCGGCTGAGAGTGATCGCGGATAACAGCTTGCATTTCTTCACCTCCCCGCAAGACCTCAGCGACTGGATTGACAGCAAGAAAAAGCGAGATGCCTAAGAGGAGAATATGGCGCCTTATCCCCTGGGCTGTTAGGGGCAGAGGCGACACCTTGTTCAGGTCGTATAAGTCTACCATGTTATTGCTTAATGTTTCTTGCCGCTTGACTCTTTGTCTATTGATCTACGGGCCTCTGCTAACAGCGGCTACTCCTGCTGTGTTATAACTTTAGTGGCCGTTCTAAATGCTCAGTGCATAACTTCGTCGGATTGATATGGGATCGGGGGGACAGAGTGACTTTTTTTTTTTTTCCCTTTGTTTTTCCCCTTTTTTCGATCTTTTTCTCCTATTTCGATTCCCCCTTTTTGTCTTTGGAAGTGGGGTACTGTCCATACAGGTGGCCTGAGTGCAGTTTTGCACTAGAGAGAAGGCCGGCCACGAGCCTCACGATCACCCCCCACGCACATGCGTATGTTAAATAGAGTTGGTTGTTATGGGTTACAAATCTGCCAGGAGTTGGGGATCTGGTCAGGTGGGGAGGGGGAACGGCTTTATGTTTGTAAGTCAAGAGGGGTTAACGGTTCACAAAAAAGGTTCAAATGTGATTTATCTATTCAATGGTTGCGTTCAGAGGTGACACCACATATGATGCTCATATGTACCAATGCCATTAATTTTTTAGAAAGGGTCCATGACGCAAGTACTTAGCTGGAATGTCAGAGGGCTGAATGACAGCATAAAACGCAGATTAGTTATGGATTTTGTTAAGAAAGCAGGGGCAAACATAACTATGCTACAAGAAACCCACCTAATTGGCAGTAGGACATTAGCCCTGAAAAAGCCCTGGGTGGGATGGTATTACCATGCGGAATACTCCACCCACTCATCAGGAGTTGCGATTCTTATCTCCCGCAAAACACCATTCCAGGCGGTAACAGTCAAAACTGACCCCAAAGGCAGATATATATTCATACATGGTTATATCCAATCCCAGGAGGTAATTCTAGCCTGTATTTACATTCCACCCCCGTACCAAGATACATGCTTAATACAACTCATAGAATTCTTAGCAAATTATCCACATGCAGAGGTAATAGCCATGGGAGACTTTAATGCACCCCTAGATTGTACACTAGACCGTCTCAGGAGACGCTCTCAAGCTGTCATAGATAAGGATACGAACATTAAAGCCCTGACTGAATCTGCTGGTCTTACAGAGGCCTGGAGACATAGACACCCAGACAAACAGCAGTTTTCCTGTTACTCCATGTCCCATTCTGTGTTATCTCGCCTTGACCTAGTTTTTTTAAGTCGAGGTGCACTCACGGAGCTCCAGGAAGTGAGATACTTGGCCAGGGGGGTGTCCGATCATGCTCCCCTTGAGATTCGCTTGGGACTGGGAATATCACACTCCAGATCCCGCTGGTCTCTCAACCCAAACTGGCTGAATGTGTTAGACAATTCTCACACTATTGCTGATGAGATCCGTGACTTCCTGGCTATAAATGCTGGTTCAGCAGACAACTTAAGTATATGGGATGCCCTAAAAGCATTTCTCAGAGGGCAATTTAACTCAGAGATTAAGGCCTTTAAAAAACAGCACAGACTCCAGCAAAGTCAGTTGGAACAAAATGTAGCCGATGCCGAACTAACAGTAACTCTAGACCCGTCCCCAGAAAATTTTCAGGCCCTACAGGTTTCTCAGGACACCTACGCTAATTTGTTAAGAGATAAAGCCCAGCACTCTCTGAGCTTTATGAGACTGAATGTAAAGGAATGTGGCGAGAGAGCAGGTAAACTTCTAGCCCACCTGGCCAGAATACAAACCTCCCCTCCAGCAATAACCCTGTTAAAAACCCGAGAGGGAGTGTTGACCTCAGACCCCACTCTAATAAAGAGTACCCTATCCCACGTCTACTCCACCTTATATGAATCCACCCTGGAGAACGGATCTATTGAGCAGATAGACAAGTTTATAGCATCAGTGACACTGCCTTCATTAGGCAATGACTATAGGGAGTACTTAGAAGCAGACATCTCCTTAGTGGAGCTGCAAGAGGCAATTGATTCGTTTCCACCAGGGAAAGCAGCTGGAGCTGACGGCCTGCCCATTGAGGTCTATAAAAAGCATGCCCACTCCCTGGCCCCCTTCCTACTGAAGGTGTACAATGAAGCCATTGTGCAGTCCCGCTTAACCGCCTCAATGTATCATACGGCTATTACCCGTATCCCAAAACCGGGTAAAGACCAGACCCAACCAGAGTCTTATAGGCCGATATCACTTCTTACAGTGGATGTCAAAATCCTTGCCAAGATCATGGCCAAAAGAAAGTAGTTTCCACGCTAGTTGGGGAGGTCCAGCTGGGCTTTATGCCAGGGAAAACCACTGCCCTCAACATCAGACGGTTGTTATATAACCTTACCTCTGACTATACCAACGCAGGCACTAGAGCTATTGCTGCGCTGGATATCGCCAAGGCCTTTGACACTGTAGAATGGCCATACCTGTGGAAGGTCTTGGCGGCGTTTGGCATAGGCCCCAAATTCATAGCTCTGATACAACTACTATATAAAGCCCCTATGGCATCTCTCAGGATAGGAAACGGGGACACATCCCCCTTCCCACTCTCCAGAGGCACGCGGCAAGGCTGCCCCCTGTCACCCATGCTCTTCGCCCTAGCAATTGAGCCTTTTGCCGCAGCAGTCCGCCAGAACCCGAACATACGGGGCTGGGAGGCACAGGACCGAATAGACAAACTGCAGCTATATGCAGATGATACCATTATTTACCTGGGAGACAGGGACCAGTCCCTCGAGGAACTTATAAGACTAACTGATACCTTTGGCATGGTCTCCGGTCTGAGAGTCAACAAATCTAAATCAAACCTATTTCAGGTGGATCCTCCTCAGCCTGGGGAAAATCTAGCAAACAGTGACCTACCAGTTGCCCCCCAATTTACTTATCTAGGGGTGGTCATCACCCTGCCAGTGTCCTCATACGTAAGCTTAAACATAAAGCCACTGCTTACATGGGTTCGAGGAAATGTGAGGCGTGGGGCAACTTGCCAGTGGGGCCACCAGGCCGTATACATCTAATCAAAATGTTTGTGCAACCAAAAATCTCATACATGCTGTGGCACTCCCCCAGGTCACCGACCCGGTCCTTCTTTAAAGAATTAGACGGAATTATTAGGAAATTCATCTGGGGCAAGGGTAGACCCAGACTAGGGCTTCCCCTTCTGAAACGTCCTAGACAAGACGGAGGAGTCACCCTCCCAGATTTCCACATCCTATATCTAGCTGCACAGCTGTCACATGTTTGCTCGTTGACCCCGGGTGGGCCATGCACTCCTCTGTACAAAAGCTTGGCAAAGCCTAATAAATATTCCCTGGAAGCCTGACAGGTCCCCACTGAATCTAGCATCCACATCTGCTTACACAGCTGCCAAAAAAATCATGAAATATACGACAACGGACCCAGCCACCCCCCTTTGGGGCAACAAAGCACTAGGTAAATTAGCCGTAATGGTTCCCCCCAAGTGCTGGCTAAAATGTGGTATAGTAACTATTGGAGACGTCTGGGAAGGGGATGATGTGATACCGTTTGCAGCTCTTCAAAAAAAGAGCAATCTACCTGCTAACCAATGGTTAACCTACTATAGAGTAAAGGGATACCTAGGGAAGATCCACAGGCTCTCCCACATAAACATTGCAGAGGACCCAGTGTTGAGTTTAATTAATTTAATTACAGTGCTGCGCAATATGTTGGCGCTATATAAATACATGTTAATAAAATAAACTAGGCCCTTCAAAATGTAAGATCTCAACCTTATATAAGCTCATTGTTACTACCCAGGCGAACTCCACTAGCTTAAAATGCAAACTCCTATGGGAAAGAGATGTTGGGGACCTGACTGATATCCAATGGAAATTAGCACTCAAACTCCCAAGATTGATCTCAAAGGACTGTAGGCATAAGCTCCTCCAGCTTTATCTAGTGCATAGGGCCTACTATACCAAAGACAAATTGCACAGAATGTTTCCAGAGCAATCCCCCCTGTGCAACAGATGCAAGACGGAGGTTGGATCCCTCCTACACACTTTCTGGCAATGCTCAACACTGCAACAGTTCTGGCAACAAGTTTTGGGGCTTACGAGCAAAGCCATAGATACATTGATACCTGCGGATCCGGTGCTATGCATACTAGGGGTGATCACCGATCAAAGCATGCCGACAGAAAAGAAACAGCTGTTAACTAAAGCACTATTTCATGCCAAAAGGCTCATAACTGTAAATTGGAAATCAGAAATCCCCCCAGGTGTTGAGGCGTGGGTGGGGGCTATGCAGGATGCGTGTAAGTTAGAACTTCATATATATAGGAGAAGAGGCACACCCCAGCACTTCATGAGGATATGGTCGGGATGGATGGCTAGTAATCCGGTCATGGAGGACCCAATTAGGGGTGACCCAGAGTAAAGTGCCCCTGGTAAGATAGGGACTACCAATTTAATACCACACTGAAATATCATGGGTAAGCTTGATTGATGATGATATGACATATACATCAATAATAAAGTGAACACTGCTGAATACTGTTCGGTACTAATGGTGAACTGCTATCTTAAGGATTGTGCCAATCTGCGCATTGGCTTGCAATGTGACTGCACTGTTGAATACTCTGTCATGCTTGAATTGTTCAATAAACCTATTTTGAACCAAAAAAAAATTAAAAGGAAAAACATAAATTTATAGAAATATTTATACATGCTATGGAGAGAGATAGATATATATATATATATATATATATATATATATATATATATATATATATATATATACACACAAAACCGGAGCACTCGTTATATAACAGCAACTGCCTGGGTGCAGAATTCAAAAAAATTATGTAAGCCAAACTGCTGTACAAAAAACGCACAACCAGGTCTTTGCAAAGGTGTCCAAAAAAACAAAATTTTATTTCGACGTTTCGGCTTCTCTACTGAAGCCCTTTCTCAAGAGGACACCTCTTGAGAAAGGCTTCAGTAGAGAAGCCGAAACGTCGAAATAAAATTTTGTTTTTTTGGACACCTTTGCATATATATATATATATATATATATATATATGTATACAGGTATGTGACCTGTTATCCAGGATCCTCAGGTCCTGGGGTTTTCTGGATAATGGATCTTTCCGTAATTTGGTTCTTCATACCTAGAAAATCGTATTTATAATGAAATTCATAATTATAACTTAGTTTGGATCATGTGCAAGGTACTGTTTTATTATTACAGAGAAAAAGGAAATCATTTTCAAAAACTTGGATTATTTGGCTAAAATGGAGTCTAATATATAGCCTGCACATGTGCATTGTGGATGATTGCACCATAGGTAAATGGCCAAAGTGGAAATCTTTCTTGATAAATGATCAATGATAGTTTCATTTATGGGACCAACAACAACCATCCTAATAAAATCTGATGTGTGGCAAAATTGTAGAATATCTGACCAATAATTCCACAGTCTGATCTATGCACCTTACAGCCAGCCAGCTTGATGTACAAGAATTCGTCATTTGGATTGTGCTGCTTTGTTGAGGTTTGGTTTCATTACAGGGATCAACAGAACAGCGCTGAGAGAGATAAAGCTACTACAGGAGTTAAGCCATCCTAATATCATTGGGGTGAGTGTGAATTATTTTGAAGTATAATTACTTTACACTGGTCACAATATTCATTTCAGAAGAACAGGTCTATGCTCACTGTATTAATATTGCTCAGCATGATCAAAGCAATGTTCCATTGTGAATGTATTTGATATCGGCTGCCTGGAGATGTCAATGCAGTTTAGCTGGGGTTTGTAAAGTAAGCCAGGATTTCATTGTTGCACAGCTGCTAGCTCCCTGAGCTGCTTTATATTGGCAACAACAATCGTATACAATAAATGCAACCAGCCAACACATACATTTTGTCTTTGAGCACTGAAACACACAATAGCTTTCTAACTCTCTTTCTCTCATCTTTCCCATCTTCTAATGTTTTCCCTGGGGTGTTATTAAAAAACTCCAATGCAATGTCTGATTAATAATGCTGTACATTAATTTGATATTCTTTGTGATTTAAGGCTTTGTATTGGTTTGATAAATAAAGGTTTAGGTTTAAAAAAAAAAACAAAACACAATAGCTATGAAAGATTAGAGTTTCCTTTGTATGGTTAGCGCCCTGTGTTTTAGGGTAGGACTCAACCCTGCGACAAAATAAGGCAAGAGATAGAATTGTCGCATGGCGTTGCAGCTTTGATCTGACGCGATCCGACTGTCGGATGCAGACGCTGAGTGCTGGGTCTGCATCCGACAGTTGGATCGCATCTGATCAAAGCTGCAACGCCATGCGACAATTCTATCTCTTGCCTTATTTTGTCGCATGCGACAATTCGCATGCGTTTTGTCGCAGTGCGTCGGATCATGACAAAATCGCTCGTGGAGTCCTACCCTTACTACCCTGACTTGAGTATTATTTGGCGGGTGTACTTTTATTTATTTTTTTAAATTTTTTTAATGTTTCTGTTCCTTTAAGTGTGTAACTTTGACAGCCCAGAACCGTTATTTTGAAGCAGGTGTTCTGTCAAAGCTTAACTTGTGTGGAAAATCTCCATTGGTTAATCACAGGTTATGTCAGTAGGGAAAATTGATATTTTTGGAAACTGCAAATTAAAATATTTTTTTGTTTTTGCTTTTAGCTACTGGATGCTTTTGGACACAAATCCAACATAAGCCTGGTGTTTGATTTTATGGAGACAGATCTTGAGGTGAGAATCCATTATTTGGGATTCGGCCGAATTCCCAAATCCTTGGAGAAAGTTTTGGCCGAATACTGAACCGAATCCTAATTTGCATATGCAAGTTAGGGGCAGGAAAGGTAAAAGTGGAAAAAATTCTTCTTTTGTACCGAAAAGTCAAGTGATTTCCCTACCCTCCCATAATTTACATATGCAAATTAGTATTTGGTTCAGATAGACATAAGGTTTCGGCCAAATCTGAATCCTGCTGAAAAAGGCCTAATCCTGGATTGGCGCATTCCTATTTTCAAATTCTGCTAATTCTATTTCTTCTCATTTCTTATCCTTGGGTCCCCACATGTTGGACTACAGCTACCAGCATGCTTTATCCCTTCATTATATGTTAAAGAATGCTGGGAGTTGTAGTGCAGCTTTACCAAGGTTAATAAACTGGACTCTAAATAGAAATGTTGAACCAAAATGACAATACTGTAATTTTTTTGTCTACTCTGTTGTTGCAGTTCGCTTTTTAGACATTATTAGTATTAAAGCTGTAGTGGATGATTTATTTTCTACTTGTACAAAATTCATACAAGATACGCCAGTCGCGTAGAGTGTGTTCCTTCATAGAGGAAATAGTATGTGTCTAGTGGGATGTTTGCAACTCATTGACTTGTGTGTTTTTAGTCTGAGGCCATTAAAGGGATCCTGTCATTGTAAAACATGTTTTTTTCAAAACGCATCAGTTAATAGTGCTACGCCAGAAGAATTCTGCACTGAAATCTGTTTCTCAAAAGAGCAAACAGATTTTTTTATATTCAATTTTGAAATCTGATTTGGGGCTAGACATTTTGTCAGTTTCCCAGCTGCCCCTGGTCATGTGACTTTTGTCTGCACTTTAGGAGAGAAATGCTTTCTGGCAGGATGCTGTTTTTCCTTCTCAATGTAACTGAATGTGTCTCAGTGAGACATGGGTTTTTACTATTGAGTGATGTTCTTAGATCTACCAGGCAGCTGTTATCTTGTGTTAGGGAGCGGCTATCTGGTTACCTTCCCATTGTTCTTTTGTTTGGCTGCTGGGGGGGGGGGAGGGAGGGGGTGATATCACTCCAACTTGCAGTAAAGAGTGATTGAAGTTTATCAGAGCACAAGTCTCGGGGCAGCTGGGAAATTGACAATATGTCTAGCCCCATGTCAGATTTCAAAATTGAATATAAAAAAATCTGTTTTCTCTTTTGAGAAATGGATTTCAGTGCAGAATTCTGCTGGAGCAGCACTATTAACTGATTCATTTTGGAAAAAGAAATTTCCCCATGACAGAATCCCTTTAAGACTAACCTTTAAATGATTTATATTTGAGATCTGAACCAAATATTCTTAATATTCAGTTCAGACTAGATAAAACCTCTTATAGCTATATTATATGTATATGATGGATTTATCTACTAATACACTCTGGGGGGAAATGTAATAAAACTCACAAAGAGAGCAAATGTGCAGAAAAAAAAAGACATTACTAGGTTATATTTGTCATTAGGCTTTTTTTCTTGTGTTGTATATCTTAATTGTCTATTGCAAACCGTTAAGACCTGCTAAGGTGGCCTAAACTTTTGGAGCAAACGTAACAACTTTTAATACATACACTGCACGCTATTACAAACTATAAAAATCACAGTCGCTATCCTACTGTTGTGCGAGCGGTAAAGTGTTTACAAAAGCAAAATTGTTCATTTTGCGATCATGTATTTACATATTGTGAAAAATTTTTGTGTTCGTGACCAATATTACATTCCTCCGTCTGTTTTTAAACAGATTCTGTGTAACGTTTGTTTTTGTAGGTCATAATAAAAGATACCAGCTTGGTATTAACTCCAGCTCATATTAAATCATACATGCTGATGACTCTTCAAGGCTTGGAATACTTACACCATCTCTGGATCCTCCACAGAGTAAGTAAATCTCCTTATAATTAAAAACATTGTCAGATTGTGAAAATACAATTTGTACTGTAACTTCATTGAACACCTATTTACACAGTCTAGCAGAGATTACAAACATGTTTCCCTCTGTACTCAATGTACTGCAGATCCTTGTATTTGGTAGCCATGCACTGCTGTAATTTGCATTTTTTATTTTTTTTGGAATATTGTAGGGCTTGTTTAGCAACACTGGGGAAATTTGCCCCTGGGCAGTAACCCATAGCTCCCAATCAGTTTGCTTGCCAGAGGTTATTCCCCGTGGGCAGATTTGGCCATTGTTGATCAATAACCCTCTTTAAGTTATAGAAACATCAGACTTCCCTAAACCCAAATATCATGTACTTAAGAAAAATTGTCAACTTCGACTGCTTCATGGTCTGACACGGAAGAGCAGGTGGTGCTGCTGTAACAAAATACATTCATATTAAAGGAACAGATCATGTACTGTTGTCCTGCACTGGTAAAACTGATGTGTTTGCTTCAGAAACTCTACTGTAGTTCATATAAACAAGCTGCTGTGTAGCAATGGTGGAAATTGAAAAAAAGACTATATGGCAGAGGTTAAATAGTGGATAACAGATAACACCATTATGTTCTACAGAGTTTATCTGCTGTGTAACCTGAGCCTTTTCTCATTTGAATGGCTGCCCCCATTGCTACACAGCAGCTTATTTATATAAATAATAGTAGTGTTTCTGAAGCAAACACATCAGTTTTACCAGTGCAGGGTAACACTGCATTATATTTTTATTGATTTAAAACACTTTAATTTTTTGATGTTATTGTTCCTTTAACAGCACGTGTCCCTTAATATCTTGGAATTAAAAAAAAAAAACAGAAATATATTTGCCTCCGAGCTTTTTTTCTGTTATTTTCAAGAGTTTATTTACCATCTTATTCAACAGATGCGAAATAACCATACATACCAATGTATCTTTTTTTCATAGGATTTAAAGCCGAATAATTTGCTGCTGGATGAAAATGGGGTCCTTAAACTTGCTGATTTTGGTCTTGCAAAGTCATTTGGGAGTCCAAACAGAATATATACTCATCAAGTGGTAACAAGGTAGAGTTTTTCTATATATGGGAGTGGCCTACAGATTATTAAGCAATATTGTATGCCAATGCAGTAATTCAGACAGGTGCATGCATGTGATTTCACTGCTTTTATGCATACTTGTGGATCCTTACTTTAGTATTAAACACTGGGTGCAAACCAAGGATCTTCCTGGGCCTCTTTTTGTATTTTTAAATAACTTCTATACAAGGGCAGTATTCAGATACTAATTATAGTTTATTTTATCTGGCCAACATCTATCTATTTGTGGGGATTGGGAATCAAATGTATGCATCTCCAGGATACTGAACCCAGTCCCCAACAACCTATCTCTTTCTGTGAAAGATAATTGTAGTTACCCCAGCATATAATTATTCAGATTTAACTAAAATTCCTTGTATTTGACTTCTTCAAATGTGAAGCTTAATTTAAATTTTAATATTTTCTTTTGTCGGAAATCAGTGTCAGGGTTTCAATTTGGTGAGGCAAAAATGACCATAAGCTTGTGTTTCATAGGTGGTACCGATCTCCTGAGTTGCTGTTTGGTGCTAGAATGTATGGTGTGGGAGTTGACATGTGGGCAGTTGGCTGCATCTTAGCTGAGCTGCTACTTCGGGTGAGTTAAACCCACTGTTTTGCCATGGTTATCCCAATCATAAACCTTTTACCTGTAGATCTACAAATCCCATCACCTTGAGAACCATGGTTCAAGTTCTGCAATGTATTTAAATAGGTGCCTTTTTTGCCTGGGGATTCTGATCTAGACCAGCTAACGAGAATATTTGAAACTTTGGGAACACCAACTGAAGAGCAGTGGCCGGTATGTAACTCCGTGTGAAAAGGAAATGATCTCCTTGTCTTTTTACACTGCTTTTCCACTATTTGTATGTGTCAATCTAACCCAAAATTTATAATGTCAATGTTTAGCAATAGAAGGTGCATTCTGCCACAAGATGGAAACACATTGAGCAGTAACAGCATAGGAAGTTTTCTGCTAAAATCCTTGAAAAATGGCATTGCTGCTAATGGTCCTGACATCAATTAAACCAACCCTCTTAGCATTCTTATCACTGTCCTCTAGATTAGGGAAGTCACACAGGTTGCTACTGGAAGCTCTTTCTCAAGCCCACTTTTTTGTTCTTAGATATACAAGCTACTTCAATAAGGAATGAGGAAAGGGTGTGTTACAAAAGGAGGATAAAATTATGGAAGAAGGATTTTATCTTAGATAATCGTCAATGGGGCTGTGATGCCAGGGAGTATAAAAAATAAAATTAAGAACACAATATAAAGAAAAAAAAACATCTATGGAAGAAGGATACGCCTCCCTGTCGGCGCCGGCAGGATGACACTTGGAGCACTTCATATTCCTAAGTTGCACGCAGTTGCCTCACAAGGCGATTTAGATTGTAGCCGGAGGGGAGGCAGTTCAGGGAGATTAGTCAACCGAAGAAGAGGTGATTTGTCGCCAGGCGACTAATCTCCCCAAATCTTCTCGTCTGTCTTGGCTAGAATCTAAAAGGTGGAATGGCTCTCGGAGTGCTTACTTTTCCAAAGTCGCCCGAAGTTTCCTTGTGAGGTGACTTCAGAAAACGAAGCACTCCAAGTGCCATCCCACCAGTGATTTAGATTGTAGCCAGCGGGGAGGCAGTTCTGGGAGACTATTCGCCCGAAGAAGAGGCAATTTGTCGCTGGGCAATTAATCTCCCCAAATCTTCTTGTCTTTCTCTGCCCTTAAATGACAAATTAAGGGTAAATAAATAAATAATATAGTGTCCCATTTACTAATGACACCTCTCAAACTTCAATGCAATTCCAATGTACTCCTGTTGAATGTATAGCCAAACAGCGGTTTAATTTAAATATATATTTTTTAATTATACAGGGCATGTCCAGCCTTCCAGACTATGTTGCCTTTAAAAGTTTTCCAGGGACACCGCTGCACCTCATTTTTATTGCTGCTGGCGATGATCTTCTTGAACTCCTGCAAGGTTTATTTACCTTTAATCCGTGTGCAAGATGCACAGCATCCCAGGTATCTGAAGTTGCATCATAGCCACCATAAAAATAGTTTTGTGGGTTTTTTTTGTTTTATATTTTGTATGGGGGTCTTTTCTTTTAAAAGAAATCCATTGTATCATGGAAAAATGTATTTAATTTATACAACTGTACTGCAGTCATCTTTCAGACACTGCATTGTGTTCCGTAGTCTGTTTCATGAAGCTCAGACTTTTAACTTCTTGCCTGTTCCCATGTAGAACACAGCATGGATGCAGCTGATTTAAATCATACAGCGGGTTGCCAGGCATGATTTGATTGCTGAATTGATGCCATGTTCTGTTACGTGCTCAAGGCATTGCTTTATGACTTTTTAAGATGTTAGAGATGCAGGCTGGATGTGGTCCTCCAGGAGATTGCTTAAGTCCTCCAGACTTGACTCATTGTTTGATGTTATTTTAATAAACTCTGGTTCTTCTATTATGTATAATTGAATATCAGTGAAATTTGTTTATCGCTTCATTCAGCAGTCTCACGTGATGGCTAGCTGATATTCCTAGCATCTTTCCTGGACAACTTCCTTTGAAATAAATATTACTGAAGAGATACGAACACCAGAAATTAAACCTTTTTTACATCTATCATAGCATCGTCTTTACATGCTATCTATAATTTTGCCATAAAAGACCCATCTGATCCCTCATGTTCCTCTATTAGGGGGCTGCCATATTTGAGCTTGAGCAGTCTGTTAGCAGTAGACTCTGACTGGCAGGTTGAGAAGTGACAGTCAGGTTGGTAAAGAAGTCAGATTTAGGAACTTAAAGTAGCAATTACTTACAAAAGAAGCCTTATTCGTTAAAAAACTATCAACATGAGCTATAGGTAACTTTTGATGTACATTAATATTTTGAATAATATTTTTTTAGAGGCCCATTTATCAAAGGTCGAATTTCGAATTCAAGTGAATTTTTTTTTTTACTCTAAAATTCAAATATACTCGAAACTCGAATGGGAGGTTATTTAAGAAAAAATTCGAACATCTAAAACACGAATATTACCAACTCGAAAACTCGAATCGAATTTGAATAGAATTCGACTAAACTCAAATCGATTTTTTTTTTTTCTGGAAAAAACTTGAATATCAGGAAGGCTATTAAGATCTTTAAGTGGGTCACTGGACCTCTCCCATTGACTTCTACATGAACTCGGCAGGTTTTAGGTGGCGAATAGTCAAATTCAAATTGTTCCCAGTGTAAAAGTTTGATAAATTTTGAGTTCGACTCGAGTTTGGATTATTCCCAATTCGAATTTGAGAGTTTTGGGAAAAAAATACAATTCGGAAATTCAAATTTACTATTCGACCCTTAATAAATCTGCCCAGTAGTGTCTGTATCACTTTAAGAAAACTTTTGGGTGCAGAAATATTCTGATTTCTGTGGTTCTCCATAAAAGGCTAAATTACCCAGTGTGCCAACAAAAGCTAAATATTTTTCCTGCTTAGCCGCCAGTGAGGTCATTATAAATTCAGTAATAATGGCCAAGGCCTCTGCTTTTCTTGCTAAAATAGTTTTTTATTGGAAAAGTTGCACATATTTGTGTGAAATTACTATTATTTATAAAGTGTGATTATATTCTCTCTGTTAATGCAATAAATATTTCCCCTCAGGCACTTCGAAAAAGGTATTTTAGCAACAGACCGGCACCAACCCCAGGAAACTTGTTGCCAAGACCCAATTGTTCTATAGAAGCATTAAAGGAGCAGCAAAATCTCAACCTCGGAATAAAGAGAAAGCGGACAGAAGGCATGGATCAAAGTAAGTGTCAGGCACAGCTTGTGTACTACTGCATGGGATTCCGACTATTTGGGCAGAGTCTCCTGTGGTCTTGGATACAGTGCATTATATATGAGATGCAGGAGCCTCATGACTGACAGACAAAGAACAAGGAGAGTTATTGGCAAACAGTGGCCTTCGTTGGGCACATTCCAGGGAAGCTTCAGCAAATAAAATTGTATTGTTTCACTCTGGCCTACAAAGATGTGTGTTGCACCAAAAAGGAGACAACTTTAATAAACACATTGGATACAATTACAAGTTCTCTCTGAATACATTTGCTTTTAATATAGGCATATACAATAAAAATAGGAGGGAAACTAGCCATGTTACTCCATAGTCCCTGTTTTGTGCTGACATATGCCAAGATTCCATCTTCCCTGGCCTGTTTTTAGTGTATGCTATATCAAGTTATTTTTGTTTTTTTTAAATGTTTTTGAATGAAAAGCCGTGCATCCCTAGTGATAACCCAAATAACAGAGCAGACAGGCACGGAAATATTTTGAGCCAAACTGCTTCTTGTTTCTCTCTTCTATTTTATCTAGTTTCCCAGCAATGGGGTCATTGGCACAACATATAGATATGGAATTATTTGAAAGTTAAACGTGGCAAAATCCTATGTGTTTGGCTATCCTGTCTAGCAGTGCAGACGAGGAAGCCACTCTTGTATTCTGTTATTAATTTGGTAACAAACGTTGTCTTTTGTTTTCTCTTTTAGAAGACATTGCTAAGAAGTTGAGTTTTTGACTCCAGACAAGCCTGAGAGAAAACTGCTGCTATAAACAGAGACGTCAGAGACCGGTCCATGAAATGAACTAAAACTTGTAATATATGTAAATATTGAGTTGCGTGATGCGTAACAGATCTAGTCATTAAAATAATACTTTCTAAAATAAGGGTTTTGTTTTGACCGTTTGGTTTATTTAGGACTGTGTGAAGGCACATTCTCTCTAACCTGCAACTGTACTTGTAGAACATTTCTCAACTGATCGGAATAGATGCACAAAGGTTTAAAGGAGATGGAGACTTAAAATACACTTTGTTAGTAACATGGTGAAGAGCAGCTTTTTTCCTGTGTGTTTATATAAAATCTAATGAAGCTACAGACTTCATCGGTGAGTTGTACTAGTTCGGTATGGCCAGCCATTTCCATAACAGGGACAGGTCAGCTGATTTTCTTATTGCCTATACAGATCTATCCAGTCTACACTATCCTCTCTAGACTATGATAATTTAGGTATTCCCTTCCAATAAAAACAATTGTGCAGTGAACATAGAGGGTATAGTAGCCCTTTATTCATGCAGGAATTGTCTGTCTGTCGACGTCAATAATCCAAAATACTGATGGTTTTCTGTATTAGCAGAATCTTACATCTGCTGAAGAGTGCTTTTAAATGTAAAAGCCGTATATACAGGTATGGGACCTGTTATCCAGAATGCTCGGCACCTGGGGTTTTCAGGATAACTGATCTTTCTGTAATTTGGATTTTTTTTTTCCCACTTGAAGTGAGAGCTGCCATCATAATTGTTACTTAGATTAGAACAGGCTTTTTTCCAAATTCCTTTGTATACTCATACTATATATTTATAAACTGTAGATGAGATTGCACTCTTACTTTACATTTACATTGCACTCTTTACTTTACGGGCCACATTTACCTAGGGTCGAATATCGAGGGTTAATTAACCCTCGATATTTGACCGTCGAAGTAAAATCCTTTAAAGTCAAAGGATATTCCTTCGATCAGGAAGTTGTTAGGAAGCCTATGGGGAGCCCCATAGGCTAACATTGGCCTCGGTAGGTTTTAGGTGGCGAACTAGGGGGTCGAAGAATTTTTTAAAGAGACAGTACTTCGACTATCGAATAGTCGAACGATTTTTATTTTGAATAGTTCGATTCGTGGTTGAAGTAGCCCATTCGATGGTCGAAAGTAGCCATATTCGACCATTCGAAATCCGAACTTTTTTTCCTCTATTCCTTCACTCGAACTAAGTAAATGGGCCCCTACATTTATCGTTAACAGATTCTTTTATGATTTTATTTACATTTTAATTAATCTGTGCACACAGAATAAGCTGTGCCCCCTTGCTTTTTCCAGGCTCTTTTAAGGAGCAGTTGTTCTTAAAAGAATAGTTCACTTGCAAGACCGTGCACATGCTCGTCATAAATTATCAAAACAGCACAAGTCAAATAATATCTGCCAGAAGCCGATACAGCAAGACTGATTAATAATCAGAATATACAGACTGCACTGGGTCCTGTGCTATCATTTAATCTAATGTCGATTTTATAGTTTTTGTTTAATACAAACTTTCTCCAACTCTGCAGAACTAGTGGCTGCAGCAAAATAATCTTCCAAATAGAATCCCAGTTTATCTGTTTAAATCTGGCTCCATGATCTTTGTCCCTGCAGCTGTATTTGGAAACAGTAAAGGGGATGTAAAGGCAATAAAATCCAATACAAATCTCTACACAGTTGCCAACTGCTCTACAGGGAAACAAACAAAGCTGCTTGAGTTCTGCATGCTGTTCATAAGTATGACTGTTTCCCTTTAGCTCAGTTAGGGACCATCTGACAATTCCTAGCCACAGCTGTAAATTAAGGGAGTGAATTTCAATGCATACATACGGGGTTCTTATAAAAACGGTACACATTTTTTAAATCAAGTATATTGGAGATAGGTGTCTTTTTCATTAAAGAAAGTAAATGGGATTTTATTTTTTTTTTGCCTTTACATGCACTTTAATTACCCTAGCAACGAGTCGTGGTGTTAGTCGAAATGAAAGATGCAGAGTAGATGGCTTAAAAGAAAAGCACAAAAAACAAACCATAAAACGTATCTGTCTCCGTCAATCTGTTTTTGATTGCTGGTGTCCATGACCTCCAACAACTAGATAGGATAGGCTACTAATTTAAGAACCATACAAAAACAATTCAGACCAATTGCATTGGGACTTGGAACAGGTTTCTGTACTATCCAAAAAAAGGAGAACAGAAGTCTTCTAAAATGTGTACACAAACAAGGTGTTTTTGTACTGCAGGAAATATATAGCAGGGTTAGCAATTGATTTTCTAGTTTAAAGGAGAACGAAAGCCCCAGGGCGCAAAACCCCTCCCCCCCTCCCCTCCGTTGCCCCCCCTCCCTCCTCCCCCCTGGCCTACCCCTCCCCCTGGGCAAATGCCCCTAACTTGTTACTCACCCCTCTGCGCAGGTCCTGTCCATGGAGTTCGCAGTCGCCATCTTCTTCCACTCGCGTCTTCTTCCTGCTCTGACCGGCGTTTTCTGGCGCATGCGCAGTAGGAACAGTTACCGGTACGGCTCTACTGCGCATGCGCCGAATGTCACGAAGTGAAATCGGAAAACTTCGTGACATTCGGCGCATGCGCAGTAGAGCCGTACCGGTAACTGTTCCTACTGCGCATGCGCCAGAAAACGCCGGTCAGAGCAGGAAGAAGACGCGAGTGGAAGAAGATGGCGACTGCGAACTCCATGGACAGGACCTGCGCAGAGGGGTGAGTAACAAGTTAGGGGCATTTGCCCAGGGGGAGGGGTAGGCCAGGGGGGAGGAGGGAGGGGTTTTGCGCCCTGGGGCTTTCGTTCTCCTTTAAGATGGATGCTGTTGGCTTGGGAGATTTGTGATCTGCGCTGCAAAATCATTTGACTAGGAACTCTGTGCTTAAACTTCCCTTCTGAACATTGTTCTCTGTGCGATTACCATCTTATCGACTTGTTCTGTTGACAGTGTGCATAAGGCATTACTATGATTTGAAACACTCTGATTTTGCCTATTTTAACCAATGTGCATGTAGTTGGGTGCCTTCAGATAAAAAGCTCGCTCACTGCTGCCGTGATGCAGACTCTTTGCTTTCTTGTAGGGAATAAAGGGCTGCAATGGCCGTGCTTGTTCTACAATTAGTCACATTGGCTACAGCCATGAAGCTGTTGTTCAGCATACCAGCAAAGCCCTTTCATGGAGCATTAAGCCATGTAATGGAACCTGCAATGGATGTTAGACCTCGGATATTTAGTCTTTTATTCTGAGACTGAACTGTGAGATTCAGCAGACTCAAAAATGATGTATTTTGGATTCATCTCAACGTTGCCGGACTAAGGTATTTCTCTTCCGGATTTTCTCATATCTCTGAATTTTGTGCCACGTCTTTAGGTTACAGACAGGCCAGTATGACTTTCATTGCCTGAATTTTTGAGATATTTGCACTGATAAATGCAATACTTGAAGATTGTTTTATGTAAATAAACAAATAATTATGGATCTGATTTAACAAGGGTCCAATAGTCCATTCAAATTAGAATTTTCGTGTTGAAAAATTCACAATAGAATTTTAATCCCCTAATTTGAATGTACATTCAAATGTGCGATTTATCACACCTCGACCATGCAAACAGTCCTAATTCGAATATATATATATTCACATAACACCTGCCGAGTTCATGTACAAGTCAATGGCAGAGGCGCGTTGAGCCATTTTTAGATGTTAATAGCCTTCCTGACATTCAAGGTTTTTTTTGTTTTTTTTTCAGTAGAAAAACTTTGTATCGGAGTACCGTCAACTCACCTTGGTATCTATTTATATTCGGACTGGCACCCAGGTTAAATTTTTGGCTAATAGTGTGCACTCTGCCTGCATATATATATATTCCCTTTAAGGGTTTTGATTCTCTTTAACCAAAGTTTTCAGCTTTTTCATTTAATTTCTGTTTTTCTAAACTCTGTACATTTACATTCCTATGTAGTTCTGTTTTCATTGTGTGTAAAGTTTCATTGTAATAAATCTTATTGCCTTACAAATACTATTAAATCTTTGAATATAAAATTTATAATTTTTGCTCTGTTGTGTATTATTGGCTACAGACATTCGCCCCATTATATTTATACAGAACCCATGTTGCCTGTTCCAATAGAATGTGTGAAAGGGACTGTATAGGGGACCAACGGCAGTGGCACACAGTGCATTTTGTAGCCCATGTTACACGAGGGCTGAACTACCGGGTAGTTGATTGAAACCGGGCCAACAGCAGTTAGGTGGGGTTTTGGCATAATTGGGCTTTACCAGGAGTTTCATGATCACATGTGGGGTCCTATGAGAGGGAGGGCCCTATGATTACTAATGACCCTACTTGTAGATCTTTTTGTTAAAAATGTGAATACTGTAAAAACTGGTACCTGTTCTGGATCCCAGGAAATCCTCATCAACCTGTATAGCAACAGGGGCACTGACCTTCTTCTTTTAGCTTTCCTTCCCCATCCCAGGGTTACTAAACCAAGCTGAAATGTTGGGGTGTGAAATCATGGCATATCCAAGCCTAAATTTCATCATAGGTATATTACTAATCTAATTGTATTGGTCAGGTTTTTTTTCCCCCCCACCCATGACCAATATCTTAATTCACTATGGATAACTGTGTGATTCACTTTCCAGCTCCAATATTTTAAAGGGTAATGTTATACACCATTATGCATTCCTCCATTGTATCCTGTAGTTGACTGACGGCCTCTTATATAAGCATCCTGAAAGCTGTACTGTTGCTGAGCTGTTTCTGGTAGTTGCATGGAGGTGTCGGTGAGTGCAGAAGGTGTGAAATATGCAGGTCTGTCACAAGACAAGCACACAGACCACAAAATAGTCACAAATCTTTTTGTCTACAGCTAGCAGTAATGCATAAATCAGTCTGATGGTTTGCTGACATTTAGGGGCCAATTTATCAGAAATCAAGTTTTTTTCACAATTCGAGAAAAAACGGGGAAAGAAACACAAGTACAAATATATTCAAGAATATTCTTTGTAACCTCGAATAGTCGCCATTTTTTAAAGGGGTGGTTCACATTAGTACTACAGGGATGCAATAGTACTACAGGACCGCAATAGTACTACAGGGAAACAATACTACTACAGGGATGTAATAGTACTTCAGGGCCGCAATAGTACTACAGGGATGTAATAGTACTACAGGGATACAATAGTACTACAGGGAAACAATACTACTACAGGGATGTAATAGTACTACAGGGATACAATAGTACTACAGGGATGTAATAGTACTACAGGGATACAATAGTACTACAGGGCCACAAGAGCACCCAGTCTAACTTGTTTGCATGCAGGTGGGCACTTGGAGACATCAAAACTCTTCCCTGTCTGTCATACAAACAAAAGCCAATAGCAAGCAGTGAGAGCAACGGGTTCTGACTACATGGGGGGGGGGGAGATGATCCGACATATACTGCTCTACCCATGAGTCTCTGAGGAGCTGCAGACTCACAGTTAAAATAATGACTGTATTTCATATACCAGATGTTGTTAAACTATCACAGACCTGCAATATACAGACAGGAGTATGTGTTCAGATGAAGACTTTTCATATCATTACGCTGCACAAAGTACTGGGGCAGAGTGTGTTGTGTTGCTGCTGTCTACATTAATTATGGGCCTTCTTTCTTTGATGGACCCCGTGCTCCTAATGGATCACTTAAAATGTGAGCTTGGCTCTATTTCATTTCTTATTTCTAGCCATATCTTAAGTAGCACTGTAAATGTATGCTCTTGCCACGCACCCCTTTCATAACTATCAATGAATATCTGACACCCAACTGCTGCATGAAGAGAGAATGAAGAGAAACAGATGCTGAGAGAGGGATAGTGAACATAAACTTGATTATTTCAGAAACAGTACAGAATTATAAATTGATAGTATTTAGAAAGTTTCTTGCTTCAATATGAGGAAGCTTATATTACATTTTCGTGATAGCTCCCCTTGAACCTCTCTGTCCTCAGCCCTCCCTCCTCAACTCTCAGCCCTGAGTTCTCCCTCAACAATCATCAGGCTGGATTATGGGCTGAGGGCCGAGGAGAGAGGACTGAGAAATGAGAGACAAGGGGGGAATGCACCACAGACAACATGCTTCTGTGAGGAGAAGATAGGGGCTGCCCATAGGAATCTCCTCCCCCGCTGATGACGAGAGCGGAAGTGGCTGCCCGAGAGCTGGCGAGTTTCTGCCAGAGGGAAAGTCAGAGCGGACTGAGGAGCCGCATATACCATTGTAACCCGGAGCAGCCTCAAGCACAAGGCAGGGGTGTAAGATCAGCCTGTTACACGGGAATAATACGGAAACGACAAGGAAACGTGTGTCTGTTCCTTTCGGGTCCCCCGGGCACAAGAGGCGAGCGGACAGGGTTCCCTGAAGGTTTCGTAGCACTGGGACTGGCTTTACCGAAACCTTATATTTATATACATACAGCTGATTCACTGCTCAGTTGTCTCACGGACAAATCCAACCCCGGCTCCGTGTCCCTGCCTGGCACCCCTGCTGTCTGGAACCAGCCTCCCTGCGCTCCTCTTATTGTCTGTGCAACAATGTCTGCTGTGTGCTGCTGGCGGCAGGTGAGGAGCAATGTCCTTGTCCCACCACTTTGTCTGCTCCCTTATCCCTGGGGGATGGGCTTCACTTAGTGTTTGCTCCTTCCCAAGCGCTTCTGCACAACTGGGGCAGTGCCCAAAACTAACTCTTACTGTTACAGCCCACTCACAAACTCTGCACTAATACAGGGGTTGTCTACTTTGCTGTTAACTTTAAGTATGATGTAGAAAGTGATAGTCTGAGACAGTTTGCAATTGGTTTTCATTATTTATTATGTGTGCTTTTTGAGTTATTTAGCTTTTTATTCAGCAGCTCTCCAGTTTGCAATTTCAGCAATTTGGTTGCTAGGGTCCCAATTACCCTAGCAACCATGCCTTGATTGGAATAAGAGACTATGGAATATGAATAGGAGAGGCCTGCATAGAAATATGAGTAATAAAAAGTAGCAATAACAATAAATGTGTATCCTTACAGATGATTTGTTTTTTTAGATGGGGTCAGTGACCCCCATTTGACAGCTGAAAAGAGTCAGAAGAAAAATACCAATAATTAAAAGAAAAGATGAAAGCATAATGAAAAGTTGCTTATTATTAGCCATGCTATAACACATACTAAAATGAACTTAAAGGTGAATCACCCCTTTAAAGGCTTTTGATTGGTACAAAGCCCAAACTTCGGAACTGCTTTTTTGCGCAAGGAAAGAAATTATAATTCTGAGCAACTTTCCATTAATGTAATTACAATTAGATCTTTTTAAAGCAGAATGTGCTTATTCCTTTCTGTTATCTGCTTCTGACTCTATAAACAATGTAGCGGGAGTTGCTTCTCCTCAGGGTCAGCTGGCTTCTGCTACAATGTCTCAGGAGTCAGAACCAAGAGTAGAGTCTATAAAAAGCAAGACAGATACTTAGTTTAACGGCAATTGCAATTTTAAGATATACTAGTGAAAAAGCAGACCCTTGGTTCAAGCTGTGTTCCTGTTGTATGGGGTCCTCAGACAGGCTTCCCCAACCGATACTTAGTTTAACGGAAATTGCAATTTTAAGATATACTAGTGAAAAACCATCCCCTTGGTTCAAGCTGTGTTCCTGTTGTATGGGGTCCTCAGACATGCTTCCCCAATCGATATCTGGCCGAAAGTTTAGCCTGTAAGCTCCCCTGGATCAGGGGCTGATGTGAATGAATAGTAACATTGAGTGTAATATTCTGGTGCATATTTAAAAGTGTTTTTATAGGAAGTGGTATCGGAGGGCGAGATGATACAGAATTAGAGTACAGGTATGGGATCCGTTATCCAGAAGCCCATTATCCAGAAAGTTCTGAATTACAGAAAGGCCCTCTCCCATAGACTCCTTTAGAATAAATGAATCCAATTTTTTAAAAATGATTTCCCTTTTCTCTCTAATAATAAAACAGTAGTTTGTACTTGATCCCAACTAAGATATAATTAATCCTTATTGGAAGCAGAACCAGCCTTTTGGGTTTATTTAATGTTTACATGATTTTCTAGTAGAATTAAGGTATGAAGATCCAAATTACAGAAAGATCAGTTATCTGGAAACCCCAGGTCCAGAGCATTCTCATACCTAAACAGTAGTAAGTGTTTTCTCTACCTGCACCCCACTACCTTGGGGGGATCCGTAATCCAGAGAGAGCCTTCGCCTGTGCAACTTTTAGCTCATGGGATACAGAACTCTGTAGGTTAATATCTCCTGTCTCTTAAGCTGGCCATAGACGCAAAGATCTGATTGTATGAATTGAGGATTCATACGATTTTCGGACCAGTTAAAAGATTTCTGTCGGCTGTCGATAATATCTCTGCATGTATTGCCGATTGTAAAATTTTCAGAGGGAGACTGTCACCAGCTTTGTCGGACATAACTTTCGTACGATTACTGTCAGGGGCAGAACATCGGCTGATCTGTTCTTTTACTACTTTATTTGATCTGAATGGTTAGTGGCAGGTCGGGAGATGGGGAAGTCCGATCGTTCGAGGATTTGTACAATTGGATCTTTTCTTTCTACACTGACCAGTCTTAAGGTGGCCATAGACGCAAAGATCCGCTCGTTTGGCAACATCGCCAAACAAGCGGATCTTTCCCCGATATGCCATTACCAGGCATGGCTATATCGGGGGTAATCTGATTGTTCGGCCGTATGGCCGAATGATCAGATTACGATGTGCCATGGGCTCCGGCGGGATCGGTCGGGTCAAAATCAAACCTGATCAAACGACCAAACGACCGATCTCCGCCGGACGAAAGATGTCGCCACACGCCACACACGATCCAAAAATCTGTGTAATAAATAGGATCTGTGTGTCTATGGCAACCTTAAGTGTGTGCAGTGAGATAGTAGTGAGTATGCACGCTCCCCTCCCCACGTTAGACGTGATTAATTATAACACTACATATGTTCAGTTAATGCAGGACCAAGGGAAGTGTGACAGTTTCCTTCAGATGTTGGCAGTTGGCACTCAGCACTACAGATATGCAAACAGATGATGGTGGCATATCTCTGGGATGCCCTCTCCCCATCCTTACTTATTCAGAACTGGGACTTTCTGTGAAGCAGGATTTATTCTTCATCATTCTTATTGAGCTGAACTGAACGTATCACTGCGGGGGTTTAAAAATCTCCCTAGAAATAAAGCCAGGTTTCAGAGATATGAGAGATAGATCCTAGTCACTTGCTAACTGCATTTCCTCTGTCTACAAGGTTTACTCTTGCTTTTAAGCTGTGTCGGTATATACATCGGTTTGTTGTTTTTTATCATTTAAATACAAAGATCCATATTAATAAGCATATTACTGTCAAGGCTAATTACCCTGCCTGTCTAGAGTGCTGCTTCTCCAGCCAAGAACAAAGGCACCAAGCAACACGTGACTGGCAAGGGCCACCATTAAAGAGACTGCTCATCTCGGATTACAAGCCCTATTAGATGTTCAGACGTCGCACAGTCTTTCTCAGTGAGGATTGCAGAGAATGGGTTCCATCCAGTCACATCTTAATTTACTTGTCGGAAGTAACATTAGAACCTGTTAAATTAGGGTCATTAGAGCTGTTTCAAAAGTTACTGCCTCGCCCCATTTGTGTGCAAGTAGTAGGGTCGATTCACACTTAATACAATCTAGAGAGCTATTGTGTTGTAGCCAAGGTCCAAAAAGAGCATTTTCTTATCCTTATGGGAGTCAACTGACACCTGTTGGATCCTTGGGTCCACTATATGACTGGGGCTTGTTGCATTGTGAGGCCATTCTGTGCCCCAAATCCCAGTTTGAGCGGCATGTCTACTCTGGGTTTTCGGGCTGGCACCTTGGGTGCAAAGGGGGTGGGGAGAGGGTCAGGTAGCAGGCAATATCTTCTGTTTTGAGTGGTGCAGAATCATAATGGAGCTCTTGGCCCATATTCACAAGGGATCGTGTTTCTCTTTGCCCATGTCATAAACATTTTTTATATACAGATACAGGCATGGGATCTGTTATCCAGAATACTGAGGACCTTGAATTTTCCGGATAACGGATCTTTTTATAATTTGGATCTTCATACTTTAAAGGAGCAGTAACAGCAAAAACTGAAAGTGTATGAAAGTAATTAAAATATAATGTACTGTTTCTCTGCACTGGTAAAAGTTGCGTGTTTGCTTCAGAAAGACTACTATAGTTTATAGGAAAAAATGCTGTGTAGCCATGGAGGCAGCCATTCATGCTGCTGGGAAAAAAGGCAAAAAGGCACAGGTTACACAGTGGATAACAGATAAAACACCATTGTATTGGACAGGGCTTATCTGTTATGTGCTATGTCACCTGTGCCTTTTTTCCAGCAGCTGGAATGCCTGCCCCTTTGGCTACACAGCAGCTTGTTTATATTAACAATAGTAGTGTTTCTGAATAAAATACACAGCATTTACCAGTGCATGCTGGTATATATTATATGTTAATTACTTTAAAACGATTTTATTTGTTTGGTGTTACTGTTCCTTTAAGTCTACTAGAAAATCATCATAAACTCAATAGGTTGGTTTTGCTTCCAATAAGGATTAATTATATCTTAGTTGGGATCAAGTACAGGATACTGTTTTATTATTATTAATACAGAGAAAAAGAGAAAACATTTGGATGAAATGGAGTCTATGGAGCTTTTCTGGATAACTGGTTTCCAGATAATGGATCCCATACCTGTATTAAAAAAGCCAAGCTAAATCCTTATAAGTTCCATTGCCAAATACTCTGTATTACTGCTGTTCCAGGATCCCAGGGCCAAGTTATTTTGCCCCTGTATCATCTGTCATGACGCTGAGTACTGAGCCCTTATCTGTTCTAAACGTTTTGCTCATCCACCGTAACTAAAGAAGCTGCGTGGCGATAAGTAAATATTTTGCTTTTACTTTCAAAAAACAAGTTGTGAGATGAAAATAGTTTAGAAGGAAGTGTGTGCAGCAAGCAGCTTGTTGTAAAGGTGTTTCCCGTGTTTGTGTGACTCAGTTTCTATGTGTGTGTGCAAGGGAAATCGGCCAACAGTGAAGTTGAATGGATTAAATTATGTTGCAGTAATAAAGTAGAACCCCCATTTTTACGTTTTTTTAGGGGACCAGAAAAAAATGGTGTAAAGTCCAGGAAAATGTGAAATCAGGGAAGTGTATTATGCATATTATATATATGTGGGACCGAAAAACAACAATGTAAAATGAGGGAAAACTTAAAATCAGGGGATGAATATGTGTGGGTTTCCCTCTGAATATGTGTGAGTTTTCACTGTAGAATAAATGATATAATGTGTGCACATGGATCAGACGGAGCATCTGAAATTTTTATATTGACTATCAAGGGATTTTCTTACAACTGAGGGGTAAGTTGTGGAGAAGTGAAGAGGGAAACCCACACATATTAATGTCAGTCTTTCTCTCTCGACTAATGGTGGCCTTACAAGTAGAGAGCCGCTTGTTTGGCAATTTCTCCCGAAAATAGCAGCATGTGCCCTGGCCCTTATGCACCTCTTCAATTGATCTCCTTGGGCCCTCTGATAATTTAAATGGTTCAAACAAATATCAGATTTGTCAGTCACCAAACATAGTTTGCCAGGACATTTCTAACATGTACCTCCAGCTCCATTTACTGGAACTCCTGACTCCGCATGTGATTGTTTATCGACATTGTGAGTTATTAGTTCAGGCAGGTTGAGTTTGTCTGTTTATGTGTAAGATCAGATCACGTTGTTATGAATAATTAGACAGAAAGACAAGTACAGGTATGGCACCTGTTATGCTTGGGACCTGAGGTTTTCCGGATAAGGGATTGTTCAGTAATTTGGATCTTCATACCTTAAATCTATTTGAAAAATCATGTTAATGTTAAATAAACTCAATAGGTTGGTTTTTCCTTCAAACGGATAATTATATGATAACATGGTAAGTTATACTGTATCTTCATTGGGATCAAGTACAAGGTACTGTTTTAATACTACAGAGAAAAAGGAAATAATTTTAAAAACGTTGGATTATTTGAATAAAATAATATAGAAGAAGATTCGGTTAGCAGTCGGGGGCTGAAATCTGTCTGTGGATTTCGGCAGGCTGAAAGGGAACATAGATCCCCCACACCGGCCATGCTCTATTTTTATGTCATATATTATACATAAATTATTAGGTATTTTTGATAGAAGAGATCAAATATCAGATTTTGAAAATCTTCCTTTCTGTACAGAAAACTACTTGCATATAAAATCTGTACTTGGCATTTCCGTGTCCAGTGACTGATGCTCCCTGTCCGCCACCCCATATCAATCACTCAGTGAGGTCTCTGACACGTTTCCCACACATCCCAAGGCTGCCTTTCATCTTGCACCTTTTTTGTAGAAAAGAGACTCTAATAGTTTCCTTTCTAAAATTCTCCCTTTGGCAAAGTAGTAGTTTTTCTGTGCGGCTTGAAAGGAGAATACTGCCTCTGTTTGGAGAATAAGTAATAATTCCCACAATGACTCCATTTAGGCGTCTTTCTATATAATTTAGCATAAAATATAAGACTATTTTTTTTTCATGTGTCACTTTGCCTGGGAAAAAATATTTTGCCCTCAAATAACCGATTCCAGTACAAACAAAATCTAACAAAATAACTGCCTTTTGCACAAATCCTGCATATAGAGAGACATGATGTCTGGTGATTTTAATAGAGTGAGCTCTAATACATCTTCTAGGCAAAAGGAGCCCCCCCCCCTATAAGATATATTGGATCATTCATCTGAGACCCAACTCCTGAATGAAGACAGAATGTAGAGAAACAGATGTTGAGAGAGGAATAGTGAAGGTAAACTTGATTATTTCAAGATTATTTTTGATTGTATTTCGAAAGTTTCTCATTTCAGTATGCTGAAGCTTAATATTACATTTTCATTTTCGTGATAGTTCACCTTTAAAGGAGAAGGAAATTCCCTGGGCGCAAAAACCCTCCCCCCTGGCCTACCTGTCCCGCCGGGCAAATGCCCCTAACTTGTTACTCACCCCTCTGCGCAGGTCCTGTCCATGGAGTTCACAGGCGCCATCTTCTCCCAAGCCGTCTTCTTCCTCCTTTGACCGGAGTTTTTGGCGGATGGAGCATTTACCGATACGGATCTACTGCACATGCGCCAAAAGTCACAAAGTTTTCCGATTTCACTTCGTGACATTCAGTGCATACGCAGTAGATCTGTACCGGTAAATGGTCCTACTGCGCATGCGCCAGAAGATGCAGATTAATCCAGGAAGAAGACCGCTTGGGAGAAGATGGCGCCTGTGAACTCCGTGGACAGGACATGCTCAGAGAGGTAAGTAACAAGTTAGGGCCATTTGCCCGGGGGGGACAGGTAAGCCAGGGTGGAGGAGGGAGGGGGGCAACACGGGAGGGGGGAGGGATTTTTGCGCCCAGGGGCCCAGTAGTAGCACCCACCATTCCAACTCCGATGCCAGTAATCTCCAGAAACTCAACATTTGCATAAAGCAACATACTGTGTTAGTGAGGGACATAAAATATTGAAATGTAGGAACAAAGCCCTGAAATATGGAGCAAAGCCATTCTAGCAATCGTACATTTCTTTGGAAGCTGTTTTCTCACATAAAGTTAAAAAACAAATGGTAACACGTAGTTTTGTATGAAGAAACCCCTCTGTCCAGGTTTATTAACCATGCATGGCACAGGTATTGTTCTATGTATATATTTCTACTAATGTGTACAGCACCTCTATTTACAATTCACCCTTGTGCTGGGAAGAACATAAAAGAGTTACAGTAGTTTATGACAGATACTCCTCCTAGTATAATACACGTGACAGTGGGCATACACTGGCCAACAAAACAGTCTGATCAGCTCAGTGGCGCCCAACACAAGGTGGCCAAATTGGGATAGAACCGCCCACAAGTGGATCTTCAGGTATATGGCAGCTTAATTGGGATGTTTTCAGTAGGAAGAAGCGACGGTTAACAGTGTTTTGACTCTAAGAGCATGACATGAAACCATCACCTTAGATTCAGTCACTGTGAATGCCCTAAAACTAATTTTAAAAAGGCCCACAACTTTGTTACCCTTTCCCTATATGCACGCCTACCATTTCATCCATAGTTTTAATAAAGTCTGTGGAGTTCCTTTAAATCCATATACATCATGCTGCATTTCCAGTGGCATCTCCGGTATTGTACGTCATGTCAGTGTTAATTTAGCACCATAGCTGACCTGTTACATCCACTGAATATGGAAAGGGGTAAAACACCCACATTAAAAAAAAAATGAACAAACAGAACAAAAAAAACAATAATTATCTTGGCAAGAGGGAGAAAGAGAGCAGAATGCAGACTTGGTGCAGTACAGTCCAGGGACTGGTCCAATTGACATTTTGGAGTCAGGAAGGAACTTTTTCCCCCTCTGAGGCAAATTGGAGAGGCTTCAGATGGGGTTTTCCTCTGGATCAACTGGCAGTTAGGCAGGTTATATATAGACTTAAATGGCTAAACTTGATGGACATGTGTCTTTTTTACAGCCTAATTTACTATGTCAAGTGAGATCCACAACAGGAAAATTTGCAAGCATGCTTGGATTTAGCCATAATTGCCCATTCTAATATCAAGGGATAGTGTTATTAGATGCTGCATTTACAGTTCATCCATTATTATATTCTATCACTACAAGCCAATTAGAATATAGCATTTACAGATGTGAGGTTGCTGACCTGGGTCTGGGTACAGATATACTGACCTGCCGCTCTTCTTTATTTATACCATCTTAACTGTAGGGCTTACGATCATTGGTTCACATACAATATTACCCCGACCCTACATCATTGATGCTTTCCTTTACTCCTGTAAGAAATTTCTCTGATCCAATGATTTCTTGCACAAAGCTTTATGTCTAATACCATGACTGTAGCCACACACTCTGGACCCCCCCCCAAAAAAAAAGTTGTTTTCCCTCAGTTCTCCTCAGTGCTGCTTCTTAAGTGCAGCCAGCTCACATTTTGGTTCATGTTTTTGTTGCTGGGCAGTGACTATGGGCTCCATTCTCTATCTCCTGTCATGGGTGGCTTCCTTGCCTGTACTCAGGGCAGCCATCAGGGGTGGACAGGGGGGAGAGTTGTAGGGGGCCCCGAGGGTAAGGGGGGCCCCGGCCATGCCACACTTACTTGATTAGCTGGACCCCCCATCTTTCTGAGAGCTGCTGACTTCGGAAAGGCATGGATGTTTAAGGGGCCCTGGCCACCAATTTTCTTATAATGTAGGGGGGGTCCTAGCCACCAATATTTTTTAATGGGGGGCCCTGGCCACAAATGTTTTTTTTTATATGGGGGGCCCTGACCACCGATATCTTTTTATTTTTTTTATTAACATGTGGGAACCCTAGCCACCAATATTTTTTGTTTTTTTTACTGTGGGGTGGGGAGGGCGGACCTGTAGGTGGGGCTTGCGGTGGGCGCAGCCCAGGGGGCCCAGGAAATGTTGTCGTATGGGGCCCTGTGATTTCTGATGGCGGTCCTGCCTGTACTGTTATATTATTTTGGGTTCTGGATGGGCAATTTGCCACTAGAATAATGTCCTGCCAGTGTCTTCATGGGGGAATGCTTGTACTAGTGTATTAAACGAAAAAAGTTAGGTTCAGAGCTTCAAAGGTCAAAATATGATTCATACTTGTATCATCTTGCTACAAAGCTCTCCACAGCTCCACTTCTCCATAGCGAAAATCAGCGAAATAGTTTCCTAAATAGTTCCCAGTAAATCATCTCCTCTTACCCCGTATAAAAGTCTTTTATCTATTGGCTATAAGACTTCTGACTTGACTAACATTTCACCATTCACTTTCTTCTGAACCAAGCTGTCTGTCTGCACCTCTTCCTTTTATTCTGCCTATTTCCTAAATTCTCTAGACTGTAAGCTCTTGCATGCAGGGGCCACTAATTGAGTTTGGTCAACGAGATAAATGAGTTTACACTTATATGTTGCAGCTCTAGGGAAATTGATTGAATAAAAAACATTATGGCAAGATCTGGCATACCTTCAACCAGCTCGCAAATAAAGCACATGAAGGGGCAAATTTGACACAAAAAAAGCTTTCAGCTTTCCATTCCATCCTATGGGATTTTTATCAAATAGTGATAAAATACACTTCTAAAAATGCCATAGGAATGAATAGAAAGTGGGGGAGTTTTTCTGTCCCCCTAACCTTTTTTAGCCATGAGCCACATTTAAATGTAAAAAGACTTGGGGAGCAACATAAGCATGAAAAAGTTCCAGGGGGTGCCAATTATGGCCAGTGATTTGCTATTGGAAGCGCCTATGTCGACTGGTAGCATACAGGAGGTTCTGTTTCACAGTACACCGGGTTTTATGCAACCAAAACTTGGCTCCAGACCTGTAATTTAAAAATAAGCACTGAGGCCACTTGGAGCAACATCCAAGGGGTTGGTGAGCAACATGTTACTCATGAGCTACTGGTTGATGGGTCATAGGACTGATAAAAAATCTGATGTGTAAGCAACATGGAAAATGTCCAATTGGACACAACACGACACGTTGAATGGAAACGCTGCATCTTTATTCAATGAGACAAAAACAGATGTTGTTAGACTTCTTTTTCTCATTGAAATATATTGACAGTCAGATGTAAACGCATGAAGAAAAGACTTCTAGGGGGATCAGAGTTTGTAGAAACAAGAGGCTGGCACACGGAGCGAATTAAACCGGTGTCCTACCCCTGGTGTGTTTATTGACGCAATAAACACACCAGGGGTAGGACCCCGGTTTAATTCGCTCCGTGTGACAGCCTCTTGTTTCTTCATATTGGACCATTGGGAGTGACGATCCCTTAGGCTTTGGGCACCAGCGGTATTCGTTTTAAGGGCCTGAGTGTGCGTGTGATTTCCCTGAACTGTTGGATCAGAGTTTGTAGCATCCTACAAAATCTATGCTGTTGTGTGGCGTGATCAGATAAAATCTGACCCGCAAAACCTACTAAAAAGCCTTCTTGGTGTTTACCCTAAGTGTATCTAAAGGTCTATAAAATGGCAAATTATTGGTGACAGATTACAACAGGTGGGAAGTTTTCTTTAGGTCTAGTAACCCATGGCAACCAGTCCTACAAGTAGGAACTTTCTGAAAGCAGGTATTGCAGATTCGGGAGTTTAGCTTTTTGCTGCTGTATGGAAAGAAGCAATGCTGGCCGTCAGGCTGCTTACCAGGGAACAGTGAGACCTGTTAGTAGGTGACTAAGATTAGAGATGACTGAAGAAGGCCCTGCAAACTGATCTCTGACAGAAATAGTTCAGCTGTAGGCTATGCAGCAGCCCAGTCTTTCTCTTTCCTGTACTTGGAAGGCAAACATGGAAGAATATTTTGCATGATCAGCAGACTGGCTAATTGTGAACACGAAGAGGAATCTGCGGAGCATTGAATTACACAGTCTGAGACAGTGCAGCTGTTACACTTCTTTGGCCCATTTTGTTCCCGTTGCAATCTGCTGGCACTTTATGTTTGCCAAAATATTATTGCTCGCACAGTTATTTGTACAATGGAATTCATAGGCTTTTTTTCATTGCTTGTTGTGAGGACAAATATAATTGGGCGGACTTAATTCTCTATGCACAAATACTTGCCAGAGGATATGGAAGTATCCTGCACTTGTTGCAAGCTGAGAAGCCTCAGAAGAGACCAATTTCTTTCTTTAGGGAGAATCAAGGTCATGAGAAAGGGTAGGCCTGGACGGGTAAAAACCAATGAGTGTTATTAGAATACATGCTTCAGCACTATAAAAAGCTATCCTAGGCCTTTAACAAGTCAGACATGACTCTATAGTTGTCACACCCTTCTCTTTTGTATGCACTTTCTATTAAAATTGTGGGTTTGTTCTTCTTTAGGGCCACTCAAGTGAATAGAGAAACGTTTCCAAATGTTTTTGGCACACCCTCCACTTCGCCCTTTAGGGGCAGATTTACTAAAGGGTGAAGTGGCCATCGCTAGCGAAAAATAGCCATCCGCATGGAGATCGCCAATTTACGTGTAAAGGACAATTCACTAGAGAAAGTGACCGTCGCTAACACAGTTTCACAACCTTTTTCACTATAAAACCCATATATTCTGTAATAGAACCATTTATTAGCCCACGTGTCCCTTGCCAGGTCTGCAGCTTCCGCCAGCCTCTTGTATAAGTTGTTGGGGTGAAGCTGGGAAGTTATGGATTTTGAGTTGCTTTGGACCACAGGGCCCCCATTTAAATTTCAAAATGTTTTTAAAATCAAAGAGCTGTTGTTAAAGAATTAGAATTGTTGATGTCTTTCCTTATTCTCTAGGTTATTCCTTAGCCGGTTGTTAATGTTTTGATGAATTTGGATGTGTTGAGTAACAGAAAGGTGGGGCTTAGCGCAACCTTGTCACAAACTAGGTTTTTAAAGGGGTTGTTCACCTTTAAATTAACTTGTAGTATGGTGTAGAGAGTGATATTAAGAGACAATTTGCAATTGGTTTTTGTTTTTTATTATTTGTGGTATTTGAGTCATTTACCTTTTTATTCAGCAGCTCTCCAGTTCGCACTTTCTGCAATCTGGTCGCTAGTGTACAAATTACCTTAGCAACCATGCATTGATTTGAATAAGAGACTGGAATATGAATAGGAGAGGCCTGGATAGAAAGATGAGTAACAAAAAGTAGCAATAACAATACATGTGTAGCCTTACAGAGCATTTGTTTTTTTAGATGGGGTCAGTGACCCCCCATTTGAAAGCTGGGAACAGTAAAATGAAGAAGTCAAATCATTCAAAAATTATTAAAGATAAAATTAAGATGAATTGAACATTTGCTTAGAATTAGCCACTCTATAACATACTGAAACTTAACTTAAAGGTGAATACCTAAGTTTGAGAATTCCAAAAGTTTGGAAAGTCTTGCAGTATCAGGTGGAAATGTTGCTTTAGGTCTAGTAACCCATGGCAACCAGCCCTGCAGAAAACCAAAGCGACACCAGACACTAAATTATGAGCCCAAGATATCTTTTTGTTCCCCTAGTAAATATCTGTTGGTGTCCAGTGTTTATTGAAATGGCTAAACTGTTCCCCTCAATGTATGGTATGATTTAAACATTACAGTCCTGGAAAATTAGATTCTTTCCATTGCTGCATCAGTAGAATTTGTGTGGCTGGACACAGGCAGTGTGATTGCTTGGCAGGAGCCAAATCTTTATAAGAAGTGCTCTATACACCCAAGTTATTTTTTGTTTCCTTAAAAACAATAGGAGGTTTATTAAGTGCCTCTGGGAATGATAAGCATGGTTTAGGAAATTACTGTACACTGGAAATGGATGTGGCTTATTGCAGTGTACACAGGGCACCACATTTTATGCCCATTCTTGGGCTAAACAGAGGTTTTATAAGCAATAGCATGGGTGTAGCTAATCGCTTCTGTAATGCCTGACTTGCTTTTAGAAGATATATATATATCTTAAATCCCCTATTAATGGGGTTGTTCACCACCTTTGAGTTAACTTTTAGTATGATGTAGAGCATTGATCCCCAACTTTTTGAACCCATGAGCAATATTCAGACAAAATAGGAGTTGGGGAGCAACACAAGCATGACAAATGTTCTTGGGTGCCAAATAAGTGCTGTGATTGGCTATTTAGTAGCCCCGATGTGGATTGTCAACCTACATTGAGGCTCTGTTTGACAGTGCACCAGGTTTTTATACAACCAAAACTTGTCTCCAAGCCTGGAATTAAAAATAAACACCTGCTTTGAGGCCACTGGGAGCAACATCCAAGGGTTTGGTGAGTAACATGTTGCTCACAAACTACTGGTTGGGGATCACTGATGTAGAGAGTTATATTCTGATTTGAAAAATTAGTAATAAAAAGCAGTAATAGCAATACACTTGTAGCTTTACAGAGCATTTGTTTTTGTCTTAAGATGGGGTCAGTGACCGCCATTTGAAAGCTGGAAAAAGTCAGAAGAAGGGAAATAATTAAAAAAACTATAGAAACTGAATAATGAAGACCAATTGAAAAGTTGCTTAGAATTGGCCATTCTATAATATAATAAAGGTTAACTTAAAAGTGAACCACCCCTTTAAAGTTCAGCAATACATACCAGGCTTTATACACAGCTCAGTTTGTGGTTTCATAGACAAAGCATGGATTGTATGCACTAATATGCATTTTGCCACCAACACTATTGTAATTGTTAATAGTTTTCCCAACAATTGATTTGCTGTTTCCTAACCTACGCTTATTAGTTATGTCAGAGCAAATTTATCTGAGGCAGTTAGTGGATCAGCATATATTCCGGGCATGCCTTTACGTGGAACACAATCTTATTGCTCCATTTCAAATGATATATTTTCATATTTGATCAGGTAAACTTTTTATTAATTTTGTTAATTTTTTTTGGTTTTGCGTGTAAAAAAAATTTGGGGGTTGGATTTAGGAGAGTAAATCTGCCCACACCATTCTATGATTCTGACCCATTGGGAAATTAGGCAGGTCAGAGTGTGAGGGTAGAAAACTGGCTCTGAAAATTATTTGTCCCATGTGTCAGACCCAGAGCTGTACAGCCTGGCTAAAATTGCCAACTGAAGAGCTGCTAAATAACTAAAAAAAAACCAAATATTTAAAAAATAAAAACCAACTGCAAATTGCAAGTTAATTTAAAGGACCAGTAACATCAATTTTATTTATTTATTTTTTATTTTTTTTGTTAGTATAGAAAAAAAAAAACCTACAAGGACAATTAAACTTTTAAATCGCTAAGTCTTTATTAAGAAATAACTTACCGAAACTCCGCTTGCGCTCCTCTTCAGAAAAGGCGATTCATTGTGCGGTGCTCGATTTCTCCTCCCTGCTTTCCTTATAGGAGAAAGCCTGGGAGGAGAAATCGAGCACCACATGATGGATCGTCGCCGTGTCGTCTTTTCTGAAGAGGAGCGTAAAAAAAAAAAAAATCACTAAAGGGGTGGTTCACCTTTACGTTAACTTTTAGGGGCAAATTTACTTATATTTGAAGTTGCGCCTGTGTTGGCTTCGCTGCACTTCGCCAGACGAAGTTTCGCCAGGGCGCTGCTAATTCGATAAAATCCGAAGTTGCGCTCAGGTAGGCAAAAGGTAGCGAAGTTGCGTTAGCGTTAATTCGTCAAGCAAAGCATCGCTACAATGGATGTATGTGTAGCAGCAAATACATTACACTACACAAGCCTGGGAAAGCTTCATAAAATAAAATAGACTTGTTATTTTGCCCTATACATGTGCCCACTGTATAGTTTAGGTGCCATATGTTAGGAAATGTAGGGGGGAAGGAGGGTACCCCCAAAAAAATGTATGATCTTTTTCAGCCTATAACCCTTAAAAAAGTAAAAGACGCCAGCGTTTTTTGGGACTTAAAAAAAAATTCCAGCTTTTTTTGAAGCAATCCCTATCTATTCTTTTGCACTTCGCCTGGTCTGAGGTGCGAAGTCAAGTCTGGCACAAGAGTTAACTTCACGAAAATCCGCAAGTTAGTGAATTAGTGTAGTTACGTCCCTTTCGCCATAGTGCAACTTCGCCTGGTGTAAGGGTGCGAAGTAGCGCTAAAGTAGGTCCACTTCGCAAGCGAATTTACACCAGTGCCTGTTAGTAAATCGGCAAAGTAACAAAATGACGTCACACTGGCGAGTTTTTGCTAGCGTTCACCCTTATTATGTTATAGAATGGCTACTTCTAAACAATTGGTCTTCATCATTTATTTATCATTATTAAATTATTTGCCTTATTCTTCTGACCCATCCAAGCTTTCAAATGGGGTCACTGACCCTGTCTAAAAAACAAATGCTCTGTAAAGCTGGCCATAGACGCAAAGATCTGATCGTACGAATAGAGGATTCGTACGATTTTCAGAACGTGTGTGGAGAGTCCCGACATTTTTGTCCGGCGGAGATCGGTCGTTTGGTTGATCGGACAGGTTAGAAAATTTCTGTCGGCTGCCGATAATATCTCTGCGTGTATTGCCGATCGTACGATTTTCAGTGGGAGACTGTCACCAGCTTTGGTTGGACATAGATATCGTACGATTGCTGTCAGGGGCAGAACATTGCTGATCTGTTCTTTAACTAATCTGACTGGTAAGACTTTGATCTGAATGGTTAGTGGCGGGTCGGGAGATGGGAAAGTCCGATCGTACGATGGTTCGTACGATCGGATCTTTGCATCTATGGCCAGCTTAAGGCTACACATTTATTATTACTCCTTTCTATTCCTTCTCTTCAGGCCCTCTCCTATTCATATTCCAGTCTCTTGTTTACATCAGTTCATGGTTGCTTGGGTAATTTGGCCCCTAGCAACCAGATTGCTTAAATTGCAAACTGGAGAGCTGCTGATTAAAAAGCTAAATAACTCAAAAACCACAAATAATAAAAAATGAAAACCAATTGCAAATTGTCTCAGAATATTACTCTCTACACCATACTAAAAGTTAATTTAAAGGTGCCCAACCCCTTGAAGAGATGGCAGTGCCCGCAGTTGGGTGGATACCAAGGTGGCATAAGATGCCATGCAAGGAGTTTGCACTTGAACCCAAATGAAATGTTATACTAAATACATTAACATTCTATCATCAGTGACATCAGATCTGTCTCATACCATTACTCATACAGTACGTGTTCCTTCTCTTCCAGGTGGCCTGTTGCTGTGGGTCTGCAGCCTGCGCCCTCTGCTGTTCTTTCTGCCCCAGAATAAAGCAGTCTACAGCTACCCGTCTCATGTACGCCTTCTTCTTCATTCTAGTGACAGTCACCTGCGCCTTCATGATGTCCCCAACTGTGGCAGATTTCATGAAAGATAACGTGAGTTCCTTGTTACAGTTTTATGCAGCTGTGCAAAAGAGAAATGGAGAATCTAAAGCAATGGACGTCATATTGGTGAAAAATGCTGCAGTCTCAGCACATTTGCTTTATAAACGTTAACGCCTACATTCACAACCCCCTAGAGCAGGGGTCCCCAACCTTTTTTTTTTACCCGTGAGCCACATTCAAATGTAAATAGAGTTGAGGCACAACACAAGCATGAAAAACGTCTCTGGGGATGACAAATAAAGGCTGTGGTTGGCTATTTGGTAGCCCCTATGTGGACTTATGCAACTAAAACTTGCCTCCAAGCCTGGAATGTAAAAATAAGCACCTACTTTGAGGCCACTGGAAGCAACATCCAAGGGATTGATGAGCAACATGTTGCTGACGGGCCACTGGTTGGGGATCACTGCACTAGGATATGCTTCTATTGTAGTGAATACGCAAGCATGGTGGGCTACTTGCAACACAGGTTGTTAGCAACTGTTAACATTAAGACTATAGCTAGGTTATCTCCTACTGGAAATTATAACTCTCAGAATCCTTAGCTGTCCCAGTATAGTAGTTGTATTGCAGGTTATAAGAAATGAAGCGATAAGAATACCCTTTCTATTCTTCTCTGTATTAAAATGTTTTTTTGCTTCTCTTTAATCAATCTTCCAACCAAAACTACCCTCAAGGTTATTGCTTTTAGACATCCCATTTGAACTTCCCTGTGCTGCCATAGTTTTATTGTCTGTTTTCCTCTCATTGTTAATGCCTGTGGCAGGTAATTTTGGGCTGACCCTTATTTGAGCAGACTCCACCCTAGGATAGTACTCTGCCCTTGAAGGAGAGGTGAAAAACAAAGTTGTATTTATTGTCCACAAAGGGGAGAGTTACTTACAAGAATCGGACCTCTATATGTCTTTCCCTTTAGCTGTAATCCAAGATCCGAGTAAACATTTTTGCTAAACCGCTCGTGACATTATAGCGGTTTAGGTGGGGTGCAATCAAGCAACAGTTTAAGATAGGTAATAAAAACTACCTTTCCTTCTCCTTTAATGCATGACTTTTGTCATAGGTTTATATCACCATAGAATGTTTGGGACAGGCCATATGCAAGTTTGTGTCCAGCCAGGCTGATACTATTACAGCTTAGGCAAAGCTTAATGTCAGGATCTTAATTGATCTAATAAAGCCATATATCTTATTGTCATCCATTTTGTCCTTTCTTATGGCTTTAACTCTGTATGTAAAAGTGTGACTATCATGAAAATGTAATATAGGCCATATCTCGCTGAAATACCGCTATATGTCTGTTACTCTTCAGTATCCCCCTTTCATGTGTCTCTATATATGCAGCTTTGTGTTGGAGTCGGTTATTTTGTTCGTTAGCTCTAGTACATTATCAAGGCAATAAGCGCACACGCCTGTATTTAATATAACTATCAATAAAATCTGACCAGGATTCCTGCATGAATAGAGAGAGAGAGATTACCGAGAGGGGGGATATATTGAAGAATAACTTGACTATTTCAGAAACGGTACATAATTCTGCATTGATCCGATTTAGAAGGTTTTTTCATTTTAATAACAGGGAGGACATATTAAATTTAAATTTTCCAGTACGAGTCTTGCGGTGAATAATTCACCTGCTTTCAGTCCAGGCAACAAACACTCTTTTCTCTGTTCAGAGATGGAAACACTGGTGAGGATGTGGTGAGAGACGAGACTGGGAGATGCACGGCAGCTTATCCTCGTGTGACCTGAGCAGATCAATACCTGCCACTTATACACCAATGTATCCGTATAGATTTCACTCAATGGCTTGTCACAAGTGAATGTACATAACACAATAACTATGTTTTACAGTATTTTTATGCTGCTAATCCAAAGCCACAATTAATGAAATAATTTATCATCCTTTGTCTGCTTCTTAAAAATGATCCCAGTGCTTCAAGTAAAGTAAATGAACCTGCTGGAAGGTTACGGTCTGGCTGAATAACGAGCACAGGGGATATAAAAGGGCAGCAAAGAATGTGAAGGGAAAGAGACCCTCCCTGCACACCATATGTGGGGGGGGAGCCATTTCCATAGGACAGTGATCCCTAACCAGTGGCTTGTGTGCAACATGCTGCTCACCATCCCATTGGATGTTGCTCCCAGTGGCCTCAAAGCAGGTGATTCTTTTTTGAATTATAGGTTTGGAGGCAAGTTTTGGTTGCATAAAAACCAGGTGTACTGCCAAACAGAGTCTCCTGTAGCCTGCCACATAGGGGCTACCAAATAGCCAATCAAAGCCTTTATTTGTCATTTTTCATGCTGGTGTTGCTCTCCAACTCTTTTTACATCTGAATGTGACTCACAAGTAAAAAAAAGTTGGGGACCCCTGCTATAGGAAATAGTTTCCTAACTCAATCTTTCTGATCCGCCACCTTGCACTTCTCTGGGTAGTTAGTCAATGATCACCTTTTTTGGGAAAGTGTTATGTTCCCTTCCTGTCTGTTGAATGTGATTTAGTGACGTTATCCTATCATTCTGTCCGGCAGATTCCTTTTCATAAAGATATATGTGAGCGCATCCAGGCCGGCGTGGAATGTGAGAAGCTAGTGGGATACTCTGCTGTGTACCGTGTCTGCTTTGGGATGGCCTGCTTCTTCTTCATCCTCTTCATCTTAACGCTGTTTATTAGGAACAGCAGGAGCTGGCGAGCCTACATTCATAATGGGTAAGTACTCTGTCTCCTCTCTGTGGGAGGCTGGAGTCTGCATGTAGCGCTGCCATTTTCATCTTAAAGGAAACTAGCCCTTAAAGGGTATACAGGTATGAGATCCATTATCCAGAAACCAGTTATCCAGAAAGCTCTGAATTACAGAAGGGCCTTCTCCCATAGACTCCATTTTATCCAAATAATCCACATTTTTAAAAATGATTTCCTTTTTCTCTGTAATAATAAAACAATAGTTTGTACTTGATCCCAACTAAGATATAATTAATCCTTATTGGAAGTAAAATCAGTCTATTGGGTTTATTTAATGTTTACATCATTTTCTAGTAGATCCAAATGATGGAAAGATCCATTATCTGGAAAACCCCTGGTCCCTAGCATTCTGGATCACAGGTCCCATACCTGTACTATTTTATTTCCTTCCAAGCTTTAATAGTTATTTTCCAAGGATTAGACTTGATATATTTATATCATTTCAAAGCACAATGATTGTGTTTACTGTGCTAGTGGGCACAAGTGAGAGGCATAGGAATTATGAAAAGACCATCTCCCATAGACTATTTTATCCAAATAATCCAGATTTTTAATAATAATTTTGTTTTGCTCTGTAATAATAAAACAGTACCTTATACTTTATCCCAACTAAGATATAATTAATCCTTGTTGAAAGTAAAACCATCCTATTGGTTTAATTCATGTTTAAATGAATTTCTAGTAGACTTAAAGTATGAAGATCCAAATTATGGAAAGATCCATTATCCGGAAAACCCCAGGTCCTGAGCATCCTGGATAACAGGTCCCATACCTGTATCATCATGATTTTGACCATATTATTATACCAAAACCTGTATGTAATTAAGTGTATATTTAGGAAAATAAATCCTCTGTTATATTTATTTTAGAAATGTTTATCAAGTATAGGAGCTTTTGTGACAGATATTTAATAACATGGGGTTGCTTCCTGCACAAAGATGAACAGCATTGTGTAAATGACTGGAGGGACCTAAACACTTCCGTATCCAGGCAGTCTGTATGAAGCAGCTTTGCCCCACTGTGATTTGGCTAATGGCCAACAGGTTGCCTTGACTATTAATGCCACTTGTTGGTGAAAAGCAATGGTCACGCATCCCTTTTCATCTGTTACTGATACTATTGAATCCTATTAAATGCACACAGAGATGTCCCACAGGGAGCTTGGTGAGTATTTTGGCTCATAGTTCCACCTGTTGCCATTACATGTGTGCCCAGTTGGCTTTCCATTCAGTAGAATCATAATAACAGGCAGACAGAGCTGTACACCGATGTTTTCCTCCAGATGGAATCACCCAATGGGGTATATTTATAAATGAGTGAAGTTAGAGATCACCATAGTCCTCTAGAGTGAAATTCCACCACTCTCCATTCATTTCTATGGGATTTTGAAAGGTGTATTTATCAAAGGATGAAGTTTCACTTGATAAATACTCTTTTAAAAATCTCAGAGAAATGAATGGAGAGTGGTGGAATTTTGCACTAGTGGACTGTGGTGATCTCTAACTTCACTCTTTTTGATAAATATACCCCAATGTGTTATATCCCTAACCCTGTAAGTGCCATTAAGCCTGCAGGACAGATAGAGAAGAGGCTTCTGCTGGTACTTGGCACTTACAGAGTTAAGTGAATTGAGTCGAGTCTCGGCGCTGATTCGTACAGCCGCCTGGCTTTGGAAATGTTCAGGTATTTCCAGATGTCACAGAGGCACCTGTTTCTAATAAACATAAAATAAATACACACACTGCTAAAATGAAAGTGCATTTTAAATTAAAGTATATTTCATTAGAAATTAACAATGCAGTAAAACATTTACACTCCATCAACATTCCCTGTACTGTAGAACTGATCCATCACCTCTGGCCTATGAGTATATAAGTAAGCCCTGAAATAGTTTATGATGTGTTTGTGTGCCAAAGTGATCTCTCTCTGTGTTTTTAATTTTAGGTTTTGGTTTATCAAATTTGTGGTGCTGATAGCAATGTGCTCCGGAGCATTCTTCATTCCTGACCAAGACACTTTCTTAAACGGTAGGAGTTCCATCGCTGCTCTGATAACTGATTGCGAGCAGAAAACTTTTTGTTTCCAGAATCTGTCATTGAATCCACCATTCCTTGTCTTTTAGTGTGATACTTGGTGATTACTCCTCTTATGGCAACTCGATGGCTGGGGTTGGCATTGTTTATTTATTTATTTTTTGAAATCTATTAGGTTTTATAACATACAAATAAAACAGCAATCCAAACTGCATTGGGTTGTCACCCGTCAAGCAGCACAATTACCTGCAGACAGAGCTGCTTGTTACAAATCACGCATCACAGATCATAGTATCAGGAATACATTTTGCATTCACTGAGTGATGGGGTTGTGTACGGAAAGCATTTTAGGACATCATCAGGAGAACACACACTCCTGCATGCACTCTCCTAACAAAGAAGTATGCAGACTCATCATTAATTATACTCACTTATCCAAAGAGACTGCAGTCACACCTCCGTGCTGCCCACATTTGCTGTTGCATTCTCCCCTTAGTGGCTCATTCCTCAGCCCTCCCTCCTCGGTCCTCAGCCCTCATTACAAAAGCTCTCCATCATCAGCCCTCCTTCCTCAGCTCTTAGCCCTCCCTCCTCAGCTCTCAGCCCTCCCTCTTCAGCTCTCTGCCCTCCCTCCTCAGCTCTCATTACAAAAGCTCTCCATCCTCAGCCCTCCCTCCTCAGCTCTCATTACAAAAGCTCTCCATCCTCAGCCCTCCCTCCTCAGCTCTCAGCGCTCCCTCCTCAGCTCTCATTACAAAAGCTCTCCATCCTCAGCCCTCCTTCCTCAGCTCTCGGCCCTCATTACAAAAGCTCTCCATCCTCAGCCCTCCCTCCTTACCTCTCAGCGCTCCTTCCTCAGCCCTCATTGCTCAGACCTCAGTTTGTAAGCCAGGCTGATAGTTGAGGACGGAGGGCTGAGGACATAGGGCTTTTGTAATGAGGGCTGAGGAGGGTGGGGTGAAGACCAAGGAGGGAGGGCTGAGGAATGAGCCACAAGGGGGGAGATTGCAACAGCAAATGTGGGTGGCACGGAAGTGTGACTGCAGTTTCTTTGGATAAGTTAGTATAATAAGAGACGAGTCTGCATACTTCTTTGTTAGGAGAGTGCATGCAGGAGTGTGTGTTCTCCTGATGATGTCCTAAAATGCTTTCCGTAGGTGTGGGTAGTGGACCCAAGCCCCTATTCCTACCAGCAACTCCAAATTTTGTGAAGTTCATCACAAGAATTTCTGCACAGAAAAGCCAGCCCATATAATATGGTAGAATTTAGCTGAAGGAAACACTACACCTGGGGCAGTTATCATTTAGGCATTTCCCCATAGTCTTCTGTCTCAGAGGGGTGATATAGAGCTGATGAAAAATGCCATAGTGAATTAACCTGTCTCATACTGCAGTTTAACAGGGAGTAAATGCTCTTGTTGCCTCATCCCAATCATCCAGGAATTATTGCTTAATTATTATCCTGTTATAAAAAGTTTTTATTAAATTAGCATATTAAAAATAGTACATATTGGGTCAATTAGGGTCATATTATGGGAACTACAGCAGTTGAGAAATGCAGCCGACTGAGTCGCTGCTCATTATTTCATATGCAAGTAACCAGACTTCGGGCATAAGGGCAATGTTTATCTGTGATATTAGAATTGACAATAAAAGTGACATTATATATAGGAATACAGTGTCCAGTATCTTTATATTTGTTCCTTACTGATGTGGCAGAGTAGCAGATATAAGGAGTGCCCTTCTACATCATCATCTGATTGGGATAAGGCAACAAACATCAAGTACTTCTGTTTAACTGCAGTAACTGCAGTATGAGATGTGCCCCAGTTAACATACTGCTGTGAAACACTGGCAGCCATTTATATTTAAACAGTTATAAATTTGGGGCCGGCATATATGTTCACAATACACTGTTAGAGGGAAAGTGTTCCAGCACATTTCTTCTTCCCTTTATTTTGACTATAGAACACATTATATTTAGTATGCAGTCCTACTGAATGTATTCTCACTCAGTACACGTATTATTTCTGTCTGTCTCCCATATGTGTCAAATATGTTTCCCTGAAGCTATTTTCCGCCGTCCATCCGTGGTTTATTCTTGATTCATGTCTATTCCTGTATATAAATAGAACCAAATGGACTCGGTAATATAACCCCATGTGCTGCATTGTTCCCTGTCTCACTGGAAGAATAGTGATGTATATTATTATTCCCATGCGTTTCATTTAGCACTACAAGTTATATTTGGCACTGAACCCAGAATGGCCCAAACAATTTCATAATTTAAATTTTTTGCACGAGGCACAGGGGGCTTGTGATTGGCTAAAGACCACAAATAACTGACACCAGAATAAAATCAACTTCTCTAATTCATTCTAGTGACATAATCACTAAACCAGTTGTATAAAGCTCGGTGTTTACAGTGGTATCGCCATCAAATAGATTTAGAGGCTAAATACACGCCTTATGTAAAATAGTGTAATTTTGGGGAAAATGGAATCACTAATATAATTATGTGCTATACTTGCAGTGTCAATGCTGACAGTCCGAGCAAGTAAAACCCATCAAATATCTTGAGAAGAATACAGGGGGGGCTGGGCGGGGAGGTAGCTTTAGGTCTGCTAACCCGTAGCAACCAGTCAGTTGTGTGCTTTAAAATACATGGCCAGTAAATGGTATTATTATTACTTTATTATGCAATATTATAATTCACTTGAATGAACATCCGATGAAGTTTAATGTGTTTTGGTTTCTTCCCCCCCCCCCTTTCTAGTTTGGCGCTATGTGGGTGCAGCCTTTGGGTTTCTGTTCCTGCTCATCCAGCTCATGCTATTGGTGGAGTTTGCACATAAATGGAATAAAAACTGGTGAGTTCCTGAATGTCATGCACTTGAACACTGTGCGGCTCTATATCTGCTGTAGGGATGCAGCAAATCCACTATATTGGAATCGGCCGAATCTAGCATATGCAAATTAGGGGTGGGAAGGGGAAATATTTTGCAATTCCCTCCCCGCCCCTAATTTGCGTATGCAAATTCAGATTTCGTTTGGCCAAAACCTGCTGAAAAGGGCCGAATCCTGTATTCGGTGCATCCCTAATCTGCTGAGATATAGATCTGCCATTGAACTAGGTGAATTCTAATGAAATCCTCCCCTCTGCAGATCACTATTCTGCTTCCCACTGATGCAGACAAAGCATTCTGGTAGGGGCTACAGTTGCACATCTGCAGTGCTGCAAAAATAGCTGCGACTGAAGTGAGACACTGACCCCTGCAGCTGCACCTCCTGTGTAATCATTAGCAGCACAACTGGGCAATTTTATAATAAATGTATAATATTTTAAGATAATTTTGACTAAAGATAAAATGGCGTGTAAGATTACATAGTGGGTTCTCATTTGGCATCTGCCTGCTGTGCATATTGCTTTGAAACAGAGAGTATATTCCAGTGTTCATGAGTTCAATTAATACATTATACTTTCTGTCTATTGTTTTAATCACAAAAAAATCTATGGATTCTGTTATTTCTTGGCCAAACAGGGGAATCAAAGCTGCTCCTTGCGTCTTGTAAACTAAATCATTCGATTAGCAGCATAAACCACCTCCCTTCACCCTTTGCTGTGACTGATTTGATTTTAGGAGTACATTATGCAGAGGGGTTATCTGTGCAATGGGAATACTTGTCTCTGGATACTGTATGATAGTTACAGTTACAATGATAGCGTCATGTAGTTCTGACCAGACTGCGGTTGGGAATGGGTATCTCTCCTGTGACTATTCAGTCATGTTAGTAAGAGTTTGCATTACACTTTTTAGAATCCTCTAAAATGTGGAGAGAATAAAATCATGATAAAGTGTTAGAGTTGGCTGGAAGCTTGTCATGTGCTTTCCATTCAGTACTGCAAATACAGCAGGGGCTGCCAGACATGAAATGAATACAAATACCAATGAAGTGCCTGAGCTGGAAACCAAAAAAGAGCTGGTTAACCCTATTCATTCCAAATGTAACCAAGAAAAATGAAAACTATTGGCTGTGATGGTTTCATGGATGCCATGAGCATATGGTTTCATTAAACAAATCATTGAGATGCCGTTGGTTTGCAGTGTGCATCAGGGACCAGAGAGCTGTAGCATCCTTCTACAATTAATATTAGAATGCAAAACTATTTCTGAGATATGCCTCTGCTTTGGCATTTTCTAATTTCTGTTTCTCTTCCCAGGATGTCTGGGACAGCCCACAATAAACTGTGGTACGCAGCATTATCTCTGGTCACTCTTATCCTGTACTCCATTGCTGTGGGTGCTCTTGTCTTACTGGCGGTTTTCTACACTCATCCAGACGGCTGCCAGCTCAACAAGATCTTGCTTGGGGTCAACGGTGGTCTGTGCCTTCTTGTCTCCTTAGTGGCCATCTTGCCTTGTGTACAGAAACGTAAGTGACGTGGGATCTTGAGTCATGCTCAGAGATGTTAATCGTCAATTTCCAATGCAGTGTGCAAAGTGCCACACATGCAAATATGAAATATTTTAGCATTTTCTTTCAGCCATTTTCTCTCTTGTTACAGGTCAGCCATATTCCGGATTGCTGCAGTCGGGCCTTATCAGCTGCTACGTAATGTACTTGACCTTCTCCTCTTTGTCAAGCAAGCCTCCTGAAACCAGTAGGTGTCCCATTTGGCTGTCCTTTTCCAGATGCACATTAAAGGAGAACTATCGCAAAAATAAAAATTTAATATAAACTTCAGCATACTAAAATAAGAAACTTTTAAAATACAATCAATTAAATGTGCTGTACTGCCTACCTAACAGGAATACCTCTAAATTCGCTAGACCCCCAACAGAGAGCGTATCTTGACTGCCCGATCTCTCACTACGACCTAACACTAGCAGTACATGAAATGCCCCCAAATAAAACACCTGGCCCAGACGGGTTTCCGGCTGACCGGTATTTAGCGAAAGCCAAGACCCTAGTCCCACATTTACATGATACTCTAGCTCAGTGATCCCCAACCAGTAGCTCGTGAGGAACATGTTGCTCTCCAACCCCTTTTATGTTTCTCCCAGTGGTCTTAAAGCAGGTGCTTATTTTCGAACTCCAGGCTTGGTGACCTAGAGGAGAAGTTTTGGTTGCATAAATACCAGGTGCACTGCCACACAGAGCCTCAATGTAGGTTGACAGTCCACATAGGGGCTACCAAATGGCCAATCACAGCCCTTATTTGGCACCCCAAGAACATTTTTCATGCTTACGTTGCTCCCTAACTCCTTTTACTTCTGAATGTTGCTCACAGGTTCAAAAGGTTGGGGATTCCTGCTCTAGCTGATCATCATCATCATCATCATCATTTATTTATATAGCGCTGTCAAGATACGCAGTGCATTACTGCAGTTATAGCAAACAGGGAATAAATGGTGGATAGCAGACAAGGATTACAGAGTACAATAGGGTTTACAAACTAAAAGGTTAGGGTACAATTGAGACATTAGGATTGTATAAACAATTTGTCATTTTTGATACAGCAATGATTAATTAAGGTACATCGAATAGGCCTCTTTAAACAGATGGGTCTTTAAGGAGCACTTGAAAGTTTGGAAGGAAGGGGAAAGTCTGACAGCTTGTGGCAGAGAGTTCCAGAGAAAAGCAGAAGCCCGAGAGAAGTCTTGTAGACGAGAATGGGCAGAAGTGACCAGAGGAGAATTAAGGCGAAGATCAGAAGCAGAACGTAGGTTTCGTGAAGGAGTGTATTTGGAGATTAGAGATGAAATATAGGGAGGGGTTTCTTTATTAAGGGCCTTGAATGCGAGTGTAAGTAATTTGAATTTGATTCTAGATGAGATTGGGAGCCAGTGAAGGGACATGCACATGGGAGCAGCTGATGTTGAGCGGCGAGCTAGATGAATGAGTCTAGCGGCCGCGTTTAGAACAGATTGGAGTTGTGAAAGGTGACTTGTTGGAATACCTGTGAGGAGTAAGTTGCAGTAATCAAGGAGGGAGATGATGAGAGACTGAATCAGTGTTTTAGTTGATTCTGAACTGAGATAGGGTCGTATTCGAGCAATGTTGCGCAGTTGAATACGGCAAGATTTTGCAAGTGTTTGAATGTGTGGTGAAAAAGACAGATGAGAGTCTAAGATGACTCCTAGGCAGCGTGCCTGTGTGGTGGAATGAAAGGTGGTGTTGTTTACGGTGAGTGATATCTGAGGTACAGGGGAAGATCTTGGAGGAAATATGATGAGTTCTGTTTTAGAAAGGTTCAGTTTCAGGTGGCGCTGTGACATCCAGGAGGAGACAGCAGAGAGACAGTCTGTGACTTGGGAAAGCTGATGCCCAACCAAAAGGCCAACTCCCCCAAACTATGCAGGAAGCGATTATTGTGGTTATACCAAAGGAGGCAGGGCAGCTGGCCCAATGTGGAGCATATAGGCCTATGCCGCTACTTAACGTAGATGCAAAAATTCTTGCCAAGGTTTTGGCCACTAGACTGGCTAAGGACATTACCACTCTTATAGAGCCGGACCAATCTGGGTTTATGCCACAAAAAGCCACTGATATAAATATCAGGAGACTATACGCCAACATACAGCTCTCACACATTAACAAGGGCTTGCGTGGCAGCACTTACCACTCACGCTATGTGGAAGAGTGGCCAAAATTCTTCAGTGCATATACACATTGACCTTTATATGGAACAATAAGTCCCCCAGAATAGCTAAAGAGACATTGTACATGCCAATGGATAGTGGGGGACTGGCGCTGCCCAGTCTCAGGGCTTATTACCTGGCGGCGCAGGCAGCCTATGTTCACTGGTGGCTTGTGCCTAGAACTGAAAACCCGAATATACAACTACAGGCCTCATTTCTGGGCTCCCTGGAAGCCATGCAAAATGTTCCATATAGAGCACTAACAGACATTACTAAAGATTTGGCGGTAATAACAACAACGCACAAGGCCTGGACGTCATCATTACGCATAACAGGAGTAGATCCCCCACTATTATCCCCAAACCTACCTCTTTGGAGGAACTCTAATCTTATCCATTTTGTGGATCTCCCTAATTTTCAAGAGTGGCCAGTTGGGGGCATAAAAAAACAAAAGGATGTGCTGGTAGAGGACGCGTTTGTACCATATGTGACCATCCGGGACAATATGATACCGTGTAACCCTAGACTTCATTCCTATTTTCAACTAAGAGAGGCATTTACTAGGCAATTTCGTTCTCAGTCATTAGTATTTGAGGACTATCCATTGTTGAGGCTTGTAAGTTACGAGACACCGGCAAAGCTCACATCTCAGATCTACTGGCTGCTAGTCCGAGCCCCAACAGCCCCATTTCACCGAACCTTCCTTAAATGGCGGGACACACTAGGGGATTTGGGAGAAGACCAGAGAACCTATACCATTTTCTGGTATCCTCCCGAGACTGAGACAGTACAAATGTTTGCACCAGGTTTATTTGACACCCACCAAACTACACAGATTTGGTAAAAGGGATAATAGCAACTGTCATAGATGTCCGATGGATCAGGCAGACTTCCTACACGTGACTTGGCAATGTCCTCATATACAAGACTTTTGGAGAGCAGTCACAACCTATCAGAGCAGCTGGCCCTTCCCCCATTGCTGTCTCCCTACTGTTGTTTGTTGGGGGTGCTGGAGGGAGTGGTTGTAGGCAAGTATATGACTCTTCTCATTAGAGGACTACTATACTACACAAAAAAGTGTATTATTCTGAGATGGATGGGGCCTAAGGCATCCACGCTGGGAATGTGGAAACATCAAGTTAATAATATTTTGCGTATGATTAAACTTACGTACTTGGCACGGGGCTGTCCGGAAAAATTTGAAACAATTTGGAGGCTATGGACTGATGCTGAAGGTCTAAACGTGTAGGATGTTTGAACTTAAAGGAATAGTTCAGTTTGAAAATAAAAACTGTGTAAATAGATAGGCTGTGCAAAATAAAAAATGTTTCTAATATAGTTAGTTAGCCAAAAATGTAATGTATAAAGGCTGGCGTGAACAGATGTCTACTAAAACAGCCAGAATCCAACTTCCTGCTTTTCAGCTCTATAACTCTGAGCTAGTCAGCGACTTGAAGGGGGGCCACATGGTACATTTCTGTTCAGTGAGTTTGTAATTGACCCTCAGCATTCAGCTCAGATTCAAAAGCAACAGAAATGACCCATGTGGCCCCCCCTCAAGTCTCTGATTGGTTACTGTCTGGTAGCCAGGGCAACCAGTCAGTGTAAACAAAGAGAGTTGAAAAGCAGGAAGTAGTGATCTGACTGACTTGTTATACATGAAATCACTCCAGCCTTTATACATTACATTTTTGGCTAACTAACTATATTAGAAACATTTTTTATATTGCACAGCCTATCTATTTACCCAGTTTTTATTTTTACACTGAACAATTCCTTTAAGTTGAAATGTATATGCTAACCTGAGAAATGTATACATATCCTGATAAATACAAGTGAATCCCAGGCGGGACTGTTACCCCTTTCCCCCACTCCCCCCATCTTTATTTCTGTGTTGTATTGTTGAAGGAAAATCAATAAAAAGTATTGTTAAAAAAAAATAAAAAAATGCTGTACTGTTTCTGAAATAATCACGTTTATCTTCACTATCCCTCTCTCAGCATCTGTTTCTCTTCATTCTGTCTTCATGCAGCAGTTGGGTGTCAGATATTTATTGATAGTTAGATCCAATATATCTTATAGGGGGGCTCCTTTCCTAGCAGATGTGTTAGAGCTCACTCAAATAACTGATTCCAGTAGAAACAAAATGTAAGAAAATAACTGCCTTTTGCACAAATGCTGCATGTAGAGAGACATGATGTCTGGTGATTTTAATAGAGTGAGCTCTAATACATTGTCTAGGCAAAAGGAGCCCCCCTATAAGATATATTGGATGAAACTGTCAAGGAATATCTGACACCCAACTGCTGCATGAAGACAGAATGAAGAGAAACAGATGCTGAGAGAGGGATAGTGAAGATGAACTTGATTATTTCAGAAACAGTACAGAATATTTAATTGGTTGTATTTATAAAGTTATTTCAGTATGATGAAGCTTATATTAAATTTTCATTTTCGCTATAGTTCCCGTTTAAGTTGAAAGGAATTTCCTATCTGTTTCTCTAAGTTAACTTACATGTGTTGGGCATATGTTACTGACTCCAGCAACCAGGATATGTTTTATTGGCAAACAAGATATATTATATCAGGCTTTATTATATTCTTATCCTCTTCCTTCAATCCCCATATTCTACTACCACATTGATCAGGAATTCCAATCACTGAATTGTCCCTGTGATTAATGACCCTAGCTATTTAGGCAGGCCAGACAGAAGAATAATTGAAATGTTTCATGCATTCCGATGTCTGTGGGTATAAGAGTACCATATATCTGAGTATTATTGGGCATGAAGTACATTTTTACAGCCTTACTCCCATGAGACTCTAATGTGTCAATGTTGGAGGATAGTGAAGGTGATATACTGCACTTTTCATTCCAGTGAGGGGAGATAATAACCCTTTGCCATACTCCCAGCCGTAACTTAGAAGGTAGGGTAAAATGCAATATAAATTATCCTCCTCATCTCCCACAGAGAGCCCCCAGGGAACTAAATAAAACTCAAATAAAATGAGAAAACAATATGGCAGTTCCCTGTTGCTGTAAAGTTAAAGGGGATGGAATGAGCCAACCCTGAAGATGAATTTAGTCTAGAAAATATTTTCCTGGAATTGTCATTACACCCCCACAGTATTTTTTGTAGAATGGACTGAACAGGGCTTTGCAGGTCGATACTCTATTTTTCCTGCGTGATGATGGATTCCTGGTCATTGGGCTTTGCTGGGGTTGTGTACATTATCGACAATAATGCTAAACGACTTGCTTTTGGTTGGTGATTGCCACCAGACTTCCAGGGAAAGTAATGAAGCAACTATTCTGCTTATTCAGTTCCAAGAAAGTGGAGTAGGGCTGCTACAATGGAAAAGGAGCCAGTGCAGATGGTCTATAATTAAAGTATGGCTTTACTTCACTTCTCTGTGCTCTATGTACCCCAAGAACAGGGGCCCTGCATTGTCAGACGGTTCAGCTTCCAAACAGTACCTGGATTCCATTTGTGCTTTCAAGTATCGACCTGCCTTAAAAAAAAGTTTGCACTAATTAGTAAATTCTCACAATTATTTGATGTAAGAAGAGAAACCTTTTGTGTAAAAAAGCACTGATCCTCTTTGCCTACAGACATTGTTTCATTTGATACAGGTTTAATTTTAAGTCATTGGCTCTCAACAAACATGTCAGAATGATTCCTGGAAATAAAGCCAATTATTCTTTTTTTTTGTCTGTCTATCATGTGTAGTGCTGGATGCAACAGGAAAGAACGTCACTATCTGTGTGCCCAGCTTCAGCAAGGATCTTAACCAAGATGGAAAGCTTGTCTCCATACTGGGCACTATCATTCTCTTCTGCTGCATTTTACATTCCTGGTAAGCTTGGGGTCGGCAAGAAATGATGCATTATGATGTCAATGATGAGTATGTTGTCATTGGGAAAAAATATACTCTGTGTGTGTTGGGTTTATGCTTTATTTAAAGGGGTTGTTCACCTTTAAGTTCACATTTATTATGATGTAGATAGTGATATTGTGAGATAATTTGCAATAGGTTTTAATTTTTTATTATTTGTGGTTTTTGAGTTATTTAGCTTTTTATTCAGCGTCTCTCCAGTTTGCAATTTCAGCAGCCTGGTTGCTAGGGTCCAAATTACCTTCGCAACCATGCACTGATTTGAATGAATACTAATAGGAGAGGCCTAAATAGAAAGAAAGTAAAAAAAAGTAGCAATGGCAATACATTTGTAGACTTACAGAGCATTTGTTTTTTTAGATGGGGTCAGTGACCCCCATTTGAAAGCTGGAAAGAGTCAGAAGAAGACGGCAAATAATTAAAAAACTATAAAAAAATAAATAATGAAGACAATTTGAAAAGTTGGTTAGAATGGCCATTTTATTACATATTAAAAGTTAATTTAGAGATGAACCACCCTTTAAGGAAACAAGTTATAGATGCTGCTGTATGATTGTATAGCTGATTAATAACGACTAGACTCCAGTGTGCTTTTGCATCTTTTTACAACGGGATTGCAGTCACTTGTTTCATCATAGTCGTTTTTCTTGGACTTAAAAGCAAACAAGTGTATTTAAAGGAGAACTAAAGCTTAAATAAAGAAGTAGCTAGAAATGTTGTACATTATGTTTTGGGCTCTGCACCAGCCCAAGGCAACCACAGCCCTTTAGCAGTAAAGATCTCCAAAGATGCCCCAGTAGTTCCCCATCTTCTTTTCTGCTGATTCACTGCACATGCTCTGTGCTGCTGTCACTTACTGAGCTTAGGGACAGATGGTGCATGAGATACAGTGTATATACTATATAAGAACAAAAATGTCAACATATAAGGCTGATTACGAAGTAATCCAGTTTATTAGTACATGCCTGCTCTGAAACCAGTGCAATTAGCATCAGAATTTAATAATCAGCCCTGTAGCATCAGCTTATATTAAAGACAAGCCTCCTTTTCTGCTGGATAATTAGTGACAAGCCCTAAGCTTAGCTTCTCAACAGCTGCTCAGAGCCCACTGAGCATGTGAGTGTCACAGACACTTCTAACAAAACCCAAGATGGGCAGGCCTGAATTTGTGGCGAAGCCTCAAAGGCCCTGGCCTAGGGTGGAAAAATGAAGGGGCGGCATGCCACCCAGCCGCAGGTGTATTTGCCGCGATCCTGGAGCACTAAGCGTGATAGATGCTTAGTGCTCCACTAAGATAATATGGGCATACGCGCAAATCTTACGCAATCTTGCAGGAGGGAGGGGGCACCGGAGGACGCTGGCCTCCAGACGCCCTTATCATAAATCCACGCCTGAAGATGGGGAGCTCCTGTAAAAACTGTGAGGGCCTGGATCATTACTACTGAACCTTACACTGTCTCAATAAGTTGACTATACGAGCATGGCATTTATAGCCATATTCATTTTTAGGGTTTAGTTCATCTGCTGCTGCTGAAGGCAAGGAAAGATGGTCAGACAAGCCGTGCACAGCTAATAATGAAACCTGAGCATATTTATAGCCCATATCCTATCTCTTCTATCAATATAAGTAGGAATGGAACACTCATAGGAGCTGCGCATGTCAATCATAGTTTTATTTTTCTAATCACATAACATCAACTATATACCAAAGTGCCTGGAAGGTCAGGATAATATTAATCCAAGTTCAGTGTCTGTTCATCTTGACTGTGCTGTGCAGAGTTCCTCTATAAACTGTGGCTTTGATCATTTCACTGCAGAGCAGAGGGTAAAGCAATATTCACCCGTTTCAGTGCATTTCCTCGCTCCCTACATTTAGTAATAACATCTGTTTTAGACTAAACCCTATTGCTCATGTGTTATTTCTTTGCAGTCTAACCTCCACAACCCGCTCCAGTTCTGATGCGCTGAGAGGAAGGTACACACCACCTGAAACAGAGGTAAGTTTGTGGCCACACGGGCTCTGTATAAATACTTCTAGGTTCTCCACAGGTTCTCTTGTAGACCAGTGAATAGTCATATATAATACACAAAAGCCATGAATATCCTGTAAATTATATCCTTATAAACGGTGAGTTCTGATGTCATCGGTTATAAACGGTGAGTTCTGATGTCATTTCTGTCACACGACTCACTGAAATTTGTGTATTATAATAAATAAAGTCCCCCCAGTTGCAAAATATGAGGATATTATAAGTTACCTCGGAGTTCCATGACCTGTATAAAAACACTCGGCCTTCAGCCTCGTGTTTTTATATGGTCATGTAACTCCTCGGTAACTTATAATATCCTTATATTTTACAAGAGGGGGTACTTTATTCACTATATAATGTGGCGTGTGTACGTAAAGAATAATCATGGTGTTGCCTTTGTCTTGTAGGTGGCTCGCTGCTGCTTCTGCTGCTCACGCAGTGATGGAGGTAATTAAATTACTTTCTTAATATATTAACAGCCATATTTTGTCAGAGGTGAATCTAGTTACATGTGAAGTTTCTCTATTAAAACTCAGCTGACCAAGAGGAGCGGACAGAGAAAAGAGGAGGCCAAGAAGTTGGTTATGATGAAGAAAAGGCCACAGTTTACAGCTATCCCTACTTTCACTTTGTCTTCTTTCTGGGCACCTTCTACGTGATGATGACTGTAACCAACTGGTTCCAGTAAGATGCTAGGAAGTTTATTTCCCCTTTATATTCTCTCTCTCTCTCTTCCACAACAATAACTCGGCACTCACAGGACTTAGTTAAAAAAATCCTTTTTATTGTGCAAAAATCAACGATTCGGTCACATATTCACACCTTTATCAAGATAAACGTGTGAATATGTCACCGAAATATTATATATATGGGGTTATTTATTATTAAAGTCAAGTTATGTTTTCTCTAAAAATAGTTTTTCAAGGTTAGTTTTACTAAAAAACTAAAATGTTTAGAGATTTATTATGCCCCGAAGCTGCTAAAAGTCCGAATCCAAAAATACTCCAGCTAAAACCTGCTGAAATCACATAAAAGTCAATGGCAGAGGTCCCTTTAAACATTTGAAGATGTTTTTTGTCTTTATGATTTTCAGGTGTTTTACGATGGTTTTCACTTGAAAACTCGATAATTGGAGTTTATTCAAGGTAGAAAAAAACCTCACAAACGTGACCTTTAATAAATAACCCCCATAATCTATTAATGTCAGCAGAAAATTGCACTGGCCCAGGGCACTAGCGAGAGAGCGATCCTCCTCCTCCCTTCTTCTTCTTTCTTCAGAATCTGGTGGCCAACACGTGTACAGTAGAGTGAAAAAGACAGCTTTTTTTTTGTGTTAAAGTCCTGCTTGTTAAAACTCTGCAGTGCATGTGGTCCTATGTGTAAAAAGAGGAAGGGAGAAAGCGGAATTCCCACTCACAAGTGTCCCGGGTATCCAGTAAGTCTTTACAATCCTTGGGGGGGTGCCCTAACATTTGGCACCCCCCATCAATTGGAGCTTTCCTTCTCTTTTAAACTGTAATTCTCTCCTAAACCAGATTTTTTGGGCAGTCAATGCCAGTCATTCAGCTTGTGGATGTGTCATTCCAAACCTTGGGCTACACTTATACTGGCTGTGTGGGTTCTGCCTCAGCTGTGTATAAATACTATAGTAAGAATAATAAGTATAGTTATAGTTAACTTCCAAAATTACTGTTTTATAAGTATTTTAGGCCTCACTCGCCAAAGAGCAGGAAACCTAGTTGGTCAGGAATTCCGTTCTTGTTACATAGACTCAAGTTGCCCCTACACTAGTCCTCAAGTAACAAATGGACAGAATTATTGGAGCTGGCAAGCAAACAGAAAAGCCCCCAACTGGTTTGCTCATTGCCTGACGTGCTTTCCATCTCACATGCATTTTATTGTTTGTTCCCAGCTACAGGAATGCAGAAATAGAAAAGCTGTTTTCTGGCAGTTGGTCTCCATTTTGGATCAAGATGGCTTCCTGCTGGGTGTGCATCCTGCTCTACATCTGGACTCTGGTCGCCCCTCTCTGCTGCCCAACCAGAGAATATTCTGTGTAGGGACTCCCAGAAGATCACGTGTTACATGCTGATTGGACACGACTGCATTGTTCCAAATGTTTGTCTTTTTTTTTTTTTTTAAAGTGGCATAAAAGGTCAATATGGGGGATTTCTCCAAAAGCCATAATATATTGTGCAGGTCACAGGTCGCTCTTTAGAAAGAGAGCAAAACCAGTTTTGTTTTTAATGATTGAACCAAACCCGTGTGTGAGAGGGGGGAAGCCTCCCTGTAGTGAGTGTGTCACAACTGCCTGTGTAATTGTAACATGTAAATAACTCTGTTACTGTCTGAAACACATCTGTTACATATGGGAGGGGTGACATTAATTATAATAGTCTGTTTGTACAGCGCAGTTCTCCCACTTTCTCCATGTTGTGTGCCCATTACCTGTTACAGGTAAGTGTTTCTGGGCTGATGATGTTACAATGCCGCTCCATGTTTGTCTGAAGGACCGGGGGGTATAAATATTCCTGGGGGTTCTGAAAGGCCTTTATTTTGAAGAAATGAAATTGAAGACTTCTGCAGCTTTACAGAATGTCTGTGGGAGATTCTAGAAGGTTTGCGATAGGTTCACCCTTATAAAAATCAGCATAATTTCTGATAAATGGGAGACAATGACAGAGAAATGACAATTTTCAATATTGTTGTTTCATATGGTGCTACTGATTTATTGGCATCCTAGCCTTAAACTTGCCCCTTGTGCTACTTGTCTAGTCCAGCTGTTGATTGGTTCAGAGTATTCCTGTATTCCAAGTACATTATCAGCGTGTGTGTGAGTTGTAGTGGTACAAAATGGCTGCACAAATCTCCTATAAGCAAAAACAGTCTTTGTTCAGCCTTTGAGCTGAGTTGTTTTATATGGCCATTCATGTCCTTACAGGGGTTGTTCACATTTTCAGTTGGTTTTCATTTGAATTATTTGTAGTTTTGGGCATTATTTAGCTTTTTATTCAGCAACTCTCCAGTTTGCACTTTCAGCAATCTGGTTGCCATGGTCCAAATTACCATAGCAACCATGTGTTAATTTGAATAAGAGACTGGAATATGAATATGAGATATCTGAATAGAAAGATGAGTAATACAGTATAAAGTAGGGACGCACTGAATCCTCTATTTTGGATTTGGCTGAACCCGCGAATCCTTCACAAAAGATTTGTCAGAATACTGAACCGAATCCTAATTTGCATATGCAAATTAGGGGTGGGAAGGGGGAAATGTTTTTTACTTCCTTGTTTTATGACAAAAAGTCATAGCCAGAGACTGGTCACAGCAGAAATACTGACACTTATCAGCCTCGAAATCCATTGTGAAAAGTTTCAGCAGTTTGACGGTTTTGTATAGTTCTCAGCAGGGCCGCCATCTGAAATCAGGGACCACCATCATGGGGCTCTCCATTATAAGATCACTGTTTGCTTTGGATAACTGCTGAATATAGAATAGGGCCCCCGATAAAAATAATGATACCTATGGTATGTGCTGTTACTCCCAGCAAGCCCTGCCTCACGTGCAAAACTGGATTCTTACCTTTCCCCCAATGGCAGCCCCAGCTCTAAACTATATGTGTCCTTGTACCTTTGTGTCTGACATATTAGTGTTATTCATGTTTCCATGTATACATTGTACTGCAAGTGTGTATTCACTATAGCAATGCTTATAAGCTTAAGCTTAAGAGAGTCATAAAATGGAACAAATATACATATATATATATATATATATATATATATATATATATATATATATATATATATATATATATATACATACATATGAAACTATTCCTTTTAATAAAGTCTAAGGGTACAACTACACTAGTGTCTTCAGCGTGATTCCGGCAGATCCGATGCGGTGCTCCAAAACGCAGGCGTCAAGTCGGATGCAACGGAAAATAAGGTAAGCTATAGCAATGTCGGATGGTGTCGCAGTGTTCATGCGACGCGACTGTCTGATATAGACACAGCGTGAAGCGTCTGCATCCGACAGTCGTGTCGAATTGGATGAACAATGCGACACTGTCCGACATTTGTATTTCTTACCTTATTTTTCGTCGCATTCGACTTGATGCCTGCATTTTGGCGCACCGCATCGGATCCGCCGGAAACGCTTGTGTAGGAAAATGAAGTCTAATCCTTGGAAAATAACTATTAAAGCTTCTAAGGAAATAAAATAGTACAGGTATGGGACCTGTTATCCAGAATGCTAGGGACCTGGGGTTTTCCGATTAATGGGTCTTTCCATTATTTGGATCTACTAGAAAATCATGTAAACATCAATTAAACCCAAAAGGCTGATTTTGCTTCCAATAAGGATTAATTATATCTTAGTTGGGATCAAGTACAAGCTACTGTTTTATCATTACTGAGAGAAAATAAATTTATATTATATGGGAAAAATTGAGTTTATGGGAGGCAGCCTTTATGTAATGCATAGCTTTGTGGATAAGAGGTTTCCAGATAATGGATCCCATAGCTGTATTACAGGTATATGAATATGACTGTGTCCCTTTTAGCTCCTGCACTAATATCAGTCAAGGCCAGATTCCCCTTTTTTCCTTGTGTACATACCTGGGCTTGGTGGTTTCTTTTGTGACTATTAAATAGGAGACATTATACCCGACTGAACTGCGCAATGATGCACCAGAATTCATTTGAAGAATAATTTATCAAGCAGCCCTTGGAGAAAGGGAATATTAACCCCTGTGCAGTATATATGGGTCTATTATTCTCTATTGCATATTTAATAGTATAGTCAGATAGTAAAACATTATGCAAGTTATAAGATAAAGTTCTATTATAGAGTAATATAAGCAATGTAAAACATGCAAATATATACATATACCAAAAATATGAACATATTGAAGAATTTGCTGTAAGTCTTAATGTCTTTATCATGATGTGAAATGTAATAAAAAAATAATAATAATAGGGGGTAAAATGTGAATGCAGTGTTCCTCCTCCAGCCTAGAGAGAGTGGGGTCCTTTATTGTCTTCCATCAATGTGCAACTTTGCTGCTCTGATAGAAAAGGCACGTTTTAAAGGGGAGCTATCATGAAAATGTAATTTAAGTTTCATCATAATTAAATAAGAAACTTTCTAAATACACTCAATTAAATATTCTGCAGCATTTATGAAATAATCAAGTTTATATTCACTATCTCTCTCTCTCTCGGCATCTGTTTCTCTTCATTCTGTCTTCTTGCAGCAGTTGGGTGTCAGATATTCACTGACAGTTAGATCCAATATATCTTATAGGGGGGCTTCCTTTCCTAGCAGATGAATTAGAGCTCACTCAAATAACCGATTCCAGTACAAACAAAATCAAACAAAATAAATACCTTTTGCACAAATTCTGCATGTAGAGAGACATGATGTCTGGTGATTTTAATAGAGTGAGCTCTAATACATCTTCTAGGCAAAAGGAGCCCCCCTATAAGATATATTGGATCAAACTGTCAGTGAATATCTGACACCCAACTGCTGCATGAAGAGAGAATGAAGAGAAACAGATGCTGAGAGAGGGATAGTGAAGATAAACTTGATTATTTCATGTTAGTTCCCCTTTATGCACTGCTTTAATATCTCAGGGGCAAGGAGTCCTGTTTGTAGGGTGGTATATCTATATGGAGCTTGTAGTTCTGTTTCCAGACGGAATTTCATGGAATTCTTACGGCATGTTTGTTATATAAATGGCATCATGAGTGTTATTTTATTGATGTGTCTATATATAAATCTATGGATAGTTGTTTCTAGGTAGAGGGCTAGCTGTAAGATTATCCATGCCCTGCCAGCTCCCCCCACAGGCCACAAGCCAAACCTTGTCCATCCTGAGCCTTTGTTATCATGGCCGCTAGCTGGTGGGACAGTTGGCCAATCGTATCTCTTCATTCTGGAAGTTTGTTTGCCTGTTACATGGGTGAAGTCTTTAATTATGGTCTACAAGCCTTCTCAGTGGGAACCTTGTCTCCTTGTCTGTTGTACACAAGAGGTTCCATTTAGGGATGCACCGAATCCAGGATTCGGTTCGGGATTCGGCCAGGATTCGGCCTTTTTCAGCAGGCTTCGGATTCGGCCGAATCCTTCTGTCCGGCCGAACCGAATCCGAATCCTAATTTGCATATGCAAATTAGGGGCGGGGAGGGAAATTGCATGACTTTTTGTCAGAAAACAACGAAGTAAAAAATGTTTTCCCCTTCCCACCCCTAATTGCATATGCAAATTAGGGTTCGGATTCGGTTCGGTATTCGGCCGAATCCTTTGTGAAGGATTCGGGGGTTCGGCCGAATCCAAAAAAGTGGATTCGGTGCATCCCTAGTTCCATTGCTGCAGTAAAGGCTTCACTGTGTTAAACGGGGGCAAGTTTACAACTGCTTTAATCTTGTGGCCAGTGGTCCCATCTCTCTCTCAGGCCCCCCAGTTGAACCTGCCTCCTTTGTTTCCAGGCAATATCACATTTTTAAAAATAAATTCAAGACTTATCAGGGCAGTCAATAGGCTGGTGTTAAAGCAAAACGTGTGTATTGTTATTATATATATAGAACAGTGTTTAAACATTTAGTCGCAATGGAGGGGGAGTCACATTCCTTTCGCACTCTTCACTTTATCATCACCCCCCTGTGCACTTTGTGACCGACCTGCTGAGAAAGTGCTCCCCTCCAGCTTCAGAATGGTATAACCTTGAATAATGGATCTTTCCTCATTAACTCCATTCATCATTATTGCTCTTATGTTCTAGGGCTTTCGCATGGTTCCCCTTCCCTCGTCCTTATTAGCCCCCTTAATCTAATGACTTCTGACTTAAGTCTACCTGTGTGTGTGTATCAGTTAGGAACTTTACTACTTGTAGCTGTAAGTATTTTAGTATTTTAATCGTTCCATAAGTAATTGTACCTGTTTGTACAGATCAGAAGGTTGGGTCGTATTTTACTGACAATGGGACAGTTTGGGATTTTGAAAGAAAATATAGAATCGGAGATGGAACTGGATATGGAGCAACTCTGTATTGGGAAGAAGCAGGGTCCAGTCATTGGAAAGCTCAGTTGTTGAAAAGCAATTTGGGAGGATGGAGTTGGACGATAGTTCAGACTTCTGTCCCTTGGTGGCGCTGTTACTTTCCTTAGGTTTATTCCTTACTGAATACCTCCATTGATTCTCTGTAAGACTCCTCCAGCCTGCACCATTGTATTCCACAGGGCTGAACAACTCCAAGTCTCACTGGCCTTATGTTAGTCACTCGCTTATCACCAGACAATGATAGTGAATTACTAATGGCCGTACCAGTGAGGAAGGAGCAGGCCTAGAGATTGCCAGTCTTAGCCCATGGTACAATGGAGGACTAGAGACAGTTTATAGTGATAGAGTCAACCTATGGGTTGCTGGCAGTTGCAGATTGCAGGTGATAAGTAGACAAGTCTAGGAAGGGAGTTGGACCATGTGTCTATAATGTCTTTAGTTCTGTGTTTGATACAATTAGTCAGTAACTAGACTTCTTTTTCCTTTTTATATAGAACACAACATTTTTATGAGCCATTTTATACCCTTTTTAACATTGTATAATAAAATGAAATGTACAAATAACATTGTCGTCAGTCTTCTGTGCTTTGTGTGTAATGATGCTGTGCGCTGGATTGGGAAAGCCCTGTTTGGCCAGTAGATAGCGGAGAGTACGGCCAGTGTATGACTTCTTTATACTCTACAGCCAGTGGTGAGTAGATCAATGTCTCTCAATGTTTTCTTTACAACATTACATGTAACTTGCAGAAATATCAATTGATATTCTCACTTTTCCCTATAGGGTAGTGTGGTTTATGGAGCAAATTCCCTGGATAATTAAATCCACAATTATATTTACTGTTAGTATGTTATATAAGTATTTATTACTGTATAGACAACATTTTAATTAGTCTTTATTGTTTATTTTGAATGGTTGTTGAATTCCTTATAAATGGTTATATTTCCCTAGAACTGGAAAGCCACTCCCCTTTTGTGACAAAACCGCCGGGCGGGCGCGGGTCTACAAATAGAGGGGAAGGATCGGGCCAGGCAGGATTCGAGTTGGGAGGGGACGGGTTGTGAGGTTGAGGGACCCACATATCACTATTGCCAACCTTTTGTAGAACTGGTGCTCAGATGATGAGAGTTTTCTTGTTCTAGGGAAATATTGCCATTTATAAGGAACCTGGGATGAGCAAAGATGTTTTTTTATTCTGCCCTGGGCTGCTATTGGCTTATGATCTATCACCTAGAAGTGCCTGGCCACTTTAGGGCAGTGGCGTAACTACCAGGGGTGCAATTGGGCCCACTCGGGTGCATATCCTGGGCCCAGAAGCTTTTAAAGGAAAACTATACCCTCAAAATGAACACTTAAGCAACAGAGTTCATATCATATTAAGTGGCATATTAAAGAATCTCACCAAACTGGAATATATATTTAAGTAAATATTGCCCTTTTACATCTCTTGCCTTGAACCACCATTTCGTGATGGTCTGTGTGCTGTCTCAGAGATCACCTGACCAGAAATACTACAACTCTAACTATAACAGGAAGAAGTGTGGAAGCAAAAGACACAACTCTGTCTGTTAATTGGCTCATGTGACCTAACATGTATGGTTTGTTTGGTTTGTTTGTGAGGGGGCGGCCCTTATTTTTTAAAATGGCTATTTTCTATTTATGATTACCCAATGGCACACACTACTAGAAAAGTATATTATTATGATAATGGTTTATTTACATGAAGCAGGGTTTTACATATGAGCTCTTTTATGCAATATCTTTTTATAGAGACCTACATTGTTTGGGGGGTATAGTTTTCCTTTAATTACGTTACCTGTCTAGGGGTTGGTCAGGATCACATGAGCAAAACCTCGGGTACAGGGCTAGATACACCAGCCATCCATTAAAATGTCAGTGGTCTGTAGTGGAGCCCTGGCTTCTAAATGGCACCTACCATAGAGAAAGGTTTCCCCCCCGCTGGAGGTGTGGTCTGCATTCCGGTTGGTGAAAAAAACCACTATCTGCAAGAAAATGCTTCTCATGAGGAGGAAACTCCCAGTGCTGGCGGCCATATTGGGGCACAAGCACATAATGAGTCCGTGCACTCGCTTGCTTAGTATGTACATGCGCGTGATGTATGATCAGTCAACATGTTACCAATCTCATGTGCCTGGGCATTTCACTTATAAATAGTATTATTTCTGCCAACTGGAGTACGGAGAGCACCAAACCTTCAGTGGGGGAAACTATTCTCCTATGATGGGAGCCTTTTAAGTGCTACCCAAACCATCTTATTATTTAAGGGGAAGTTCGCATTTATAACAAGTCATATATATTGTTGACTCTTGCCTGCAACTGATTATGTTGTCTGGTTATTGATAATGAAACACTACAAACAGATGTGCTGTAGGCTCTCTGCTTTATTGTCATTTTTAGTTTAGTTGCTTAACTTTCTACTCAGGGTCCATAATAATTTCTAAGCTGCTGCCTGTTGCTAGGGTAAATATCTGCTGGTAACTGTATAGTAGTTAAAAGCTTGTCAGCTGCACAAAAAATTTAAATATCTTAAATATAAGACCCATTGCAGATTATCCTAAAAACAAATTAAAAGTTAATTTTAAGGTGAATTTAACCCCCCAAGTATAAACGCTTTCCCACATGTCCATGTATAGCCCAGGTACACATAGGATATATCTCATTTCTTTTGTATCCATTTTATTTTACAGACATTATTGTACAGTTGGTAGAAAACAAGGCTGCATGAAAATAACGTTTTCTCATATTACTACAAAAAAAAATAAAATCACCGGATATTGTGTGGGTTCTGTTTAACTGGAAAACTGTTGTGCTTGAAATGCCTGGAAATCCTCTGGGATTGTATCTGGGGATTAAGAAGGGAAACTAATCAGAGTCCAATACACATAACATTGAATCAGAATCTATTTGTGACCAGTGTCCTCCAACAGGAAGGGAACCAGTGATGTAATTAGATATGATTGAACCCTACAGCAAATTATTTTTCAGGCCCCTAAAATGTCCAGATATTGACCTGTTTTACCAGTATTTATTGAAATTGTATATGAATTAGGGTCTCGTGGGGCCCCTATACCTGCTGATCCGTCCTGCTTCCTCTCTAGTTACTCATCTGAAGGGAACTGTAACAAACTGGGGGGCCCCATGTGACAAAGCTGTGTTTATGAAAATATTTCCCCACCTATTAGTCCTGATTATAATCACATACAAATGTAACACACTTTGTTGAAAGACCCTATATTCATGTTATTAAATGGCACATTAAAAAACAAAAGCCTTAGGGGTCATTTACTCATGTTAGGGCAGATGCAGCTTCCATGTTTTTCTTGCACTTTGCACCCTGCCCCCACCATCAATGGCAGAATGAACCACAAGGACCAGTGCCCCCCTCATGAATACAGCATTGCTTGTGTAGGGGGCTGATAAATAGTTTCCCCATTTATTGTGCATTCATCTAAAGTGTGGCCACAGAAGGGCCCCATAGTTTATACAGGAACTAGGCTCATTTAGCTGGGTCAAAGCCTGACCCCTAGCTTTCCCTAGTCTGGCCACTAGATGGCAGTGTGTAATTATATATTAGCTGAGCACACAAGCACTTACCTGAGCAGGCAGGAAGGGTGCAGTGGGAACTAGACAGGTCAGGTCTAACCAGTGATAGGCTACTCACACTTTATTAGGATACTCTGCTATTTAGCTGAGCAGCACAGGCTCCACTGAAGCATGTTGAGTGGGACTAGGATCCCAGGTACTAAGTGCCCAGAAGTACGTACTGAAGGCCCCCATACATGGACAGATATAAGCTGCCGGCAGTTTAAGACGGCAGCTTATATATATCTGACAGGCTTCCCCAATTAATATCTGGCCGAAAGTAAGCCTGATGTCGATCAGAGGGTGTAAAAATGGCGTTGGATCAAGGACCGCATTGGATCATTGATGCATTCCTTGATCTGACCACCCATATTCTTCGATAGTTGGGCCCTAGGGCCCATGACTGGATCAGCCCGATATCGTCCACCTCAATCTCCCTATGTAGGGCCAGCTTTAGTGTTGAGACCGGTTTTAGGGAGATACCCAGGAATGTCTCCATTTACTCTTTATATTCTTTCTGTGGGGAATTAGACTGACCAAACGTGTAGTAGCCCTAAATAAACACAAACACACCGTTTGGCTATTGAGAAGTGCTCTCCTCATTCTTTCTTGCCGGGAATTAGACTGACCATTGGTGCTGTAGTATAGTAAATTCCTATTCACTGATGTTCTATGCTCCTGCTTTATCTCTCATTGAACTCCTATGTAGATTATTTTCTTTAATAAATGAGTTCTATGGTTAAGTTATAAGAACCACTGGTGCCCAATTATTCTGTACTTCATACAGTTACAGTTGCACTACACCCTGCCTCCACACCCGAGTGTCTCATCTGGGTAGATTTATGGTAAAGCTCGTAGCTCAGAAGAAAGGCGCTGCTTCATTCTATATAGCCTTACACTTGTATTCAGTAGCACTGGATCTGTTAGGGAGGAACTCCACAGGCGATTTAGGCACTATCCGAGGTGCTGCGCAAAAACGCAGGCGTCAAGTCGAATGCGACGGAATTAAGGTAAGAGATGGAAATGTTGGATGAAGCCGCAGCATTCATCCAGCGCGACACGACTGTCGGATGCAAACGTCGGATGAACACTGCGACACCATCTGACGTTCCTGTTGCTTACCTTATTTCCGTTTCATCCGACTTGACGCCTGAGCTTTTGCGCAGCGCGTCAGATTGCGCCGAAATTGCCCATAGAGTTCCTCCCTTAGGGGTTGATAGTGAGGGGCATACAGATGTTATTCATACTCTAGTGGGCACAGGTTTAAGGCTAAGGACTGGACTGTGTTATGTCAGAGAGCTCACAAGTGAGAAACATTATGGTGAGGATTCATACTGCCAGTAGCCAGGTGTGAGAATTCTCACTTTTCAGGTTGTTACATTTAGTGTGTCAGATACACGAGCAATGCGTCAGTATGTTTCCACTGAAAAAAAAACATCACTTTGGGAAAGATTGACTAAAGGGAAGAAATGATTCTGATAAATCTGCCCCTGAATCTGATCACTAGTTGTAAATAAAAGGATTTGCTTCACCCTATAGGAATGTGTTTTTGTGCCCTACTAGAATGGGCAGAGGCTGCTTTCCTTACCATTACACCGGTATTTCAGATTGGACCAAATGATGTTTTCCTGTGAAAAGCAGAATACTCCCAGTCTTCCTCCTCGCATGGTGGTGTCCACAGTGACTCCAGAGTCAGCCACCAGCTCGGTGCCTTCATAAAATCTGGCTCTGAAAGTGCAAAGTTACAAACGAGCAATTACACGACTCGTATAGAAATGTATCCTTGCCTTATAGTCATGGGGGTTGTTTGTACAGTCAGAATAAGAGATTTGATGACATTGTAGAAAGAAATGTATTTTATAGCATTTGGGAATTAGTAGGGTTTAGTTGTCGATACATATGGACAGCAGGTTTGGTAGAGGAGTAGATCTCTCTAGTGCCAAGTGTCAATCAGGAGCCAGGGCCAGATTTGCTGCCTGTGTGCAATGCTGTTGCTCAGTTATAACCAATCTTGAAAAAGGGTCTCCAAGTAGTAAGATGATTACTCACCACATAAAGGAAGAGGCCCAAGTGCACTGCCCTGAGCCCTCAGCATGGAGAGCGAACAAACCGAAAAATTCATTGGATCAGGCACTCAAATAAAGACAATCTTCCACCAGGCAGTTGTATCAAAGTGAAGCAAGTTATTGTGTCCACAGCCTTAGAGACATAGGGGCATGTTTACTAACATTGGAGATAAATATCTGGAGAGATTTCTGGAGATGTTGCCCATAGCAACCAATCAGATCTTTGCTTTTGTTTTCTAAGTTATAGATGGCTGTTTAAATCTAATTGCTGATTGGTTGCCATGAGCAACATCTCCAGAAATCTCTCCAGATATTTATCTCCAATGTTAGTAAACATAACCCTTAGTGTTTGTACCATGAAACGCATAAGGCTGTGGACACAATAACTTGCTTCACTTTGATACAACTGCCTGGTGGAAGATTGTCTTTATTTGAGTGCCTGATCCAATGAATTTTTCGCTCAATTATAATCACCAAACTCAATGGCAAACTGTGTATTTATAGAGGGGAGGGGGTCCTAATCTTTTACACAATGGCAGCGATGCAGTTGGGGGTGGGACCATTTGCACAGGGGGCTATAATTTAATATCTAATACTAAATCTTTCCTGCCACAAGTGAGTGATGATTGTACCTGATGTAGCCTACTTGGGGCCTGTGCTGTAAGAACCAGCGGTAGGAGACTTTGTCTTTCCAGCCAACATTCCTGGGGTCTTTCCAGAGCAGCCTCACTTGATCATTGGTGTCTCCTGTGTGCCACAGAGCGTTCCTCAGATGTTCCCCGGGTCCTGACTTGGATTTCACAGCCTAGAGGAGCAGGTAGAAACAAATGATTACTGTCGCGACTGTATATAACAATGTCATGGGACACAGCTATGAAGCCAGGCTTGAGAAAAGGCCATTTGAGGCCTGAAACGTTGCTGTAATGCTACAATAAAGGCATTTTTATTTTAAGAAGATTGAGAGGTGCTGATCCAATTCAATTTCTATCATTAGCTGTGTGACTGTGCACTGGTTTCTAGGCAGACAGGCTGCTAATGTTAAATGCAGGGCAATGTTTGCCATGTTAAAGGACATGTAAACCCCCTCCAAAAAAATACGGAACCTATTTTTACAGCGTCCCAGAACGGATCAATTATTTCGCCTTGAGAAAGCTTGTAAGCGAAACGCGCGTTGGCAAGTCGCTCAACCTTTGAGATTCTTATAAAAGATTATTTCTTGGTACTTATTGGGTTGGATCTAATTCCTTATTACTGCGGTTTTCTTTTATCTTAATCAATCTTCCTTCCTTTCCAAGGGGCCGGTGATTTGTGGCTTATTAGGGTCAACTTAGTCTCAATAAGATCAGGGCAAGTTAATATACCAAGGCCACAGTCTCGGTTACCCTGTCCTGGCTTCCTCTTTGTGGTGTCCCAGTCTTAGAAAACAACAGGCAGTTAGCTTTGGGACAGCTCCACCTTCTTATGTTTCATTATATCTTCTCTCTATTCTACTGACCGCAGTATTTGGTCTTAGTTGTTAATCCTAATTTGGTCATTTTTTAACTTAAACGAGATCTTTTAATGAATTTAATCTCCAGCACTTATCATATAAATATTAGTGATTAATTCAATATAATTCCTTTTGGTCCTAATAATTCTCACTGAATTTAGTTTTTTACACAATTAATTGCACTCTTTGAGGAACCTTGTCATTTTATCTTATCCTCTTTGGTTTAGTCTAACCATGAATTGTTATTGAGAATGATAATTGACTAAACTACCCTTGGATATCATGCACTAATTGGCACTTTATAGAATTTCATTAATTAACTTAAAATTGAGTAGTTGTATAATTGATTAATTAATTTGGAGGCATTTACTGCACTTTAATCTATTTATTGAATTAACTTATTTAATCCTAAAAGCTTATTGCATGCTGGTTATTGATTAGGTTGTTGCCCACGGGGTATCCTTTTTTCTTTATATTTTTAAGTACATTTGATTTTCTGACAGTTGTCAGTCCTCGTGTAGAACAATTGAGATCTTGTTTATTTAGGGAGTTAAGAGTTGTCTTCCTTATTTTCTATTACCCCTCCATAAAAATGTAATCACTGAACAGCCTCTTTGAAATCTTTAGATAACTGCCACTCTGTTTGTTAAAAGGTTAACAGTAAGGCTGCAGCATCCCTTTAATCACTTAAAATTCCTTCTCCTCCTCTAACCCACTCTGCCCCCTCCCGAAGAAATTTGCTTTCGCTGTTGGCTTATGAGCATGCTCAGTTCTTCTCAGCTCAGATGACTAAACACCACCCCAGTCTAACAGCCAATGAAGAGACAGCATTGCTGGTTCCCATAGAAACTCTAGCTGTCTGATCCTATTTTTTTCTCCTAACCACCTCTCCTGAGCTCAGTTTAACCATTACAGTGCTCAACCCCAGCAGAAGTTTTTATCAAAGTATGTTGTGTCTGTGTAACCTGCATTCTGCTTTGCATGAACTTTCCAGCATACATGTCCTGTTTGTACATGTCAATGTTACTGATGATGTGTCAGAGGGAAAATGGCCGCCTGGTGAAAGCTGCTATTTGTTTTAGGAAAATGTGATGGTGCTGGCAAATGGAGGGGGTATATGTAGTACAAATGATGTGGCTTTGGGTGGGGAAGATATGCCCAACTTATATACATGGTAGAATGTAGGATTTACATGTCCTTTAAACAAATAACTGCCTCCTGATTTTGGCTTGTGTATGATATATAAGGGAATAAGCAGATGCCACAAACCCTTTTAGTATGACGTAGAGAGTGATATTCTGAGATATTTATTTTTATTATGGGTGATTTTTTTTAGTTATTTCGCTTTTTATTCAGCAGCTCTCCAGTTTGCAATTTCAGCAGCATCTGGTTGCTAGGGTTCAAATTACCATAGCAACCATGCATTGATTTGAATAAGAGAGTGGAATATGAATAGGAGAGGGACTGGGTAGAACTACATGGTCGATTTTCGGTGCACGTCCATCGGTTCCAACACCAGACACAGTCTCACGACAATACTGTCAGATGCAAACGCTACATGTTGCATCCTCATCCGATGTACATGCAACATTTGTATTACTTGCATTAGATTCAGCGCATCCGATGTGACACCTGGGTTTCCTTGCGTCTTGTTGGAATGTATGGAAGTGCACCGAAAATTGCCTGTGTAATTCTACCCTTAGATGAGCAATAAAAAGTACCCATGTGAAAGCTGATGAAAATCAGAAGAAGAAGGCAAATAGATAATGAAGGACAATTGAAAAGTTGCTTACTAGAAGTTAACTTAAAGGTGAACCACCCCTAAGGGCAGAGACACCCACTCAGATTCGGGGAGATTAGTTGCCTGGCGACAAATCTCCTCTTCTTTGTGGCGACTAATCTCCCCAAACTGCCTCCCCTGCCTTCCCGCTGACTAAAAGGAAAATCACCGGCAGGATGGCACTCAGAGCGCTACGTTTTCTGAACTTGCCAGAATTTGCCTCGCGAGAAAACATCGGGCGACTTCAGAAAACGAAGCACTCTGAGTGCCATCCCGCCGGAAACTGACGGAAAGGCAGGGGAGGCAGTTTGGGGAGATTAGTTGCCCCAAAGAAGAGGAGATTTGTCGCTGGGCCACTAATCTCCCCAAATCTGAGCGTGTGCTTCTTTCTGCATTTAGTCTTAAAATTACTCTCTAGTCTATTGCTATCTATGACAATTACCTGAAAGGACTAGTGAAGCTAAATGCCGCCTGGAAACATGGCAGTACAAGTAGAGCACAAGAAAGATGAGCAAAAGCAAGAACAATACAAAGGAAATGATGCATTATGGGTCACGTTGTACAGATACTGATAATAATTATTATGATATGGAATTAATATTTTACCTTCAGTTGGATTCCAGGCTCTGCAACTGCTCTGAAGGGGGTTGCCTGCCAGTAAGTCTGCTCAGTCTGCTTCCACATCACCACATAAAAGCTTGAACTGTCCTGATAACCAAAGATGAAACCAGCGTAATCATCATCCGTCATGGTGTTCACGTGGAATGTGCCCTCGAAATCAACTCCATTAAATGCTGTGTAACCTGAAATAATCCAACGTGTGACGGGTAAATCCCAGGCTCTGGGTTATCGCTGTACCCTGATGTTTCCATAGGAACCCAATGCAGTGAATCCCAAAATACATACCAACTGCCAGTCCAGGGTCACTGTTCATCGTCTGCACAATCTCCATTCCCTGAAATGTTGTAAAATAATATAAAATAATATAGACATGTGCAGATGAGAGAATGTGTGTTGCATGTAGGGTTGCCACAAACCAAAAGCTCGTTTTTTTTTTTTTTTTAAATGATTTGCCTTCTTCTGACTTTTTCCAGCTTTCAAACAGGGGTCACTGACCCCATCTAAAAACAAAGCTCTGTAAGGCTACACATTTATTGTTATTGCTACTTTTTATTTCTTATCTTTCTATTCAGGCCTCTCCTATTCATATCCCAGTCTCTTATTCAAATCATTGCATGGTTGCTAGGGTAATTTGGAGCCTAGAAACCAGATCTTGAAATTACAAACAGAAGAGCTGTTCAATAAAAAGCTAAATAAATCAAAACCCACAAATAATAAAAAAACAAAAGCCAGTTACAAATTATTTCTAAATATCACTTCCTACTTTATACTAAAAGTTAACTCACAGGTGGAAAAACACTTTTAAACACGTAGGGGCAAATTTACCTATGGTCGAATATCGAGGGTTAATTAACCCTCATTATTCGACTGCCGTATTGAAATCCTTCGACTTCGAATATCGAAGGATTTAGCACAATTCATCGATCGAACGATCAAAGGAATAATCGTTCGATCTAACGATTAAATCCTTTGAATCGAACGATTCGAAGGATTTTAATCCATCGATCGAAGGATTATCCTTCGATCAGAAAATTGTTAGGAAGCCTATGGGGACCTTCCCCAGGGCCATAGGCTAACATTGGCCTTGGTAGGTTTTAGGTGGCGAACTAGGGGGTCGAAGAATTTTTTAAAGAAACAGTACTTCGACTATCGAATGGTCGAATAGTCGAACGATTTTTACTTCGAATCAAAGTCGAAGGCCGAAGTGGCCCATTCAATGGTCGAAGTAGTCAAAAAAAACATTTGAAATTTGAACTATTTTCCTCTATTCATTCACTCGAACTAAGTAAATGGGCCCCCTAGATTGTATCTGACTTTCAGTCCCAAATTGGGATTGGAAAATAAAATAACAATGGAGGAAATACAATTAAAAACTTTTCCACTACATATTTTGCTCATTTGTTTTCTATCTAAGTAATAAACCAGGGAAACCTGTAAGTAAGTCACAGTGAGAACTTGTCTGATCTGAAAGTGAAACTTTCTGGAAATGGTCTGAAATAAGGAATTAACTTTTCATATAAAAAAACCTAAACAATTTACCTGGTTCAAAACAATCCAGTTTGGATCAATTTGGGCATCTCCTTCGGGATCCAGAACTACAGTTTGATAAGCTCTGAAATCTGTCAGGGTGATCTCTGCATTTTCAGGGCAAACGTCAATTCGGTCAATGACCGTGTCCTGGTCAAAATCAGCCTCACAGACGTCTCCAACTCCATCATCTGAGCACAATGACAAAAGCATGTGGGAGTCACAGGAGTTGCTTGGCAAGTGTTTTGCACTGCACCCCCCTATTGTCATTTCATTGGTTTGTGCTAATGGATTGTCTCGTTTACTGGAAAATATAAAATAGTTATAAAATACCAACAGAATTGTTGGTATTTGGTGAATTTCTTTGAAAGGGGTGGTTCACCTTTAAGTTAAGTCTAATTATAAGCAACTTTTTAACTGGTCTTCATTATTTATTTTTTTTGTAGTTTTTGAATTATACTTATTATACTTCTTCTGACTCTTTCCAGCTTTCAAATGGGGGTCAGTGACCCCCCCATCTAAAAACAAAAGCTCTGCAAGGCTACAAATGTATTGTTATTGCTACTTTTTGAAGCCTTTCCTATTCATATTCCAGTCTCTTATTCAAATGAATGCATGGTTGCTAGGGTCATTTGGATCATTTCAGCAACCAGATGGCTGAAATTGCAAATTGAAGAGCTGCTGAATAAACAATTCAATTACTCAAAAACCACAAATAATAAAAAATGAAATCCGATGGCAAATGGCCTCATAATATCACTCCCTACACTACATCATACTAAAAGTTACCTCCAAGGTGAACAAGGAATTGTTCAGTATAAAAATAAAAACTGGGTAAACAGATAGGCTGTGCAAAATAAACAATATTTCTAATATAGTTAGTTAGCCAAAAATGTAATGTATAAAGGCTGGAGTGACTGGATGTCTAACATAATAGCCAGAACACTACTTCCTGCTTGGCAGATCTCTAACTCTGAGTTAGTCAGTGACTTTCAGGGAGGCCACATGGGCCATAACTGTTGCTGAACTGAATGCTGAGGATCAATTGAAACTCACTCAACATTTATGTCCCATGTGGCCCCCCCTTCAAGTCGCTGACTAACTCAGAGTTAGAGAACTGCAAAGCAGGAAGAAGTGTTCTGGCTATTATGTTACACATCCAGTCACTCCAGCCTTTATACATTACATTTTTGCCTAACTAACTATATTAGTTAGTTAGCAACCATGCATTCATTTATTTTGCACAGTCTATCTATTTACCCAGTTTTTATTTTTACACTGAACTGTTCCTTTAAGGGAAATGCAATCCCTTAAAACCAATGAATGGAAGGCTGATCATTCAACATTGGCCATACTACTGTGCAAGGATACTGTATATGTATTTGATGATGAACTGTGATATGTTGTGACCCTCCCCAATGATAAAGAGCAACAAGATGTCATTACTGTTGTCATCCTCCTGCCCCGGGTTGGGAACCAGTTTACAGTTATCAGGTCCGGGAGGAACAGTATCCGGGATTCCATCGTTATCATCATCATCATCACATTCATCTCCGATGCCGTCCTTGTCTGTGTCGAGCTGGTTGCTGTTAATCACTGTGGGGCAGTTGTCTGTACTGTCCTGGTGACCATCACCATCGCTTATTGGTGCAATAAAACAAAACACTGATTATTACATGTATCACCATGTGTGAAAAAGGAAACTCAGCACCAGCCTGCATTTGTATTGTACACTTTATGGGGCTATTTCTATAAGACAAGCGGGGGTCATTTACTATGAGTGCCATAGGGATACCAGAACATTTCTGTCACTATGCACCTCACTGAGGAAAAAATTTGGTACTAGGTACACAGCATCCACTGCACCCCCCTAACTTGTGCATCTGAATGACAAGCAATTGGGGGGGGGGAGAGAAAAGGAACCTACATGCCCCCCCTGCCAAACACAAGCAGTGCTGTATTCATGGGGCGCCAGCAGGTCTCTGTGACAGAGGATGACAGTATGCAAAGCAGGATGCACTGAATCCACTATTTGGGATTCCACTGAATCCCAGAATCCTTGGTGAAACATTCGGCCGAATACCGAATCTGGCAGGAAAGGAAAAAGTGGAAAAAATTCTTATTTTGTGTTGAAAAGTCATGCAATTTTCCTCCCCTAATTTACATATGCAAATTAGGATTTGGTTCGGCCAGGCACAAGGATTTGGCTGAATCCCGAACCAAATCTTGGATTCAGTGCATCCATAGTGCAAAGTGCAATACAATGGCTTTTATTCTATTTTTCACTTTGCCCATTGGCTTTTTAAAGTAAATGATCCCTAATATTTTGTTACATATTCTATACTCACTGGGGCTCATTTATCAACACTGGGTAAATTTGCTCATGGGCAGTAACCCATGGCAGATGTATACATTGTTCAGGTGCAACCAATCAGATGCATACATTGTTCAGGTGCAACCAATCAGATGCATACATTGTTCAGGTGCAACCAATCAGATGCATACATTGTTCTACTTGCAGCTGGCTTTAAAAAGCTAATTATTGATTGGTTGCTATAGGCAACTGCCCGTGAGCAAATTTGCCCAGTGTTGATAAATGAGCCCCACTGGGGCTCATTTATAAACACTAGGCAAATTTGCACATGGGCAGTAACCCATAGCAACCAATCAGAGGTTTGCTTTCATTGCTCAACCTGCAGCTGGTTGAAAAAAGCCACTCACTGATTGGTTGCTATAGGTTACTGCCCAGGTGCAAATTTGCTCAGTGTTTATAAATGAGCCTCACTGTTGTAGTACATAGGCAGTGTCGGACTGGCCCGCGGGATACCAGGAAAACTCCAGGTGGGCCCAGGTGTCAGTGGGCCTCTTGCTTCTAACCATTTGGCCTATTTCATGGTTATTCCCTATTTCTTTATGAGAATAAATAGGCTTGATAATGGAACAATAGAGTATAGTATGTAGAGAAAAGAGACAAGGAGAATAAGGTTGAGTTAGGAGAGGAGGTACAATAGTTTGGAATGTGAGCCCTCAGCCTAAGGTTTTCTGGTGGTTCCCTGGGATCTCAGTTCGACACTGTACATAGGCATTTCCTTTATCATGACTTATGTTCTTATAACAAAGGAGAGAAAAAAGAAAGCCCAGTGGTGAGATGAATTACCTGTCTTGGTTAGTATCACAGGAATCTCCAACAAGGTCATTGTCAATGTCTGACTACAGAGAGAGAGGCAAGAAAAAACTGAATTATTTCTGCTCATGTGATCAAACCGGGCAAATTCCCTAAGTGGCCCAAATTGGCTAGCGACGGCTTCGCCCACTTCGCCAGGCGTAAATTTGCCAGAACAACGCTAATTCCCTAAATTCCAAAGTTGCGTCCCTGGCACCGAACGCTGGCGAGGTTTCGCTAGGGTTACTTCGGCAAGCAAAGCGAAGATGCGCTAGCGTTGCATAAGGCGGGAAATTATAAAGTTACATGGAGATATATGTTGCAGCAAATACATTACATTACACAAGCCCAAGGAACCTTAATAAAGACAATAGAGTTGTTATAATGCCCTACACATGAGCCCACTGTATAGTTAATGTTAGAAACTGGATGGGGGGGTGGGGGTTTCCCAAAAAAAATTTTAAGGACTTTTGCAGCCTATCACTCTGAAAAAAGGTAAAGACCCCAGCGTTTTTTGGGACTTCGAAAAATTTTCAACAAAAAATTGAGGAAGTCCTATCCACTCCATTGCACTTCGCCTGGTATAAGCTGGTGAAGGCAAGTCTGGCGCAAGAGGTAATGTTCAGTAAAATCCGCATCTTAGTGAATTTGCAGAGTTACGTCCATTCGTCAGAGCGGAAATTCGCCTGGCGTTAGAGTGTGAAGCAACGCTAGAGTCTATCTCCTTCACTAGCGAAGTAACGCCTGCACCCCTTAGGGAATTGGCGAAGTACCAAAATGACATCACGCTGGCGAATTTTCGCTAATGTTAGTCACTTTGCCCTTTAGGGAATCTGCCCCCAAGTGCCCCCCCTCCCGTATATTGTATATGTCTGACTGTAGTACAGGGAGTCTTATAATCATCACTGCACAATGTTCAACAGAGGAGAATCATCAGGAATTTGTGGTACAACAACATCTGGAAAGCCCATTGTTGCCTTCCAATCACAGTGAGCAGCTCTTTGCCTCATTACTACTAACCTGGTTTGGATTTATGATGTCAGGACAGCTGTCACAAATATCACCAACTCCATCTCCATCTTTGTCTTTCTGGTCCACATTGGGAACTCTCTGGCAGTTATCCAAGATGTTCTTGATGCCTGTAAGATACAAAGTGTCAGTTCCACTGATCGAGACTAAAGCTGCCCATAGGTGCAAAGATCACAACTGCAAAACCTTTTTTTGTGACAAAATATATTTTAACGAAACTCCAGAGTAGGTGTTAACGCTAACCCTTTGAACATTTGCAAAGACGCATTTTAAATAACTTTTAATTACATTCCCCCATAAAGCCTTACCATCTCCATCCATGTCATCGTCACAAGCATCTCCTTTCCCGTCATTGTCTGTGTCCCTTTGGTCATTGTTGAGGGTTAAGCGGCAGTTGTCACAGGCGTCCCCAAATATATCTTGGTCACTGTTTTTCTGATCGATGTTGGCAGCCAGCACACAGTTGTCCTACACAAACACAAAGGTGTCACTGGAATAGGAATCATCTGTATTTTTAGATTTTGCTTATTGTCATCACCAGGTAATGGGCCCTATCATTCCTAGGGCCGGATAAAGCAATATTTGGTTTTATTCTGTAATTCTGCTGGGGCCAAACAAGCCTTGGTGACTTTCAGATGTTCTGACTCTGGGCACTGACTGAAACACATGCACACATAACAGTCTGGGAATTTTGCATTGGTACCATTTTGTACTCAAGGTCATAGTAATAAGGGGGGTACACAGGTCAATGAAGTTCCAGGATTTTGCTCCAGTTCCCTGGGCTCCCTCAAGTTTTCATTTAGCTAAATAATTATATATATATATATATATATATATATATATATATATATATATATATATATATATTAGTATTAGTACCCCAGAAAGGTGTAACTTAAGTGATACAAGGTTGTGTTAACCTCATTGATTGGTTTTAAACAGGAATGGGTGGGATCACCCTGGTTTTAAATTCTGTGACTAATGTGATGATGCCAAAGGCACTTATGATTAAGTACTGGAAGGTAGGAAACTCGCAAGGTGGGTCATATCAGGTAGGGATGCACCGAATCCACTTTTTTGGATTCGGCCGAACCCCCGAATCCTTCACGAAGGATTCGGCCGAATACCGAACCCTAATTTGCATATGCAATTAGGGGTGGGAAGGGGAAAACATTTTTTACTTCCTTGTTTTCTGACAAAAAGTCACGCAATTTCCCTCCCCGCCCCTAATTTGCATACGCAAATTAGGATTCGGATTCGGTTCGGCCGGACAGAAGGATTCGGCCGAATCCGAATCCTGCTGAAAAAGGCCGAATCCTGGCCGAATACCGAACCGAATCCTGGATTCGGTGCATCCCTAATATCAGGTCAGTATGTACTATTTTTAATATGCTTATTTAATAAAAACTTGACTTTTTTATAACTAGTGGTTCATGGGATATTTTTGCTAAATAGAAACCATTTTGTACTTGCCTGCTCATTTAGGATACCATCTCCATCCGCATCTTCATCACAAGCATCTCCAATGTTATCTTTATCAGTGTCTTCTTGACCCGAGTTAGGAACATATACACAGTTGTCCTAAAGTGACACAAAATGACACATATAGGGTGCTGTTATATTTAGGCTAAGATCACTAAGGCGTTGATGATAAAAGTAACTGTACTGGGCTGATTGAGTACAATGGGACTTTCCCTCTAGTAACTTACTGAGAGTTACATTCTTGGAATTTCCATTAACCAGAGGCAGAGGAAAAAAGCCTGATATCCCCTGTTCTACCTCGATTAATGGTCAGGTGATGATAGACACAGAACTGCTTAAAAAGGTATGCAGGCTTTATAAGTAATGTTCACTTTTACATCACATTTACAAGGTTATGGGAGATAGCTCATAGTACAAGTTGATCCAGGGACTGGTCCAATTGTCATCTTGGAGTCAGGAAGGAATTTTCCATCTCTGAGGCAAATTGAAGAGGCATCAAACAGGGATTTTACCTTCCTCTGGATCAACTAGCAGTTAGGCAGGTTATATAGAGACTTGAAAAAGGTTGAACTTCATAGACGTGTGTCTTTTTTAAACCTAGCTTATGTTTAGTAATGCTGCTGCAAATGTTAAGGGTCTTGAACTGCCCAGCTAAGTCTGTATCAGAGAAAATGCAAAGACAAAGGGATCATAGGGAGTTATTAAGAGTGTAGTGGAGGCAGTTGGTTTGGCCACTATTGTTTTTATTACTGTGATGTAGGACTGTCCTTGTGAATATTCATTTTGAGGCTGCATTCAGCAAGTTTGGCCTGATCCGACCAGCTGCACAATGATTCATGTGTCTCACGGTAATCACCAATTCCCAGATTCCCATGCATGTCATCAGATTGACTGTGATTTTGCAATGAAAAGTCATTTAATATTATATAATGGTAAAAAAAAAACAAAGTGTGCCCTTCCTTTCTGCTGCCAGACTTACAATGACATCTTTATTTCTAGACATGTAATTAACTGATCATTATGTACATAAAGCTCTAACCAACTGTGCTCATGATTCCTAATGTCAGTAGTTACCGTACTCTGAGGGAAGGATTTACTATAACACCATACTCGGGTCTCTTATCTGGCAGACTATAGTCCTGATCTCAGCTGCGGACTGCCTAGAATCATCATATCAAGGTGGGCAGTTAAAGAGAATGAGACAGGACGAAGGGATGATGTTCCCAGAGATCCAGCTAAATTAAATGGTACCAACCTTTTTGCAGTTCTTATCTGGACATGGCAGGGCTTCATCCGGGTAGCCATCAATATCAGTATCTTTGCCACAGAGGTAGCCATTGCCGGCCCAACCGACTGAACACTACAGTAATGAAGCAGATTAAACAGAATGACAAGAATGGACAGGATAATCCAGAGCTGTTATAAGTATTGTCTTCTTGTGGCTCATCTGTTAGATCAGTGCTAATAGGTCTGTATAAAACAAAGATATTGTTGTACTACAGCTCCCAGGGAATGCTGAGAGATCCAGCTGGGGAACAGAAACATTTTTTCTATAGGCAATCCCAGAGGCATGTTTCATGAATCCACATTTATCACTGTGTATATATAAACTCACGATTCTATATAGAACCAGTTCCGGATTATTACTTTATGTGAGACATTTAGTGAAGAGAAGAATTGTTGATATTTCTGATTCTGCACAGCCTGTATAATTACCATTGGTAATAGGGGTTCAATTGCATTATTCCCCACTAGATGGCAGTAACGTTGAACATTCCAGTAGTAACTAATATTTACTTGTACATTCCTTGCCATAGTTAATGCAGACAAGAGCTCGCTACAGAGCGCCGATCGGAAAAATCCAGGAGACGGTATAATATCAATCCGGCTTTATTACAACGCTTAAAATTACATGGAACGGAGGGGTATGTGAATCTCTCTAACGCGTTTCGTGCCTACATCCTTGGCACTTCAACAGAGTAACTCCATACTATGGAGTAACTCCATAGTTACCATACACACTTTCACCCCCTTCCCCTTTTCACTGCAGTCAGAGTGTTTATGGAACAGATTAGAATAGATTTCATCAGAGGCAAGTTTTAGATAAATACCAGGTGTAGTCAAATAGAGTCTCCTGTAGGCTGCTAGTCACATAGGGGCTACCAATAGCCAATCACAGCCCTTATTTGGCACCCCAGGAACATTTTCCATGCTTGCGTTGCTCCTCAATTCTTTTTACATTGAATGTGGCTCATTGTAACAAAATGCTGGGGATCCCTGTTATAGATGATTAGACCCGTAGAATACTATGCACCTTTTCTTACATAACCCGAGTATATTTTAGCTGTGGCACTTAGCAAGAGAGACCCACACAGTGTAAATACTCACAGTGCAGGTTACGTCACCGTCCTTTTCCTCTGAACACTGAGCGCTTGCATGACACGGATTCTGTCCATGACGGCAGCTTTTTTCAGGTTTGCAGCCTTTTATTTGATCCCCGACATAACCAGGTTTGCAGCCCCCACAGCGGAAAGATCCCTGGAGTCAAACAAAAAAGCATGGAATCCTGTGAATTGCAGTCAGCATCACAGATAAAGTTCTACCAAACTAGTGAGCAAAAGACAGAGCAGTTTCTGCTATCTTTTAGCTCAATATACTGCAATATTATTCCTACTAAGAAGTGTTTTTCTCTCAAACCCAAAAAGCAAAACTCATTTTTTTAAACTGCCTTCCATTTCCTTTCTTTGGACAGGGTGAAAACAAGGAATGTGTTTCTTACAGGAGCCATTTTACAGACACTTTCTCGCTCTTCTCACAACATTTGGCATTTCACCCTGGTGGTTTCTGAACTGTGAATATTCACCCCAGGGAAATGCTGCTAAAAAAGTGGTTGCCATTGGACACATTTGCCTCCATATTTGGAATAACAATAATCTAAAAGAATTTACCCAATATTAAAGGGGTGGTTCACCTTTAAGTTAACTTTTAGTATGTTATAGAATGGATAATTCTAAGCAAATTTGCACTTATTTTTTTATAGTTTTTAAATCCTACACATTTATAGATATTGCTATTTTCTATTCAGTTCCTTTCCTATTGGTATTCCAGTCTCTTATTCAAATCAACGTATAGTTAGGGTACCTTAGCAACCAGAATGTTGAAATTGCAAACTGGAGAGCTGCTGAATAAAAATCTAAATAACCCCCAAAACCACAAATAATGAAAAAACAGTTTCAAATTGTCTTAGAATATAACTCTCTACATCATACTAAAATTTAACTTAAAGGTTACTTGTTCCTTGAATTGATAAGAAGGTGTCAGTATCAATAGTAAGAGAAGATCACAACGTTTTCCATGCTCTTTTTGCACGTTCCCTTAATGAATTTGCTTGTTGCACCCTGATGTGGCGTTCCTTCTGCTCCATGAATGCAGAGCAAAAAGTTATGCATCTCTTTCTGTAGGCAGTGCTACCTGCATTTTATCTGTGCTACATACAGGAGAAGTGGTGCAATTAGAAGATGTAAGCCATAAACACTGGGGGTGTAAGGTGCTAGAGAGCCCTTAACTTTTTTGTTCTTTACTTCTTCTTATACAAGGTTTTAAATACAGTGGCCTCTTGCATCTGACTGCACTGTGTTCTATTCTTTGTGCTGGATTAAAAATCACAGAGAAATGATGCAGTTCTTGGAGAATCCATGGAGCTCTAAGGGAATTCATTTATCACCCCTTGAACATGTATCTAGACCTTTGTAAATGGGCCCTTCGGTCTTAAAAATGTATTTTTGCCCTGGAACGTTAGCAGTTCCATCTTTATGATTGCAGCCCATTTGTTCCAAGGTCAAGCAACTTTGTGCCGGCTTCTCTGCAAAGTTCATGTTAGAAGTGAATGTACAAACACATTTTACAGAGAACTATGAAAAGTGCACAGTTCTACAGCCCTAAGTGCCCCTGACTTAACCATAATAAACCTGATGGCTGGGGAGTTCTGAATTCAATTCTTCCTTGAACTGAATACTTTGCTCACCACAAATCAGAACACAGGGAATTTTAAAATTCAGGAGGGACAGAATGGTGAAAACAAAATATAAAACCAACAACCAAGTTGCAAAAGATCACACAGACAATCAGTTGTACCAGTTTGTGAATTCCCTTCTCCTCTTACCATCGTATTGATGCAAAGAGAATTGGATGAACACCCTCCATTTCTTCCATTTTCACATTCATTGATATCTGTGCAAACCTTAAAGCAAATAATACAATATTCAAAATGCAATCATCAATACTGGACTATTTAACAGACATGGGACATCTTACGAAATGCTATTAAATCCCACAGATCAGAAAATTGCTAACTCCTATAGGAAAGGGTCATTCATCTTACTGCTTCTTGTAATTTATTCCACGTCAGTGTTTGACCAGATTAAAACCCAGGTGGGTGAAATACATAAAACACACACAGTCTTGTTAGCTCAGGCTTCTCAATCCAGCCTTAGTAACTACATCCTGAGGAAATGGGTGGTAGTATCATTACTAGGGGCCTGTACTTGTCTAGCTCTGTGGTTTTCACCCATGCTGTTATGGATGAGGGTATAGAAGAGGCATCTATTCCTGATTAGCATTTCATTCTTTATTCATTTTCCATTCCAATGTTTAGCATTCTATTCCCATATGCAAGTCACTGTGCAAACGTGCTACTGTGTGCTTACCCAGTACAAGCCCCGGGCATTAGTAACCTGTCTCAGTGGGCAGCACTTTAGTTAGAATAACATAAAATTCTCCACTTAGCCTGTACAGAGCTCAGCAGAAGGGCAAAGACTAGAGCTAAATAAGTGACAGAATTACAGAAGAAACAATCAGCCTTTCATTGATAGAAAAATAAAGTCACCGGGTGTATGATGTCAGGGGAAGCAGAAATGTTATCTATGATTTGAAGATCTTTTTATGATGAATTAATCCAGACATTACCATCATATACACATCAGGTCCAAAATGTATTTTGTAATTGGGTTCATGCTTTTGCAATTTTTGGATTAAATCTTTGTAACATGCTGAAAGCATTCTTACTACAGGTATGGGACCGGTTATCCAGAATGCTCTGGACCTGGGGCTTTCCAGATAACGATCTTTCCGTAATGTGGATCTTCATACCTTAAGTCTAATATAAAATCATATAAACATGAAATAAACCCAATAGGCTGGTTTTGCTTCCAATAAGGATTAATTATATCTTAGTTGGGATCAAGTACAAGGTACTGTTTTATTATTACAGAGAAAAGGGAAATCATTTTTTAAAATTTAGATTATTTGGATAAAATTAATTCTGTGGGAGACAGCCTTTCCATAATTCGGTGCTTTCTGGATAACAGGTTTCCGGATAATGTATCCTATATCCTATATAATGTTTGGAATCAGTGAAACATGTTGGAGGCATTTTTGGTAAAATACCATAAATATTTTACATACTGAAAGCAATGTGCCCTCTAATTCCTTCTCAGATGGAATTAGTGCGCACATTTTAAACTTGTATGTGAGCATTTTTAAAAAACCGTGTTTAAATGCAAAATGTTGTGTTTTCACACAAAATTCTTTGTGTGCACTGGCTTCAGAAGGAACATTGGCTGAACATCTGGTTTATAGATTGCTACAATACCTTGACTATAAAATGCTACAGTGGGCGAGTTTGCCCTTTATGTACATTTACCTTGTAGGACATACCAAATAATGTCATATAGTGGGATTATTGCATAGATATCATCATACACATGTCAATAAACATACACATGTTACACCCCATGCACTTGTAGATATCATCAATTTTAATCCTTATACTTGGCATGAGTGTGCGCGGATATATCTTGTATCAGTTTCAAGCATTGGGCTCTTGGCACTGGTGGAAATTCAGAAAATCAATAATACTCAAACAGTAGCTCTCCTTGACTGTTGATGGAATTCTCTCAGTTGCAGCTTCCCAGTAAAATCTGCCTTTTGCACCTTTATTTCTATTTTCCCCTTCAATGTTTGGGTCCTAGGCAAATGCAGTTTCTGCACTACTGTAAAAATAGCATTTGCCTTCCTCATTGTCAATAACATAAAGTATATATATATATATATATATATATATATATATATATATATATATATATATATATATATATACTTTATGTCAATAAGTGGAATAAGGGTTGAGTACCATTGTCCCAGTTGGGGACAATGAGAAAGGCAAATGCTATTTTTACAGTAGTGCAGAAACTGCATTTGCCTAGGACCCAAACATTAAACTAGAAATAAAGGTGCAAAAGACAGATTTTACTATATATATATATACACACAAGCTAAATAAACAAGTGCAAGTGTCTGCACCATTCATAAACAGCTGAAAATGACCTGCTTATTTTGCTTGGCAAAGTTAATGCCAATCCCTTGAATTGTGGATCCAGTGTACCCGGGAGGGCAGCTCTCACATTTGAAACCCGGAGAAGTGTTTATGCAACGTACACCAGGGAAACATGGATTCAACCGACACTGAAAAGAGAAACAGAGACATGTAACGTTACAACAGTGACCCTCACTGAGAATAATCACGAAGCTGCCCTTATAAACTTTCCCATAAACTGAACCTGGTCATTAAGTTTCATGGTTGCTAAAATAAATGTATAGAATATGATTTGTACAGATGTAGATAGGTGGTGAAAATGACCACCTAAAACTAATTCACTAATTAAAAGCAAAAGGTAAACACAATGAATTTAAAATGTTATGTCAATAGTGATAGAGAGACCTGATGTATGTTATTTATGGCTTATCAGCAATGAAGTGTATACTGTACAAATATTTATTAAGGAGACACAAAGAATTGGCAGGTTATACAAACCACAAAATGTACCGGTTTCCTGTCTGATGGACATGTGACACTCCTCTTAATTACTGTAATCATTTTCTAGCCCTTAATGGTCCTGTACAGTCTGGAAAGATTTACTGTCCAAGAGACTGGGGGAAATGTGCGCTAACTTCTTGTCAAGAATGAATGCTCCACTGCTAGGTTTAAAGGGGCACTTTGAAAGAAGTACTTTGTTAAAATATATTTACTGTACAGATTACTTTGCCTTAAAACGTTCCATGATCACCAGAAAAGACACTTTCCATATCAATAGACCTTTTGTGAATGTGTCCTTAAAAGCATATTAGTATACCTCATCCACATCAGTACAAATGACACCGTTGCCTGTATAGCCTTCAGGACACGGCCCACATTGGAAGCCGCCCTCTGTATCAATGCACCGCACTCCTCTGAAACATGAAGTTGCATCACATCGAGGCTTTGGAGGTGTAGCGGTGGTTAGGCGCTGGGGAACTTTGGTTGGCAATGGGTAGTCAGGACCTAAGCCTTTGATATGAATTGAAAAAAATGCATTAAAAAATAAAAATATGGTACAGTTTTAGTGCAACCTTTTTGAACCTTGAACCACATTCAGATGTACAAAAAATTTGGAGAGCAACATAAGCATGCCAAATGTTCCCGGGGACAGGCCCGGACTGGCAATCTGTGGGTTCTGGCAAATGCCAGAGGGGCTGCTGTATGGTTCCATAGAATGTTACCATATAGTGGGCTTGTAGGGGGATGTTTGGGCCTCTGTGTACTTGGAATGGCAGGGCCTATTTTGACACCCAGTCCAGACCTGCCCGGGGATGCAAATTATGAGCTGCGATTGGCTGTTGGTAGCCCCTATGTGGACTGGCAGCCTACAGGAGGTTCTGGTGGCCAGTACATCTGCCTCCAAACCAGTAATTAAAAAAATAAACATCTGCTTTTAGGCTAATGGGAGCAACATCCAAGGGTTTGGTGAGCAACATGTTCCTGAGGCGCTGGTTGGGGATCACTATTTTAGTGTGATATCCAAGCAAGCCATATTATGTTTATACAAGGACACGAAACAAAAACTGGTCACAGAGAAAACCTGCCACAAACTTTTTATTGGACTTTATTGGCTTACCACAGGCCTGGCATTCTGCAATGGTGTTTCTCAAGAACATGGTCTCTTTCACCTTTAAGAAAGACATGAAAATACAATTTAGTGTACAATAATGTACTCATTTATGAAATCAATGAGTTACAGCAGTAGCAGAACCCAAACCTCTTCCACATCTCAAATCGGTTTTAGGTCTCTAGTACAGGTATGGGATTTATCCAGGAAACCCGTTATCCAGGAAGCTCTGAATTACAGGAAGGCCGTCTCCCATAGACTCTACTTTAATCAAATAATTCAAATTTATTAAAATGATTTCCTTTTTCTCTGTAATTATAAAACAGTACCTTGTACTTGATTCAAACTAAGATATAATATTTTTTATTGCAGGCAAAACAATCCTATCAGGTTTAATTCATGTTTAAATTATTTTTTAGTAGACTGAAGGTATAAAGATCCAAATTACAGACATATCCCTTATTTGGAATAGCCCAGGATCCGAGCATTCTTGATCCCATAACTGTATGATTAAATGTCTGGATGTTACATTATAAGGAGGGATGCTTCAAGCCTAGATAAAGATTAAATTGTTTCCCTAATGGTTGAAGGAGCCTTGGTTATCCAGGATGTTGGAGTTGGATTGAGTGTAGGCTGGGGAATATGAAATTCTTAATGCCCTTTGAATGAATGAATGAATGAATGAATAATTAAATGAAAGCACAGTATGCACTGCATTCACTATCCTTTAAGGGTCTGGCCACACAAGCAGATTAGTCCTCACAAGGAAACTTCGGGGCTACTTCGGAAAACAAAGCGCCGCTGTGCATTGCCGCAGGCAATTTTCATTTTAGCCGGCGGAGGGCAGGGGGAAGGCAGTTCGGATAGATTGTCGCCGCAAAGAAGAGAATCTGCTCGTGTGGCCAGACCCTAAATCTGAATGCCACAGTAAGCAAGTGAAAGGAAACCCAGAAAATGAAATTACACGTTTTATTAATGGTGTGTAAAGAGGAAAGATTGTCTCAAGAAGATCTTTTAAACCCTGTGTTCCATTCAGTGGTACATATATTCTATATGAAATGAGTTTTCCTTACTAATTTCTTCAGCTCCCACGAGCAATAAAATTTGTGTTTACACTGGCAGAATATCTACTGGCAAGTGTCCTAAGACTTTTTGAATTATAGGATAGAGATGCTTTAATTCACATTAAATATTTTTCCATATATAAATGTTCCCTTTACAGGATGGTGAAATATTTCAGTGCGGTATAATAAATATATGAGGGTTTTAGTAATAAAATAGCTAAACAACAGTTGGAAGATCAGGTGGTCTGTGGCTGCGGAGAACATTTTGGACAAAGTTCACAGGTGACATTAAACTTACAGTTCTTTTTACAGATCATAGAGGGGTTATGTAATAAAAGGCATAAAGTTAGCAACATAGCAGCAACCAATCAGCAGGTAGTGTTTACTGGTCACCTGTTTCAGTGTAAACATCTTATTGGTTGCAAAGGGTTTTTGCTCCTAGTCAAACTTAGTGCCTTTTATTACATTTGGGGGAAAGAGTTTTATCAGTGAACTGAGTTTACACAGTGAACACAGTGTTGAGTTACCTGCTGTCTCATGACATCTCGGAGCTCTCCCAGCATCTGATTCATTTGGGTTATCTGGCCAATCAACTGTCTGCTGACGTCACCTGCACAATAATAAAAATGCAGCCTGGGTTATTATTGACAAGTAACTCAGCCACTAACCAATGAGGTCATGTTTCCTATGACTATAATAAGAGTTTATGACCTGGGCACAGAGGTAGACACTTCTACAACAACTTTTCAATTGGTCTTAACTATATATATATATTTTTGCAGTTTTTGAATTATTTGCTGTCTTCTTTCCATATTTCAAATGGGGGTCACTAACCCCATCTAAAAAATAAATGTTCTGTAAGACTACACATTAAGGGGCACATTTACTAAGCTCGAGTGAAGGATTCGAATGAAAAAAACTTTTTTAGGTACTTCGACCATCGAATAGTTAGTCGGTTCGAAGGATTTTATTGTTTGATCGAATGATTTTTAATTTGATCGATCGAAGGATTTGCACTAAATCCTTCGAATTCGATATTCGAAGGATTTAACTTTGAGGGTCGAATTCGAGGGTTTATTAACCCTCGATTTTCGACCCTTGATAAATTGGCCCCTTATTGTTATTGCTACTTTTTATTACACATCTTTTTATTAAGGTTTCTTCTATTCATATCCGAGTCTCTTATTCCAATTATTGCATGGTTACTAGTGTAATTTGGACCTTAGCAACCAGATTAGCAACCAGATTGCTGATATTGCTAACTGTAGAGCTGCTGAATAAAAATCTAAAGAACTCAAAAACTACAAATAATAAAAAGTGAAAAGTAATTGCAAATTGTCTCAGAATATCACTGTCTACATCATATTAAAAGTTAACTCTGCTTTGCTGCATCTAGATAATAATAGTCTTTCTTCAACTCCTACGATGAATTTTATTTCCCACAAATAAGTAAATTATTGACTACTTTATTTGTAGCTGCTTCCAGGAAAGCCGTATTTAATTCTTGGTTACAAAAAGAATCTCCCTCATTATCGGACATCATTTCTTATATGAACCAACTTAGTTGGCAAGAAGCCTTAACAGCTGAAACAAAAGGAAGTAATTCCATAGATTCTTTTAGGCTTAGTTGGTCTCCTTTTTTCGAGATCTGCAACTCCAGTACTAGTAGTCAAATCATTTGGTTTCTTCATTTGTAAAATGAATGTTTATTGGGTAGTCCGGCATTACAGATGATAATGGGCTTCTTCTTTCTTTTCTTTTTATTGCATTTATATCCACTGGCTTAGTAAATTTTAGTTTGTTTTTGTTAATTTTCCTTTATTTCTTCATTGAATGTTATACATTTATGATAACAACATGCTATTGTGTTGAATGCAGTATTATTCTTTATCTGCATAATATTTGCTGTCATTTTGATATCATTTGTTTAATATGAAAAAATCACATAACATATTTCAAACTAAAAGTTAATTCAAAGTTGAACAACCTCTTTAAAAATTGTCGGTATAACAATTGAGCACTACTGTGTTACATGCTCTTCTGCTATTACTATCCCCACTATATAAGGCTACAATGTTATGGTTATTTATACTCTTTATTGGTTATCTTTCTAGTCAGTCCCTCACCTATTCATATTCCAGAGTATCAATGTCTACATCTTGCTAAAGGTAAATCTTTAGGTGAACTGCCCCTTTAACATTGGTAGACTGTTATGTTGCCTAGTGACCCTAGTGTTCTCTTGCATTTCATTATTCATCAATGTACCAAAGGTTTCGCTTTTGCCTGGCTAAACGCTTTGGTTAAGCTGACAGATCTCAAAGACTAAAACATCTGTGAATATGAATGGTTTCTGTCGTTTAGTCTTGGCTGTAGAAGCGGTGTTATACTGCAGTTTTCGGGAAACATCTTGTTTAAAATTATTGCAGAGGATTAGTAAGGCAGGGTGAGTGCCAAATAGTAAAGGCCAGAAGTTATATAACAGCCTGCGGTATCTGTCATAGAATTGTGAATCTTAATTGAAATACCTGTTTCAATATTTTAGCCAGTTTTAACGGCGTCCAATAATCCACTGCTTGTTAGCACATTAAATACAGATTGATATGTTCTACTTGGAGCTGTTTGTGCTGTAGCTAAACACTATTATTACAGGAATGCTCGGGACCTGGGCTTCTCCTGATAATGGATCTTTCTGCAATTTGGATCTTCATACCTTAAGTCTACTAGAAAATCATTTAAACATGAAATAAACTAATAGGCTGGTTTTGCCCCCAAGAAGGATTAAGTATATCTTAGTTTGGATCAAGTACAAAGTACTGTTTTATTATTGCAGACATTAAAGGGAAAAAAAATTGGATTACGTGGATAAAATGGAGTCTATGGGAAATAGCCTTTCCATAATTTGGAGCTTTCTGGATAACAGGTTTCCAGATAACAGATCCTATACCTTTACTGGGATAAAACAAACCAACATAGGTGTAGGGTCTGCACTATGATAAAACATAAAAATGACATTAAGAGTTTATGACATAATATGCTGTATAAGCAGAACGGCTCTCCTTCTCTCTTACTCTTATGATACTGGGACTCCATTCAAGCCAAGTCTATTTTCAATGGGTGCATTAAGGCACTGCTGAAAACTTTGGCAAAAAGACTGACCACTGTCATATGCCCACAAATTCATCCTTGACAGACTGGATTCATGGATGGTCAACAAATATAAATATCTTTTAGTTAATTGCTACCATCTTGAGTTAGAAGGTTCTGGTGGTGTCCACTGACATTTCCAAGACTTTTTAAAGCTTTAGAACCAGTAGTGGGTCTTTTTTTGCTGGGATAAGATTCTCATTATCAGAGGAAACCATGGAAACCCAAGCATGGGGCTTGTTTTTGGGTCCTGACCTATAGGTTGTCACAAAGTCAAGTGCAATGGTCTGGGGCTAAAAAATAGAATTTTTAAGATAAACAGGAATGCTTGAGACCTGAGGTTTTCCCGGATAACAGATCTTTCCATAATTTGAATCTTCATACCTCAAGTCTACTAGAAAATCATGTAAACATTAAATAAACCCAATTGGCTGGTTTTTATTCCAATAAGAACAAGGTGCAGACATGGGATCCGTTATCCGGAAACCCGTTATCCAGAAATCTCAGAATTACAGAAATACCATCTCCCATAGACTCCATTTTATACAAATAATCCAAATTTTTATAAATAATTTCCCTTTTCTCTGTAATAATAAAACAGTATCTTGTACTTGATCTAAACTGAGATAGAATTAATCCTTATTGGAGGCAAAACCAGCCTATTGAGTTTATTTAATGTTTATATGATTTTCTAGTAGACTTTAGGTATGAAGATCCAAATTATGAAAAGATCCATTATCTGGAAAACTCCAGGCCCCGAGCATTTCTGGATAACAGGTCCCATACCTGTACTGTTTTATTACTACAGAGAAAAAGGAAATCATTTTCAAAAATCTGGATTATTTTAATGGAAGATGGTCTTTCTATAATTTGGAGTTGGATAACGGGTTTCAGGATAACGGATCCATCGTAATGTCTAACTTATTATTTTTAATCCAGTGTTATGTGATAACTGATCTTGAGCTGGGACTGACGGAGAGCTAGTTATTTTAAAATATGCTTTTTTTTCACACCCTTACCTGTCTGCTGTCCGGCTTCACTTTTCTGCATAAAACATTCTTGTATTGCTCCTACCTCAGATAGAGTGCCTCCCATTACCAGTTTTAATTCATCCATGGAATCCTGTAGCAAGAAAGTAAACGCATTCTAAAAACCGTACAAAAACTACTATACATATATAGACATATCTGAGTATAACCAGTCCCCTTATTATGGAGCTCACTGATGCACAATATAAATAAAGCAGGTGTAAAGATTTAATATATATGTGCACATAATACATGTCCTATATTTTTTACCATTCTGTTGGTGCTGAAATGTGTATGTGGGCATATACGAGTTCCCTATTAGCATTAGAAATTTAGAAATTAGAATATTGCAAATGGTTATAAGGGACAAGATACCAAACAAAAGATTCAGGTGTCTGGGTTTAATTCAAGCAGGAATTCTAAACCCATTTCATGGAACATTTTGATTCATAGGTTGATTTTATAAAAGGCAATGTCCATAAAGAGGACAGGGTATTGTATACAATCAATAACTTCTATAAACAAACTCCAAGAGAGAGAGAGAGTAGCAGACACATTTAGGGGCAGATTTATTAAGGGTTGAAGTGAAAATTCGAATTCGAATTTTAGATTTTTTAAAACATTCGATTCGAAATTTATGGGAGTTTATGGGAGTTTTTAGAAAAACTCGCATGAACACGAAATTCGAACCCTTGATAAATGTGGCTATGTTTATTGGCTATGCCTGGTGGAAATCACTTTTTTATTGTCTTGTCCTGAAACCCCTCATGTTAAGTAGTGGTTAGTTAAATTGCCAGCCAGTATGTTAAGATTACAAGTACCCGAAAATTATACAGATGTTCTATTTAAACCATACTTCATGTAGATGTAACATAGAACATACTGCATTTAGTGAAGGAAAGTTCCATTGTTATGCTTACCTGTCCCTTTTTCTGTAGTGTTTTTAAGTGCACCGACCCTGTGTTGAGCCTTATCCCTGATAACGGCCAGGGTAGATCTTCAACAACACCTGTCGGATTACAGTCTATGTAGAGCTTTGCAAAGCTTGCGCCCCGGTGTAAGCCGCTCAGGTGCAACAGAAGCGTGTGCTGCTTCCCATCAGCTATGTCAAGCTTATTAAAGAAGACTGAGTGTAACTTCCCATCACTCCGGAGGTATCGTAAAGAGGCTGAAAAAAAAATAATATATATATATATACATATAAGTTTTTTAACATGATACTTTGCTTCTAATATGTTATATGTGTCACTATATAATGCCTGATGAATAGATGCATGGACTTAGGCCCTAAATGCTGCTACGTTGTCTGTGCTACCAGGCCCTTAATTAAATGTGGCAACAGATGATGTCCCCATCTCTGGGGTCTCCTTGATCCTATTCCCAACAGCCCTGTGACTGAGACCCTCTCTGACATCGACTGCAAGCCTGGGATGCCTTAGAGTGAAATATGAGAGAGGATATGGCTGTGGAGGTACAGTAAGAAAGAGCAGTAGATCAAACTGGTCAGCTTGTCCTATCACTACCATCCATTAACAACCTGGCCTGTGTCAGTTGTTGGGAACATCACAGGTTTGTGATTTTCCCAAAATCATTAGGCCTGTTATTCAGCCCTATGCCATGGAGACCTGTGAATTAAGTATTCACCAACTGGCATGCTATAGGCACTGGGAGGTGAAGTTGTGAATGTTTCTGAATTTACATAATAAAGCACCAACATATTCTGACCAATGCAGGAAGTAGAGAGGGCCTTGCTTATTAAAGGAGAAGGAAAGCTACTGAAGCAGTTTATTGCAAATAGATTAACCACAATAGTGCAATCTATAAGACTATATTTATTCAGTAGAATGCTTTACCATACCCGAGTAAGCAGCTCTAGAAGCTGTTTGTTTCATATAGCAGCTGCCATATTAGCTTGGTGTGACATCACTTCCTGCCTGCTCATAGCTCTAGGCTCAGATTACAGTAGGGAGGGGAGGAGGGAAAGAGGGTGAGAGGAAGAGAGGAGCAAACTGAGCATGCTCAAGCCCTAGCCCTGGAGGTTTATGCTGAAAACAGGAAGTCTGGTACAGAAGCCCATGTGTACACAATAGAAGGAAAGAAATGTGGACTCAGAGCAGCATTACTGTGAAGGTTTACAGTATATATATATATATATATATATATATATATATATATATATATATATAGACCTTTCTGATAAAGCTTACTTAATTTTAGCTTTTCCTTCTCCTTTAAAGCTTACAATCTAAAAAAAAAAAAGTGGAGATTTAGTTAAACTGTAGCCAACTCTCTGCTATTAGTTACACCGCCAGTTGTCTTTTGGCACGAATAATGTTTATCATCTCTAGACTGAAATCATGAACCCAATATTTTGTTTTACTTTAGACTAATCTTCACAATCCATTAAAACCTACCTACCAAGCCAATAAAAATAATCAGCAAGGACACAACTGGAACTCAGGACTTATAACAGCACATATTTTACAGTTTTCCCCAATACAATTGCTTCCATCCTTATCACAAGTGTTTTTTGTCAAATAGAGTCACAGCTCTGACTGTTCTATAGCATACAAGCAGTACATTTTAAGTGTCTCTCAACCCCGGGGATCAGTAATTTTTTACCAAAAATGTGACACAATACAAAAAAAAAGGTGGTAACGTTAATTCACAGCAATACACATAATTCACAGCTTTACACTCTTTTATATGTTTAAACAGCTGGGATATAATAGTTTCACTTTATCAGAAATTTAGAAAAGATTCCACCATAGTATATTGGTGCTTTGCTTGGATGAGTGAATCTAAAATTTTGGGTAGAGAATTCCATATTATGCCTCTAACAGATCTTCTCTGATTACATATGGATGTGTGTGTAAAATATATATATTTACAGTAGAGATGCACCGAATCCAGGATTCATTTCTGGGATTTGGCCTTTTTCAGCAGGATTCAGATGGCCAAACCGAATCCAAAAAAGTCATGTGACTTTTTGTCACACAAACAAGGAAGTAAACAATTTTTAATCGCTCACTATGTGCATGGTTCTCTTTCTCTCCTTCTCCCCTTATTTACATATGCAAATTAGAGTTCGGATTCGGTTCAGAATTAGACCGAATCTGTCACAAAGGATTCAACGTTCAGCCAAATCCTAATATAGTGGATACATCCCTAATTTAGAGTGAGAGAGAGAGCATAATGTTACCTCCATTGTAAAATATAAGTTCATTAGAAGTCAGCTAGGAGTCCCACGACCATATAAAGGCACAAAGTTGCAGGTGTCAATTATAACACCACTAAGCAATGTTTATATAGTGAATAAAGTACCCCCTCTTGTAAAATATAAGGATATTATAAGTTACCGAGGAGTTTCATGACCATATAAAAATACGAGGCCGAAGGACGAGTGTTTTTATACAGGTCATGGAACTCCGAGGTAACTTCTAATATCCTCATAGTTTCAGTGAGTCATGTGACAGAAATGACATCAGAAATGACATCAGAACTCACCGTTTATAAGGATATAATTTACAAGATATTCATGGCTTTTGTGTATTATAAGAATATATTTTACAGGCTATGAATTGCTTGTTTATACACTTGTATATAAACTATATAGCCAAAAGTATGTGTATACACCTTGGTATTTAAGCCACATCCATCACTACTGTCACTACAAAATACAATGATATTCTTGACAACACTGTACTTTGTGGCAACAGTTTGGGTAGGCCCTTTCTTGTTTCAGCAGGCTAATAACCCAGTGCACAAAATAAGACAGAATTGGTTTGCAGAGATGGAAGGACTTAACCCCATAGAATATGCTGGAAAGTTTATGTAAGCCTGATCACCCAACATCCTTGCCCAATTTACTGTGTATGAGTAGAAGGTAATCCCACCAAGAATGTTCCAAAATCTAGTGTAAATCCTTTCCAGAAGAATAGAGAGTACAGACAGTTTTAGCAGCAAAGAGAGAGGACTAACTTTATATTTGGAATGAGATGTTGGACAGGAAGGTGTCCACATACTGGCCATGTCATATATATATATATATATATAGATATCAGTATTGTATTATGTACTATCTATTTGGTGTGTCTCAAAGACTTACCTTTGTTTAAACGACCCATAACTGTGAATTCAAAGAACCTGCTGTTGTCACTGGTGGAATAAAGTCCAAAGAGCGTAACTGTGGACTTGGGCTGCAGTTTGAAAGTTGACAAGACATACACCTCATTCATGGAAGGATTGCTCAGTGCGCTTTGAAGGAAAGAGGTGACCTGCCTTTGAACCGACACGGATAGAAGATCGAAGACTGAAAGAGAACATAGAAGAGACAATCATTTTATTTGTTCTTGAGGCATCAGGGGATGGAAATCAGAACTAGGAAGTTTGGTGACTTCCAGGGTACAAATGAAGGATTCCTAATGACTTTAATAGAAAGATGACTTGATTTATGATCGAAGAAAAATTTGCAGTAGGAGGTAAATTTACATTTGTCCATCCAAAAACACACTTTCATGTGACAGTGGGAATGCAACAACAGATGTCTGGCTGCTACCATCTTTGTTTCTTGAGTCTTGCTACCATATGAATTGCTTAAACATGTTTGTACAGGATAATAATATTTAATCAAGGACTTTTATTCCTTTGTAAACTGGATATACCCACAAAACTGAATCATTTAGCTATGGCCACTGTATCCGAAGGCTTTTTGGTATTATGTGAACACAATTACTCGCCAATGTTTCATTGTAAATAACTACATTAGAATATAGAAGTTTTCAGAAATTCAAATCACATGCTGCAACATATATATAGAGAGAAAAGCAGAATGAACATTAAGGAGCTGGACGCAAGCAAGGAGGGTAGATAATGTATATTAAAGATTCTCCTCCTGCAGCATGTGTCCCTTGGACTGAACTATTTCTTGTACTTTTGTGCAGCTTACATCCAGGATAGTTCTATTCTTGTCCTTGATATTACAGTCAGGAATTCAGCCGTAGGCTCTTATTTTATACAAGCAATGGTAGAAGATACTGGACGGCATGTAGGGAGCTCCTGCCAGAATACTGTAAAATGATTAGATTTACTGAAGGCTCAGATATTTAACCCATGAATATATCTGTTTTGATGTGAATTTGTGCAATTTTACCCACAGTGCAGTATTTTTTCACCAGGAATACAGCATCATAGTGGGCATCCATAAACCAGGTTTGAAAATCTTTTAATGCAGTGTTTCACATCCTATGGTGCCTATAACACATTTACTCCAATCAATCTGGTCTATGACAAGTCAACCCATTTCAAGTCCAAGCTCCAAGGAGCTACGCAGCTGTTGTCTCTTCTAAAGAAATATAGGGGTTCTTTGCTAATCTTGGCCATGTGCCTGTAACAGATAAATAAAAGTGCTACTAAACTTACTAAAGCAACAAAATACTGTACAACTACAGTCTAACATATGTGTTGCCAGGTGCATGAATATTGTCTTTTGACCTAGTTGCCAGGTGCATGCACACGCCTTGCCTGGGGATAACTATCATATAACCACAGATGGTCAGAGCCTATTGTAAATAAAGCTTGATCATGGTGCAAAAGGTCCCCATGTATTTATCCATATACTTTGCCATGAACAACAAGTTTGAGTATATTATGGCCAAATGGATTACCAACAAACAAAAACAAATGCTGTATAATAAGCTAAAGACATTTTTTCACTAACTTAATTAAAAAAAGCACCATTAATATATAGGCTATTTCGGTTAAAACCGGGGCTACAAATAGAGCCTGAATAACCTATTTTAAAACTAGCTACTAGTTTAAAGCAATCCTGATGGAAGGATAGTACCCTATGGTAAATCACTGAGCCAGTCAACATTCCTCTTCATTAAGCCTTAGAACAAAGTTTGGAACAGAAATGTGTCATAAATACCAGCTACAAAGGATGTGCTTATTCATCTCTGTATGCTGCCATCCATAACACAGGTTTAGTGTGGTGTTATTTGCGTAAAAAGCAAATTAAAACAGCAACCGTACAATGGAAAAGTCTAATAAATTGGATCGCAGATGAGTGCTTTGCTAAGAGTAAAACCAGATGCCGCTGCTTGTACAGCGAGCAACAGTATAGAACTAACCTTTGCATGCTCATTGCTACATTATCATCAAACCAAATACTGGAAAAAACTAGCTTTATTGCAAATTACAGTTAATTTCTGTAGAATCCTTAAGTCTTCTAGGGTCTAAATTATTGGTCAACCTGGGGCTGGTTTAATAACCAAGATCATATACAGCTGGACCTCCTTACAAATTTGGTGCAGCTGAGTAAATGACCTGCAAGAGGCAGAGAGTCATTACTGGCTGCTTCAATGACTCTTACTGCTCCCTATAGCAGCCCCTGACTAGCCTTGTGCTAAAGGCAAACTGAGCAGAATTAGCATATGTTCCTCCCATGGAATGTTTCTTCTACATCCCTAGTGTTGCCTTGTGTCTAATGCCCAATATGCAACATGCCACAGTATGGTGTATTTGTTGCTTGTGGTACTGGGAGACAAGGGAGTAACGTACTAAAACAAGTAAATAATAATTAGTGCAAAATCTATTCCACGTCTAATTTTAGCCGATTTTATAGCCTTATTTGCTGAGCTTCAGTTTCAATTGAGGGCAATGACAGACAAAGAGTTTTGTTGTCCACTGTCCACAAAGCTTCTGAAAATATATTTCCCTTCACTAACACGATAGCAATTGCCCACATGTGCATAAATGTGGAAGGAGGCATATTCTGGCAATAACCCTGGATCACTACATGTAAAGTGTTTTATATTCAGCTATCCCCATGTTAGGTAACGGAAAAGTGTTTTCCAAGACAATAAATTAATTTGTGTTATTGCCCGTAAAGTTTTTATAAATGAATTCGCTACCAAGCATCTGTCCTTACTCCTTGCAATGTAGCCGAAATCAGCTCCCCTCCATACAAGGTTCTATTTCCCATAATACTCTGGTCTGTTATTCATAGAACATGCAACTGGCTGTAGTAGAACGGAATCACTATCACCATCACTCCCCGCTGCCCTCTGCCATTGCTTCCCACTGCACTCTAATGTCACTCCCCACAGCCCTCCGCCATCGCTGCCCTCCACCGTCACTCCCTGCTACCATCTTTCCCAGGTGCCCTCCACAGTCGCTCCCCACTGCCCTCCACCATCGATACCCGCTGCTCTCAACCGTCGCTCCCCATTTCCCTCCACCATCGCTACCCACTGCTTTCCACCGTCATCCCCCACTGCCTTCCACCATCGCTCCCCTCCACTGTCGCTCCCCCCCACCACTCCCCACTGGCCTCCACCGTCGCTCACCACTGCCCTCCACCGTCATCCCCCACTGCCTTCCACCGTCGCTCCCCACTTCCCTCCACCATCGATCCCCACTGCCCTCCACCGTCGTTCCCCACTGCCTTCCACCACTGCCCTCCACCATCGCTCACGGTTGCCCTCCACTGTCGCTCCCCACCAGGCCCGGACTGGCAATCTGTGGGTTCTGGCAAATGCCAGAGGGGCTGCTATAAGGTCCCATAGAAAGTCAGTATTTAGTGGGCTGGTGGGGGCTATTTGGGCCTGTATGTCTGCTGAGTGGGCCTCTGTGTACCTGAAATGCCAGGGCCTATTTTAATTCTCAGTCCGGACCTGCTCCCCACTGCCCTCCACCATAGTTCCCCACTGCCCTCCACAGTCGCTACCCGCTGCCCTCTCTACCCTGTTCACAAAAGTAACTATAAGGTGTGAGCAGTGAGGGGAGGCTGGTGGTGGGTGAACAAGCAGGCAACAGGGGTCTCAGGTGAGGTGTGGGGGGCCCTGGGTTAGCGGCCCCATTGGACACACCTCAGTCCAACCCAGACTACTCATACAATGTTTTAAGAGTTAGAGGAAATAGTAAGAGGCAAGTGGGTATGTCTTTAAATTTATATACACTGATACAATCCATTGTGTGGAACAAGACAATCACACTCCCCCAGGAATAGTTCTGTCGATATACAGCATTTGGTCCTACTTAGTGTAATTCCCTGAGCTTGTTTTGTATAACTAGCAAAGCAAAGAGACACAACTGAATAAATGCAAGGCCTTTTTTTGCATGATGGCCTTTCTTTATTCTTAATTGTGACATGAACTAAATAAAAGTCTATAAATAAGGGTAAATGGCCACAAGCAGGTGCTGATTCCCTGAACAGATTTACAAAGATTCCTGTTGGAGGTGCCATTTAGTGCATCATTGTGTTTCCGCAGCTGGCCTTTTTCTAAATGTGTCCAATGATGTTACTAAAGTGAATAAATGAAAGTGTGGTTATGTAATCTCAGGAATGTAACACCAGCTGGCGGTGGCAGTTGCACCTAGAAAGTCGACAGTCCTTCACAAAATGCCCAAAAAAACCATTAGTACATTTACACTAACATTTTCCATCTATAAATACTGCCAAAGAAACCAGCAAATTTCTTAAGCAAGGAGAGGAGACTGGCACTCTGGAGACTTTCAAAAGCTGCAAACCTAGAATATTCAAAAAGGCTATGTTCCACAAAAATATCAGCCCATTTCATTTACTTTGATTTTTTAGTTTTCATATACTGGTATGGGACCTGTAATTTAGAATGCTCGGGAACTGGGGGTTTCCTGTATTTTGGATCTCCATACCTTAAGTCTTTTTTTTTGGGATCAGTTGCAAGATACTGTTTTATTACAGAGCAACAGTATATAATTTTCAAAAAATTGGATTATTTGATTAGTCTATTGGAAATTGTCTTCCTGTATTTGGAGCTTTTTGGATAACGGATCTGTACTTAGAAAAACAAGAAAAAAACAAAGGGTTGCCTCTTCCTGCTTTGTTTCTAATACAGTAGAACCCCCATTTTACCTCCCCTGATTTTAAGTTTTACATTGTTGTTTTGTGGTCCCATGTATATATTATGCATAATAAGTTTCCCTGATTTTACATTTTCCTGGATTTTACACAATTTTTTTCTGGTCCCCTGAAAAACGTAAAATGAGGGTGCTACTGTATATCTTTGTGTTCATAATAATAACAATAATAATCAGGCTATTAAATAATGTGTTCTAGAGCCATGAGTAGGACAGACAGGTGCAGAGCTGACCAGCAAAAGAATTACACTTATTTGTTACCTTGATAATTTGGCTGGGCTTGACACACTCCATAAAGATGAAGAAGTAACATCTGTAGGAATAGACACAAGCCTTTTCGTCTTGGCATCTTGACTTCTGCAATGGAATTAGCCTTTAGCAGCTCAGCAGATGTACATATCCCAGCTCCTCAGCAGTGAGCAGGCTTAGTGGATGGCAGCAGAGAAAGACTCTGTTTAGTAGGAAGGCATGTGGGGAGGCTCAGGCTACAGCTGGCCAGCAGGAGCTTCTTATGAGGGACAATGATGCTCTGCCCACCAAGCCTCCACCCTAAAACGAAGAGGTGGAGTTTGTAGGGCAAACTCCATCTGTTCTTTAACTCCACTGTTTACTTACTTCTTCAAAGAGTTTAAATGTATCGGCCAGTCATTCCAAATGCCTCTCTGCCAGGCCTGGGTACCTACAGGCATATGAAGGATTAAGGTTGATAAGGGGGTAACACATTAGGGAAAATAACAAACTACCTAATAATATGTTTTTTTTGTGCCTTTCTCTGGATCAACTAGCAGTTAGGAAGGTTAGAATAGAGTAAAAAGGTTAAACTTGATGGACGTGTGTCTTACTTACTATGTTTCTATGTAATACAAAAGAAAACAAATAAGCTACATGACCATATCAATGTGAAAAACTGCAGTCTGGATGAGTTTATATAGGAACTGCAGGGAATCTTCTAAATATAAGTAATGTAATCCAATAGAAGGTTAATATACTTCAGACTCAGGGCCGGATTTGTGGAAAGGCCACCTAGGCCAGGGCCTAGGGTGGCAGGATTTTAGGGGGGCAGCATGCTGCCAAACCACATCCACATTGGTTCAAAAACACTGGGAATGTGCTGGAGATTTTTTAAATTTCCCATGCACCAATCCCCATTACTCCAGTCCAGATGATGAAAATTTGCACAAATAAAGGGGAGGGGAAAGGGGCGACAAATGGCAGTGGGCCTAGGGGTGCCCACTATGTAAATCCAGCCCTGTTCAGACTGACTATGTAAAGTGTTTATAAATGTTGCTGTTTTTTTTTTGTATTGGTTTTATATAAGAGATTCAGTGGATGAGATACTTTTATAAACATAGCTTAAAGGAGTGGTTCACCTTCAAGTTAACTTTTAGTATGTTATAGAGTACCAGTTCCAAGTAACTTTTCAATTGGTCTTCATTTTTTATCTTTTATAGTTATTTCATTATTTGCCTTCTCCTTTTGTCTACATCATACTAAAAGTAAGTTTAAAGGTGAGCAAGTCCTTTAAAAAAGAAATAAACACCCCCATGTAGTTGCCAATACAAAGTAGTATCTGTGTCCATCCCCAACCACTTTGGGAAAACCAGGCAGCATTCTGGCCTTCACCACTTCCTCATGGGCTGCCTTCCCAGGGAAGCACATTTATTTATGTTTTTTACATTTCTTGCCTTGAACCATCATTTTGTCGCCAAACGAGCGGATCTCCCTCCGATATGCCCACCTTGAGGTGAGCAATATCGGGCTGATCCGATCGTGGGCCCTAGGGCCCAACGATCAGATCCTAACGATGCCTAAACGGGCGGTCGGATCACGGGACCGCATCAACGAATAGATGCAGCCGCGATCTGACGGGATTTTTTGTCCCATCCGATCTCGGCCAGATCTCGATCGGTGAAGCCCGTCAGGGGGCCCCATACACGGGCCAATAAGCTGCCGACACGGTCTGTCTGCAGCTTTTATTGGCCCAAGTATGGCCACCTTTAGTGGTACTGTTGCCTTGCAGCGGTGGGGTGGGGTCCTGAGTTTGATTGTGAACAGGGCACTATCTTCCAGAACATATGTTCTTATGTCAGCGTGGGTTTCCTCTTAACTTAGAAAAATGTCAAGGCGGATTAATCGGCTCCTGATAAAATTGACCATAGCCGTGGTTTAACTAGATGTTACAGGCCACACAGCAAATTCAATTTAAGGTAAGCATTGGTAAGCTGACCTATTCTACAAAGATATATTTAAATTTGTTTTCAAATGTATTGCTTGAAATAATAATGCATATTTCTTACTGTGATATCCATCTTGTAGTTCGAAAACTAGAGAGTAACTAATAAAAATCTGATGTCTCCTTCCAATAACTGACAGGACTGGGATTGATAAACGAATTTGGCAAGAATGATACATTACATCACCCTTCCTATAATAACAATCAATGCCAACACAGGCCTGTGGGCATTATTCCAAGTGAAAAGTAATATCATGTTCACATCTTTAATCCAGGCCAGATTGGAAGCTTTAGATCAATTCTGTTCCACAAACCATACTGTCCTGCTTTTTTAAAGGAAATATTACGCAAAGATTTGAGGCATGTGCCGATCTGACGAAATCAGTGGGAGACTGTCACCAGCTTTGTCGGACATAACTTTCATACGATTGTCAGGGGCAGAACATCGGTTGATCTGTTCTTTTGTACTTTATTTGATCGGAATGGTTAGTGGCAGGTCGGGAGATGGCACCGAACGATCGTTCATCCAATGTGAAGGTAAATCTGCATGTCTATGGTCACCTTTATGTAAACATAGTAAAATAGTCTCTATTACAACAGACAAAAAAATTATTGGAACAACGAAATGAGAATTCAAATGTGAACAAAACAGTGAACTCTGATGAAATTTGATGTCTTGTACATATTGTGGTCCAAAAACAATAAAGGGGTTGTTCACCTTTAAATTAACTTTTAGTATCATGTAGAAACTGATATTCTGAGACAGTTTGCCATTGATTTTCATTTTTTATTATTTGTGATTTATGAGTTATTTAGCTTTTTATTCAGCAGCTCTCCATTTTACAATTTCAGCAGTCTGGTAGCTAGGGTCTAATATACCCCAGCAACCATGCATTGATTTGAATAAGAGGCTGGAATATGAATAGCAGAGGGCCTGAATAGAAAGAGGAGTAATAAAAAGTAGCAATAACAATAATTATGTAGCATTAAAGAACAGGTCAGTGAAAGCTAGAAAGAATCAGATAAAGAAGGTAAATAATTAAAAAATTATTTTAAAGAAAAGAGCAATTGAAAAGTTGCTTAGACTTAGATTTGTAATATACTAAAAGTTAACGTAAAGGTGAACAACCCCTTTAAGGCAAAATGCATATGAACAAAGCTCCAGGGTTTATTGTCAGTGTCGGACTGGGCCGGTGGGTCACTGGGAAAAAACCCGGTGGGCCCTGGCCCTGCCCTGCTTGGCTGCCCCATAAAGAAATAAACCTGTGCGCGGGTGTTCGTGCATTTGTGCGCATTGCGATGTGTCCGACTATACGCGGGCCAGGGAATCAGACGTTGGAAGGGGACCCCCCGGGAACTGCAAGGAGGTCCCTTTGTTTGCAGCCCCAGTGGGCCCCCAAGGCTCCAGTCAAACCCTATTTAAAGGGGACACGTCACCTAAAGTGATAAAAGGACTTTTATTATACAGATTTTTGTGTCTTAGTGACAGGTCCACTTTAATGTAGAATGCACACAGGCCCTTTAACAGTTTTAGCAAGCATTGGTGTAACTACTATAGGGCAGGGGTGCAATTTTACTCCAGGGTAAATCAGTCGCACTTTACTCTACTTTTAGCCAAACGATTATTTATATCAGTATTTAAAATGAAAGTGAGTCTCATATTGCTAATTAATATTATGGACCTATAAGTTCAACATGTGTACTGTGGTAACCCGCACCCGACCCTAACCCGCGCTCGCCTGCATCCAACTTCCGGGTTCCTTTTATAGACCTGCCTGGCCCCACAATGACGACACAAAAGGGGCAGTGTGAGCAGGTGCGTGGCTATAAAGCCTTAAGTCGGCATTTGAAGGTGGCCAGGTTCCGCGGGGATCAGGCCGGCCCGCAAATCACTAATAGGTGGTGTTACAGAACTTAGCATTTGCAAAATACGTTCATATAGTGCTACACAAATGAAAATAGCCTGGGAATTTTGTCCACTTACTTTTTACTTGGAAAAGCTGTGGTTGAAATGTCCATGGTTCATATATTCTAAGAGAAACACAAAACTGGAAAGGATAATCATATATCAAAGCATACATATGTCAATCATCAATCATTTTTATTTCTAGTAATGATAGGAAGGTCTTTGTTCTTTAGTCTGCCCCTCTACACATTTTCTTTAAGACCCCCCCCCCCAGGGAGAGCAAACAAAGTCACCCCTTATGAAATTGGGAAGTTTGAGTTGCTTTGCATAATGTTATTCAGATTTCTAACCCAATGAAGCTGCCAGAGATGCTGCACTGCACTTTAATGGAGTTTACATGGGATACTACCCTTTGACAAGTCCAGTTGAAGTACACTTCATTAGTAATTGCACTGGTGGGTCACAAAACAAGGCCAAGTTTAGCCCTGCTCAGGATAGTAACCTGCAGGGAATACCATGTAGAAAGCCCCAGCAATTTCATACATCAGAACACATTTTCTATTATACCACCTTCCCACACTAAGCCAACAGCTAAACCTGCCCGCTGACAGAGATAATTGTTGCCCTGTTAGACTGCAAGCCAAACTGGTGCTACAGGGCCAGATCCTTTTACCAGCCTTCTGCAATAACTTATGCTCGATCGATGGATTAAAATCCTTCGAATTGTTCGAAGTCGAAGGATTTAACTTCTATGGTCGAATATCGAGGGTTAATTAACCCTCGATATTCGACCAATAGTAAATGTGCCCCTAAGTGTTCGACTGGGTGAACAGGTGATATTTAGAGGAAGCTGTTAAACATGCAAGATGTAGAAACATATTTATATTGACATGTTAAAAACCTATATATTGAATATTATCAATAAGTAATTTCAATGATTTCATAGTGTGAAACATAATTTGGCACTCATTCTTCTGAACAGTTGGTTCAAAAAGTACAGTTATGGGACCTGTTATCCGGCAAACCATCATCCAGAAAGCTCCAAATTATGGAAAAGCCGTCTCCCATAGACTCCATTTTATCCAAATAATCCACATTTTTCAAATTGATTTCCTTAATAATAAAACAGTGTTAGGCAACCCCAAGTGATTTTATTGACTTACCTGAAACCCTGGGCCGCTGCTCCTATCAGCAGAAAACGGCACCAGCCCGCGGTTATACCAGTGAGCACCACGGAGCGATCCTCTTCCAGCTTCTTCTTGCTTCAAATTTCCCAGGGCAGAAGCATGCAAAGTAGAACAAAAAGCCGAACTTTAACTAAAAAGTCGTCTATTTCGTTCAACTGCACATGCGTTTGCCCTGGGAAATTTGAAGAAATAAGAAAGAAGAAGAGAAGCGTTCCTTGGTGCTCACTGGAATAACCCCCGGGCCGGTGCAGTTTTCTGCTGATAGGAGCAGCGGCCCAGGGTTTCAGGTAAGTCAATACAATCACTTGGGGGTGCCTAACATTTGGCACCCCCAAGTGCATGAAGCCTTTCCTGCCACTTTAAGGTTCGAGTTGTGTTTTCCACAAAAAGTTTTTGAGTTAATTTTTTAAGTCAAAACTTACATTTTTAGCTTGAATCCAAAAATACAAATCTAAAACCCGTTGAGTTGATTTAGAAGTCAATGGCAAAGGTCCCTTGAATATTTTGAAGGTGTTAATAGCCTTGATGATGTCCGAGTTTTTTTCGGAGGGTTTTGCTTGAATACTCAATCAATTCGAGTTTTTCTTCGAGTTTTTGGATTGTTAACCCTGAACTTGCTGATTCAAGTTTTTTTCTTAAATAAGAAACCATTCAAGTTGTGATTTCATTTGAGGTATATAAAACTTTAAAATTTGACCTTTGATAAATAATCCCTTTAAAGAATGAAGATCCAAACTACGGAAAGATCCATTATCCAAAAACCTCAGGTCCCTACCAGTACATCAGTATTGTTTGTTAATTCATTAGAGTTCACTGCATTTTGCTTAGAGTTGTTGTGCTCCAGAATTGCTTTAGCATATTTATCAATACTGATATATTTTTGCACTTTCTCTGTATTTACGAGTTTATAAGGTAGCTTTAATAAACCCTTTTGGGCTCTACAGTATGACCTTTAATTGGTTAGTGCACCCCTGTATATATTTTAGTAAGTAACAGACTTTTTAAAGCAGACATTTGAGTTCCTGTCTTTTCCATCTATACAGCGTTTTGCAGCTTATGTCATGTCTGGTAATCATCAAGCAGAGAAATAGGAAATCATTTTTAAAAAAGTTAGAATTTTAGACCAGAGGAGGAACCATACATGTAAGTATAGACCCTATTTCTACAGAATACTTTAGGGTATGTTCCAGACATATGATTAAATTACCAGGATGAAAGTTTGTAATATCCGTTTCTAATAATTACATATTGTGTTGTGTCTAGTACATTATATAACAGACCTCCTCACACTGATTCATCATTTATGAGTTAAAACTATCTGGATTGCATAGAACACCCGTTGAAAGTATTAAATAACAGTGTGGTAGTGGTTATAATCATGTCTATTTTTTATTACTGTTACTAATGTTTAAACCAGCTGCTTAAAGGGGTGGTTCACCTTTAAATTAAGTTTGTTAAGTTTGTTATAGAATGGCTAATTCTAAGCAACTTTTCAAGTGGTCTTCATTTTTTCTTTTTTATAGTTTTAAAACTTTTTGCCTTCTTCTTCTTCTGACTCTTTCTCGCTTTCACGTGAGGGTCACTGACCCCATCTAAAAACAAATGCTCTGGAAGGCTACAAATTTGCAATTTGTCTCAGAGTAATCAAATCATAAATTTAAAGGTGAACAACCCCTTTAAAGGAGAACCAAACCCTTGCTACTAAAATCTCATACCCACCCCTACCCTACATAGACCCCCCTCCCTGCTCCCCCCAGTATAGGTGGTAACTTTGCTAAATGCCCCTAACTCTTTACTTTCCACTCGGTGCAGATTCTGTCCAGCGGAGTTCATGGACGCCATCTTCAGCCGCTTTGGTAATCTTCGGGTCTTCTTCCAGCGATTCTGCAATTTCCGTGACTTTCGGCCCATGCGCAGTTATCGCGAAACAGAAAATTGCTCCAACTGTGCATTCACTGATATACCGCTCTATTGCCCAAGATTACCGAAGAGAAGAAGATTGCTACGGTGAACTCCGATGCCCTAATTCTGCATAGAAGGGTAAGTAAATAGGGGCATTTGGCAAAGGTACCACCGAGGCTGAGGGGGGAACAGGGAGGGGGTCTATGTAGGGTAGGGGATTTTAGTAGCAATGGTTTGGTTCTCCTTTAATAATGCTAGTACACAGATTCAACATAAATGTAATGTGGACTGTGCCTAAAATAACTTTTAGTATGATGTAAAGAGTCATATTCTGAGACAATTTATAAATGTTTTTCATGTTTTATTATTTGCGGTTTCAGTTATTTAGCTTTGTATTCAACAGCGCTCCAGCTTGCAGTTTAAGCTAATTGGATGCTAGGGTCCAAAAATCCTAGCAACCATTCACTGATTTAAATGAGAGACTGGAATATGAATAGGAGAGGGTCTGAATTAAAAAACAGTAATAAAAAGTAGCACTATATTTGAAACCTTACAGAGCATTTGTTGTTTAAATGGATTCAGTGACCCCCTCCCCATGTGAAAGCTGGAGAGAGTCAGAAGGCAATTACGGTAGTTTAAAAACTATAAAAAAGAAATAATGAAGATCAACTGAAAAGTTGCTTAGAATTGGCCATTCTACACATGAGCCCACTGTATAGTTTATGTGCCATATGTTAGGAAATGTAGGTTACCCCCAAAAAAAAAAAAAAATTGAGGCTCTTTTGCAGCCTATCGCCCTGAAAAAAACGCCAGCGATCAGTAAAATCCACATCTAAGTGAATTTGCGCAGTTACATCCCTTCGCCTGCCGATTGAGTGTGAATGAGCACCAGCGTCAGTCTCTTTCGCTAGCGAAGTTATGCCTGTGCCCGTTAGTAAATCGGCGAAGTTCCAAAATGACGTCACGCTGGCGAATTTTCACCAACATTAGTCACTTCGCCCTTTAGTAAATTTGCCCCAATGTGTATGAGCTACAGCTGACTGCAACTAAATAAACACTTTGTAACTGTATTCAACATTGAAGATATTAGATGTGTGCATTTTATTGCCCATGCTCTTTTTATTAAATCATCAAGGTGGTTGGGATGTGTGGGGAAAGCCATGTGACACCTCTTCTAATATACTGTAAAGGACTGGAATGAATATACATTGGCCAGTGGAACCTTCGTTCTACCAGAGACAGCCAATAAGGAGAGGACCTAACTATAGTGTTACACACATCTTATAAATAGGACTAATCATGGAAGGTTGTGCAAAATTGTGGATATTGGGAACATTAAGGTTCAGCAACATGCAGCCATTTAGTTAGCTTAGTTAAAGGGGTGGTTGACTTTTAGTATGTTATAGAATGGCCAGTTCTAAGCAAATTTTCAGTTGTTCTTTATTTTTTTATTGGTTTTTAATTATTTGCCTCCTTCTGGCTCTTTCCAGTTTTCAAGAAGAAGTCACTGAACCCGTCTAAAAACAAATGCACTGTAAAGCCCTGTAAAGCTACAATTAATACATTTACATAATATCCACTGATATATTTTCTTCTAATGAATGTAAATCGACAAATTGCTTACAATTACATTTTCTTTCACTGTGCAAAATCAGTTTGTGGGTCGAGATACCCTTAAAGGAGAGCTAAACCCTAAAAATGTATGTGGCTAAAAATGCCATATTTTATTTAGTGAACTTACTGCACCAGCCTAAAGTTTCAGCTTGTCAATAGCAGCAATGATCCAGGACTTCAGACTTGTCACAGGGGGTCACCATCTTGGAAAGTGTCTGTGACACTCACATGCTCAGTGAGCTCTGAGCAGCTGTTGAGAAGCGAAGCTTAGGGGTCGTCACTAATTATCAAGCAGAAAATGAGGTTTGTCTGTAATATAAGCTGATGATTATTAAATTCTGATGCTAATTGCACTAATTTCTGTGCTGCCATGTAGTAATTATCTGTATTAATTACTAATCAGCCTTATATTGTGACATTTCTATTCCATGGGGGTTATTTATCAAAGTCGGAATTTATCTCAATATTTTCTGCTACAAACTCCGATCAAATCCTTCAGGTTTTTTATGCTTATTTATTATTACATTGTCCTGAAAATTTGCTTTGCTGTAAAAAAAAATCAGATTTTCGCGTTTTTTTCATCGCGATTAATCTCCCCGAATCTGCCCGTGTGCCCTGACCCTAAGGATTTCTTTTCATGTGGAAAAACACGTTATTGCAGTAAATCTAAGCACTGATGGAGAGACTGTAGTGTAGAGCTTGGAGAAAGGTCAGGAGGATTTCTAAGGGTGCAATAAAACTCGTCTTCAAACAGATGGTTTTTACATTCTGACCCCAATACACATATTGATTCACTTTGGTGAGCAGACCTAAGAACTCTTGTTGTTTGCTGTGGGGCCAACAGCCCTTAACCCCGGCATCCACTCAGCTGTAACAATTTCCCCTGGTCTATTCTGGCAGATAATATAACTGTATCTGCTGCAATGGCTCATAACATCTGCAGCGCTGTGGGACCATAGACTAACATCATGGCAGATAACTCCACTCCTTTATGGTAGCCGTGTCTGAGTAACTCTATCACACCATTGTATTTTAAAGGGGTGGTTAATCTTTAAACTAACTTTCAGTATGTTATAGAATGACCAATTCTACGAAACTTTTCAATTGGTATTTATTATTTATTTTTTATAGTTTTTTTATTTGCCTTCTTCTGACTCTTTCCAGCTTTGAAGTTGGGATCAATGACCCCTTCTAAAAAACAAATGCTCTGTAAAGCTACACATTCAGGGGGTTATTTACTAAAATCCGAATTTAAATCATATTTTATTTTGAAAAAAACACAACCAAACTCCCATTCCTTACTACCTTATTTGTTATTAAAATAACCCAAATTAATCCGAAAAACTGGATACATTTTTCAGGCTTTTTCCCCGAACTGGTTGATTTTTTCGAGTTTTTTCCTGAAAACCCTGGCTAAACCCAGTGCAAACCATGATAACTTCAAACTGAGATAGATGCCTCTCCCATTGACTTATACAGGACCTTGACAGGTCTGAGATGTCGGATTTTCGGATTCGTGCTTTTTGCAGCATTGGGGTATAACAAATCTCGAAGAATTCAACCTTTTTTTTCCACAAACAGGTATGGGATCCATTACCCGAAAACCAGATATCTAGAAAGTTCCAGAATAATGGGAAGGCCATCTCCCATAGAAATAATTCAGATTTTTCAAAATGATTTCCTTTTACTCTGTGATAATAAAACAGTACCTTGATCCCAATTAAGATATAATTATTGACAAATACAAGAGTCCTCTGCACTCAACCCATTATCAATTTATTTAAGACAGCGACATTTTGTGCATACTGCTACTGAAAAATGCCTTACCCTTTAAAGGAGAAGGAAAGCTACGGAGGCATTTTATTGCCAATAGATTAGCTGCAATAGTGCAAGCTAGAATGCTATATTTATTCTGTAGAATATTTTACCATACCTGAGTAAAAAGCTCTAGAAACTCTCTGTTTGTTTAGAATAGGAGCTGCAGTATTAATGTGGTGTGACATCACTTCCTGCCTGAGTCTCTCCCTGCTCTGGGCTCAGATTACAGTAGAGAAGGGAGGGGTGGGGGGAGAGGCGCAAACTGAGCATGCTCTTGCCCGGGGCAATGAGGTTTAAGCTGAAGGCAGGAAGTCTGATACAGAAGCCCATGTGTACACAATAGAAGGAAAGAAATGCAGTATTTCTTTTGACTGGGGACTCAGAGCAACATTACTTTGGGGGTTTACTGGTATATTTAGATGGGCCTTTCTGATAAGGCTTACTTAGTTTTAACCTTTCCTTCTCCTTTAAACAAAACAGGGATTGTTTGTCCATATATGGCAATACAGGTATAGGATCCCTTATCCGGAAACCCGATATCCAGAAAGCTCCGAATTACAGAATGGCTGTCTCCCATAGACTCCATTTTATCCAAATAATCCAAATTTTTAAAAATGATTTCCCTTTTCTCTGTAATTATAAAACAGTAGCTTGTACTTGATCCCAACTAAGATATAAGTAACCCTTATTGGAAGCAAAACCAGCCTATTGGGTTTAATTAATGTTTAAATGAATTTCTAGTAGACTTAAGGCATGAAGACCCAAATTACGGAAAGATCCGTTATCCGGAAAACCCCAGGTCCTGAACATTCTGGATAACAGGTCCCATACCTGTATATAAAAGCTGGCCAACTATGTCAAAGTCATCCCATATCTGGCCAGTCCTAACTCTCAATTTGCATCTGATTCATTAAGAATTCTATTGCTTCATTATACATTTTACAAAGGGACTAGGTTTTACCTGCAACTTACTTGCTGCTTTCAAAGTAAAACTCCCAAACTTGGCTGCCCTTTTATTAGCCACCAGTGGGATCACCTGATTATAGCTGGGAAGGGTGGGAGCTACAACATGGAGCTGGTCACTGCTCCTGTATAACTATAACAAACAAGGGAAAGATTTAATTATTTTCTACTGGAGACAAAATCCTATTGGGTTTATTGTTCTATTGTTTGAACAATTTTAGCAATGTATGGAGATCCAAATTACATAAATACCACTTATCCGGAAAACTCCACCGTATTTGAATCGCACTCTAACAGTGCTAGGCTGATGTCATTTTTTGTGGCTGTCTGCATGTGTCTAAGGGAATTGAGATGGAGGGAAGGAGTGAGGCACTTTGGCTGATGCTGGAGACACTCCAAGAATGCTAAGACTTATACAAAGGAGGGGGGGGGGGGTGTTTGGGTTTCTCAAATAATTACTCTGCCAGCCTAGGGTCCCATTTTATCTTAATCTGGCTCTAATTCCACTAGTATTAGAAACAAGGGAGACACAGTGGATATTCCAGTGCAGATCCCCTGTATCCATTACTAGAGGTACATCAGCTAGGGAGGTTGTTGTGAGCAGGTGCATTCAACCTGGCTTAGGGGAGCAGGGTCCCAAAATCAGACCAAATCAGGGTTGGAGCTACTTTGACCCCCAATATGCCCAAGCCGTGCCATCACCAAATGCCTACAGTTTCCCCACAAATGTGTGTGTACAGTATCATAGATATTCAAATACATTAAACAAAACACTATACACAGCACAGGCATTGTGTGAACACCTAGAACACATTCTTTAAAGTATCACTCTGTATGAGCTATGAGCAAATTTACGGGGTTGTTCCTGCTGAATTGTGCTTAGTACAGAGGAATACCTATGATGCAATAGTTTTATTGGATCTCTCTGTACAGACTATGAGCAAACTTAGGGGACTGTTCCTGCTGAATTGTGTTTAGTACAGAGAAAAACATACGCTAGAGTCCTGCGCGGGTCCATTTTTTGGGACCCGAAACCGATCAGTACCCGCAACCTGCAATCCGCAACATGGACCCACATTCTTACCAGCTACTCGACCCGCAAGTACCTTATCCGCAACCCGGACCCGCTGACCATCAAGAATCAGTAAGTGCTGTCATTGTAAACCGGAAGTGACAGCATTGAAAGTAGCTGTGATCAGGGAAAAAAAGTAGTAAAACAGGAAGTGCTGTCATTGTAAACTGTAAGTGACATCATCCGAAGTAGACGTGACCAGAAAAAAGGAGTAAATATTGATATTGAGAAGACCTGCAGCCCGCAGAACCGCCAACCCACATCTATACCCGCACCTGGAACTTCTACAAGCAACCCGCAGGGTACCGCAGGTTTTTACGGGTAACCCACAGGTACCTGAACCGCTGCAGGACTCTAACATATGCTGCCAGTTTTATGGGATCTCTCTGTACAGACTATGAGCAAACTTAGTGACTGTTCCTGCTGAATTGTGCTTAGTACAGGGGAATACCTATGCTGCCATAGTTTTATGGGATCTCTCTGTACAGACTATGAGCAAACTTAGTGACTGTTCCTGCTGAATTGTGCTTAGTACAGGGGAATACCTATGCTGCCATAGTTTTATGGGATCTCTCTGAACAGACTATGAGCAAACTTAAGGGGCTGTTCCTGCTGAATTGTATTTAGTACAGGGGAATACCTATGCTGCCATAGTTTTATGGGATCTCTCTGTACAGACTATGAGCAAACTTAATGACTGTTCCGGCTGAATTGTGCTTAGTACAGGGGAATACCTATGCTGCCATAGTTTTATGGGATCTCTCTGTACAGACTATGAGCAAACTTAATGACTGTTCCGGCTGAATTGTGCTTAGTACAGAGGAATACCTATGCTGCCATAGTTTTATGGGATCTCTCAGTACAGACTATGAGCAAACTTAATGACTGTTCCTGCTGAATTGTATTTAGTACAGGGGAATACCTATGCTGCCATAGTTTTATGGGATCTCTCTGTACAGACTATGAGCAAACTTAGGGGCTGTTCCTGCTGAATTGTGCTTAGTACAGGGGAATACCTATGCTGCCATAGTTTTATGGGATCTCTCTGTACAGACTATGAGCAAACTTAAGGGGCTGTTCCTGCTGAATTGTATTTAGTACAGGGGATACCTATGCTGCCATAGTTTTATGGGATCTTTCTTTCGTGAATTTAGCTTCCCAAAACTGGAATCATTTTACTCTGGAGTTATAATCCCTAGCAAGCAAATCCTACCAATTGTTTTGTTTGGTCAACTACAGTAATTAAGTAGTTTGATCAAGTACAATTAGTACGAGTGATTGGCCATAGTAAAGTTTACATTATTGTGTTTAGTAAATCCACAGCTAGTAAGAAAACCACTAAGTCACCAACTAGTCCTTGTCATTTCCAAAACACAGACAAATGGCTAAAGCAAAACAGATAAATGAACTTCTCACAAGTGTAATGTACCAGTTGACGTTAAAAGAATGAAGACCGTTCTGATGTCTGTAAGAATATCAATGTTGTGAAGTAGTCTCTCTCAACTATATTGATTATCTGCCTGTCATCCTGCGCCTCCCTGTCAAGGAACAATCCTGCGCCTCCCTGAACAACCCCCCCCCGAAGGTGGAGTTAGTTGTGCCCGGCTCCGCCCCCCGTGGGAAGATTGTGTGGGAAGAGGAAGGCGGAAGTTTAAGACCTGACAGGAATTTCCGGCCCGATGCAGGCTGACAGAAGCCGGGGACCTCCTGGGAGTCCTATGATGGAGCTGAGGTGCTGGGGTAGTGACTGGGGACTTCCCTCCGTGCATCCCGAGTGTTTGGTGGTGCTGGTAAGAAAGCTCACACTCATCACTCTCACTGCTCTGTTCCTACTACACTGCAGGTACCGGGGGGAGAGGCTGCTCGGAGTTGTAGTGCAGTAGTTTCCTTTGCAGGATGCTGATAAGTAGGGGTAGGCATGAATCATACTGCACTGAGGAGCTGAAGCCGCACACTAGGAATCTACGCAGCTTCATAACAGCAGCGTTGCAGGCGATCTCCAGTCAGCTGGTGTGTTGCAGCCTATCACGTGCGTGCTCCCTGGGCTGTACCATTGTAGGCTGAGGGAGGCTCCATAAGCTAAAGCAGAGCGCGCACTAAGTATGAGGTGCGGGAAACATTTGCCTGATACAAAGTCATCGCAAAGTATTGTTGATGATCTGCTGCGATACGGCGGGGAGGGGGAAAGGGAGGGCTGTATATTTCCACTTGCCAATCAGAAACCAGGAGGGGCGGGGCTGCATGCAAATCAGTTGTCACATGCGGTGGGATTGGGCACAAGCTGTGCTGTTCAGTGAGGCTGAAGGAAGGAACAGGATCACAGCAGCAGCGGCAGAGATTCAATTCTGATTTCTACCTGTCTCCCTACATGTCATTCTGCGCCTACATATTCCATTTGCACACATTGTACCTCTTACTGATAATAAAGCCTAGCATCTGCCACATCTAAGTTTACTGTAGTTGTCCAATCAAAAGGCTTGTAAAATAGCTTGGGATTATTACTCCTGTTCTGTGCAGCTCAGTACTAAATATAATTCAGCATGAACAGCATACCTCCCAACTGTCCCTTTTTCGGAGGGACAGTCCCTCTTTTGACAGCTCAACCCGCAGTCCCTCATTTGTACTGGAAAGTCCCTCTTTTCTATGCACTGAACAGCCAGAAAAAGAAACAAAGTTTCTCACTTAATTGGCTTTTAGCAGAGAGCCCAGAACAGCGAACAGGTGCAAATAAGATACTTTGTAACAATTTTGAGACACAAAAAGACAGTTTAGATAAGGAGAAATATTTTAAAAACTTTCATAACCTGCCAGATTTTGTCAAACAAACATGGTAATTAGGGGGTGTGGCCACAGAAAGGGGTGTGGTCAAAAAAATTGCTGCGCTACGTGCGGGAAAACATTTTTTGTCCCTCTTTTTACTTCCAAAATGTCGGGAGGTATGGAACAGCCCTCTAAGTTTGCTCATAGTCTGTACAGAGAGATCCCATAAAACAATGGCAGAATATGTATTCCCCTGTACTAAGCACAATTCAGCAGGAACAGCCCCCGAAGCACAAATGTTTTAGGTTCATTCTGTAAAGAATGCATTGTAGTACACACAATTGTATGCCTGTGCTGTGTATGCAAAAAAAAAAAAGCCTGGAATTTATTTTAGTGCATATGAATATACCCAAAGCCGCACACACATTTGTACACTCATTATTAAAAGTTGCACAGAAGAAATGTAGTGTTTAGCGCACACACAGTCTAAAGTAAAGTAGAGGGAACATTGGGAGGCTCCCAGCTGTGCAGTGTCAGACTGATGTGCTTCTGTGTTTAGTACAATAAGAGCAATGGAAAGGGTGAGATTGCTCAGTCTGATTCCCTACAGGGAAAGTAATTAATCAAGGTCACAGGGAGGCCGGATGAAAAATGATTTTGGACCAAGAGGAAATAAAATATTATTTTAGTGGGTTGTGTTCTGAATATTTGCAGTGTGCTCACTGGCACTAGGGAGTTAGTAACTATACAGCCCGGCTCTGTTCAATAACACACAGTGTCCAGTAGGGATAAGTGTAAAGTAACAGGACTTGCTCAGCAAACATTTCCCTATTAATTATGACTTGAGTGTTAGGACATTCTCTCACATTTTAACCCCCCAAAAAATGTTTGGATCAGTGGGTCACCATGCATGTATCAATATCATGCAATATTATACTGTTACGTGTATAGGCAACTTCAGACTTTCCTACTAGATACAGAACAATTTCTGATAAGGAAGCCTTAACCAGGAAGTCAAGGATTCCCGGTTATCCCTGCTTTTCCTCTCTACTGAACTTCTGCTCCTGACAGCTTCCCTCTACCTGAATCTGCTTCTTGCACCTTCCCTCTACTTGACCTCTACTCCTAGCAGGTTATTCCTACTGGACTTCTGCTTCTTACACCTGCCCTGTACCTGACTTATGTTCCTAACCACTTCCGTCTACTTGACTTCTCCTGGCAGCTTCTCTCTACTGGACTTCTGCACCTAGCAGCTCCCCTCTCTCTGACTTCTGCTCCTAGCATCTTCTGTCTACTGGACTGCTGCTCCTAGCAGCTTCCCTCTCTCTGACTTCTGCTCCTAGCATCTTCTGTCTACTGGACTTCTGCTCCTAGCAGCTTCCCAGTCTCTGACATCTGCTTCTAGCAGCTTCCCTCTAACCGTCTTCTACTCCTTACACCTTCCCTGTACCCGACCTGTTCCTAAAAGCTTCCCTCTACTTGACTTCTGCTCCTGGCAGGTTATCTCTACTGAACCTCTGCTCCGAGCAGCTTCCCACTCTCTGACTTCTACTCCTGACAGCTTCCCTCTACCTGAATCTGCTCCTTGCACCTTTCCTTTACTTGACTTTTGCTCCTTGCACCTTCCTTCTACTAAATTTCTGCTCCTAGCAGCTTCCCACTCACTGATGTCTGCTCCTAGCAGCTTCCCTCTGTTCTGGTGCTGACTTAAAAAAAGAACTAAAATAAAATTATTGAGGGTGCAGATTTGTTAAGCACACCACAGTGATTCTACCTCAGGCTAAAGCTCCTCTTCTTCAATAAACACATCGGCCTGGGGTACTTTCTGCCTAACATATTGGCAAAGCCCAAGTGAGTTTACCTTTAGTTAGTGAATATTATATGTAATACAAGTCTTTATATAAAAATAAAGACAGTTGGTCCTATACAGTATTTCCAGTGTGCTTATTTCGTCATGGAAAGTTTGTGGGCCAAATACTGACCATAGAAAAAAACCTCCCCAAAAACAGTTCCTTCACTATTTGAATAATGGTTTGCCAGAAACAGAGCTGAGCATTGCATTGCTCAGAGTGAATATTAGAAAATAAAAAACAAGTTAAGGTGCCCATACACGGAAAGATCCGCTCGTTTGGCGATGTCGGCAAACGAGCGGATCTCTTCCCGATATGCCCACCTTGAGGTGGTTAATATCGGCCTGATCTGATTGTGGGCCCTAGGGCACAACGATCGGATCCTAACGAATAGTAACGGGCGGTCGGATCGCAGGACCGCATCAACGAACAGATGCGGCCGCGATCCGACGGGATTTTTAGTCTCATCCGATCGAGATCTGGCCAACTTTCGGCCAGATCTCGATTGGGGAAGCCCGTCGGGGGGGCCCCATACACGGACCAATAAGCTACCGACTCGGTCTGTCGGCCCATGTATGGCCACCTTTACACATATGAAAATGCTGGCGAAAGTGTTTTTTTAATATTTTATTTTCCTTGTTTGTTTTAGGCTTATGCAAGATTTGCTGGCGCACCCCTGAAGGTAACTCCTGTCGACTACACATGGGCAAGTCCAAAAGGTAATGATCATCATAAAGAACATATGAAATCCTTGCAGATGGCCGGAGTCAGTACCTAGAACACCGGCACTACAAGCCAGTAATGCTAACCACTTGAGAAAACATGAAAGCAGTTAATATTCATAATATACATTATTACTGGGTGATTTAATGCTGCAAAAAAAAAAACACGCCACTACAAAATGACTGAGACTGCTGCGTCTGCCATGGTCCTCTTGCAGCATATTGTTCCTAGCATGCAGGCTTTTCCACATGTCTGCTTTATGGTTATGGCAAACTCATTATTATAACAGACACAGATATTATTTCATGCTGGACAAGGATTAACTGATCTGCCTGTCAAAAAGTATGTGGTTTGGATTCCTATATTGCAGTTTTGTTTTGGTTAGTTAAACTTCTTCCTCTTCATTTCCCACTCCGCCTCTGTGCTCTTTTAGACAGTGGTCTGTGTAACGTTACTGAATGCAAATACAGATACACGTAACCGTAACCTCAAGTCACAAAGACATTACATAGCAAGCAAGGAACGACGGTTTCCTAAATGATACCGAGCATGGCAGGAAGCCATAACCTCTTACATCATTTAGGGCATTGATACTACAAACAAAGGGGACTTTTTTTGTAGCTGTGCAGTCAAACAAACACTCAGCCCTGTGTATTCTCTTGGCTTTGAAGTGCTTTAATGACTGGTTTTGTTTGTTATCGGTTACTTTTTGTGCTGTGATTGTGTCCTACAGGACTCCAACTCATTGATTACTCATTGATCAACACTGGGCAAATTTGCCCATGGGCAATAATTCATAGCAACCAATAAGTGATTGCCTTTTTTCAGCCAGTTGCATCTATGTGCTACTATGTAGCACAAATGCATTGCTGTAGTGAAAGGGATACTGTCATGGGAAAACATTTTTTTTTTTTTAAAAAATGCATAATTTAATAGTGCTGCAGAATTCTGCGCTGAAATTCATTTCTCAAAAGAGCAAACATATTTTTTTTTATATTTCATTTCCCAGCTGTCCCTAGTCATTAGACTTGTGCTCTGATAAACTTCAGTCACTCTTTACTGCTGCACTATTGGTGTTGGAGTGATATCACTCCCTCCCTTTCCCCACCAGCAGCCTAACAACAGAACAATGGGAAGGTAACCAGATAACAGCTCCCTAACACAAGATAACAGCTGCCTGGTAGATCTAAGAACAGCACTCAATAGTAAAATCCAGGTCCCACTGAGACACGTTGAGTAGGAGAAACAATAGCCTGTCGTAAAGCAGTTCCCTCCTAAAGGCTGGCTCTTTCTGAAAGCACATGACCAGGAAAAATGACCTGAGATGGCACCTACACACCAATATTACAACAACAAAAAAATACACTTGCTGGTTCAGGAATGACATTTTATATTGTAGTGTGAATTCTTTGCAGTGTAAACAGTGTAATTTAGAAATAAAAACAACATCATAAAAATCAGGAGCAGTATATATCCTCATTCTGTAAGAGTGGAACATAATTTTTACCCATTGCTTTAATAAGGAAAAAAATATGTTTTTCATTTCTTGAGCTAAACTAGGCAAAAGGAAAGTTGAAGCTACTCCATGTATGGTCCTTGCATTGCAGATAACTAGATCACCAGTGCACAGATTTCCTTTAAAACATAACAAAACTCACCATCAGGATCTGTAATAAACTCAACAATACAAAGGTTTCCATACACATGTATCTAATCTTATGATATCTATCCGGTTGGCTTGCAGGCCAATCAGTTGGAGTAGTGTATGGGTGAGCCTATGCATGGAACTCTTTGTATTGTTAAATCTGATCAAGCCGGCTACCTGAGCAATCTGCTTAAATCTGTTGCAGTCAAACACTAACGTGAATTAAACTGAGGAAATGGAGTGGAGTTTTATTGCGTTACTTATGTTACTGCAAAATGCAAACAGTTTTTTTTTTTTAATTCATGACAGGTACTGTTCCTTTCTTGACATCAGCAGGAGAAGATACTCATCAACCAGCCAATATTCTCAACTTTTTTAGAAAACAGGTGGGTCTGTATGAAACATCTGTGTTTGTCTTTATAGCATGCCAGTTTTTGATCCTGGTGAAAAATGTGACTAATGTTAAAGGATAAGTAAACCTTAAAAATAAGTGAATGTAAAATTGATAAGGGTGTTATTAATAAGCACTTTTGCAATGTACATTCATTCTTTTTTTAATTCCAAGATATTAAAGGATACATGTTAACATGAATTAATTTTGTTACAACAGCGCCACCTGCTGGTCAGTTTCCGACCATTCTGACCACCAAGTAGTCAAGGAAGTTGTCAGGAGAAAGAAAGAGGCTGCTCTGATGTTTTTCTGGTTAGAAAAGATTTGAGAAAGGTTTTTCTTTTTTTTTCCCTAATCAGAAAAACATCAGAGGCTGATAAACCCAATAGGCTGGTTTTGCTTCCAATAAGGATTAATTATATCTTAGTTGGGATCAAGTACAAGCTACTGTTTTATTATTACAGTGAAAAAGGAAATATTTTTTTGAAAATTTGTATTATTTGGATAAAATGGAGTCTATGGGAGACGGCCTTTCCACAATTTGGAGCTTTCTGGATAACGGGTTTCCAGATAATGGATCTAATACCTGTATATGGCTAATAGGATGGCAGAGGCCTACATAACTCAACTCTGTGTTATTATATAGACAGACTATTAGATCATTAACATTCAAATCAAGTGAAATCATCCATATTTTAACTTAACATTGAAGCAGTTTTGTAAGTGCCACAGGAATGGATTCCAGTTGTAAAATCGTGGGTTTAGTTAGATGCTTATACCACACATAAAATAGAATCTCTCCAAAATAGCCTACATGTGTTTTACACCATGTGCTGTTTAGTCTTCAGCTGGAGATTAGAGATTGGGATGTTTGAGTGTAGTGTCAAGTGATGCTTGACACTAGACTCCACATGGAGCACCATAGACAATGGAACTTTGTGGCTCATTATCCTCTGAGGAATAAATATGCGGTTTTCCTTCCATGTTAAGGACTTGTCAGACTGACCTTTTGTAGGGTTGAGGCATCAGAAAACAACAGCTGAGCTTCTAGAAAAGCAATCGAAAGCATCACTAAATAAATGTGCTGCTGTCAATTTACTGTCAGCCACTCCAGCAGGATGATACAGTGAATGTAGTATCGGGGATCTGGTTTAAATAATATTATATTTCATGAAATTGTATTTATAACGCTACATTTTTTATATAGAATATATTTGCTCTTGTTGTAAAAATCTGAATATTTAAGGCCTATTTCCCCATTGTCTCATGTGCCACAGCTGTCCTTATACAGCTATGGGATCCGTTATCCAGAAAGCTCAGGATTATGGGAAGGCCATCTCCCATAGACTCCATTTTATCCAAATAATTCAAAGTTTTAAAAATTATTTTTTTATTTATTTTTTTTAAATCTGAAATAATAAAACAGCAGATTGTTCTTGATACAAACTGGGATATAATTAATTCTTATTAGGGGCAAAGCCTATTGGGTTTATTTAATGTTTAAATAATTTTTTATAGTAGGTATGAAGGTCAAAGTTACTAAACGATCTGTTATCTTGAAAAACCCAGGTCATGAGCATTCTCAAAGCTGTATTCATACTTTAGATTCATACTTTTGTGTACTTTATACACAGGTTTTGGAACTTGGAGAAGACTCTGAATGGCTTCCTTATACTGTATATGTTTGCAAGGGGTGCATTATATTTTATAACGTACAAGTCTTCCTGGTGTAGGGATGCACTATGTGAAAATGTATGGAGGTTAGACATCCAGGAAAATGGAAGTGTGCTGGGGCCCTGATCAATTTACTGCTGACTTATACACATTCCAAGGATTTCCTAGAAGCAGCAAAATGTAAACAGAACTCCAAAATGGTGTTGGGGCAGTGGTGCAAGTAGAATAGCAGTCCAATATTAGTGTCCAATATGGTATCTTCCAGACAGACAAGTGCCAGACAGAAGTGACATGAGAGACAGGAACCAAAAACTCCTTCAGTTACATGGACATGTATCACCACAACACTCATCAGAGACAGCAGCTCTGTACTTCTATATAAAATGGTTAAAATAATACTCCTAACTCAAATACTCAAACCAAAATAGTCCATGCTAACAGTTAACATGGGTAAGAATGGGTGACTGATACAGTTTAGTAATTAATTTGTCGCTCATTTGAGTTCACCCCAGATTGACAAGTTTTGCAACAAGGAAATCTCTTGTGTGTCTTTGTGGGTATCTATGTGGCACTGTGTAATGATCACAATTCTTGCTTGGCTGTTACAGAAGTATAATGCTGATTATGTATTATCTGCAAAAGAAGGTTCTGATACCCTGGCCTACATTGCCCTGCTGGAGGAGAAACTACTTCCTGCTGTGGTATGTACAGGATTATTTTGCAGCTTTATTTTCTATAAGGTGCCTAAAACTATAATAAAAAATAGAGAGCCAGCCCCCAAGCTAAGCCCAGAGCTCCTGCCTGATCTATAACCATTACAGGGTTTCATGAGGGTTGAGAGATTGACTAAAAAGCAGAGTTTTAAGGCCCCCATACAGGGGCCGATAAAAGCTACCGAGTTGGCAGCTTATTGGCCCGTGTGTCAGGGCATCCGACAGGCTTCCCCGATCAATATCTGGCTGAAAGTCGGACAGATCTCGATCGAGCAGGTTAAAAAATCCCGTCAGATCGCGGCCGCATCGATGCGTGTATGCGGTCCTGTAATCTGACCACCCGTATCGGATGCATTATCCGATCATTGGGCCCATGATCGGATCAGCCCAATATCTCCCACCTCAATGTGGGCATATTGGGTCGCGAAACGAGCGGATCTCTACGTCTATGGCCACCTTTAGATCTATTTCAAGGAAATGAGAGATGACGGCATGATAAGGATAATCAATCTTTTGAAGCAATATTAGTGTAGATTGTTTAGTGCAAAAATGTTGCTGTAATGATCATTTTGAGTGTTTAGCTTCTATTTTCCCTGAACCTGTATTCAAATATTTCCCCCGGTACAAAACATATTTTAACAGTGCTAATCCAGACATTTTCACCAACACCTGTCCCTTTTGTTATTGCAGTTGCACACATTTTGGGTTGACACTGAAAACTACTGTAATGTTACAAGGCCGTGGTATGCCTCCCGCACTCCTTTCCCACTGAACTATTATCTGCCTGGGAAGATGTCTAGAGATGCCTTGGACAGAATCCTGGTTACTAGAGGCCAGCCCCCATTATACAGTCTCTCAGAGGTGGAAGCACAGGTAAATCTCTCTCCCACACTTTCCACCCTCCATCTTCCCATGTGTTCTATTTCTATAAAAATGGATCCACTTTATCAAAGTTTTTGTTAGCACATCTGAGGCTGTTCTAAAGAGTCTGGGTACTAGAGGTAATGTCTACAGTGGATGTGCGATTAGTAAACATAGATAAGTACAAACATTATATATATATATGTATATCTATATATATATATGTATATCTATATCTATATATATATATATATATATATATATAATAGCAGAAAGGACCCGCACTCCGTTTTCAAAAAGTTCAGTGATTTATTTTAAAACTCACAGATCTATTTTAAAATAAATCATAGAACTTTTTGAAAACGGAGTGCGGGTCCTTTCTGCTATTATATATACCCAATTTTTGACCGAGCACCCGGCTGAGTGAGATGTGAAGGAGTGCGGGTATTATTTGTAATAATCGTTATATATATATATATATATATATATATATATATATATATATATATATATATATATATATATATATATATATATATATATATAAATGAGAGGCTATCGAAACATTAGTCTCTCTACAATAAAAAGGATTTGCATTGTGTGTGTGTGTGTGTGTGTGTATATATATATATATATATATATATATATATATATATATATATAAAATAAATGTTTGTACTTATCTGTGTTGAAACTAAGCGGCCTATTTAATATGTAAAATGAAACTCGCTGGGAAAAACAGAGCGAAAGGGTGTGTAAAATAAATGACGAATTTATCAAGGTGCATGTTATTTTACTCCATGCGAATGCCAGATTTGCTGCCATTATTTTACATTGCTTCAGGCCTTTGTAAGAAAGTTCTGGTGGAAGTTGCTCAAAGAAAAAGTGTGTAAAAAAAAAATTACGCCATTCTTTACATGGCAATGCGTGGTGAATTATTCTGCCCACTTAATAAATCTGCCCCTCAATGTGTGAATTTTGTATTTTAACCCATAAGGGTTAGGGTAGAGATTTTGGGCCCAAAAATATATCAGATATATATATATATATATATATATATATATATATATATATATATATCTGATATATATATATATATATATATATATATATATATTTACAATCACATATAGTCAAACAGTTATCAAAGCTGTATCCTGTTCATTACAGACAGATCATGCACTCTAAATGTTCACCTGATTGACTTTCAGACTGTGTGGGACCCCCGTGAGGCCAAACCCACAGTTGGAAAGTGTCTGGCATAGAGACGTGGATATTTAGGGAGTTTTTCTGTGATTGAATGACTTTGATTTAGCACACAAGAATGGGAAGCCCTCTAGTGGCTATAGGCAGTTCTGGCCCGCTACCGTTTTTTCCCCATCATACCCAGGGAAAAACTTGATTTATTTTAGCTTTATGGATCAGTGCTAATATCAGGCCCTGACTGGCAATCTGTGAATTTTGGTAAATGCCAAAGGGGCTGCTGTAAGATGCCATGACAGTCAATATTTAGTGGGTTGGTGGGGGGCTGTTTGGGCCTCTGTGTAGTTAAAATGCCAGGGCCTAATTTTAGTCCCATACCTGGATAATACAATATGCCAGTACTGAATTTATGCATACCATTTGCAGCTGTGTTTTCTATTTATTCATGTTGCATTTGCTAAGCCATATGGAGTTGTTTATGGAAAATCTTGCTACAGGCAGCTGAAAATCCATTATATAACAATCTCAGTAGCAGTTTAAGGAACATTTTATTTTGATCCAAAACAGACATAATAGTTGTATTATATTATCTTGGAACTGCAGAGGATTTTTCCATTTGCTATTGTCTTATTTTCCAGGTTATTGTCCCACTGAGTAAAATCCAATTGCAGGCTTGCTAGACAGTTTGCCTGGATGATACAGTTGTAGGAAATTCCCCATTGCCTAAACATTATTTCATAGCCAATTATTCTTTGACTTCTATGGACCAGCAGCTTTTATTATTTTATTATTGTTTTTATCCTGTATTTTTGCACCCTGCCTCATGTTACATAAATTAACCCTCTTGTCTTCGATGCATCATTCACAATCTATTATGCTCCCAGTGCAGATCCATAGTAAGATATTACATAATAATATACTAATACAAATCATGTGTTTTGCAGTTATGTGTTGGATTTTACATTCCTACTTTAATTCAAGCTTTCTGCACTTGTTCTTGTTAGATTTACAAAGATGCCAAAGAATGTCTAAATCTCTTCTCCAACCGCCTAGGAACAGCGCAGTACTTCTTTGGAAGCACGTGAGTTGCAACTGCTAAAGGAACCCATTTCAGATAAGATACACAGTAGTGTTCCCATTCAAGCTACATGAAAATGAAAATGTACAGTTAGGTTCATAAATCTTTGGACAGAGACAACTTTTTTTTGAGGAACTAAAGCCTTTTATAACACAAACACTTCATTTCAGGGGCTCAAAAGTAGTTGGACAAATTAAAAAAACTGAAAATAAAATGTTAATTTCTAATACTTGGTTGAAAACTCTTTGCTGGCAATGACAGCCTGAAGTCTTGAACTCATGGACATCATCATGGACATGTCAGGCCTTTACTGCAGCGGCTTTCAGTTACTGTTTGTTTGTGGGCCTTTCTGTCTGAAGTTTAGTCTTCAACAAGTGAAATGCAGCTCAATTGGGTTCAGATCAGGTGACTGACTTGGCCATTCAAGAATATTCCACTTCTTTGCTTTAATAAACTCCTGGGTTGCTTTGGCTGTATGTTTTGGGTCATTATGAAACGCCTCCCAATCAATTTGACTGCATTTAGCTGGATTTGAGCAGACAGTGTCTCTGAACACCTCAGAATTCATTCGGCTGCTTCTGTCCTGTGTCACATCATGGATAAACACTAGTGTTCCAGTGCCACTGGCAGCCATGCACACCCAAGCCATCACACTGCCTCCCAAATGTTTTATACATAATGTTGGAATGATTTGGATCATGAGCTTTTCCACACCTTCTCCATACTTTTTTCTTGCCATCATTCTGGTAGAGGTTGATCTTGGTTTCATCTGTCCAAAGAATGTTTTTTCAGAACTGTGCTGGCTTTTTTAGATATTTTTTTTTAGCAAAAGTCCAATCTAGCCTTTCTATTCTTGATGCTTATGAGTGGCTTGCACCTTGCAGTGCACCCTCTGTATTTACTTTCATGCAGTCTTCTCTTTATGGTAGACTTGGATATCAATACACCTGCCTCCTGGAGAGTGTTGTTCACTTGTTTGGCTGTTGTGAAGGGGTTTCTCTTCACATGGAAATGATTCGGAGATCATCCACCACTGTTGTCTTCAGTGGATGTCCAGGTCTTTTTCCGTTGCTGAGTTCACCAGTGCTTTCTTTCTTTCTCGGGATGTACCAAACTGTAAATTTTGCCACTCCTAATATTGTAGCAATTTCTCGGATGGTTTTTTTTCTGTTTTTGCAGCTTAAGGATGGCTTGTTTCACCTGCATGGAGAGATCCTTTGACCACATGTTGTCTGTATACAGCAAACTCATCCACATACAAGCCCCCTCCCCTCAAATCAACTCCAGGGCTTTTATCTGCTTCATTGATAATGACATAACGAAGGACCCATGAAATAGCCTTTGAGTCAATTGTCCAATTACTTTTGAGCCCCTGAAATGAAGTGATTGTGTTAAAAAAAAGGTTTCAGTTCCTCACGTTTTTATGCAATCTTTTTGTTCAACCCACTGAATTAAAGCTGAAAGTTTGCAGTTTCACTGCATCTGAGTTGTTTCATTTAAAATTCATTGTGGTAATGTACAGAACCAAAATTAGAAAAAAAAGTTGTCTGTATTTATGAACCTAAATGTATTTCTGCTTTGAATGATTTATAGGAACAAGAAATAGATTAAACTCAAACTGTAACTCAAAACTAAAGCCTGAGAATGTACCCATTCTTACCATTACTCTCTTTCCTTGTAGGCCTACATCCCTGGATGCCTTTGTATTTGGTTTCTTAGCGCCACTTTATAAAGCTCATCTCCATAAAGTTAATTTGCAGCAGCACCTGAAGCAGCTTTCCAACTTGTGCCACTTCTGTGACCACATCCTAAGTGCTTACTTTGTATCAGATGATGCAGGTATGTTATATTCCTATGGACAGAGCAAAGTGTATTCTCTTTACTTGCTTTCTGATCCGTCTTTAGTATCTGAGCTTGCTTCAAACACGCACCCTGCTTTATTTGTTATGTGCAAGTCTAGTGCCTGATGAATATTATGTATTATATATACCTAACCGCAAATAACTATTCCACCTGCATGTGTGTAGAGGCTGATTTGTACTGCAGCTTGGATTGCTATAATGCATGTATTAGTGCTTCATCAAGAGCTTGTGAATGAGCCCAAGCTCTTTCTTCTGTGCTACTCCTTTGCCCACTAACCTGCTTTATGTTTCCTCCTTTTCCTCACTCTGTGTCTGGGCTGGACAGGCACATCTGCTGCTGGGCAGGAGGCAATAGATGCAAACCTTCAGAAACTCACGCAGCTTGTTAATAAGGAATCCAACTTAATTGAAAAGGTTATTATTCTCTTTTACTACCTCCCTTCCTTTCCATAAGTACTGCTTACTCCACACTGTAGTTAGAAATACATTTTTTTTAAGGGATGCACCAAATCCATCATTTAAGGATTCGGCCACATACAGAATCTTCAGCCGAATACCAAACCAATTCAAACCCAAATTTGCATGATTCATATTATAAAGTGCATCAAAAATGCATCTTAAAATAAAAAAATCTGCTTGCCTTCAGTTGGCTTTAAAGCCACACAAATGTGTCAGATTCAATTTAGCTGAGCACTCAGTATTTCGCTTAATCCAAATCCTGCAAAAAACTGGGTTAATTGGAGTCCTGGATTTGACGAGTTCTTGAATTCATTTAACTATATATATATATATATATATATATATATATATATATATATATATATATATATATATATATTTATTTATTTATTTTTTCAATTTGCCTTATTAGCAATTTGAATGTGTATTTATTGCTATGAAAGTTCCACTGTACATATATTATAGTGCCCATCATAGAGGCACGCATTGCTATAATATATGTAAACGTTACTATAATATATGTATACGGTACTATAGTATATATAAACGTTTCTATAGTATATTTAAACGTTACTATAATATATGTAAATTTACTATAGTATATGTAAACGTTACTATAATATATGTAAACGTTACTATAATATGTAAACTTCACTATAGCATATGTAAATGTTACTATAATATATGTAAACGTTACTATAGCATATGTAAACGTTACTATACTATATGTAAACGTTACTATAGCATATGTAAATGTTACTATAATATATGTAAACGTTACTATAGTATATGTAAACGTTACTATAATATATATGTAATTGTTACTTGAAGTTCCTAATTCTGACTGTTTTGCCAACCTGGCTATCCCATCTAAACCTAACAAACTACTGTTGCACAAATATGGCAGCCCCCTCATAGAGCAATATGGGGAATGGTAATGGAGAAACATCAAGAAGAACTTTAATGGCAAAACTATAACGCTCATTCATAGACAATGTTATGATTATGATATTAAAAAAGTGTCATTTCAGGTGTTAGTATCACTTTAAATGAAAGGCAAGGAGTAAAAATACTGAGCTGACTGTAGGCCTCCCACTCACTTAGTTTTTCAAATAATGAGTGTATGTAAGGGAACAGTCAGAGGCTTAGGAACCAAGTATCAATTATGGAACTAATTTATCTCCAAGAAGCGTAGGAACAAATTAGCTGTGTCTGGTGTTGAGATTAAGCTGGGGTTATAGTAGAATTGCTGGACAGAGAAGGAGAAATTGAGCAGTGCTTTGTATTTGGATAGACTTGTAGATAGTTTCCACATCCTTAAGTTAGAAAAAAAAGGAAAAAGAAACATGCTTCCTATGTTAGATCATTGGTCAGAATGGTCAAAAAAAGTCATACAACAAATAAATTGAACATATGATTAAATATTATATCACTGGTGTGATTGACTGTAGTTGTATGTAAATTAACAGATTTGGATTTGACCAATGTCAAAAGCTCAAACAAGAAAGACAGCAGTTGGCCCGTGCCTGCATGTAGTTACTTATGAACATATGCCAAATACTGTATGCAGGTATTAATGTGACTGAGCATTTGTGTTCCTACTAAACCCAGCTTATGTTCTCTCTAGATGGATGACAATCTTCGGAGAAGCCCTCAAAACCGCCCTCAAAAGTTATCCACCTTAAAACCAGTGGGAGGTGCAGAAAACAGCCATTCCTCAGATCTTCTTTCACACTGATTTGTGTCTTCCATATTGGATTTCTGGCAGAAACAAGATCGCACAGTCCAAAATGACAGCTCAGCGCTGATGTAACAAATAATGAATTAACAATACATTGAGCTGTAAAATCCCTTTGTTGGTGCAGAAAAGTGTCGCGCTTTATTTGTTATTAATCAAGATTGTTATTAATACAGAGGAGACACTAGAAAAGCACCAGTCCTATATGACTTAGTATTTTGAAGTCAGAAAGTCTGATGTTGCTACAATACATATTGTATGTCACAAGGACATGAGCACACATTAGACAAGGGAGTGAAGATGAGGAATGGAGGTAAGGGCAGTGCATCTACCAAGTTTAGGAAGAATTTGGGTTCACTGCCTTCTTGGTGATGCTTCATTTTCTGGGTTTCTAATTTATTGGGAATATTTATATTCATTTGTATATAAATTATATTCATATATAAATGGCAATATTTGCATTAGTCGTGCCAGTCATGCAAAGCAAAATGTAGAATGTAAACACTATGACAGACATATTATCTCTATGTTCTAATAATGTACATTTATTAAGAGTTGTTCACATTGGCACCACTGTGCCGCATGGCTAATGTAATGCTGAATGGTGTTGCCAGGTAATTGAGTACCATGCTGCGGCTATCAGTATTTTCTGTATTCTAAGGCTAGGGCCACACGGTGGCTGAAAACCGCTTGCTGAAATCGCCTGCCCGTTTCCGCCCAAACGCTGGCAGTAGAATCCTCTATTTTCTACATGAACAGAATTTAGGCTGAAATGCAGAAACTCATGGTTCTTATCTGAAATCTGCTGAGTCTATTCGTGCCCATTCCGCGACATAAATCGGCGGTGGATTTCGACAAACGTTTTGCCCCCGTGTGGCCCTATGCCATTCCATGGGCTTCTCATGCATGGACATTTTTACCTGCCTTCTTGGAAATGACATTCTTAAACTACTAAATATTTTTTCTACAGCGTAGTGTTAGGACAGGTATGGGACCTGTTATGCAAAATGCTCTGGGTTTTTTGGGTAACAGATCTTTCCATAATTTGGATCTTCATACCTTAAGTCTACTAGAAAATCATGTAAACATTAAATAAACCCAATAGACTGGTTTAGCCTCCAGTAAGGATTAATTATATCTTAGTTGGGATCCAGTACAAGGAAAAATGAAATCATTTTTAAAAAAATTTGGATTATTAAAATTAAAATGGAGTCTATGGGAGACAGCCTGTCCGTAATTTGGAGCTTTCTGGATAACAAGTTTTTGGATATCGGATCCCATACCTGTACTGTATAGAATCTGCTTTACCTATTTTTCATGAACGTATGTATATCCGTGTGCAAGCGTATCTAAAAAGACTATTTATAAATTATATTTATGCTTTGTATGTTGTTGACAAAAGTGATGAACTAGTAATTAATAGTAATTTTAGTAAATAAATATTACTATTAGTAAATAAAAACATTCCTTTCTATATATATATATATATATAATGTCCATATAGTGAGCACACACTTTCTGGATTTAAGATACAGAGATGCGTGCGTTGGTCAAATCTTGTAATACATTGTAGTAAATGGACCCGCACTCCTTATTTACAGTGAAGAAAATTGATGTGCTTTATTCACAAATGCATTTCCAATGTTTCGGTCCTCTCTGGGACCTTTTTCAAGGAAAGAACCGAAACGTTGGAAATGCATTTGTGAATAAAGCACATCAATTTTATTCACTATAAATAAGGAGTGCAGGTCAATTTACTACGATATATATATATATATATATATATATATATATATATATATATATATAATGCACCGAATCCACTTTTTTGGATTTGGCGAACCCCCAAATCATTCACGAAAGTTTCGGCCGAATACAGATCCGAATCCTAATTTGCAAATTAGGGATGGGAAGAGGAAAACAGTTTTTATTCCTTGTTTTGTTACAAAAGGTCACCCGATTTCCCTCCCCACCCCTAATTTGCATATGCAAATTAGGTTTTGATTCGACTGGGAAGAAGGATTTGAACGAATCCTGGATATATATATATATATATATATATATATATATATATATATATATATATACGATGAAGAAACAAAAACTAGTCACCTTAATAACACTGTAAATGTATTTGCACTAGAATTGATCTGCAGCTTTTACATTAGTACAAACATGTCAGGAACTGATCTTTACCGTCCAGAAATGATCAGGACACAGGCCTCTTTGCTCTTGTCAAGGCTTTGCTCATTAACTGTGCACTTATCCTTTGAATATTATGGCCCTGTCAAGTACTGTGTATATTTATGGTGCCAGTTACATAAGTTTGCATTGATACTTCCATGCACATTGGGTATAGTTCATATATATATATACAGGTATGGGACCTGGGGTCTTCCGATCCAAAGGATTTTGGATAGTTACATAGTTAAGTTGGGTTGAAAAAAGAGCCCATCAAGTTCAACCCCTTCCAAATGAAACCCAGCGCACATATACCCAATGAACTATATATACCAATATCTAGAATAACTGTAGATTTTAGTGTATGTATGTATATGTATATATATATATATATATATATATATATATATATATATATATATATATATATATATATATATATATATATAAAAAACAAGGGAAAATTGTGCTCACCACTAATTTTTAAAACCATTAGGCGGGGGTGCAATGAGGGTGTGACCACAAAATACATATAGACAAATATAAGAGTCCTCTGCACTCAACCCATTATCAATATATTTAAGACAGAGACATTTTGTGCATACTGCTACTGAAAAATGCCTTACCCTTTAAACAAAACAGGGATTGTTTGTCCATATATTGCAATATATTTAAGCTGGCCAACTACGTCAAAGTCATCCCATATCTGGCCAGTCCTGCGCTCAAATTTATCTGATTCATTAAGAATTCTATTGCTTCGTTATACATTTTACAAAGGGACTAAGTTTTACCTGCAACTTACTAGCTGCTTTCAAAGTTTGTTATAGTTCTATATATAGTTATAGCTATAGTCAGGTGATCCCACTGGTGTCTAATAAAAGGGCAGCCAAGTTTGGGAGTTTTACTTTGAAAGCAGCAAGTAAGTTGTGGGTAAAACTTAGTCCCTTTGTAAAATGTATAATGAAGCAATAGAATTCTTAATGAATCAGATAAAATTGGGCATAGGACTGGCCAGATATGGGATGACTTTGACGTAGTTGGCCAGCTTAAATATATTGCAATATATCAACAAACATAAATATATTGATAATGGGTTGAGTACAGAGGACCTCTTTGTGTATATGTATATGTGTATATATATATGTGTATGTATATATATATGTGTATGTATATATATATATATATATATATATATATATATATATATATATATATATATATATATATATATATATATATATATATATATATAATATATCTTGTGCCCAATATTTTGTTCTGGTGAGAGCGGAGTGTCAGCATAACTAATAGTTGCAGGTTGGTGGCATGAAGAGTGTAACTTTATTTTCACAGTAACATAAGTCAGTCAGTTTGATGCTGCACATAAGGCCACTAACATGAGAAGTTTGAAGATTAAACTTGTAACTGCACAATACTGAAGTGTGGTCTGGTTAACAATGGGTCTGGGCCTGGGTGTCCAATGGGTTAAGCAGACCAGAAACAACAGGACCGGAATGTAATGGGTCGGGTGAAAATCAGGTGGCTTCAGTCAAAGTGCAGTTGTTATATGCATTGAGTTAAAACTTATTTATTTGTTATAGTATTCTTTTTTGGTTTTATTTTTGTAATAGGGAATGATATTTAATCAATACATTGACAGGGATGATCACTGAGGCCGCTGCAAGAATGTATCAAAATGTTCAGTATTAAATGGCATTGTGTACTGTTCAAAGCTATCTGCCAGACACATGTCTTCCTTTCAGTTATTAAGGTTAACCCAAATTCTGAATTTTTAAAGGGAGTGGTTCAACTTTAAGTTAACTTTTTGTTTGTTATAGAATGGCCAATTCAAAGCAACTTTGCAGTTAGCCTTCTGCTAGAGCTGATATTGCTACATTTAATTACTCATCTTTCTAATCAGACTCTCCTATTCATCGTCCAGTCTCTTATTTAAATCAATGTGTGGTTGCTAGGGTAATTTGGACCGTAGTGACCAGATTGCTGGACTGCAAACTGGAGAGCTGCTGAATAACAAATAATAAAAAATGAAAACCAATTGCAAATTGTCTTAGAATATCACTTTATACATCATACAAAAAGTTAACTTAATGAACAACACCTACCAAAACTGCCTTTGTGATCCTGTTATTTGCAGTAGTAGTTTAGTAGTTTAGAGGCCGGGCTTATCCCGTTGCGTGTATATTAGGTTTGTAAAGGCATTTAACTTCACATTTCACATCAGAATTTATTTTAAAATAATTTTACCAAATCAGTTAGATGGGTTTTTCATTGATTTTTTTTTTGTCAAATGTAATTTTTGGCTTTTTTTGTTAATAAAGAGGAAATATGTAACTTTTACTCAGTTTTTAATAATAATACAATTCATTTTCTTTAAGGGTGTTTACAAAAGGCTGAAGCTTACTGATGATGTGGCTACATGTGGATGGCCATATTGCAGTTGGTCTGCTAAACATCATTAGGGATGGATCAGGGACCTGATGGACAACACCAAAAATATGGCTTTCCAGTCTGCACTGCATGTTGCAAAATCCGAGAGCCTTGGGTGAAAGGGGTTAATCTGACTGTAATAGGATAACTGCTAGTGGGGCCATTGACTAATGAGCTATGATGCTAATGTTCAACTGTTTGCAATGCATGGGGGTGTCAAACACTGACCAGTTGTTATTTGTGACTTGCCCAAACTGACTAATGGATATATTGATCATAGCAAGAGTGGCAAGCTTAAAAAATATGTGTTATTGTTAAATGGGTGGTTCACCTTTACGTTAACTTTCCATATGTTATAGAATGGCTAATTCTAATGATCGTTTCAGCTGGTCTTCATTATTTATTTTTCAGAGATTCTAAATTATTTGCCTTCTTATTCTGTTTCTTTTCAGCTTTCAAATGGGGGTCACTGACCCCATTTAAAAACAAATGCTCTTTAAGGCTACAAATGTATTGTTATTGCTACTTTTTATTACTGCTCTTTCTATTCAGGCCTCTCCTATTCATATTCCAGTCTCATATTCAAATCTATGCATGGTTGCTAGGGTAATTTGGACTCTAGCAACCAGATGGATGAAATTGCAAACTGGAGAGCTGCTGAACAAAAAGCTAAATAACTCAAAAACCACAAATAATAAAACATGAAAACCAAATGCAAATTGTCTAAAAACATCACTCTATACATCATACTAAAAGTTGGTTTAATGGTGGACAACCCCTTTAAACTTACGAGTGTCAATGCCCCTGTCAGCCAAAACTAACATTGGGACTAAGAGGCAGATTTATCAAGGGTCAAATTTCGAGTTCATAGTTTGTTTGTTTTTTGGTGTAACTCCCATGAACTCAAAATCCGACCAATCGAAATGTATTATTAAATTCGAATTTATTAAACTCGAGTGAATAGGATCGACCTAAAATCAAATCAAATTCAATTCGAGTTTTAAAAACTGGATTTGAGGTTTTTTTCCCCGAAAACAACTCATGTCAGGAAGGCTGCAAACAAATCCAAATTGATCCAAGGACGTCTTCTACAGGTTTTAGGTGGCAAATAGTCAAATTCGAGTTCTTGAAGTGTATGATAAATCTGGAAAATCTAATTCAAATTTTTAAAATGACTCGAATCGTAACAATTCCCCTAGTCAAATTTGACAGTTTTGGCCATTAAAAAAACTAGAAAATTCAAAAATTAGAATTTTCACTTTGACCACTGATAAATCTGCCCATAAGTGTACAATTCAATGCAAAGGAACCCTGGGATGACTGTCAGCCTGGATCCAGCATTCCCTTAGCTGGTTGTGTCAATAGAAGCAAAAATGAATTGGACAAGAATAGTGTTATAAACAACAAGAAGTGACACCATTCAACACAAATTCTATGGAAACTCCACGCTCTGCTGCTTGTGTACTACTCACCATAACGGACTAGTTTGTGTATATAATGTGTGCACTGAGCATACGTTTCAGTGGGTACAATTATGCCAAATTCTGAGAAAAATTCTGTAGCGTGGGTAAAAAAATAAGATGGTGGAAACATTGTGCAGGCATCACAGTTACTGCATGTCGGGTGTTAATAATGTGCAGGGCCTGTCTTTTATTTAAATCCAGGTTATTACTAGCTTCTTTTAGCAGTTGTTAGAGCTCCCTGTGTTTCCTCACTAATTCCAAGGAGGTTATTTACTAAACCTCGATTTTTTTTTTTTCCCGGGCAAAAAACGAAATCGCTGGAGATTTATTATACCCCAAAGCTGCAGGAAGTCCAGATCCGAAAATCCGCCATCTCAAACCTGTCGAGGTCAGGTAGAAGTCAATGGCAGTCTTTTACAATTTGATGATATCGTGATGTGAGCTGGGTTTTGGCCGGTAATCCGAAAAAATTTGGGTGATTTGCGTTTTTGCTCGATTTTATCATGTTTTTTTTCCCGACCTGACTTTTTAGAGTTATTTTATTGATGAGATAAAATCATGGATGGGAGTTTGGTCGAACTTGGTTTAATAAAAAGATAAGATTAATTTGAGTCTTAGTAAATAACCCTCCAAATGTTAGCACGCATCAGGCCAGGTTTAACAATAACATTGCAGGAGTCAGAGCTTTACGTGCTGCACCCCCTAATAATTACATTGCAGGAGTCAGAGCTTTGTTTTAAATATTTTATTTGATTTTCACATTAAACAAATAAAATTAATATGACAGCAAATATTATGCAGATGAAAAAATATGTAACATTCGACACAATGGCATGTTATTATCAAAAATGTATTTGGAGTCAGAGCTTTACATGCTGCACCCCCTAATAATTACATTGCAGGAGTCAGAGCTTTACATGCTGCACCCCCTAATAATTACATTGCAGGAGTCAGAGCTTTACATGCTGCACCCCCTAATAATTACATTGCAGGAGTCAGAGCTTTACATGCTGCACCCCCTAATAATTACATTGCAGGAGTCAGAGCTTTACATGCTGCACCCCCTAATAATTACATTGCAGGAGTCAGAGCTTTACATGCTGCACCCCCTAATAATTACATTGCAGGAGTCAGAGCTTTACATGCTGCACCCCCTACTAATTACATTGCAGGAGTCAGAGCTTTACGTGCTGCACCCCCTACTAATTACATTGCAGGGTCAGAGCTTTACATGCTGCACCCCCTACTAATTACAGTACATTGCAGGAGTCAGAGCTTTACATGCTGCACCCCCTAATAATTACATTGCAGGAGTCAGAGCTTTACGTGCTGCACCCCCTAATAATTACATTACAGGAGTCAGAGCTTTACATGCTGCACCCCCTAATAATTACATTGCAGGAGTCAGAGCTTTACATGCTGCACCCCCTAATAATTACATTGCAGGAGTCAGAGCTTTACGTGCTGCACCCCCTAATAATTACATTACAGGAGTCAGAGCTTTACATGCTGCACCCCCTAATAATTACATTACAGGAGTCAGAGCTTTACATGCTGCACCCCCTAATAATTACATTGCAGGAGTCAGAGCTTTACATGCTGCACCCCCTAATAATTACATTACAGGAGTCAGAGCTTTACATGCTGCACCCCCTAATAATTACATTACAGGAGTCAGAGCTTTACATGCTGCACCCCCTAATAATTACATTGCAGGAGTCAGAGCTTTACATGCTGCACCCCCTAATAATTACATTGCAGGAGTCAGAGCTTTACATTCTGCACCCCCTAATAATTACATTGCAGGAGTCAGAGCTTTACATGCTGCACCCCCTAATAATTACATTGCAGGAGTCAGAGCTTTACATGCTGCACCCCCTAATAATTACATTGCAGGAGTCAGAGCTTTATGTGCTGCACCCCCTACTAATTACATTGCAGGAGTCAGAGCTTTACATGCTGCACCCCCTAATAATTACATTGCAGGAGTCAGAGCTTTACATGCTGCACCCCCTAATAATTACATTGCAGGAGTCAGAGCTTTATGTGCTGCACCCCCTACTAATTACATTGCAGGAGTCAGAGCTTTACATGCTGCACCCCCTAATAATTACATTGCAGGAGTCAGAGCTTTACATGCTGCACCCCCTAATAATTACATTGCAGGAGTCAGAGCTTTACATGCTGCACCCCCTAATAATTACATTGCAGGAGTCAGAGCTTTACGTGCTGCACCCCCTACTAATTACATTGCAGGAGTCAGAGCTTTACATGCTGCACCCCCTACTAATTACATTGCAGGAGTCAGAGCTTTACATGCTGCACCCCCTAATAATTACATTGCAGGAGTCAGAGCTTTATGTGCTGCACCCCCTACTAATTACATTGCAGGAGTCAGAGCTTTACATGCTGCACCCCCTACTAATTACAGTACATTGCAGGAGTCAGAGCTTTACGTGCTGCACCCCCTAATAATTACATTGCAGGAGTCAGAGCTTTACATGCTGCACCCCCTAAAAAAAATCCCATAATTTTTATTACAGAAAATATTAGCTTGCCTCAGTCACACCTTAATAGAGAATGCAATGATTTTTATTTTCAATGGCAGAATGAATACATGATGAACCTTTCCATACTCAAGAAGTCTGGACCCAAGTGCAACTTGGAAACCACAATGGAAAACACAGAGAGAGCCTGCACTGCATTGCACGTTCTGTATGAAATATAACATTATTGCCCAATAATAGAAACCAACTGCAATTATTTCTCCAGCTTCCATTCCCAGACATGTGCTATATAGTCTTCTAATCAGAGGTAATCCAAACACAGTGATGGGAAGCAGATATTTTTCTTCTTTAGATCACAACAGAGTTAATCTATTTAGCATAGCAAACATGATGCCAATTGCCGGTGCTATGGAACAGAGATATTACCCGCTACTCACTGCCAAGGACCAGCTAAGCTTGTACGTGACAGTTAGTGGTTTGCAGGCCTTGGGAAGAATATCACAGTCGTGTGTATTTGGAAATACAGGCTGTGTAATGGCTTAACCAGAAGGAATGTGCTGGAACTCAAAGTATTGTCCTGGCTAGTCATTTCATTGCTAATTGTGAGCTCTCAATGTATTTTATCTTCACCCTAATGTTCTATTGTGGACTGAACTTATAGAAGAGGGGACTTTAAGTGATGTGGGAAGGGACAATAATCAAAGGCTAAAAAAAAAGTGTTAATTTGAATGTCTGACCTGCAATGTCCATCTGTTGGCATTATGATCGGGCACCAGGTTCCTCTTTGGCACAAGGGTTTCTCTGGACCTACTACATACCCAGGACACTCCTGATAGTAGCACAGGCATTTAGAGATGAGGTTTTGTTTCTGAGCAGAAGAAAGCAATTACCAAGAAGGAAGCAGGTACAGAGTTTCAGCTTGGTGGTCCCACAGGGGCTCAATTGCAGCTCCAACCCTACTCCCCTGGACCCAAGGCGAAATTGGGATATGTCATAACAGGTGCAATATTTGCTTCAGGTTTTATAACCCACAGCAACAAATCAGAGGCCGAGTAAATGTTTCCTGCTAACTGGCAGGTTCTGAGTCTGAGTTTCAAGTGTATGGTAATGTAGCCCATATAAACACAACATGGGATTGACCCAGCAGATTCAGATGTCTGATATGCCCTTTACAAATCCTGTTTGTAGATGGTGCTAGAGAAATAATGTTAGGGAATATTCAGTAAGTTGAGTGTAAACCTAACCAACAAGGTTAGTATGCCAGTATTGCACATAAGAAACCTTAGCACATCAGAAGTCAGTAAAGCAACAGCTCTGATTTTATTCAGATTTTATTCGTCGTACAGCAAATGTTTGATATCAATAGTATGTTTTAATACCTTGATCTAAAACTAACATTCAGTTTTCAACTGTAGCATTTAAGGAGTTGTTTGAGGTAACTTTTAGTATGATGTAGAGTGTGATATTCTGAGGCAATTGGTTTTCATTTTCTATTATTTGTGGGTTTTGAGGTATTTAGCTTTTTATTCAGCAGCACTTCCGTTTGCAATTTCAGCCATCTGGTTGTTAGGGTCCACATTACCCTAGCAACCATGCACTGATTTGAATAAAAGACTGGAATATGAATAGCAGGGGCCTGAATATAAAGATGAGGAATACCAAGTAGCAATAACAATACATGTGTAGCTTTACATAGCATTTGCTTTTTAGAAGGGGTCAGCGACGCCCATTTGAAAGCTGCAAAGATCGCAAGAAAAAGGCAAATAACTTTAAAACTATAAAAAAAAATGAAAACCATTTGAAACGTTGCTTAGAAATAACTATTCTATAACATACTAATAGTGAACCGCCCCTTTAAAGTCAGTAAAATAAGTTATGTCCCAGTGACGGTCACACGTAGAGATCATTAGGCAATACATATAAAGAAATGATCATTATCTAACAGAAAAGTTCTATCTTGTCCGATCGACTAAGCCATTCCCCATTGTACGAAATTGTCGGGTCAATTATTTGAAGCCCGCACACGGTCCAAAAAAATTATTTGGTACTGTACGATTATATCGCTGCATGTATGGCCACCAATCTGGAAGTTCCCTTATGGAAGCGTCAGTGTCTAGACAAATCCTCCTTCTCGGGCTGCCCTGTGTGGAGTCACAGATATTGTAATACATATGAATGTACATCTCTCCAGCCCTTGATGAGATAAACCAATTTATTACTTGGGCCAGGGAAGATTTACTATCTCTAGGAAGTTGCTGAGCTCAGTGTCAGACTGGGGGTCCGGAGCCTACCAGGTTGATGTGTCAGGCAACTTCACACTCCCCGCCTCCCTCCCCATGTACAACCCCCCTACAACAGCCCTGCACACAGACCCGGATTTGTGGCAAGTTGGTAGGGGTGGCATGTCGCTTGCTGAAGAACACTGGGGGCACGCAGCTCCCCAGTGCTCCGGTGCGGCTGCGCTCACTAGAGAGAGAGCCCACCGCTGAAATCCGGCCCTGCCTGCACATATTTTTTTCCTTCAAGACCCAAGACGATCAGTAGTGGAGGTCATGGAGCAGTGCGGGAAGTGTCTCTGAGCCCCACATTAAAATCATATTAAGGCCCCTAAAATTTAAGAATAACTGAAACTACATATCAGTCAGTGCCCTAAACTGATATAAAATAGTCTTAAGCTCTTGCAGTGCATGTAGGGTTGCCACCTTTTCCTATATATCCCTATTAATAACATTGGGATCAACCATCATTTTTACTGGAAAATACCGGCCGGGTGGCAACCCTAAGTGCATAGAATGTACTATATTTATTAACTTCTAGAGAAGGGGGTATGCATTAGCATGTTCTAGTTAGTGTCAGAAACACAATATGTAAGCCATAAGCAAGCCTCTCTAGTGGATTTGTACCAGTCTTTTTTTGGATTACAATGAAGCAATAAGTGCGGGGATTACTTTGGAAATGGCAAAAGCTTCTTTTGGAGCTAGTTCAATCTGAATCTGGATTATTGAATAAACTACCCCAGAGTGAGTAAAGGCCCATATAGGTTTTTATTATTTTATTTTTATTTTAGATACTTTTTTCTTTTTGATACTGGATTCCCGCCCCCCTCCAAGCTTCCCTGCTTCTAAGTGTCTAAGTGCTAAATGCCACAAGCGATTGACAAAACAGATCCTAAAAGTCAAATGTAGTCACTTGGGTCAAAATATAATGGGACTGATACCTAAATCTGATGTGCAAATTACATGGAAGATTCGCCATCTAACGTGACACTACTGTTGGATGTGAACCCTGCATGCTGCATCTTCATCTGATAAAATAAAACCTGAGGGTGTCTGACTGACTTTTTTTTCTCATTGAAGTTCATTTAATGTTGGGAATAGATGCATGAGCAAACGACACCATCCCACATGTTGTGTGATGTTACGTAGCAAAATCAGATAAAATCCGACCCATAACATCTGATCACAATCATCCATGTAGTTTAACCACAAAACTTGTCCCTGTGGCAACAGTACCACCCCTCAGCCATCCCCTACTTTCTCAAGAGCCATCTCTGTAACCTGATCCCCCTCCCTCCTCCTCTTTCAGACTTTCTAGGCCTGCTCTTCTGATAACAAAGTGAAGAGCCAACATGTCTGTCCTCCAATCCACTTCATTTGCTGTTCTGCCCCATACAGGACAGGTAAGAGGTCTTGTCATTCCCTGTCACAACTACAATGACTGGCTTTTATGGCTGCCTCTTTCTGTTATGAACACTGGTGGGCTAAGTTTAGGTGTGCTGGGAGCAGCAAAGGGCAGTGAGCAGGGAAGGGAATCTACACTCCTTCAGCACCTGCAGGTCCAGATTTAGGGCCTAGGTCTTAGCACCCAGTGCCTTGCGAGTGCAGCCCCCCTCTGTGCTCGAGTGCACGTGTGTGCTGAAGCGCTGGGGATTACTCGTATAGTAGTATGTGTCCCCAGTGCCCCCAAGATCTTGCCATACTAGGCCCAGGCCTGCCTGCAGCTCCTTTTTCTACCCACATTTTCTCTGAAAGAAGAAACATTTCAAAGCTCCTCTTAGCTGTTTTCATGTGGTGGCAGATTTTATAGGGATTTATAAAATTAGCAAATATTTGGAATTGACACTGTCATCCGGATTAGGGTTGCCACCTTTTTGGGAAAAAAATACCGGCCTTCCTATATATTTATCTTTTTTTCCCTATTAATAACATTGGAATCAACCATCATTTTTACAGGCCAGGCCAGTAAAATACCGGCTAGGTGGCAACCCTACCTATATATCTATCTTTTTTCCCTATTAATAACATTGGGATCAACCATCATTTTTACCGGCTAGGCCGGTAAAATACCGGCCAGGTGGCAACCCTAATCCAGATATGAGTTCTGGGCCCCGCACCATGGGCATCAGAAGCTTGCCAGTGTTCTTGCGAAAACTACAAGTCCCAGAGTGCAACACAACAGAAGACTCTGGTTTGGACTCCTGTGAGTTGAGAAGCTGTGTGCAGTGCAGTTAGGGTTGCCACCTGTCCAGTTTTGACCTGGACAGCCCAGTATTTTGAAGGGCTGCCCTAGTCAAAACTTCCTGCCCTGTCCAGGATTCCTCATGATTGACAGTCATAGCCTGCCCCCCCCCTGGTCTTTATCGGTTGAAAAGGTGGCAACCCTAGTGCGTCTAGCAGCTGAAGAAAGCCGAGCAGCAACCCAAAGAGAATGATGGATTTAGCCTGTTGCCAGGGGAGTTACTACAGAGGAAGCAGACCCTGTGGCTGCAGGGGGGGCAGGAGGTATAGGGGCCCCATGAGACCCTAATTCATATACAATTTCAATAAAAAATTGTGAAACAGGTCAATCTCTAGACAATTTGGGATCCTGAAAAATAATTTGCTTTGGGGCCCAGTAATATCTAGTTACGCCACTGCCGGGTGCTAATGGCAAGGAGGAGTGAATGGTACGAATGCACCCACTGGTGGGTAACACTTGAAAAGCCTGGTATTTGTGCTGGTGCTGCCAGTACCGTCATGTCCTATAGTACTGTGTGTGTGCTTTGCACTGTGTGGTACAAGTGATGACAGTGGCACTAACAGCTCTTAATAGAAGCATAATAGATTGGTGCCTGTGAGGTGAAAGTGGTGCCTTCTAATGTCTTTCCATGCTATATACTGCTTGGTGCAGCATAAAAAGGCACAGTTTGGTGGCCTACAGAATTAGGTTGGGGGCCCGTCACTTCATAAACACATTACAGATGTACCAAGATGTTGGTAGGACTGAAAAGTCGGGGTGCAAAGTCAGGGTTGCAGCCTTATGTTGCATATGCTACAATTTGTATACTGACATACAATATCCAGAGGTTATCCAGTAGAAAAGTGGGGTTGAGCAAGTTCTAGATAGTCTTCCTAGTCTGAGCATGCTATTACTTGGTTTCAGTTACAGGGTCGGACTGGGGGCCCGGGCCCACCGGGGCTTCTACCTAATGGCCCCTCGGAGCTGCTGCCTCAGGGCTCCAAGTGCGGCAACTCCCTCCGATGCGCATGTGCACATGCATGCAAGCGCACGCACAGAACAGGTCACGGCAGGAAGCGGGTCAGCGGGGCCCACTAGAGCCAGGGTTTTTTTCACTGTTTCCAGTTGGCCCAGTCCGACCCTGTTCATTTATATGTTCCAAAGAAAGGGTTCTATTTTCTTGAGGGTCAATGTGGATTCATTCTCCAGTTAATCCCTTCGATGGATTGCTCCTACCCCCCCCCCACATGAATAGGAATACATCAAGAAGAATTAAAATCCTATCCCTCTTGTAAAAACTTCCAAGGATAATTTTTGATAACTCCTACCCGCCATACCCAGTAGTGATGTGCTGGGGTGGGGGGACCTGAAAGGGGGCTGTTGCTGGGGCCTCGGATGAGGTTGCAGCTGCGTCGGAGACCTAGAAGGTGTTGCAGCTGGGGCAGAGGGGCCCTGTGGTGGAAGCCAAAGTGGCCCTTGGACCCTCCAGTTCGACGCAGGACATTAGTTATGTATTTGTGTTACCCCCAGTGCTTTTACCTGTGATAGCATCCGTTATGATATTCTGAGATGCATCGCAGACGTGATGTCAAACGAATCTAAGGTAATTAATAGGAATGTCGGACGTTGTGACTGTGTGCATACGACTGTCGGATGAAGGCGCAACATGCAGCGTTCGCATTCCGACAGTCGTGTCGTGCTGGATGCACACAGTGACAGCGTCCGACATTCCTATTAATTACCTTAGATTCGGCGCATCTGATGTGCCGCCTGCGATTCATCTCAACGCGTTGGAACGGAAGGTATCGCAGGTAAAAGCGCTCATGTAGTTCTACCCTTATACTGTGGAAAAATAGGCTCAGACAATCTGGCACCTAGAATACAGTATATACTGCATCTGTTTGTAGGAACAATCCATGCAGGGAGCCCATGTGGTGTCTAACCATACATTTATGTAATTCTAACTAGATATTTGCAGAATAACAAATAAAATGCCTGCGAGTAATACCAGTCAGTTATGTGAACTGATTCTGAAGATCGCAGAGCCTTTGACTGAAAATATATTCTTTTCTGCACAATTAGCCCTAGAAAAAGTCTTCAATGCTTCAGGCCCTTTACTTCTGCAGAGCATTAATATGTAACTTTGTCCATCCTTGATTTCAAAGACAAAAGGAAATGAGAATCAGTAGAGGAATAAGTAAGGGTTGGGACTTTAGTTGATGTAGAGAGTGATATTCTGAGACAACTTGCAAATGGTTTTCATTTTTTATAATTTGTGGTTTTTCAGTTATTTAGCTTTTTAATTGACAGTTTGCATTCAAAAATCAGGTTGCTAGGGTCCAAACTGTCCTAGCAACCATGTATTGATTGGAATATGAATAGGAGAGGCCCTGAATAGAAAGATGAGTAATCAAAAGTAGCAATAACAATAAATGTGTAGCCTTACAGAGCATTTGTTTTTTAGATGGGGTCAGTGACCCACATTTTAAAGCAGGAAAGCATCAGAAGAAAAAGGCAAATCATTTAAAAACTATAAAAAAAATTATAATGAAGACCTACTGAAATGTTGCTTAGAATTAGCCATTCTACAACATACTGAAAGTTAACCTAAAGGTAAACCACCCCTTTAAGAGATAAGGTTTATACATGTCACGGGGTTGCAGGCTCATTGCCTTGTTAGCGTGTGACAAATAATATGTCCTGTCTCACTATACTTTATTGTCCTGTGAACTACTGTATGTCTCAATTGCTCATGATTTGGAGGTGGCTTGATTAGGTACTATCAACTTTAAAGGGGTGGCTCACCATTAAGTTAACATTTAGTATGTTGTAGAATGGTCAATTCTAAACAACATTTCAATTGGTCTTCATTTTTCCTTTTTTAGAGTTTATGGATTATTTCCCTTCTTCTTCTGACTCTTTTCAGCTTTCAAATGGGGTCACTGACCCCATCTAAAAAACAAATGATCTGTAAGGCTACAAATGTATTGTTAGTGCTACTTTATTATTACTCGTCTTTCTGTTCAGTCTCTCCAGTCATTTGTGCAAATCGGTGCATGGTTGCTAGGGTAATCTGGACCCAAGCAACCAGATTGCTGAAATTGCAACTGGAGAGCTGCTGAATAAAAAGCTAAATAACTCAAAAACCATAAATAATAAAAAAAACTTAATCCAATGGCAAATTGTCTCAGAATATCACTCTCTACATCATATTACAAGTTAATTTGAAGGTGAACAACCCCTTTATTTATAATTGCCCTTTATTCATAAAGCCTGGTCCCCTAAGCCTGGATATATTTATTCCACTGAGCTCTTTAGAGATAATACATCATTCACACAGGCCCAATTTTTGCAGATTTTGGCGCCCAGACGATTTCTGGGGACACGCAGTTCCCCCTCTTTGTTATTTTTTTGTTGTTTTTTCATTATTTGCCTTATTCTTCAGATTCCTTCCAACTTTCAAATGGGGTTCACTGACCCCATCTAAAAAACAAATGCTCTGTAAGGCTACAAATGTATTGCTATTGCTACTTTGTATTCCTCCTCTTTCTATTTAGACCGTCACCGATTCATATTCCAGTCTCTTATTCAAAGCAGTGCATGGTTGCTAGGGTAATTTGAACCCTAGCAACCAGATGGCTGAAATTGCAAACGGGAGAGATGCTGAAGGTGGCCATAGACACACAGATCCGATCGTACGAATCGAGGATTCGTACAATTTTCGGATCGTGTGTGGCATGTGCCGACTTCTTTCGTCCGGCGGAGATCGGTCGTTTGGTCGATCGGTCAGGTTTGATTTTGACCCGACCGATCCCGCCGGAGCTCATGGCACATCGTAATCTGATCGTTCGGCCGTACGGCCGAACAATCAGATTACCCCCGATATAGCCATGCCTGTTAATGGCATATCGGGAAAGATCCACTCGTTTGGCAACATCGCCAAACGAGCGGATCTTTGCATCTATGGCCACCTTGAATAAAAAATGCAATGACTGAAAAACCACATTGTGCAAATTGTCTCAGAAAATCACTCTCTCCATCACACTAAAAGTTAACTCAAAGGTGAACGTTAAACTCAAAAGTGAACGTTAAACTTACATTTTGATATGATATCGACTGCAGTAATCTAGGACAGTTTGCGGATAGTCTTAATCCTTTTTTTTTTGTAGGCTTTGTATTTTTAGTTCTGCAGCTCTCAGGCTTGGAATTATAACTGCTATCTAGTATCTAAGGCTTAAGTACCCTAGCAACCAGGCAGCAGTTTGGAAATCAGAATGGAATAAAAGCACTTTAATACCTTTATTATATCTATAGCTCAACCCAACTGAACTCCTGAGGAATAATTAGGAATGTTGACTGTGAGCCAGGAATGAATGATTAGTGTGCAACCTCACTAATGATTTTTGGGGGCAAATTCATTAAACGAAAATTCAGCAGCGACTGTGTCGATCACAGCGCAACACTTTGCCAGGCATATATATTCGCCAGGACAACGCTAATTCACTAAAATCCAAGTTGCGTCCAGGGTGCTGAACGCTGGTGAAGTTGCGCTAGTGTTACTGCGCCAATCAAAGCGAAGTTGCGCTAGCGTTGGCTAATTAGCATACGGCAGGAAGTTAAAGTACAATGGACGTATATGTTGCAGCAAATACATTACACTACACAAGTCCAGGGAAACTTAATAAAATAAAATAGAGTTGTTATATTGCCCTACACATGTGCCCACTGTATAGTTTATGTGCCATATGTTAGGAAATGTAGGGGGGAAGCCGGTTACCCCCAAAAAAATTTACGCTCTTTTTCAGCCTATCATCCTGAAAAAGGAAAAGACGCCAGCGTTCTTTGGGACTTAGAAAAATTTTCAACAATTTTTTGAGGAACTGCTATCTACTCTATTGCACTTCGCCTGGTCTGAGGTGGCGAAGGCAAGTCTGGCGCAAGAGGTAATGTTCAGTAAAATACGCATCTTAGTGAATTAGTGTAGTTACGTCCATTCACCAGAGCGCAAATTCATCAGGCGTTAGGGAGTGAAGTACCGCTAGAGTCTATCTCCTTTGCTAGCGTAGTTATGCCAGCGACCATTAGTAAATCGGCGAAGTACGGAATTTTCACCTGCATTAGTCACTTCGCCCTTTAGTAGCCCCTTGGGCTCAGTAAAAACAATTTCCATAAACAGCCAGAAGAGTAGAGGCTGTGACAGCAGCAAAGTCAGGCACAACTTCATATTATTTCCCTTGGTTAGAGAATGAGATTTCTGCCACCCATGTATTCAGATACTTTTGGTCATATAATATATCTTCTAGTCTATGTTGCTTCATATAATAAGGCACAAAGACATGTACCCACAGCAATAAGGATTTTTTTTTTTTTTTTTATGTAATTGCAGTTAGGGCTGCAGTTTTGACCCGGATAGCCCAGTATTTCGAAGGGCTGTCCAGGTCAAAACCGTGTAAATCATGGGGAATCCTGCCTGGTTTTCCTTATTTGGAAAACCGGGCAGGATTCCCCATGATTAACACGCTGATCGGCCAATCGGCATGTCATAGCCCCGCCCCCAATGTCACAGTCCCACCCTGATGTCATGGCTCCGCCTCCTGCCCGATCTCCACCGGTTGTAAAGGTGGCAACCCTAATTGCATTAGTATGATGTGTAGAGAGTGATATTCTGAGACAATTGGTTTTCATTTTTTTTTTATTATTATTTTTGAGTTATTTAGCTTTTTATTTTGTAGAACTCCAGTTTGCAATTTCAGCAATCTGGTTGCTAGGGTCCAAATTACACTAGCAACCATGGCTTGCTTTGTATAAGAGACTGGCATATGAATAGGAGAGGCCTAATTAGAAAGATGAGTAATAAAAAGTAGCAACAACAGTAAATTTATAGGCTTACAGGTCATTTCTTTTTTTTTTGATGGGGTCAGTGACCCCAATATGAAAACTGGAAAGTCAGAACAAAAAAAGCAAATTATTAAAAAAAACTGTTAAAAATAAAAAATTGAGGCCAATTGAAAAGTTGCTTAGAACTAGTCACTCTATAACATACTAAAAGTTAACTTGAAGGTCGACCTCCCCTTTAAAATGTATTGCTAAGTGATTGCTGTTTGTTCCTGCAATGGGACAATTAGAGCTACTTAGAGCTTATCCCCTCCACACTGTGGGACAATCCATTTCTTAACTGTCACTCTTCCATGATATAATTTCATTTGACTGTGGCATAACTATGATTGGCTACCCCCCCCAAAGAAATCATCAGGGGCCCCAGCATGCACCATCAACATGGAGGTTCTGCATTCACTCCCATTACTTGTGTCTCATTACTGAGGCCAAGAACAAAGGTAGAACCAGTGCAAGGTGTAGAACCCACACTGTAGTACATTGGTAGAAACCAGTAGCCCCCCAGAACTTATACTTATAGTTACCCTGCTTTATAAAAGTATTCAGACCATTGACCAGTTCTGTCCTGGGAGAATGAATTACTATCACTTTGTTTGTAAATCAACCCTTTTGCAGCAATAAAGCCTTTACTCTTTTCATGTACAGGTATGCGATTGGATTCGTGAAAACCCATTATCCAGAACTCTCCACATTATGGGAAGGTCGTCTCCCATAGACTCCATTTTATCCGAATAATTCAAATGTTTAAAAACGATTTCCCTTTTCTCTGTAATAATAAAACAGTAGCTTGTACTTGATCCAAACGAAGATATAATTAATCCTTATTGGAAGCAAAACAAGCCTATTGGGTTTATTTAATATTTATGTGATTGTCTTGTAGATTTAAGGTATGAAGATCCAAGTTACGGAAAGATCCGTTATCTGTAAAACCCCAGGTCCTGAACATTCTGGATAACAGGTCCCATGGCTGTACCAGCTTTGCACAGGGATTGTGGCAAAATCTTCTGGGCAGGTTTATTCCAGCTTCTGTACTCGGGTTGCCAACTTTTCCCCCCCTTGGAGACTGGACAGGGGACCGGGCTGTGACATTTCATTTTAAAGCAGAAGCGTGAGAATTCCTCATATTGGAGGTGCAAATCACACTGAACAGAAAAGCACTGGGAAGTCCCATGGAATGCAGTGTTATCTCTAGTTGGTGTTACCATGGTAACAGACAAAGAAAAGTCGATCATAATTGTTATACTCATTTCATATAATACACTTCAGGGCTAACACTATATTTATCAAAGAGTGAAGTTAGAGATCGCCACAATCCACTAGAGTGAAAGATATGTCTCCATTAAGGTAGAAACAGGAAAACATACAGCCAAAGCCAATTCACAGAGTCCTGTGCTGTTTGGGTATTATGGGATGTGAGACAGTTGGTGAGAGTTCTGGGAACAAGCTGAAACCAGTTCTTGTTTACTTAGTGTTTGTGTCTGAAAACAATGTGCAGTGGCAATCATTGTGACATCACAATGAACCGGCCAGGGTTAAGCATTATGACATCACACTATATGCAAATGAGCAGAAGAGTATTCAGGAGTCATCTGAAACCTTGACTCATTTCCAGATTTTTTTCATCATGGAAAGACTTACAAACTTTTTACTCTTAACTTTTTTGACAATCTTTTTAATTCAAGTTACCAAATTCCAGACTACAGGTAAAACTATTTTGTATAGTATATATTTGTCAAAGCTTAGAATTTATTTGCAAGCGAATGGGTTATGTTCAGGCTTCTATTAAGCTATTTAATGTTATATTACACCGGCCAGTTAGAATTTGTTTTTCAACTCTATATCAACATAGATTTAATCTTTAATATAATGACTTTTTTTTTTTTAAATAAAAATACCATATAGACGCAACATCAAGAATACATTTTCATTAGGGCCTGAAACATCTTTTGATAGTATTAATAATGCAAAATATCTATTTATCAAATATAACAAGCATAAGGAAGTAGGGTAATTGGGAAAAGAGAGTTCAATTCCCCCATATCGCTGTTTCAAAAACAAAATTAGATCAAAATAACCAGGAAAATGGTGAAAAGAGAGACACGGCAAAAGGTAGTTTTGTTACTTTAATTGAAACCTCATGTATGCTTACAGTATCCTTCTCTTTTGTCATAACAGAAGCAGAAATAAAATCAGAAAATGCATTAGGAGATTACACAGCAGATTACGCTACTGGTAAGATTATAATAATATCTGTATTTTCAGGGTATATTCTCTAATAATATGGATTATGACTGAGGTATAGGGAATTTTGTTTCTTCCCCAATACAGAAGTTATTGATGTTCTGCAGTGGAGTAACTATAATAGAGCAGGTAGTGGGGGCCCACACTGTTGGGTCTGCTGTATAATAGTCCCCCCTCGCAAGCACTGAAATACTAAAATTTCTTACAGAGGCAGAATAGGCCCCCAAGTCTGACGCTTATTGCTTCTATTTTTATAATACTGAACTAAATCCTATTGTCAGTATAATAAAACACATATGGGCCTATATGCTCCTAACAAATGACCAATTCCTGTATTTCTACTTTATATAAACCTTATACTGTATGATCTTATTATATATTTACGAGTCAAAACTAGTAGCTGGCAGGACACATGATTAAATAATAACAAATTGTCCCCTTTCTTGCAGAAGCATCTAATGAGAATTATGATAATGTATATTTAGACGAGGACACTACTGGTAAGATATAAACTCTTTTGCCCATATCTTCTATACCTATTGCTGAACGGATGTACTTTCATGTTTGAATAATTTTTTCCCCTTTTTTATAAGGGGAAACATATAGTAAGGCTGTTGGGTTTTTTAAAAATTTGATATAGTAACAACGCCATGCGCACATTTTCATGAGTGAAAGAAAATCTTTACTACAGGTATAGCATCCATTATCCGGAAACCCTAGATCTAGAAAGATCTAAATTACAGGGAAGGCCATCTCCCTCCATTTTTAATCAAATAATTCACATTTTTAAAAATAATTTCTATTTGTCTCTGTAATAATAAAACAAGACCTTGTACTTGATCCCAACTTAGATATAATCAATCCTTATTGGAAGCAAAATAATCCTAGCAGGGTTAATGTATAAATTAGGGATGCATCGAATCAAGGATTCGGTTCGGGATTCGGCCTTTTTCAGCAGGATTCAGATTCGGCCGAATCCTTGTGCCTGGCCAAACCGAATCCTAATTTGTATATGTAAATTAAGGGCGGGTAGGGAAATCAGGTGACTTTTTGTCACAAAAGAAGAATTTTTTCCACTTTTTCCTTTCCTGGCCCTAATCTGAATATGCAAATTTAGGATTTGGATTCGGTTTGGTATTCGACAAATCTTTCACCAAGAATTCGGCCGAATCCCAAATAGGGGATTAGGTACATCCCTAGTTTAAATGTGTTTTTAGATCCCTTTTAGACACTTATCCAGGTCCCGACCATTCTAGATGACAGGTCATATATATATATATATATATATATATATATATATATATATATATATATATATTAAAACCGAGCAAAAAAAACTTTTTTTCTGAGTTTTTCCCTGAATTTTTCTGATTGTTTCCTGAAAAAGTCTGATTTTTGGGCAACAGCGCAGACCATAGAAACTTCCAAATAGGATAGGGACCTCCCCATTGACCCATCTCGGGTTTTTGGCATTCGGATTTTAATAATTAACCGCCTAAATGTACTTTAAAGAATTTACCAAGCTTATGGAAATAGAGTAATTAGGGAACAAGGTCCCACATTTTTATGTATCAAAAAATAAAACTATATAAAAATAATGTAAGATGGTGCATTACATTAATGTTGCGTCATAATGATAAAGTTGAATATAAGTAAGAGGATACATGATAAAGGACTAACAAATTGTTCCCTCTCTTGCAGAAGCATCTGTTAAAAATGATGATGGTGGTGAATATATAGACGAGGACACTACTAGTAAGACATAAACTCATTTTCCTCATATATTATATACTATTTTTGCTGAAGCTATAAGGATATATGGAAATAAGACCTAAGTGATTCTTTTCTTTTTCACTGCAGAAGCAAATGAAATTGCTAACAGTCCAACCATCAATGATGCTCCCTCTGGTAAGACTTGTGCTTCTCTTGTCAAGATAATCACACATATGGAATTATAATTCCACTGACTATATATATATATATATATATATATATATATATATATATATATATATATATATATATATATAAATATATATAAAAACACGAGGCCTGTTTTTATACAGGTCATGGAACTCCGAGGTAACTTCTAATATCCTCATATTTTGCAACTGGGGGTACTTTATTTATTATAATATACACGTTTTAGGGAGTCATATGACAGAAATGACATCAGAACTCCCCGTTTATAACTGATGACATCAGAACTCACCATTTATAAGGATATAATTTACAAGATATTCATGGCTTTTGTGTATTATATATATATATATATATATATTTATTAGTACTATATTCTATAATATGTAGATGATAACACTTCTGGTAAGATAAACATTTTTGCCTGTATCTTCTATACATATTTAAGGTATATAATGAATAAATTAACCTCTTTCTTTTCCCCACAGGTGAAAGTTCATCTGATCTGAGTCGAACAAAGAAGATTCATAAATATAGTAAGATTTGCGCTTCTCTTGTCAATATAATCAACACACACAGCCTATATAAACTTAAATGCCAGTTCCATTAGCTATACACTTATCAGATAACATATTCTGTTAGGGAGCCCATGGCTTATTTGTACATAAGGTATAAAGGATTCTATTTTTCACCTAGAAGCAGATGAAAATGCGCTGATGAGGTTGATACCTGCTTCTCCCCTTAGTATAGAGATGTCTAATTGCTTTTTTAGTAAACATAAATTTTTTTCCGTTGACTGCGTAATGGAGCTACAAAATAGAAACATACCTAGTGGTCATATGAGAGCTACAGAGGTGGGATAGATATTTCATCCATCAAGCAGACAAAAACTAGCAGAAAATAACACCCACGGACATATGTAGATTTAACGCTACATATCCTTTATCTAATGTATACGTATCTCTTTTGTTTTTTGCAGAAGACATAAACATTATAGATAAAATTGCCTATCATTTGATATTCAAAAAGAAACATAAGGAACAAGCAGGTAAGATTTCCTAATGATTATAATATTAACCACCTACTATGTCTACTATATATCAAAAATATCAAATATACATTGGCATATGTTTCTGCTGCTGATTCCTATACTTTATATTAGAGTTATTGAAGAAAGATTGCTAGGCAAAGACAATGTAATGCATCAGACATTGCATAGTTAGATCCATGCCAGGGGTGGCTATCAAGGTGAGGTCATGTCTGGGGAATAATTTAAATATATGCTGCCAATTAAAAATGCCACGAGGTAGGCAGCCTTTCTAAAAGACTATATACACATGGAATTGCAGGACTGTCTATTTAAACTGCTAACTGAATAGCTATAATTACACCTATGATTAGGCATTCATTCTTAAATGAATTCATGGTGACATGTAAAACTAGCTTCACCTAACATATATTAGCAAATGATAGGATAATAAAATGCTGTGGTTTACTTAACTGTAGGGTTATTATGTTCTGGTTCCTTCATTTTGTAAAAGCAATTCTGGTACAGCCTTCTAAACTTATTTTATTTTTTTAATGCAGTTGACGATGAAATAGAATGCTATCCACTTCGCCCAGGTAAGATTTAACTGAACATATTACATTTTATGCTTTACCTTGTTCTGAATATTAGTACAAATAAATTTGTTATATGCACCAAACTTTCTTCTACCCCCCTTTTTGTAAAAATGCAACGAATGTGTGCTGCCCTACTGTTTAATTCTTCAACCTTCCAATGGAAGATGCATGCTATTCTGTAGGGTAAAATGCCTAATGATTGTCAATCTGTAGATCCATATACTATAATTATTTTTTATTCTGACATGTAACCTTTTATAATCACAGAAACTGAAGAAAGTGATGGCGGCATTCTTGATCAAATGGATAGTAAAAAAATGTGGATTATCCTGGGCATAAGCTGTGCAGTTGTTGTTCCATTCGCTCTAGTGCTGATAATTTTCTTATATAAAAGACATTTAAACCAGAAGTAAGTATGGCTTCCTCCTTTTCTTCTTTATACTGTACCCCCATGAAATAAACCACTTTGACAATTACTTTCCCTATTTACTACCACAGAAAAAATGATGGATTAAAGGAAGCTGAGGAAGGCATGGTAGGAAAAAGTGAGCACAAAAAGGAGGCAAAGAAATACAAAAAGAAAGAAAAAAACAATGAATCAAGTAAATCAGAGGATGGATTAAAGGAGGCCGAGGAAGGCATGGCAGGAAAAGCTAAGAAAAGCAAGAAGAAAAAGAAACATAAGAAGAAAAAAGAAAGCGATGAATCAAGTAAATTGGAAGATGAATTAAAGGAAGCAGAGGAAGGCATAGCAAGAAAAGCTAAGAAAGGCAAGAAGAAAAAGAAACACAATAAGAAAGAAGAAAGCGAAGAATCAAGTAAATCAGAGGAGGATGCATCAAGTATATCAGAGGAGGATGCATCAAGTAAATCAGAGGAGGATGCAGCATCAAGTAAATCAGAGGAGGATGCATCAAGTATATCAGAGGATGATGCATCAAGTATAGCAGAGGAGGATGCATCAAGTAAATCAGAGGAGGATGCATCAAGTATAGCAGAGGAGGATGCATCAAGTATATCAGAGGAGGATGCATCAAGTAAATCAGAGGAGGATGCATCAAGTAAATCAGAAGATGAATCAAGTAAATCAGAGAATGACTAATCATGGGATAAGACAAAATGAATATATTCAGCTCTACATATAACCTCAGACAAAAAGGCCTTTACAGAATTGTAAAAATGTTCTTAACATGTAACAAATAAGAAATAAAACAAATTAAGTTCCAACCATTTTGTATAGCATCGTTATTCGTACATTCAATTAAACATTTAAAGGGGACACAATTCATCATCCCTTAAACGGGTCAGTATTTTGCCCCCACTGGTACAGTGGTCCCCTGACCTGAGGCCTCATGGCTAAAACAGAACTGATCAGGAATTTTTGCTTCACAGAAAAAGAAAGTAAATACAAAGAGGGTAATGTAATAAAAGCTTCAATGTTTGAAATAACATACATACATAAGAGCCTCTTTATGAAGTCTCAAACTTTTCTGGTAAGGTTATTTAGGGGGAAAACTCTTTTTTTTTTTTTGGAGGAATTTCTTTAGAGATTTATTATACCCCCAAACCTGCTAAAAATCCAAATGCGAAAGTAATCCAACTAAAACCTGTCAAGGTCATGTAGAAGTCAATGGCATTACAATTTGGCCTTGTGATCTGCGCTGGTTTTTGTATGATTATCTGGAAAAGTCTGGGTTTTCAGGTGACAACTCATAAAAGGAATCAAATTGGAAAAAGTCGTATGATTCTAATTGTCGCACAGTTTTGTCAAGTTTTTTTCCTGCGCTGACTTTTTTGAGCTGATTTTTTGATAAATGAGTTAAATTTGAGTTTTAGTAAATATCTCCTTAAGTGTAGTGGTTTAGTACAGGTACAGGACTCTTTATCTGGAAACCTGTTATCCAGAAAGCTCCAAATGATGGGAAGGCCAACTCTAATAGACTTAATTTTAAGCAAATAATTCACGTTAAAAAATTATTCCCCTTTTCTCTGTATTAATAAAACAGTACCTTGTACATGATCCCAACTAAGCTACAATTAATCCTTATTGGTGGCGGAAACAATCCTGTTTGGTTTATTTAATGTTTGAATAATTTTTTATTGGATTTAAAGTATGACGATCCAAATTACAGACAAAGAAAAGTCGATCATAATTGTTATACTTATTTCATATAATACACTTCAGGGTTAACACATAGGGGTATATTTATCAAAGAGTGAAGTTAGAGAGTTAGCCACAATCCACTAGAGTGAAATTCCGCCTCTCTCCATTCATTTCTATGGGATTTCTCAAAGGGAGAACTTTCACCTCCAAATGAATGGAGAGTGGCGGAATTTCACTCTAGTGGATTGTGGCGACCTCTTACTTCACTCTTTGACAAATATACACCTTAGTTTCCAAGTTAATATTTTATTTTTTAATTAAAAAAATTCTATTAATATTTTTCTGTTTGTCAATTTCATGGCCAATAAACATCTAGTTACAAGATATGTCTCCATTAAGGTAGAAACAGGAAGAACATAAGGCCAAAGCCAATTCACAGAGTCCTGTGCTGTTTGGGTATTATGGGATGTGAGACAGTTGGTGAGAGTTCTGGGAACCAGCTGAAACCAGTTCTTGTTTACTTAGTGTTTGTGTCTGAAAACAATGTGCAGTGGCAATCATTGTGACATCACAATGAACCGGCCAGGGTTAAGCATTATGACATCACACTGTATGCAAATGAGCAGAAGAGTATTCAGGAGTCATCTGAAACCTTGACACATTTCCAGATTTTTTTTCATCATGGAAAGACTTACAAACTTTTTACTCTTAACTTTTTTGACAATCTTTTTAATTCAAGTTACCAAATTCCAGACTACAGGTAAAACTATTTTAGAGTATATTTGTCAAAGCTTAGAATTTTTGCCAGCGAATGGGTTATGTTCAGGCTTCTATTAAGCTATTTAATGTTATATTACACCGGCCAGTTAGAATTTGTTTTTCAACTCTATATCAACATAGATTTAATCTTTAATATAATGACTTTTTTTTTTTTAAAATAAAAATACCATATAGACGCAACATCAAGAATACATTTTCATTAGGGCCTGAAACATCTTTTGATAGTATTAATAATGCAAAATATCTATTTATCAAATATAACAAGCATATGGAAGCAGGGTAATTGGGAAAAGAGAGTTCAATTCCCCCATATCGCTGTTTCAAAAACAAAATTAGATCAAAATAACCAGGAAAATGGTGAAAAGAGAGACACGGCAAAAGGTAGTTTTGTTACTTTAATTGAAACCTCATGTATGCTTACAGTATCCTTCTCTTTTGTCATAACAGAAGCAGAAATAAAATCAGAAAATGCATTAGGAGATTACACAGCAGATTACGCTACTGGTAAGATTATAATAATATCTGTATTTTCAGGGTATATTCTCTAATAATATGGATTATGACTGAGGTATAGGGAATTTTGTTTCTTCCCCAATACAGAAGTTATTGATGTTCTGCAGTGGAGTAACTATAATAGAGCAGGTAGTGGGGGGCCCACACTGTTGGGTCTGCTGTATAATAGTCCCCCCTCGCCAGCACTAGCACTGAAATACTAAAATTGCTTACAGAGTCAGAATAGGCCCCCAAGTCTGACGCTTTTTGCTTCTATTTTTATAATACTGAACTAAATCCTATTGTCAGTATAATAAAACACATATGGGTCTATATGCTCCTAACAAATGACCAATTCCTGTATTTCTACTTTATATAAACCTTATACTGTATGATCTTATTATATATTTACAAGTCAAAACTAGTAGCTGGCAGGACACATGATTAAATAATAACAAATTGTCCCCTTTCTTGCAGAAGCATCTAATGAGAATGATGATAATGTATATTTAGACGAGGACACTACTGGTAAGATATAAACTCTTTTGCCCATATCGTCTATACCTATTGCTGAACGGATGTACTTTCATGTTTGAATAATTTTTTCCCCTTTTTACAAGGGGAAACATATAGTAAGGCTGTTGGGTGTAAGGTTTATTAAAAATTTGATATAGTAACAACGCCATGCGCACATTTTCATTAGTGAAAGAAAATCTTTATTACAGGTATAGCATCCATTATCCGGAAACCCTAGATCTAGAAAGATCTAAATTACAGGGAAGGCCATCTCCCTCCATTTTTAATCAAATAATTCACATTTTTAAAAATAATTTCTATTTGTCTCTGTAATAATAAAACAAGACCTTGTACTTGATCCCAACTTTTTGTCACAAAAGAAGAATTTTTTCCACTTTTTCCTTTCCTGGCCCTAATTTGCATATGCAAATTTAGGATTTGGATTCGGTTCGGTATTCGACAAATCTTTCACCAAGGATTCGGCCGAATCATAATTATGGTATTTGGTACAACCCTAGTTTAAATGTGTTTTTAGATCCCTTTTAGACCCTTATCCAGGTCCCGACCAGTCTAGATGTCAGGTCATATATATATATATATATATATATATATATATATATATATATATTAAAACCGAACAAAAAAAACTTTTTTTCTGAGTTTTTTCCTGAATTTTTCTGATTGTTCCCTGAAAGAGTCTGATTTTTTGGCAACAGCGCAGACCATAGAAACTTCCAAATAGGATAGGGACCTACCCATTGACCCATCTCGGGCATTCGGACTTTAATAATTAACCGCCTAAATGTACTTTAAAGAATTTAACAAGCTTTTGAAATAGAGTAATTAGGGAACAAGGTCCCACATTTTTATGTATCAAAAAATAAAACTATATAAAAATAATGTAAGATGGTGCAAAGAGACATTAATGTTGCGTCATAATGATAAAGTTGAATATAAGTAAGAGGATACATGATTAAGGACTAACAAATTGTTCCCTCTCTTGCAGAAGCATCTGTTAAAAATGATGATGGTGGTGAATATATAGACGAGGACACTACTAGTAAGACATAAACTCATTTTCCTCATATATTATGTACTATTTTTGCTGAAGCTATAAGGATATATGGAAATAAGACCTAAGTGATTCTTTTCTTTTTCACTGCAGAAGCAAATGAAATTGCTAACAGTCCAACCATCAATGATGCTCCCTCTGGTAAGACTTGTGCTTCTCTTGTCAATATAATCACACATATGGAATTATAATTCCACTGACTATATATATATATATATATATATATATATATATAAATATATATAAAAACACGAGGCCTGTTTTTATACAGGTCATGTAACTCCGAGGTAACTTCTAATATCCTCATATTTTGCAACTGGGGGTACTTTATTTATTATAATACACACGTTTTAGGGAGTCATATGACAGAAATGACATCAGAACTCCCCGTTTATAACTGATGACATCAGAACTCACCATTTATAAGGATATAATTTACAAGATATTCATGGCTTTTGTGTATTATATATATATATATAGATATATATATTTATTAGTACTATATTCTATAATATGTAGATGATAACACTTCTGGTAAGATAAACATTTTTGCCTGTATCTTCTATACATATTTAAGGTATATAATGAATAAATTAACCTCTTTCTTTTCCCCACAGGCGAAAGTTCATCTGATCTGAGTCGAACAAAGAAGATTCGTAAATATAGTAAGATTTGCGCTTCTCTTGTCAATATAATCAACACACACAGCCTATATAAACTTAAATGCCAGTTCCATTAGCTATACACTTATCAGATAACATATTCTGTTAGGGAGCCCATGGCTTATTTGTACATAAGGTATAAAGGATTCTATTTTTCACCTAGAAGCAGATGAAAATGCGCTGATGAGGTTGATACCTGCTTCTCCCCTTAGTACAGAGATGTCTAATTGCTTTTTTAGTAAACATAATTTTTTTTCCGTTGACTGCGTAATGGAGCTACAAAATAGAAACATACCTAGTGGTCATATGAGAGCTACAGAGGTGGGATAGATATTTCATCCATCAAGCAGACAAAAACTAGCAGAAAATAACACCCACGGACATATGTAGATTTAACGCTACATATCCTTTATCTAATGTATACGTATCTCTTTTGTTTTTTGCAGAAGACATAAACATTATAGATAAAATTGCCTATCATTTGATATTCAAAAAGAAACATAAGGAACAAGCAGGTAAGATTTCCTAATGATTATAATATTAACCACCTACTATGTCTACTATATATCAAAAATATCAAATATACATTGGCATATGTTTCTGCTGCTGATTCCTATACTTTATATTAGAGTTATTGAAGAAAGATTGCTAGGCAAAGACAATGTAATGCATCAGACATTGCATAGTTAGATCCATGCCAGGGGTGGCTATCAAGGTGAGGTCATGTCTGGGGAATAATTTAAATATATGCTGCCAATTAAAAATGCCACGAGGTAGGCAGCCTTTCTAAAAGACTATATACACATGGAATTGCAGGACTGTCTATTTAAACTGCTAACTGAATAGCTATAATTACACCTATGATTAGGCATTCATTCTTAAATGAATTCATGGTGACATGTAAAACTAGCTTCACCTAACATATATTAGCAAATGATAGGATAATAAAATGCTGTGGTTTACTTAACTGTAGGGTTATTATGTTCTGGTTCCTTCATTTTGTAAAAGCAATTCTGGTACAGCCTTCTAAACTTATTTTATTTTTTTAATGCAGTTGACGATGAAATAGAATGCTATCCACTTCGCCCAGGTAAGATTTAACTGAACATATTATGTTTTATGCTTTACCTTGTTCTGAATATTAGTACAAATAAATTTGTTATATGCACCAAACTTTCTTCTACCCCCCTTTTTGTAAAAATGCAACGAATGTGTGCTGCCCTACTGTTTAATTCTTCAACCTTCCAATGGAAGATGCATGCTATTCTGTAGGGTAAAATGCCTAATGATTGTCAATCTGTAGATCCATATACTATAATTATTTTTTATTCTGACATGTAACCTTTTATAATCACAGAAACTGAAGAAAGTGATGGCGGCATTCTTGATCAAATGGATAGTAAAAAAATGTGGATTATCCTGGGCATAAGCTGTGCAGTTGTTGTTCCATTCGCTCTAGTGCTGATAATCTTCTTATATAAAAGACATTTAAACCAGAAGTAAGTATGGCTTCCTCCTTTTCTTCTTTATACTGTACCCCCATGAAATAAACCACTTTGACAATTACTTTCCCTATTTACTACCACAGAAAAAATGATGGATTAAAGGAAGCTGAGGAAGGCATGGTAGGAAAAAGTGAGCACAAAAAGAAGGCAAAGAAATACAAAAAGAAAGAAAAAAACAATGAATCAAGTAAATCAGAGGATGGATTAAAGGAGGCCGAGGAAGGCATGGCAGGAAATGCTAAGAAAAGCAAGAAGAAAAAGAAACATAAGAAGAAAAAAGAAAGCGATGAATCAAGTAAATTGGAAGATGAATTAAAGGAAGCAGAGGAAGGCATGGCAAAAAAAGCTAAGAAAGGCAAGAAGAAAAAGAAACACAATAAGAAAGAAGAAAGCGAAGAATCAAGTAAATCAGAGGAGGATGCAGCATCAAGTAAATCAGAGGATGATGCATCAAGTATAGCAGAGGAGGATGCATCAAGTATATCAGAGGAGGATGCATCAAGTAAATCAGAGGAGGATGCATCAAGTAAATCAGAGGATGATGCATCAAGTATAGCAGAGGAGGATGCATCAAGTATAGCAGAGGAGGATGCATCAAGTAAATCAGAGGAGGATGCATCAAGTAAATCAGAGGAGGATGCATCAAGTAGATCAGAGGAGGATGCATCAAGTAAATCAGAAGATGAATCAAGCAAATCAGAGAATGACTAATCATGGGATAAGACAATATAAATATATTCAGCTCTACATATAACCTCAGTAAAAAGGCCTTTACAGAATTGTAAAAATGTTCTTAACATGTAACAAATAAGAAATAAAACAAATTAAATTCCAACCATTTTGTATAGCATCGTTATTCGTACATTCAATTAAACATTTAAAGGGGAAACAATTCATCATCCCTTAAACTTACCAGGGTCAGTATTTTGCCCCCACTGGTACAGTGGTCCCCTGACCTGAGGCCTCATGGCTAAAACAGAACTGATCAGGAATTTTTGCTTCACAGAAAAAGAAAGTAAATACAAAGAGGGTAATGTAATAAAAGCTTCAATGTTTGAAATAACATACATACATAAGAGCCTCTTTATGAAATCTCAAACTTTTCTGGTAAAGTTATTTAGGGGGAAAACTTTTTTTTTTAGAGATTTATTATACCCCCAAACCTGCTAAAAATCCAAAAGTACTCCAAATAAAACCTGTCAAGGTCATGTAGAAGTCAATGGCAGATGTCCTTTTTACAATTTGGCATTTAGTAACATAACTAGAGGGGGGTGGCCCTGGCACGGGACATGCAGCCCCCCCCGTACGCTGTTTTCTGGGCGAAATCCAGTGGCGCGCGAGCTGCCAGGGGGGTCCCGAGGAGGTCCGGGCCCTGGCCCAAACGCACCCCCTGCTCCCCCGGTAGTTACGCCACTGTTGGCATTGTGATCTGCGCTGGTTTTTGTATGATAGTCTGGGTTTTCAGGTGGCAATTAAGGATTCCTTAAGGAATCAAAAAAGTCGTATGATTCTAATTGTCGCACAATTTTGTCAAGTTTTTTCCTGCGCTGACTTTTTTGAGCTGATTTTTTGATAAATAAGTTAAATTTGAGTTTTAGTAAATATCCCCTTAAGTGTAGTAGTTAAGTACAGGTACAAGACTCTTTATCTGGAAACCTGTTATCCAAAAAGCTCCAAATGATGGGAAGGCCAACTCTAATAGACTTCATTTTAATCACGTTAAAAAATGATTCCCCCTTTCTCTGTATTAATAAAACAATACCATGTGCATGATCTCAACTAAGCTACAATTAATCCTTATTGGTGGCGGAAACAATCCTGTTTGGTTTATTTAATGTTTGAATAATTTTTTATTGGATTTAAGGTATGACGATCCAAATTACAGAAAGACCCATTACAGGTAAAAGTCCCAAACAGTCTGGATAACAGGTCCTATACACTTACAAAAACCTTACAAACCCTAAATGTCAGAACATTAAAAATGGAAAAATGGCATATTGTTTAAGTTCATTTGTGTAATACTGCCCCCTGATCTTTTGCATCTATAGCAATTTTGACTCTGTGAACTATGACTGACAATATACGAAACTGGCATAAACCTTGCTGAACCTTAAGGGATGGACTGGGACACTTGGAAAAAAACATATACCAACCCATACCATCTTCCAAAGAAAACTATGTGTGCAACACCTGACGTCCCCCGTGGCCCTGATTGAGGCCACAAAGAGAAAACAAGGCACGCAACAAGGTACACACTGGCGGAGGGGGGACCTGATGGCTGGGGTGGGGGTTGTGGTAGAGTTCCTAATGATGGCCATACACAGGCCAATAAAAGCTGGCGACAGACTGAGTGTGTGGGGCCTCCAATGGGCTTCCCTGATCGATATCTGGCTGAAAGTCAGGGCTAAAAATCCCGATCATTGAACCTGATATCGGGGATAGATCTGCACGTTTAGCGATTTTGTGTATTATACAAGACAGCAGCCCTGGTGGGCCCTGGACCCCCCAGTCCGAAGCTGTGGGAGTTAATATCTGGAGGGCTGTGATTTGCCCATCTATTGAATTCTGGACTCTATATAAGGACAGAAAAGGGTCAGAGCAGCTGCTAGTGGAAAAGGTTTTTGAAAGAAAATACATGGCACGGCAGGCAGATTATTTTTGTTTCCAGCAGAACAGAACGGCACACATCAATTTTTAAATGTGGCAGTGCCACCTACTGATCTCACAATAAAAGTCAATAAATAACACCATCCCTGTGATATATCCAGCCAGTAAACACATGCAGGCACGAGATGACACTCATAGCCATGGGCAAATCATAGTTTTCCTTTTAATTTGCTCATTTACATGAGACAGAAAAATACCTAAGCTTATTATGATAATCTGAGAAAGAAATACAATAAGAAAATTAAAGTAAATGTTCCCATTATTATCCTCGGATAAAAGATTATAATGGAGTGGCCTAGCAACACTTATGAGGGGTCATGTATGATGCCCCAGGGGAAGTGGATTAAACCAATGGTAAACAAAATGAGCAGGCACTTGAGAAATCCCAACCTGCAGGCCAATTAAGTAAAACACTTTGTCTTTATTAAGTTTACATGTCTTTTATAAAAACAGTCCAAGTCTACCTACCTCACCCCACCCGCCTCTCTTAAATTGGGCGATGCCTAATACATACCTCCGACAAGGAGAACATAGGTATGCGCCAATATTTAAAAATTCCTATTTTGCACTTTGTACATTGTTAATGAGTTGGAGCTCAGCTAGAGACGTTTTAACAGATGCACTTGTGCTAATGATGGAACCCCCTAGCGCCCACATATAAACAGGAGCTGCCATGGGCCTGAACACTGGCATAGCACCCCCAAGTAATATGCTCTCTCAGAGGTAAAGGCTCCCAGGAAAGCACAAACAATTACAATAAATGACATTCTAGCGCATGAGAGGGATATATGACTATTTCATTGTAATTAAAATCACTTTATTGGAAAGTTCGCCCAGCATAATTCCATATACAGCCATGGGTATACACTGCATATAATTTAGCCAGCATAATAAATTAAAATCTATGTGTTATTTCATTCTCTCTGTGGATGACATTTATACATTCTTTTGTACACAGGTGGCTCCCTATCTGCTGCAATCCTAAAAGCTCCATCATCCTCAGCTGGCTTCCAACTGAACCCACTGCAAGTCTTAGTTCTGCACATACTGTAAATGATATAAGGAAACAGATTCACCCACAAATAACTGGATTTTCTAGAAATGGATATCAGTTGCAAGTTATTAATATGAAGGCATGCCAAGATTTTAAAGGCAATTGAACCCTCTTCTCCAATACAAGAATTATGTATTGCATTAAATAATCCATTTATACAAGGAGGAATACATAAACCCTTTCTGTTACTCTGGGCCAAAGGCTTTATTTAAACCTGAGGCTTATGGAGCCTTTAGCCCAGAGTAATAACACTTTACAATTTTTTTTTTATAATACACGTTTCAATGATACACAAATCACATAGCATTGATTATAACTGATGCCATCACTAAGCACTTTTTATAAGAATATATTTTACAGGATATTCATGGCTGTTGTATATATTATATATATATATATATATATATATATATATATATATATATATATATATATATATATATATATATATATATATATATATATTAGCAGGTATAGACTTGTAGCCTAAACAGGGATGACCTACCGGTATTTGTATTTTTCTAGTTGTTCACCAGCTCCAGATCATGACAAGCCTTATGTTATATATTTTTATATTTCCTGATCTGATGAGATCTTTACTGTATATCACTTGCATTGTACTGAAAAGATCCATCACAATATAGACAAATTTATACACATATTTATTTAAAAAATACAAAGCTACTCATTTACTTGCTGTTTTTCTCCTTTCACTTTCAGTTAAGACTGAACCACTTATTGTCCCAACAGGTAGGGGGAGCTACTAACAATATTCCTAAATATAATGTCACATATAACAGTCTATTTGAAAACACTGTTTTCTGATAATTAGTATAATACAGAAAATAATGGATTGTTCAGCTTTGTTTTTGTAAAACACACAAGTATGTAAGAATGGAGGTGTGTACAACAGTGACACACTGGCTTTGGCCATCAGTAGTACAGTCCCATCAGTAGTACAGGTCTAGTCTAACGTATCCCCATCATAAATTTGGATAAAACAAGCAGAGATGATTGTAATAAGGGGTGTGAAGTTTACTTTAATTCTGATAATCCATAGCAACCTATTAGCAGGTATAATTTAATAGCCTGCTGACTGGTTGCTATAGCTAGAGCAAACGTTGTACTACGGCTATATTATCTCCTTGTTGTTCTTATGATGTTGAGCTAAAATATATTTCACACATCCCAAATAATTCCAAGAATTTCCTTTTTGAATATTTCAAAAACTGTTGGGTTATTATAACTGCGGCTATTATCAGCTACTTAAAGGAAAACTATACCCCCCAAAGAATGTAGGTCTCTATTAAAAGATACTGAGTAAAACAGCTCATGTGTAAAACCCTGCTTCATGTAAATGAACCATTATCATAATAATATACTTTTTTAGTAGTATGTGCCATTGGGTAATCATAAATAGAAAATTGCCATTTTAAAAAATAAGGGCCGCCCCCTGAGATCGTAAGATTCACTGTGCACACATACAAACCACATGTAAGGTCACATAAGCCAATTAACAGACAGAGTTCTGCCTTTTGCTTCCTCACTTCTTCCTGTTACAGTTAGTGTTGTAGTATTTCTGGTCAGGTGATCACTGAGGCAGCACAGATAGAGTCACGAAATGGTGGTTCAAGGCAAGAGATGTAAAAAGGCAATATTTATGTAAATATATATTCCAGTTTGGTAAGATTCTTTAATATGTCATTCAATTTGATATAAAATATCTGTTGCTTAAGTATTCATTTTGGGGGTATAGTTTTCCTTTAAAATCTAAACTAGCATTTCACTAGTTGTGAGATAATCCTATGAAAGACTCAAGTTTCTTTGCATCGTCATTTTTCCACACTCAGTATCAGCCCACACTACAAAATTTGCCAAATGTGCTTCTTGTGTAAATATTATAGTAACATTGCAGTTAAAGCTTTTCTTATCACTAGGAATGCACTGAAACCACTATTTTGGATTTGGCCGAACCCACGAATCCTTTGCAAATGATTTGCCCGAATACCGAGCCAAATGTGGTGTGGGAAGGGGAAAACATTTTTAACTTCCTTGTTTTGTGACAAAAAGTCATGCGATTTCCCTCCCCACCCCTATTTTGAATATGCAAATTAGAATTCAGTTCGGCCGGGCAGTAGGATTCTGCCAAATCCGAATCCTTCTGAAAATGGCTGAATCCTTGATTCGGTGCATCCCTACTTATCACTCATTCTTCCAAGCAGGGGCCCCCAACAATTGAGAGTCTTACAAATCAGCATGTGTGCTGTTTGTGGGAGGGGGCTTACAGTTCAACAGCTAGAGGGCTGCAGACTAGACATACTGATCCTTTAATATACTGAATATATCTAACAATTGGCAGACAATATATGATATCCTTTATATTATTTGTTTTTCCCTGACAGGGGATTGTCCTGCCCTCAGCATAGTTTCATACATGAAAGTAGCCCAACATTCATTAAAACATTTCATTTATTTTATATAGCTTTTTTTAAAAGAACATTAGGACTTTGTTGATGTTGGGCTTTTCATCATTTGCCCTAAAAAGGAAACACTGCAGGTCGAAGGTAATACCTTTGTGAAGGTATTACCATATATTTGGCTGCAGAGTTTTATTTGATAAAGTTCCCCTATGTAAAGTTACAGAAGAACAAACTTTGAAAAAAGGAGTCTAGTCAAGTTTCATTCATATCTAATTGCAGTATCCCCATAGCTGCCCCCAACATAATTTTGAGAGTTTCTGTATGGAGCAATGATTTATCAAAATGAACACAGCACGTTCAGGGGTTCCACAGGCAATGAACACCCTGTACGACATTGCATTGTTAGCTCTGCTTAGCAAAAGTTGGAAGTTCTATGCCAGTATGCAAGTGAAGATTCCCAGGTGTCTCTAGAGCAAACGTTGGGTGAGATGCCTCCTGAAACTTGTTCCTGAAGGTGTACAGGATTTGTCGTTTTGGGACATTGTAGAATGAAAGTCTCCCTGTTCTGTAATCCAGGAGGATTCCGATACGGTCTGGAGGTTCTGTCAAGCGAACTTCACTGAAGACCTCATTGTGGAGGAACTTATATGAGTAACTGTAATGAAACCAATTATATACTTTATTAAACAAATATCCTTTTACAAACTGTAGAAAATGGAAATTTGGGGTTCAAAAATGTTTTCTTACCTTCTATAAAGATGTTACTGATTTTATTTAGATGCTACTTTGTCTTGCTTATACTTTACTCTCTTAAATCTTCATTGTTGTCCAAAAGGCAGATGGGGTGTGATCTTTATTACTGGGGGGGTCAGTCAGCTAAGAACATAGGCATGACAGGCCCAACATCCAAAGTCGTGATTCTGTCTTCTATCTGTACTGCCAGGGTATTATACTATCCACAACGTGCTCTCATTATAGTGAATGGAAGGGCAATTTTGAGTGTTTTGTACACCACCCACAGATAGGGTTGCCACCTTTTCTGGAATAAATACCTATATATTTATCTTTTTTCCCTATGAATAACATTGGGATCAACCGTCATTTTTACCAGTCAGGCCTATAAAATACCGGCCAGGTGGCAGCCCTACCGACAGGGCTACCAATCTGAATCACCCTGTGTGCCATTTCCCTAAAAGGATACGCATCATTTTCATCAACGGTAAAAGTATCTCTGTGTACCTCCTGAATAGTTTTGGTGTTGCTCGAAAGCATTTTGGCTAAGACATAGTTAAATCTAGAAACACATTTTGCTTTGTATTTTCTCTTTTGGTATATAAAACAAGACAAGTTGTTTTACCTTGTAGAGGTGGAGCAGCACTGCATACACCATGATGTACTGTCATGTTCCAAGCCATATTCTTCTCTAGCAGGTTGAAAGGTAGCACCTATACTGTAGCCTTTGCACCCTGCAACTGTCATCTCCCAGTAATGGCAGCCTCTAGCAGGCAGCACCTCCCCCAGCACCAATGGAATCCTAGAAAGTAAACCTTTTTTGTAATATTTGCAATTAAAACCAAAAATATGTATATATATATATATATATGTATATATATATATATATATATATGCTGAATTAAATAGTCAGTCCATTGATTCACACAAACCTTCAGACTGTCAAAAGGGTTTATGAATTCAGTGCAGTGTACAAACTACATTTTCTTAGGTTAAAGCCAGATGATATTGTTTCTATACTGGGTTCCCTATAGCAGTATTTTCATATTTTCTTCTTTTGTTTTAATTCTTTATGTGACATGATGAATTGTGATATTTTTCTAAATGTGGTATTGCCCTTCTATATTTACTGTGCCTTATGTATTTATTTTGCTCTAACATAATTAATAAAACAGAAAGCCGACACTAACCCAGTTATCTCACTTTGCTCTGAAATACTAATTTTTGTTCTGTCTGATGAGAGCTCCAATACTGGGTGTGCAGTATCTGTCAGTAAGTGAAATCTCGTGCCTGCAAAAGATCCAAAATTATTATAAGCAACTAACACCAAGCATGAACCACCGGTAACATAAACATTAACACTGAAGATAACAAAGAATTGTATAAGCAGGAGTCTATCGTGCAGGGTGATTCTGTACGTAGTAGCCAGTGATGGAGAATTGCCTTACCTTTGGTTGAGATAAGGGCAGCTTCACTCTGCTCACTTGTCCCAGCGACGTTAGCAGCTCTCACATAGAAGAAATAATTCTCATTCGGTTGCAAAGATACTTTCAACTGCTGGTCTTTGATTCCAGCAATGGACCTGAGAATAAGTTAGGGTGTACAACAGGTTAGTGGTTTGTCTTGAGAAGCATCTGTTGCTTTACAGAAACCCAATACTTTTATTTTAAACACACCCAACAGATACCTAGCACAGTTCATCAGTTTTGTTATGCTGATTTAAAGGAGAACTAAAGAAGAGAAAATAAAGTAGGCTAGAATTCTGCTGGATAATTTATAATGACCCCTAAGCTTAGCTTCTCAATAGCTGCTCAGAGCCCACTGAGCCTGTGAGTGTCGCAGACACTTTCCAAGATGGTGACCCCCCTGTGACAAGTTTGAAGTCCTGGATCATTGCTGCTATTGAGAAGCTGAAACTTTAGGCTGGTGCAATAAGATCATTCTATAAAACATGCTATTTTAGCCATATTGATTTATAGGGTTTAGTTCTCCTTTAAGAGTTAGGCAATGGCATTAGTAAGCTTTAGGTTTTGTTTGTACAGGTATAGGATCCCTTATCCGGAAACCTGATATCCAGAAAGCTCAGAATTACGGAATGGTTGCCCATAGACTCCATTTTATCCAAATAATCCAAATTTTTAAAAAAGGATTTCCTTTTTCTCTGTAATAATTAAACAGTAGCTTGTACTTGATCCCAACTAAGATATAATTAATCCTTATTGGAAGCAAAACCAGCCTATTGGGTTTATTTAATGTTTAAATTAATTTCTAGTAGACTTAAGGCATGAAGACCCAAATTATGGAAAGATCCATTATACGGAAAACCCCAGGTCCCGAGCATTCTGGATAACAGGTCCCATACCTGTACAAGAATATTCCTGTCTACCTACCTTTTCATTCAGCCATGATGTACATTTTTCCTCAACGGAAACCTAGTTTAATGTTATTATGTCAAACAGTTATGGGATCCCTTATCTGGAAACCTGTTATCCAGAAAGCTCCGAATTAAGGGAAGGCTATCTCCATGGACTCCATTTTAATCGGATAATTCAAAATTTTAGAAATGTTTTTCTTTTTCTCTGTAATAATAAAACAGTACCGTGTACTTTATCCCAAAGTAGATGTAATTAATCCTTATAGGAGGCAAAACATATTGGGTTTAATTAAAGTTTACATGATTTTTTATTAGACTAAAGGTATGGAGAGATCCGTTATTTGGAAAATTCCAAGCCCCGAGCATTCTGTATAACAGATCCCAGACCTGTATGCTATCCTTTGTGAATACAGACAATATTGACAGCTCATTGGCTTTATTCTATAGGGTATCCACAAATCCCATATATTCTTGCATGTGACACCACTAGGTATATACTGATACCTGGCCATATATATCAGTTGGGCAGGCTGTGGTTTGGCCTGATTCCTGGGCCAACAAGCTGTCGACTAGGAGTGGCCACGATGACAGCTAATACTGGCCTGTGTATGGTCAGCTTTATTCATCTGTGTGTGTGATTTGAGGAAAGCTGGCAACAGACAAGTACAGTGGGTCATAAGTTAAAGGTTATAAAGACAAACAAAGAAAAAATCTAGATAAGTCTAGTGATGTGCCCGCGGGTTGGGCGGGTTTAGGCTGACCTTGCATGCTTCTTTCTGGGTCACAGGCGGTGCGGGTTGAGCGACCTTCCAAATACCGGCTTTCGACTTCTGGGTTGAGTTTTTATAGACGCACACCGTCCCTTTGTGACTTCATCTGCGGGTTGGCGCAGGACTATAAAAGGAACCCGTAAGTCGGCTCGGGTGGTGGGTGGGTCTGGAAAAGCCCAACCCGCACATCACTGACGTAGTCATAGGCCTCGGTCATGCCTATGATGTAACTTTGGAGACTAAACGTGTCAGGATGTTGATGTTTTTAAACTGCTGAAATAAAGTCGATCTTTTTATACAATGAGTGGCATACGGAGTGCTTGCCAATTTTTTCTTTGATTTCGCTTAACTCCAGCTACGGGTTCGGGGCGATGCACCTGGGCCACTCGTTGCATTTCCTATTTCAAGATTCATGCTTTGTGTTTGTGAACCCTTGAGCGTGAGACCTGGGGTATATACACCCAGGTCAGAGAGTCTACGGAGTGAGCAATTCATGCTATTGAGGAAGTTAACGCTATCCAAATGGATTCTATAAATATAATTTTTTAATATAAATACATATTTTGACCCAAGCTATTGACTATAAACATAAACAAACAAGGGTGCTTCCCTGCATTAGTTCTTTGTTATGAAATGATATCATGGGAAGATGATAGAAATAGCTTCTTTGTTGTGGTTACCTCAGTCCCTCTCCCTCTGATGGATACTGTTTGCACCACTCTAGGGTAAATGATTCTGTGGATTCAGGATGTGCTGTGCTCCATCTGATGATAGCAGTGTCCCAGCACACTGTACACTCCTCTGCCTTGATTATTGGGGTAGATGGAGCTGAGGATGGAACAACCATGTTAGCAATGAGCACTATACAATATGTCATAAATACACAGTATACACAAATATATATATACAGTTTAAATACGAGGGCCATTTATTATTACCTAGGGCACAAGTGCTGGAATGCTAAGGGGTGAAACAGAGTCCAGTCCCTTCCACCTGCATTATGGCATCAATGTGAGCTGTGTGTCTTGACGCTCCCTATCTTGCACCTCTGAATGAAGCACAAGTTAGGGGCAGTGTGGGGGAATGCCTGCATGCCTCCCCCTGCCCTCCACTCTATCCAGGGGGCAAGCCGAAACAGAAAGCAGAGGTCTGCACTGCAGAAGACAATGTGCAAAAAAGCCTAAGGCATAGAGGAGGGGCAGACAATATTTTATTGACAGCTGAGTTTCTTAAATGAGCTTACAAGAGCTATGAATGCTTTAATAAAAAATAGAAACTGGATTTCATGTTTAACTTGAAAAGGACTTTTAATTTTGTTTTACGACTGTTGATCACCTGTGTGATAATGAGAGATGATTGGTGTTTTGGTTCAGCAACAGAAGGAAACCAAAGACAGGTGTCTCGATTCTGTCTGCCTCTTGCCAAACTGTTATTCAATCTCATCGACTGGTTCCTCTGTAATAGTCTTCCTGAACTCTCTGCCTCCCTTAGGAATCTCCGCATACATTTCTGAATGTGTTGCACATAGAAAGATTTATATTTATAGACAGAGTATGGATTACTGGGTCAGTTTCCAAATAGCTGTATCCTAAGTAAAGTGGTTACTGTGCATGTGCAAGAGGAGCGGTCTGTGACCCAGTAATGCAGCATCACATAGGGGCAGATTTATCAAGGGTCGGATTGAAAATTAAAATTCTAATTTTCGATTATTTTTTTTTATGGTCAAAACTGTCAAATTTGACTAGGGTGTTATTCAAATTCAATTCGAGGTTTTTGTTTTTTTTTTTGAAAATTCTAATTAGATTTTTGGGATTTATTGTACTCTGGCCCTTTAAGAACTCAAATTCGACTATTCGCCACCTAAAACCTGCCGAATTGCTGTTTAATTCAATGGGAGAGGTCCAGGGATCAATGGACATTCATAAAACCCCAGGTCTCGAGCATTCTGGATAACATGTCACATACTTGTATTAATGTTCAAGTGGTGTTTTTCGCGAAAATTCTAATTTGGACTTGATTTTTTTGGTCAAAAGTCACATTTTGGGGATTAAAAAAATAGTTTTTTTTTCAAAATGTATTATTCTCCGACTCTTAAAATAGCTTGAATATGAAAAAATACACCATCTAAAATCTGTTGAGGTCATGTAGGAGTCAATGGCAAAGGTCCCTTGAACCATTTGAAGATGTTAATAGCCTTCATGATGTTCGAGATTTTTCAGAGGGGTTCCCCCTGAAAACTCGAACAATTTGAGTTATTCGATTTCCCGCTAAAAAATTGAAATAGAGTTTTTGAGTTGTTAACCCCGAATTTGCTGATTTTTTAAATTTGAAACCATTCAAGTTGTGTGTTCAGAAAGCTCGGGACCTGGGGTTTTCTGGATAACAGATCTTTCTGTAATTTGAAATCTTCATAACTTAAGTCTACTAGAAAATCATGTAAGCATTAAACAAACCCAATAGACTGGTTTTGCTTCCAATAAGGATTAATTATTTTGAATCATATGAATTAATTAAATAATTGAATTAATTCATTTGAATAAAGTACAAGGTACTGCTTTATTATTACAGAGAAAAAAAGTTTGGATAATTTGTATAAAATTGAGTCTATGGGAGATGGGTAGTCCGTGATTTTTGCATTCAACTAAGTGCACAAAAGCGGTTATGTCCCAAATAGGGATGCACTGAATCCAGGATTTGGTCGGGATTCGGGCAGGATTCAGAGAGGCCAGGACTGCATTTCCCTGGGCGTATAGAGATTCCGACATGAAAATAATAAGAGCAATCCGATGAATTCCAAAGCCTTGATCATGATGTAAAAGTGATGTCAATGGTAAAATAGAAAGGCTATTGACTGCATACCACTGCAACTTTAAGGGGGTTATTTATTAAGGTTCCATTTGTGTTTTCCATGAAAATTCGAATCTTCAAGTTCATTTTTTTTGGTCAATACTCACATTTTCTGTTTTTTTTTTTGTTTTTTTTTAAAATATTTAATCAAATTTTTCAAGATGTATTATACCCTGACTCTGGAAATAGCTCAAATTCAAAAATACACCATCTAAAACCTGTCATGGTGATGAAGAAGTCAGTTTGTATGTTTGTTTACATGTAGAAGTCAATGGTAGAGGTCCCTTGAACAGATGTTAATAGCCTGCATGATGTTAACATTTTTTTCTGAGGGTTTTGGCAGAAAACTCAAATAATTTGAGCGATTCTAGTTTGTCCCACGGAAAACTTGATTAATTAAGAGTTTTAGGGTTTCGCAACTCGTTTCCATTCGAGTTTTTTCACAAAAATGATTTTAATATAAGCTTTATCATACTGAAGTAAGAAACTTTCTAAATGCAATCAATTAAATATTCTGCATAGCTTCTGAAATAATCAAGTTTATATTCACTATCCCTCTCTCAGCATCTGTTTCTGTTCATTCTCTCTTCATGCAGCAGTTGGGTGTCAGATAATCATTGACAGTTAGATTCAATATATCTTATAGGGGGGGGGAGCGGCATATGCAGAGGATTGTGAGAATGGTTACAGACAACCCAAAGATCACCTCCAAAGACCTGCAAGAACATCTTGCTGCAGATGGTGTATCTGTACATCATTCTACAATTCAGCAGAATTTGCACAAAGAACATCTATATGGCAAGGTGATGAGAAAGAAGCCCTTTCTGCACGTACGCCACAAACAGTCACTTGTTGTACGCAAAAGCTCATTTAGACAAGCCACAGTCATTTTGGAAAAAAGTGCTTTGGACTGATGAGACAAATATTTCGTTATTTGTCCATAATAAAAAGCGATTTGCATGGCGGAAGAAGAACACCGCATTCCAATAAAAACACCTGCTACCTACTGTCAAATTTGGTGGAGGTTCCATCATGCCGTGGGGCTGGGTGGCTAGTTCAGGGACTGGGGCCCTTGTTAAAGTCGAGGGTCGGATGAATTCAACCCAATATCAACAAATTCTTCAGGATAATGTTCAAGCATGAGTCACAAAGTTGAAGTTACGCAGGGGTTGGATATTCCAACAAGACAATGACCCTAAACACACTTGGAAATCTACAAAGGCATTTATGCAGAGGGAGAAGTACAATATTCTGGAATGGCCGTCACAGTCCCCCGACTTGAATACCATGGAAAATCTATGGGATGATTTGAAGCAGACTGCCCATGCTCAGCAGCCATCAAATTTAACTGAACTGGACGGATGGTCAAAAATACCAACATCCAGAATCCAGAAACTCATCAAAGGCTATAGGAGGCGTCTAGAGGCTGTTACATTTGCAAAAGGAGGCTCAACTAAGTATTGATGTATTGGTGCCCAAATGTATGCACCTGTCTAATTTTGTTATGATGCATATTTTCTGTCAATACAATAAACTTTATGTCACTGCTGAGATACTACAGTTTCCATAAGGCATGTTATATATTAAAAGGAAGTTGCTAATTTGAAAGCTCAGCTAATGATAAACGAAACTCCAAAGAATTAAGAAGGGTTCCTAAACTTTTTCATATGACTGTAATTAATCCGTATTGGAAGTAAAAGCAGCCTATTGAGTTTTAGTGATGAAAATCAAAATTACAGAAAGATCCGTTATACCTCAGGTCCCGAGCATTCTGGATAACAGGTCCTGTACCTGTAATTGCAATGCTTCTGGGTTCTCCACCTTGATATTTTCTAAATCTATCCCTCAATATCTAAAGAAAAGCAAACGTCAGGCAACCAAAAACAGTTTAAGGGTTCTGCCCACGTAATTTTCTAGTGTATGGCATAACACCCAAAATGTTTCCTTGCCAATGGAAAACATCTAAATGAGACGGTACGCAAGCATTTCATTTAAAAACATTCAAGTGTGTTCCCATTTAACAAATTGGTAGACAACAACTGGTATAACTGAAACCTGTTCCCTATTGTCACATTTGGGCCTTGCCGCAAGCCTGTAGCAGAAATTTCTTATCAGATATAGAAGGTGGAACCTGTGTCAGATGAGATAACATCAGGGAACCCATTATATACTACAGGTATGAGATCCGTTATCTAGAAAGCTCCAAATTACGGGATGGCTGTCTCCCATAGAGTCCATTAATAAAATAATTTTTCTCTGTCATAATAGAACTGTATCTTGTACATCATCCTAACTTTTGTTCAATGTCTGCAGCAGCTTAAATATATGCTTACATCATTATCCCCAAAGCTGTCCGAAGGAATAGAAACATAAATTTTAAGTTGCAGACACTGAAAAAAAGCTTAGGGGCTTTAGGTTAGAGTCCTGCAGCAGGTCAGGTACCTGCAAAAACCTGCGGTACCCTGCGGGTTGCGGTTAGAAGATCCGGCTGCGGGCACAGACGCGGGCCGGCGATTCTGCGGGTCGGGCAGCGGGTCTTCTCAATAGTGATTTTTACTCTTTTTTCTGATCACGTCTACTTCCGATGATGTCATTTCCGGTTTACAATGACAGCACTTCCTGTTTTACTCCTTTTTTCAGATCACGCCGACTTCCAATGATGTCACTTCTGGTTTACAATGACAGCACTTCCTGATTCTTGATGGTCAGCGGATCGCGAGTCCAGATTGCGGATAAGGTACTTGCGGGTCAGGTAGAGGGTAATAATGCAGGTTGCAGGTCCGGATTGCAGGTTGCGGGTAGGGGTCAGGTACAGGTTCCAAAAAATGGACCTGTGCAGGACTCTACTTTAGGTTATTGGTGTGAAGCTGACTTCTGGTTCAGCGCACAGAGGAATTCAAGCTGGCATCGCATTTTCGCCTCCTGCTGAAGATTTGAAAAAAAAGCCAAGGGAACTAAGCCTTAGCTAACATTATAGCTATTTTGGTGGGGGGAAAAATATTTAAAAAATTTGATGCTACTGGTCCTTTAATATTTAAATGATTCATCAGTAGTTTTAAAGTATGGAGATCCAAATTACAGAAAGATACTTTAGCAAAAGAAAGACACCCATGTTAAAAGAAAATCTGTGACATAGATCAGTTTGAGCTGTTTATCCCTACAAGACAAGGTATTATCCAGATGGAAATGAATAAGCTGTTCAGCCTTTTGGAAGCCAGGGAATGTGTAAATGTAGCATCGTATTATCAAGTTACAAGAAGCAGACCTATCCAGTGAATATTATAAATGACTAACACGAGGAGAACTAAGAAATATCATGTTGCTCACTTTGAAATATTTTTCAAGTACTTGAATAAGTGTCTGTGACCAGAGCTGCACAGCAAACCTGCATTTCTCACAAAGGGCCAAATTCAATTCAGTAAGAAGGTTTTTCGTGTGAAAAGTCATGGATGAGATTCAATTTGAGATGCAATTAAATTCAGAAAAAAACTTTTCTCACGGTTTATCCCGTGAAAACTCCATTGAAGTCTAAAAAAACGGAACTGAATTTGGAGATTTTTTTGCATGAATCCAAAAAAATCCTATTGGGTATATTTAGCGGCAGATGCATCAAGGGTTGAATATCGATGGTTAATTAACCCTCGATATTCGACTGGGAATGAAAATCCTTCGACTTCGAATATCGAAGCCGAAGGATTTTGCGCGAAAACTGCGATCGAACTAATAATCGTTCAATCGAACGATTAAATCCTTTGAATCGAACGATTCGAAGGATTTTAATCCAACGATCTAAGGATTATCCTTCGACCAAAAAAACTTAGCCAAGCCTATGGGGACCTTCCCCATAGGCTAACATTGGGTTCGGTAGCTTTTAGGCGGCGAACTTGGGGGTCGAAGTTTTTTCTTAAAGAGACAGTACTTCGACTATCGAATGGTCAAATACTCAAACGATTTTTAGTTCGAATCCTTTGATTCGAAGTCGAAGTTGTAGTCGAAGGTCGAAGTAGCCCATTCGATGGTCGAAGTAGCCCAAAAAACACTTCGAAATTCGAAGTTTTTTAACTTCGAATCCTTCACTCGAAGTTAATGAATTGGCCCCTTAATGTTTACATGACTTTTAGCAGATTTAAGATATGGAGATCCAGATTACAGAAAGATCCTATAACTGTATATCGCTATGTGTTTGTTGGGAAGATCGTAGAACAACAGAGAAGTATTCGCACACCCTGGCCTTCCCGAAAAGTGGAGATCCCTGGTGCGCAGCAAAATGGAGGAAACGGCAACCTCAAAATCCAATGGCGACAAGAAATTCACCGGCACACAGGTAATGCAAGCAGGTTATACCTTGCTAGAAATTTATTGCAGCATGCAATAAATTTCTAGCAAGGTATAACCTGCTTGCATTACCTGTGTGCCGGTGAATTTCTTGTCGCCATTTGTTGGGAAGATCCCCTTTCGGATTTTGGGTTCAGGCTGTTCTTGTATACATATTTGACTACTCCCATAACTCACTTTGATCCATAAAAATTTTTGCTGCAGCCCTTCTCCTGTTACAGTTCTACAATTATTCAGAACAACAAATAAGTATTCACTCCAAATCTCACCCAAATTACCATTCAGGATAGTCCCCACAAGACATTGTAGGGGATATACCTTGGCAGCTCTGTACTGTGCAAAATGGATTTCACACTTATTTATCAAAGTCCAAATTTATCTCAATATTTTCTGAAAAAAACTCAAACCAAATCCGCAAGGGTCTTTTGGGCTTATTTATTAATACACTTTGCCGAAAATTTTGTTTGCGGGAAAAAATGTGAAAAACAGATTTTCACAATTTTTTCAGATTGTTTTAATACGTTTTTTTTTTTTTTTTGGATTTTTCACCCGAAAACGCAGAATTTTGCCCGAAAGCTTTTGGGGTATTGCCAAAAGCCCAGCGCACATCAAAAAATCATTGAGACTTCTTCCATTGACTTATATGCAACCTTGTCAGGTCTGAGATGCCGGATTTTCAGATTCTGACTTTTCCCATCCTTGGGGTTTAATAAATTCTGAAAAAGTCATGACTTTTGCATTCAGAGTTTAGTAAATAACCCCCTTACTGTTCTAGACATTTAGAATGATCACTATACTATATGTATATACTGTATGAGAAATTGCTGTGCCTTATTTGCCTTTATATAGTACAGGTATAGGATTCGTTATCCGGAAACCCGTTATCCAGTAAACTCTGAATAACGGAAAGGTGTCCGATAGACACCATTTTATCCAACATATTCAATTTATCCAACATTCTGTGTAATAATAAAACAGTACCTTGTATATGATCCAAACTAAGATATAACTAATGCTTATTGGAAGCAAAACCAGCCTATTGGGTGTATTTAATGTTTACATGATTTTCTAGTAGACTTAATGTATGAATATCCAAATTACTGAAAGATCTGTAATCTGGAAAGCCCCAGGTCCCAAGCATTCTGGATAACAGATCCCATACCTGTATAAAATGTCATGATGGCAAGTCAATAGCATCTAACAGTGTCACTGCATAGCATAAAACACTTAAAGCAATGAAAAGAAAATATTTTAATATTAATTTTTAAAAGAAGCCAATAAGACCTGCGTCATGGTGTTGTACGTACCTGTTCTGAATACAGCCTTGTCACTGGGTAAGCTGCACCCAGTATCATTTACAGCCATAACCCAGACACTGTAGCATTTGTCCGGCTCAAGGTCTTCCAAGATGAGGAAACTTTCATTCACGGTGACTCTGTATTCCTCAAGCAGTGCTGAAACAAGGCAATCACCATTGTAAGTCAGACATAAACCATTAAGGGATGCAGACTAATCATTGTCACTCTAATATACTCAACACTTTATAAAAGACTCCTTTGAGATAACTTTTAGTAAGGGACCCACTCACAATATACAGTACACATAGAATAGAAATGTCACAATATAAGACTGATTAGTAATTAATACAGATAATTACTACATGGCAGCACAAAAACCAGTGCAACTAACATCAGAATTTAATAATCAGCCCTGTAGCATCAGTTTATATTACAGACAAACCTCATTTTCTGCTGGATAATTAGTGAGGACCCCTAAGCTTAGCTTTTCAACAGCTGCTCAGAGCCCACTGAGCATGTGAGTGTCACAGACACTTTCCAAGATGGTGACCCCCTGTGACAAATTTGACGTCCTGGATTATTGCTGCTATTGACAAGCTGAAACTTTAGGCTGGTGCAATAAGGCCACTATATAAAATATGGCATTTTTAGTCACATTCATTTTTGGGGGTTAGTTCTCCTTTAAGGGTTACTATTAATTGTTAAATAAAAGTTGCTTCAGCATGGCATGAACTACTTATTAGCAAGGGTTTTACATTTACATCCCATGGGACACTTATAATCAGTGGTCAAACACAAATCCCTGAAGCTTGATAGTATGCCTGTCATCTGTTCTTACTGAGCCACATATTTTTGACTGGCTGCTTGCCAAGTTTCAGACATTACCCGCTACAGTGTCATGTCCCCTACTGTGACCAAGGAGACATCATTACACAAGAGACCAAGGAGACATCATTACCAATGATGAAGCATGTGTAATTTAATTCGATGACATTATATGTGGTTTAAAACTCTCTGAGAAATGATCTCCTTTGAATTATCATCGACATGTAACCAGTTAAGAGTCCTGCGCTGGTCCATTTTTTGGAACCCGTATACAACCCGCAACCTGCAAGCCGCAACCCGGACCTGCAACCCAAATTCTTACCCGATTGGACCCGCAACCCAACCCGACCCGCAAGTACCTTATCCGCAACCCAGACCAGCGACCCGCTGACCATCAACAATCAGGAAGTGCTGTCATTGTAAACCGGAAGTGACATCATCAGAAGTAGACGTGATCAGAAAAAGAGAGTAAAAATCGGTATTGAAAAGACCCGCGGTCCGACCCGCAAACCTGCAGAACCGCGTCTATACCTGCACCCGGAACTTCCTGTATGAGGGGGCTGCCATATTTGTGCAGCAGGAGTCCTTTAGCATTAGAAACTCTAACTGACAGACTGAGATGGGACAGTCAGGTTGGCAAAACAGTCAGGTTTAGGAATCCAAGTAATAATTACTTACAAAAGCAGAACTATCAGCAAAAAACTATCAATAAGACCTATATAACTTTTAATGTAGATTAATATTTTGAAAAGAAAATTTTTAATGTTAAAAATCTCAACATCTATGGCCAGCTTAACTCTAAACACATTAGGTGCATTTCCCTTTAAATGTGTCTGATTACCAGCTGCTGAAGCTGACATTTTAGATTGAAATTTTAGAAAATGACGGCAATGCTGTCGCACTGATGTGATTTACAGAACCCACTTCTAACATTACATGGTGTCATTCCTATCAGCCAGCCAACCCTCCATGGGTTGGCTTTAGCTGCAACACATAAACTGTGGCTGGAAAGAAAGAAATTACGCGGGTCGTATATATTACGGATGTTTACAGCAGGTGCTATTATTACGGTTCATTATATCTGACGTGTATGTACACACAATCATTTGTGACATGATATAATAAATTGTGACAAGAATAAGTATATATGTTATGTTATGATCATTAGTGTGTATTATGTACCTGTTGGATTGCAGTTGTAGATACAGTATCTGCAGACAGAGGGCCCTACGTGAGGACAGACTCTGGTGAAATCACACTCCTGAGCCCCTATCATTCTGCCACTGATGATCCTAGATAGGAGGTCTATGATGTGGAATAATTATAAATACGGTGTTTATTTGTGATGTATAGCTTTGTAGTCTCAGTTATGCGTTTCACTCAGACATACTAATGTTCCTTGCATACCAGCTACAGGCTTTACTAAGCTGTTAGGTGTTCATATGTACCACATGGGCTGCTGCAGCCAATCTAGATCAAGGGAAAAGGCTGCAAATTGACTAGAAAAACTGAGGGGGAAGATAACATGAAAAAATGCTAAATGACCATCATTTTCTGATTAAACACAGGATGGACTGTAATGTAATGTGAGTACATCCCTGCATAGGTTTGTGCAGCATTTTTCAGATTTCCTATCTACTGCAAAAATGTGATTAAAGTGCAAGCTCTTTAGTACAGGTATGGGATCCGTTAACCCGGAAACCCCAGAAAGCTCGGAATTAAAGGGGAAGGAAACCTAGTCGGCGCAAACCCACCACCCCCCCTCCCGTTTGTTGCCCACCCTCCTTCCTCCCCCCTGGTCTACCCGTTCCGGTGGGCAAATGCCTCTAACTTGTTACTTACCCTTCTGCGCAGGTCCAGTCCAGGGAGTTCACCGACGACATCTTCTTCCACGCGATCTTCTTCCTGCTGTGAACGGAGTTTTGGCGCATGCACAGTAGGATAATTTCGCCGGTATGGATCTACTGCGCATGCGCGTGACTTTTGGCGCATGCGCAGTAGATCGTACCGGCGAAATGATCCTACTGCGCATGCGCCGTTCAAAGAAGGAAGAAGATCGCATGGAAGATGTCGTCGGTGAACTCCCTGGACTGGACCTGCGCAGAAGGGTAAGTAACAAGTTAGGGGCATTTGCCCAGCGGGAAGGGTAGGCCAGGGGGGAGGAGGGATGGTGGGCAACAAACGGGAAGGGGGGTGGGGGGTTTGCGCCGACTAGGTTTCCTTCCCCTTTAAGGAAAGGCCATCACCCATAGACTCCATTTTATCCAAATAATCCAATTTTTTTTAAAATGATTTCCTTTTTCTCTGTAATAATAAAACAGTAGCTTGTACTTGATCCAAACTACAATATAATTAATCCTTAATGGAAGCAAAACCAGCCTATTGGGGTTATTTAATGTTTACATGATTTTCTAGTAGACTTAAGGTATGAAGACCCAAATTACAGAAAGACACATTATCCAGAAAACCCAAGGTCCCAAGCATTCTACAAAACAGATCCCATACCTTTACAATTAATAACGCTATAAAATGCAACTCTGAAGGCCACGTGTGCAATTGCTGGTGTTCTGTACATTTACACAGAAGCACTTACCATTTTCATCATGGCTTCCTTGAGGCTCCTCCATGCAGTACACCTGAAAGCAAGCAATCACATCTTCCTGGCTCATAGTCCAATAAATTGTAATGGTTGTGCTTGTAGCGGAATTGGGCTCTTGCTGCTTTAAATCAGGGGTGTGGGGCACTGCAACAAGAAGAGAAAAGACATGCAGTTTACTGGCAATATTCCTCCGAATGCCAAACCGAACACTAATTTGCATATGTGAATTAGAGGTGGGAAGGGGAAAACATTTTTAACTTCCTTGTTTTGTGACAAAAAGTCAAGCAATTTCCCTCATTGACCCTAATTTGCATATGCAAATTAGGATTCGGTTCGGCCAGGCAGAAGGATTCGGCCGAATACGAATCCTGCTGAAAAAGGCCGAATCCCGAACCCAATCCTGGATTCGGTGCATCCCTAATTTTTTGACCCACCAAGGCAAAGATGGACAAAAATTGCAGTGTCTGTAAAGAGGAATTGTAAAAAAGCAATTGCAACTGAAAATACATCCACCAACTGGCGCTAAAGTAAAAAAAATATATAAATCACTGCATTAGAATCTAACTGAAAAGAAAAGTTAAACCTAACTCTTTGTAGCAATTCCCTATAAGAGCTAACAGTTGGCATATAGCATCATACAGCTGCTAACTTGCTAATGATTACATTATTGTGTTTGTATAAAAATGTAGAATAAGATGTACTTATGGACCAGTAACATCACAAAGTTGTTCCACATTCACTATTTTTTTACATTTAGCTTTTTAATTTTTTTCTGTTGATCCAGCAGGAGCTTAACTACAGAGTGAGCAGACCCTGTAGCTGCCCAGGGGGTATAGGGGCCCCATGAGGCCCTAATTCATATACAATTTCAATAAATGGGCCAGATTCAATTCAGTGAGAAATGTTACCTCATGGTTTATCACGTGAAAACTCGTGGAAGAGATTCAATTCAGGGAGAAAAGACTTTTCACCTACTTCAGTTCCAGTTTTTTTGCATACACTTCAATAGAGTTTTCACGTGATAAACAGTGAGAAAAGTGTTTTTCTGAACTGAATTGCATCTCAAATTGAATCTCGTCCGTGAGTTTTCATGTGATAAACCTTTTTCTCACTGAATTGAATCTGACCCAATATTGGTAAAACAGGTCAACCTCTAGACATTTTGGGGGCCTGAAAAATAATTTGCTGTGGGCCCAATAATATCTAATTACACAACTACCTACAAATTAACTACTCTTGGCAATAAAAATCCTATATTTATATCAGAGTTTTTATTCTGTCGTCATGTAGAAAGCCATCATATCATATGACCCCTGTGTATCATCTTGTGTAAGAAGAAAACTATTGTATTCTAGAGAGCTTATCAGTGTATCTGCTATGTCAACAATAGCTTTTTTGCCCTGTTCAATTTGAATGGATGCTTATTTATATAAACTGTAGGACTATTATTGGAACAAACATAATTTCTTTACCATTGAAGGGTAACTGTATATTATATTTATATGTATAAAATGTTTTTGGGCTGCTACTGGTCCTTTAAGGACCTTTAAGGACTTGCTGATACATTTCTAGGCCTGGCTTAAACAGCAATGCATTTATAATTTGCATGATTTTGTTGCAACTCTATTTTTATTTGATATTTCTCAGTGCCTGTCACTGCATAGCAAATGAAGCTCTTCAGGGTTAATTTTAGATGCAAAAGGGTTCTCCAGGCAGACCCTTCTCTCTCTTCTTCAGTACATGGCAAGGTCTTTGCTAATGTTTCTGTCATGCTGGGAGGAAAAAAACACTTTCCAGCAGACCAGCACAGTTTAATAAACACATAAAAATGTCCATTTATGGTAAGTCACGGCAGTTATCTAACAAAGTCTCATGTCTGTGGCCCAATTAGAGATGAGCTTAACTGGGAGTGACAATTGTTTGTTCACAATTGATGCAATTTTTGCTCAAATATGAATCTGAATATGCAGTTAGGATTTGGTTCGGAATTCAGGTGATTTTCTGTGGAGGATGTTATTTATTTGGCCAAATCCAACAATTATGGATTCTTAGATGGATGTTTACTACTGCTGTATCTTTTTTTTGTTTCTAAAGATATAATTTTTATTGTTTTACAGCACATAAAACAATGGATTTCTGTTACAAAGTGTTTAAACCACATATATTTAACCTTACATTCACTAATTTAACTGGTATGTCCATCCTCTTGATTCACCTAGGGGGGATTTTGCACTTCGCCAAAGGAGAATTCAACCCGTAGTTTAAACCCCCCCACCCTGGGTAGACCCCCCTCCCTCCTCCCCCCCTGCCCCCACCCGGGCAAATGCCCCTAATTTTTTACTCACCCCTCCATGCAGATTCGGCTTCAGAGTTCACGGTAGCCATCTTCTTTCTATGATCTTTTTTTTCAGCACATGCACAGTTGGAGTAAATTTCCGGTCCTGAACAAATGCGCATGCTCCAAAAGTCACAAAAATTTCCAAAAATGTTCCCGACTTTCAGTGCATGCGCAATTGTTCGCCGAAAATGCCGTCAATGCACGGAGATTACCGGGGAAGAAGATGGCTGTCGTGAACTCTGAGGCCAGAATCTGCACGGAGGGGTGAGTAAAAAATTAGGGGCATTTGCCCGGGTGGGGGCAGGTAGGCTGGGGGGAGGAGGGAGGGGGGTCTACCCAGGGTGGGGGGGAGTGATTTTTTAAACTACGGGTTGAATTCTCCTTTATCATATGTAGTGTGATTGTTCTTGTTCATGTTAGGTAAACTTGGCCCCCCTAGTCCTGCTTCCCACCATGGACTCCAAATCTTTTCAAACCGTTTTTGCGAGCCCCCTGGCTAGTGAGGTTAGTTTGATGAGCGGTAAAGTCTGATTTACCAATGTGATCCAGATCTGAACTGTAGGGGGTTTGGGTCCCATCCACGACAGCGCAATTGATTTTTTTTTTTAGCATAGTATAAAAGTGTTCTGTATCTAGTTCTGGCGTGATTAGTATTTATCGTTTCACCTAAGACTCCTAGTATGCACACCAGTAGTGTTAGTACCTTAGGAAAGTCTAGTTTGTCTGTCTTTGTCTACATTCATCACTTCAGTCCAGAAGTTGACTACAGGTGGGCATGAACAGGTCATGTGTAGAAAGTTAGCTCCTTCAGCCCCACACCTATGACACATACGCTGGGGTTGTGTCCCATGGATTTTAGCCGTACAGGGGTAAGGTAGAATCGACTGCTGTATCTTAACAGAGAACTGATAACTGCATATGGTTAGGCTTGTTTGCTAACACTAGTCAGGTTTGTACCTGGGCAGTAACCCATAGTAGCCAAGCATGTATCAGCTATGGTCAACCAGCAGCAGGAAGAGCAATTAATTGGTTGCCAAGTGTGACTGCACTAGTGCAAATTTTGCCCACTGTTTGTAAATGTACCTAACTGTGATACAAGATAATATAAGAAATATAAGGTGGCATATAACTGTATTCAGGTGTGGCTTTCCTGCTTATTTTTACTCTTACATTTAAATAATACATGGAATAATGTACCCCCATTTGTAAAATATATAGTGAATAAAGTACCCCCTCTTGTAAATTATAAGGATATTATAAGTTACAGAGGAGTTTTGTGACCATATAAAAACATGAGGCCGAAGGACAAGTGTTTTTATACAGGTCATGGAACTCCAAGATAACTTATAATATCCTCATATTTATATAACAGGGGATACTTTATTTATTATTATATTAAGGATATCATTTACAAGATATTCATGGCTCTTGTGTATTATAAGGATATTATAAGTCATTGGGGAGTTCTCATCAGGCCTTATACATTTCATGAAATTCTGAGGTGACTAAAAATATCCTCCTAATTTACAACAGGGTGTATACCTGTATTATCCGTGATTGTTTTCTGTGTTTCGTGACATTACTAAGGATACCAAAGGTTTCCTAGTGTATCATCATTGCTTACACACAAATACAGATGCAGTGTCCCGGGGAAAGCATTGGAGAAGAATGAAAAGCAGTATATTTATATTTCATCTCTACCTGGCACATGTCTCTGCTTCTGGTCTCCAGAGGAATTCCCAGCATGGTGTTCAAAGAGTGAGAAGGCACTGGGCATCTTTTCTAGTGACAGTGTGCTTTCTGTCGCTGAGAGGAGCCTATGTAAAACAACAACAACTTTATTGTACAGAATATCAGGGGAGTGCAGATAGTAAGTGTAGCGTTACTCATCTTACAAATGATACAATAAAATAGTCAGTCACCTACATATACCGTACTGAAGTATCATTTTTTTCTGGTTGTGCCCAGGCAGCATCGATTGGGAACTTGTCAGTCCAGCCTGTGTTTTGTTTTCAGCTGATCTACAATCAGCTCTACAACTATGTTCATCAATTGACAGCTTAGGGTTACATACATAGCAGCTTAAGTCCCACACTCGAGAAAAAAATGCTTTAAAGGAGAACTAAACCCTAAAAATATATATGGTTAAAAATACCATGTTTTATATACTCAATTTATTGTACCAGCCTAAAAGTTCATAATCTTAAAGGAGAAGGAAAGGCTAAAATTAAGTAAGCTTTATCAGAAAGGTCTATATAAATACACCAGTAAACCCTCAAAGTAATGCTGATTTGAGTCCTCTGTCAAAAGAAACACTGCATTTCTTTCCTTCTATTGTATACACATGGGCTTCTGTAGCAGACTTCCTGTTTTCAGCTTAAACCTCCAGGGCATGGCCTTGAGCATGCTCAGTTTGTTCCTCTCCCCCTCCCTCCTCACATCCCTGCTGTAATCTGAGCTAAGAGTTGTGGAGCAGGGAGAGACTCGGGCAGGAAGTGATGTCACGCCTAGCTTATATGGCAGCTTCTATCCTTAACAAACAGAGACAGTGTCTAGAGCTGTTTACTCAGGTATGGTAAAGCATTCTGCAGAATAAATATAGCATTCTAGCTTGCACTATTATTGCTAATCTGTTGGCAATAAACTGTCTTGGAGCTTTCCTTCTCCTTTAATAGCAGCAATGGTCCAGGACTTCAAACTTGTCACATGGGGGGGTCACCATCTTGGAAAGTGACACTCACATAATCAGTGGGCTCTGAGCAGCTGTTGAGAAGCTAAGCTTAGGGCTCGTCACTAATTATCATTATTATTGTCTGTAATAAAAGCTGATGCTACAGGGCTGATTATTAAATTCTGATGCTAGTTGCACTGGTTTCTCAGCTGCCATGTAGTAAGTATCTGTATTAATTACTAATCAGTCTTATATTATGACATTTCTATTCTATGTGTACTGTATATTGTGAGTGGGTCCCTAAGCTCAGTAAGTGACAGCAGCACAGAGCATGTGCAGTGAATCAGCAGAAAAGAAGATGAGGAGCTACTGGGGCATCTTTGGAGACACAGATCTTTACTGCTAAAGGGCTGTGGTTGCTTTGGGCACAGAAGCACAGCATATAATGTACAACATTTCTACCTACTTCTTTAGTTAAGCTTTAGTTCTCCTTTAAAAATTGCTGATATGGCACCATGCTTATTTTACATATTTATTTATGAAAGCAAGAGCTATTTGACGCAGGGGACTCCAGGAATTACCAGTAGCCTTGAGCTGCCAACAAATCAAGGGTTCCCTTTATGGCTTGTGTCTGTAGCTGCAACTGACTTGCAGTAAGTGAATTGGGTGCTAATGTTGTTATTGACACAGTCATCCCCATTACAAAAAAATGTGCACACAAATTTCCAAAATGTATGCTAACTTTCATTCATATTAATGCATGGGTTTCACTGGAGCCTTGATTTTACAATTTCAGGAGGACAGTGTCAAAACTGAGCAAATTCAGTGAAAACTTAAAATTTTTTTCACTATAGAATCCAAATTTTTAGTGGAAAAAAACCCCTCTAACTCAGACCTGCCGAGTTTGCATATAAGTCAATGGGAGAAGTCCCAAAGATATTCTGGGGTTTCATGCAAAAATCCGAAGATTTTGTGGTTTCTGGGTAAATAAATGAAAAAATCTGATTTTTCAGGAGGAAAATCCGAAAAATTTGTACGATTCGAATTTTCGGACGATTTTCAGAATATTTTCGAAGTGGAATTTTTAGGGAAAATGTATTGATAAATAATGGGAAATAACCCATGCAGATTTGGTTGACATATATTTCAGAAAATAATGAGATAAACTTCGGATTTTGATAAATAAAACCCTTGAACTATTCCCTGAAAACAGTCAGTTACACATTCAACAACTTTAAAACAGAACTAGTCTATTTGTTCATACCATAAATGTTAACAAAGCAGTCTGCAGATTTATTCATATCAGAACACGTAACAAATGCAAAAAGATACAGGGTAAAGGCTTAATGTTTAATCATGCACAGAATAAATAGGTGTATGTTAATAATATGTATAGGAGTCTAATCAATGGGAATCCTATCAGTGGCAATCTAGTGATTATAGTACGATGTGGATGTTACAGCCATACAATGTCGGACTGGCCCACCGGGATACCAGGATTATTCCCGGTTGGCCCAGGTGTCAGATCGCCCTCATGCTGCTAAACAGCAGAGTATAGTATGTAAGGAAAAGAGAGTAGGAGAATAGAGGTTGAGTGAGGAGAGGAAGAAAGGAGAGGAAGAGTGGGCCCCTGGTCAAAGGTTTTTGGGTGGGCCCCTGGTGCCCCAGTCCGACACTGCAGCCATAACATCTATGGAAGTCAGTAACAATAAAAGCTCTCTTATCCCAGCTGCCTCTGAACCCTGACCATAAAAACCTAAGCACTCTTTAGCCTCACTGCTGCCAATGACTTAGGCAAAGCACAGAGGGTGAAGTTTAAAAAGGAGATATATCTGGGAGAATGAATCCTATCAAATACCTTCTCCTTCCCCAACAATTGTTCTTGTTACACTTTTGGCTAAGATCAAGAATAGTATCTGTTCACCTGATCCTCTGATCAAACGGCCAGTGACTTGGAAGCACCAGGAACAAGGTGACCCACATGTATTCAAGATGGAACTTTACACATTACTTCTTTTTTTCAGCCACATCACTTTCTTTTGCCCTAGCCTTCTGTCTGGGCAAGGACAGGTTGGGGCCCTAACTCATGACACTGTTTAGATATTTTACCTCCTGTATGTGGCTTTTGTTTTTTATTTTCCTTTCAATTGGGATTTTGGGGTGGGGCTGACCCATTAGGGCTATGCCCATTTAACAACGCAAGAACTAGTTTTAGTAAGAGAGTATCCAACAAACACAAGAGAAAGTTGATGGTAAATCTGTATGGGGCAAATATAACAATGTTTGGTCAAGATTAAAAATTAAATTATTTTACCTCTAACATTGATGTAAGCAGTTTAGTAGTACTGTCTTACAATAACAGGGAAAAAAGGAAATCATAAATGGAACTGCTTTAATAGTGGAAAACTCACATATTTTGGAGCCATAAGGATAATGGGTTGTCAGATAATAGATTCTATATATACAGAAATAGGGCAGCATTGCCAGGTTACACAATAAGGCAAGGAAAGTTTCCTGCCATACAGGTATGGGATCCGGATCCAAACTAAGATATAATTTATCCTTATTGAGGCAAAACCAGCCTATTGGGTTTATATAATGTTCATATGATTTTTTAGTTAACTTAAGGTAAGGTAGTTAAGAACTGTTATCTGAAAAAACACAGGTCCCATGCATTCTGGATAACAGGTCCCTTACCTGTACTACAGTGCAAGCTCTTTTCTTTCATATATGGCATTTAGTTATAGGACCTATGAACCTGAATGATTAATACCTGGGGTTTTCTGGATAGTTAGTCTCTTTATTAAGAATGCCATTTCAAAAAATAAAAAAATATATAGGATTGTATAGGAATGAACTAGAAAGGGATGCACCAAATCCAGGATTCGGCCGAATCCTTCTGCCCAGCCGAACTCAGGGCAGGGAGGGAAATAATGTGACTTTTAGTCACAAAACAAGGAAGTAAAAAATGTTTTCCCATTCCCACCCCTTATATGCAAATTAGGGTTTGGATTCGGTTCGGTATTCGGCCGAATCTTTCGCGAAGGATCCAAAAATAGTGGATTCGGTGCATCCCTACTAGAAATGCACAGAATCTCCTAATACCAAACAAAACAATAACCCTAATTTGTAAGTCTGAGAAAGGTCAACAATTTGCATCAGCTGGGATCAAGGAAATATAAACAATGCAAGTGAGTTATTTATCTTCATTACGGGTTTTCAGTTTCAGTTGAATCCCTAACCGAATCCATGATTCAGTGCACTGTCACCATCATCGTTAATTTATGCTATCTTAGGTACCATGAAGTAAAACTATACTAGGGCTCATTGTTAAAGCCCCTGGGTGCAGTTGCAAGAACACTTTCAGTTACTTGAGTGCTGAATGGATTGTAACACGTCTTCTCACACTATACTACTTTATTTTGCTTTTCTGATTTTCAGTTGTACTTTAAATGATTCTGGACCTACACTGTGATCACTAAATACTTCCTAGGGAATAAGATTTGATTATACTGAGTTGGGGATGCACCGCATCCACTATTTTGGATTTGGCCGAACCCCCGATCCTTCGCAAAAGATTTGGCCGAATATCAAACCCGAATCCTAATTTGCATATGCATATGCAAATTAGGGGTGGGAAGGGGAAAAAAATTTAAATTCCTTGTTGTGTGACAAAATTTCAAGCTATTTCCTGCCCTCTCCCTAATTTGCATATGCAAATTAGGATTCGGATTCAGCCTAATCTTTTGCGAAGCATTCGGGGGTTCGGCCAAATTCAAAATAGTGGATTCCGTGCATCCCTAACTCAAAGTAATCAAATTTTAATCCCTAGGAAGTATTTAGTGATCACAGTGTAGGTCCAGAATCTTTTAAAGTACAAAATCCTACTGAAAAAAGCTGAATACTGGCCAAATCCCGAACCGAATCCTGGATTCGGTGCATCCCTACTCTGAGTAGGCAGCAAGAATAGGGCTTGGCTATGCCTCCTGCTTTTGCCCCTTGTGTTGTTTATTAATCTGGCACCAAGGAGAAGTTAACACTAAGCAGCATGCTCTAGCACCCTGGGATTAAGTAAATGGCCGCTAATATCCTATCTTGGAATGGGGTCCAGTAACATCAGTTGAGTTTGGAGTAGATATAAATTGATCACCACTATCTCCCTAACTGTTTTTTTAAAAGCCCAGTAACATCTCATGCAACTGGAAAAAGAAAAGATAGATTATTCTATCCCTCCTTCCAATTTTGTAATTTTCATTTCCTGACCATAAAAAAGGGTATATACTGTATATGGGATTTACATAGTCTCAATGGGTAGATTCCAAAACACACAAGAAAAAGCATCCAGCTACATGCATTCACCCCCACTCTACACACACAGGGCAACTCCTTATCTTGTACCTGGTATTGGTCTCATCGTGTGACTAAAAGTAGAAAGAAGAAATGTGTAAGATGTAGAAACCACATTATAAACTCATATAACAACACCACAAGGGATACCCTGTTTGCCTGTGAGCTTATGATTCATATGCACTAATATGGCTTTAACATGTTAATCCCCAAAATAATATTTTTGTTTTGCTATTGTGCAGTATGACAAAGCAGTAGAAAATATTCAACCGGAATATAATTATCTTAAAATATCTTTTTTTTGTGCAAAAACAACTAATGCCTTATCCTTTTTTTATCCTTACATAGAACACAGACATGTGAATGCAAGCCATTCTCCAGTGGTCATTAGTGTGACCAATAGAGGCTACAAGCACAGATGTGAGCCAAAAGACCAACATATTGTACAACAACACTGAGAATGTCAGAAAATGCTCAGAATTGTGGCTACACTGCTGCTACACATCTAATTGTTGCACAACCTATTCTTTGTAACAGGCCTTTCTATACATCTAAATCCATTATTTGTGTTACAGTTTTGCCCAAAAGCCTCCTGTCTCAGTCCCATAATTTCCTCTGTATTACAGCTACCAATAAAACCCATACTATCATGCTTCTTTTTTACAAGACATTTTGCTTGGTACTAGATTACATGGATTTTTATTATTAATTTCCCCCAAGAAATAAGGCCTACCGCCATTAATTCCCAGAAAACCAGAATTCTTGGCCTATTGGCGGCTCTTATTGGCCTGTTTATGGGTATCTTAAAGGAAACAATATAGAGTGTACAGCTTTCATTTTAATTTAAAAAAATCTCCCAAATTGTACACAAAAGCCTTTTCTAAGAAATATTGTAACAGGTTGCCAACTTCAGTAAATAACTCCTAGGTGGTTATTTCCTAAAATTCAAATTTATCTCATAATTAGAATAAAAAGAGTTAGACCAAACTCCCATGCCCAATTTTGCCTTATTTATTAATGAAATCATTCGGATCGAGAAATAACCCGATAAAATCACGCAAATAAACAATACTTTTTTCTTGAATCGCTTTATTTTCTATTTTTGGCTGAAAAAGCACAGATTTATCGCATCATCGGGCTAAACCCAGCGCAAACCACGATATCTTCAAATTGGGATAGGGACATCTCCCATTGACTTACTGTATACATGACTGGCAGGTCTAATATGGTGGATTTACGGATTCAGACTTTTTGCAGCATTAGGGTATAATAAATCTCCAAAAATTCAAGGTTTTTTTCCATGAAAAATTTGAGTTTTAAAATTGAGTTTACTTAATTACCCATGATAACTGTCCCATCATGCTTTACTGTGCTTGTGAATGTTTAGCACATAAACATTATCTGAGAAATGTGACTATGGTATTTGTAAGTCTTGTTGCCAACTGTCTCTTACAATCTGATAAATGTGTTGTTGGCATGTCTCAACTGCAGCCCCTAGTGAATATGGTGGCGAGGCCAGAGATGCCTAAAAATGCACATTTCAGTGTTTTGGGGCTGAAATCTGACCAGCATGTGCAGAATTTTAGTAAATTGTATATTAGTTTTAGAAGTAGGAAATGTTTGCATGTTAGTAAGTTGAGTTATATTAACATTTGAACAGGGGGGAATGATATTAATCAAAACAAAAAGTGATTTTTAGCTGAACTATCAAAAACACAAAACCATTCTCTAATACATTCAAACTGAGTTTAAAGCACTGAATTGTGAATTTAACAAACCACTTATTAAAAAAAAAAAAAAACCCTAATCCCCTACCTCACATAGACCCCCCCCCCCTCCCTCTTCCTCCCCAGCCTAGCTGCTACCCCGGACAAATGCCCTAACTTTTTACTTACACCTCGTTGCAGATTCAGGGATCAGAGTTTACAGCAGCAATCTTCTGGGTCTTCGTGTCTTCTTCTGGCGTTTCGACAATTTCTGTCAATTTCTGCGCATGTGCAGTTGTCACGGACCGGGAAATTGCTCCAACTGAGCATGCGCCGCCATGCCACTCTCGTTGTTAGATTACCAAAGACCCGGAAGGTGGCTGCTGTGAACTGCGATCCCTGAATCTGCACCAAGGGGTAAGTAAAAAGTTAGAGGCATTTGCCCGGGGTAGCAGCTAGGCTGGGGGGGTCTATGTGGGGTTTTTTAATAAGGGGTTTGTTTCTGCTTTAATAATCTACAACTACCAGCATCTTCTTTCTTCACAGCGATAGCGTCAGAGGGTGTTAGATGTAACCTGACTACTGGTTGGGAAAAACTGATGTATGATGCAATTCTTTATTTAATCCCATGCACCTCACAGTAGCTTGCTCTAGAAAAGGGATTTGAGTGATTTGCCTCTAAGCAGCACATACAGTATTTCGTACATCTCCAAGTATAAGACCGGTTGGAATAATAAGTGGCTAGGCTAATGAGGAAACCATCAGTGAAATGAAAGGCACATCTCACAGCATGCACCATTCCAAATGTTATGTTTCATTTATACTGTTTGTCACAGAAAATACCAGTAATTTTTTCGGTAAGGTTGCCACCTTTAAAAGGCGAAGAAAGCTGAGGCAGTTTATTGCCAATTAATGAGCCACATTAGTGCAAGCTAGAATGCTATATTTGTTCTGTAGAATGCTTTACTATACCTGAGTAAACAGTTCTAGAAGCTCTCTGTTTGTTTCAGATAGTAGCTGTTTTAGTAGCTTGGTGTGTCATAAAAGAGTCTCTGCCTGCTTACTTATAGCTCTGGGCTCAGCTTACTGCAGGGAGGAGAGTAGGGAGAAGATCAAACTGAGCATGCTCAAGCCTGCGCCCTGGAGGTTTAAGCTGAAAGAAGGAAGTCTGATACAGAAGCCCATGTGTACACAACAGAACTAAAGAAATGTGGTGTTTCTCTTGACTCAAAGCAAATAGAAGACATCATACTGGGCAGGATGTGGAGGGGGGGGCAGTTGGTGATGTAAGGGAATCGAGTGATGATGCAAAAGGGCAGGAGGGTGAAATACAGGGGGAGGATTGATAAAGTGTGCATATGAGGGGAGCAGTGATGATTTTGGACAGATCAGAGCAGATAAAGGATAAGGCTAAGCAAGGCTTAAGCAGGCAGGCCAGGGTCAGACCAAGAGATTATTACAAATTTATCACCAACTGCATTGCCGGTATTTGTAAAACCAGCCTCAGCATTGGCAGGTGTTTACTAGCTATGACAGTAAAATACCAGCCGAATGGCAAGCTTATTTTTTTTAAAAGTATCTGCCCTTTAAAGTTGGTCCATATTAACTGCTGATTCTGCCAATCTGGACTGAATCATTAGATTATTGGCCCATGCATGAGGCCAAAAAACCCCAACCATCCAGCTCAAGCATCAGGCCATTGATGCAGTTCTCTTCTCAACAAGAAAACATAGGCCACTGCTGTAATCTAATCATTGACTAGACAGCCAAATAAATAGATCAGGTCAATCACTCAAAAACCTAATAAGTGGTATTTCCAGAAGTTGACCAGAAAGCAGGGCGCATAACTGATTAGAACATAAATATCAGATAAAGAAATATAGAAAATACCAGAAGTATTTACTAATCTAGCAGAGGAGCATATGTTGAAAGTCATGTTATATTAAGCGGAGTTATCCTTTCTACGGTTTTTCCTATTGTATAGTTCGCAGAAAGAAATAACAAATATTGCATGCAAGAACCAGACATGATTTTCACTCACAGTCAGAAACAATATAGGATCCAGCTCTTCAATCTCCTTTGCTGCTTTCTCTAAGATCTCTCTTGCGGTATCAACATTCTGCTGGAAGCTAACCATCTGGTCGTATAGGTACTCCAACTTCATCTTCTTCAGCTCCTCAAAGTTCTCTCTCTTTGCAGTCCGTTGTTCAGTGACTTTGCCGGTCATCTTCTCATTCTGTTCCTCCAAAAGTTTCTCACTTTCTGTATGATTCCTCTTACATAGAACAAAAATATATATTAAAGGAAAACTATACCCCCAAACAATGTAGGTCTCTATAAAAAGATATTGCATAACACACTTCATATGTAAAGCCCTGCTTCATGTAAATAAACCATTTTCATAATCATATATTATTCTAGTAGTATGAAAAAACAAAGGGCCGCCCCCTGGGATCATACAATTCACTGTGCACACAAACAAACCAAACAAACTATACTTCTTAGGTCACATGAGCCAATTAACAGACAGAGTTGTGTCTTTTGCTTCCACACGTCTTCCTGTTAGAGCTGCAGTTTTTCTGGACAGGTGATCTCTCAGGCAGCACACAGACCATCACAAAATGGTGGTTCAAGGCAAGAGATGTAAAAGGGCAAGATTTGCTTAAATATATATTCCAGTTTGGTAAGATGCTTTAATATGCCACTTAATATGTAAACTGTTGCTTATGTATTCATTTTGGGGGTATAGTTTTCCTTTAATCTTTATTTTGTAATGAAGGCAAAAACATCAAGAACTAGTTTTTGTAAACAATCTCTAAACAAATGCTAGTTTCTTTGCAACAGTTGCAATATATCTGCAGCCACCACAAACCAACATAGAATTCTGCACCACATCATACAGACTCATTATATTGCCAGTAAATTGCATATACTCTGTTTGGGGGTGTTCTGCAAATGGAGCCCTGTACCTAAAGGAGAAGGAAAGGTAGCAAAGCAGTATATTGCCAATAGATTAGCCATAATAGTGCAATCTATAAGACTATCTTTATTCTGCAGAATGTTTTACCATACCTGAGTAAACAGCTCTAGAAGCTTTCTCTGTTTGTTTAGGATAGCAGCTGCCATATTAGCTTGGTATCACATCACTTCCTGCCTGAGTCTCTCCCTGCTCACTCATATCTCTGGGCTCAGATTACAACAAGGAGGGGAGGAGTGGGGGAGGGGAGCAAACTGAGCATGCTCAAGCCCTAGCCCTGGAAGTTTATGCTGAAAACAGGAAGTCTGATACAGAAGCCCATGTTTACACAATAGAACAATAGAAGGAAAAAAATGCTGTGGTTCTTTTGACAGAGGACTCAGAGCAGCATTACTTTGAGAGTTTACTAGTGTATTTATATATAGACCTTTTTGATAAAGTTTACTTAATTTTAGCCTTTCCTACTCCTTTAAAACCCCATCTAAGGTAGCTTCTACATACAGTGATCTGTTGTGCCTCAATGCTATCTTAGTGAGAGAAGCACATGTGCGCCAGATGCATGCGCTTGTGGCTTATGTACTCCATTCACACTTATAATTACTGTCTAGCTCATGATTGGTATTGGGAAGATAGTGACAGTAAATAATAAATCTGTATCTTCCATTGACATTTGCCAAGACTTTATGTCATTTTCAAGATTAACCCTAAGGTTTTCTGCATATTAGAAAACTAAAGCATTTACACAATTAAACAACAAACCATTTACTCACACTTACTAAGCTTATGTCCACACAAATTTTAAACTGGCTCAAAGTAATGCAACCAGCTGATCGAAAAACACGTGAGCAACTGTTTCTTCCCTGGCCATTCAAGTATTATTTTGAGGCCACCCACCTCTGTAGTTGGTCTTTGTCTAACAGCTATAAATATTTTGACACATCTGTGCAACTTGCACCAAAGGAGTCCACCACTTGCATGACCAAAAAGGATAGTCAGAATAAATCTTGCATTGCCATTTTTACTGAAAAATGAGTCCTGCCATAAATACATATGGCCAAGAACAGACTGACCAATAAACTGCATGGTATCAAGAATACTACAAGTCCATAAGTGGTTACAAAAAAACACAAATAGAAAATTACCTCAACATCATTAAACATTGATTCCACTCTGCTGACAAAATCCTCTGTTTTCATTGAGCTTTCCTTCAGTCTCTCCAGGAGATCTTCCAAATTATTCTATTCGAAAATAGAAATGAACAAATCCATGTGTTGCGAGTATGAGGTGTGAAAGAAACATATGGTGCTTTGAATGCTGCAAATGTTAGAAAGACAACAAAACACCACAAATGTAAACATTTCCATACCACCTCCCCCCAGGCCTCCAACAACTGTGACAGTTTGTGCTTTCCCTTCATGCTCCTGTTTGCTGCAAAGGGTGTGTTATCATCATTTGCAACAAATGTGTTGGAGATACTTGGTAACCATGAAAGAGTGACAGGTTCACTTGTCTAAATGAAGAAGATCCTGCTTCTTCAAGCTACATGACAAATGTATTAGGGTGTAATATGCATGGTACAAGGTTCAGGTTGGCAATAACTCCAGTGTTCCCTTATATCCATACACACAACTAGGGCCATATTTACCATATAAGCACTTAAGAGTCATTGCTAAGGAGCTGGACACAAGTAACATTTTTTAATAGCACACTCAATATTGCATTAATTTTAGCACTTTGTACTGTACTGTACTTTCAATTGCAAACCCTCCTCATATAAAATGTTATCAAATACTACTCAGCACATTACATGGTATTTAGGAGCTGCAGTTGCAAGGAATATCTTTCACATCTTCCAACAACGGATGCTATAGCCTGTTTAATACATACTGTAAGATTACCTGACTCCAGGACTATTAGACCGTGTTCAGTTTTATGAGGCTTCTCTATCCTATGGACTAAACCTGGCCATAGACCAAAGGACCGATCGTACAAATCCTAGACTTGTACGATTTTCGGACCGTGTGGAGAGTCCCGACATTTTTTTAGTCCCATGGAGATCGGTCATTTGGACGATCAGCCAGGTTAAAATATTTCTTTTAACCTGTATTATAGGCAGTTTTCTCGGCTGCCTATAATACATCTGAATGCATTGCCGATCTGACGATTTTCAGTGGGAGACTGTCTTTTGTCGGACATAAACTTTCGTATGATTGCTGTCAGGGGCTGATCTGTTCTTTTACTACTTTTACTATTTAATGGTTAGTGGCAGGTCGGGAGATGGGGAAGTCCGATCGTACGATGATTCGAACGATCGGATCTTTGTGTCTATGGCCAGCTTAAGAGAAATAGGACATACTCAGTAATGTAAGATTGTTTTAGAGTCAGTGTTTGATACCATACTGATGTAGAGAATCCACTTGGGGAATTTTAAAATGAACACCCACAGCTGCAGGGCTGATTACTTATAAGTGCCAATAACTACTGCAGAATGTATTTATTTCTGTGCAGTAATGCATTCTACATTTAAAATTCTTCAAAGAATTACATCCCTCTTCTTAATTATCCTTTAAAGAGCAAACACGATACAGATATTGAGAAAGAAATTGTGCACTGGTATAGGATGTATATTTACCCAATTCAATAGGCTTCCAAATACAGTAGTGCTGAATATATGAACATCAGGTATAGAATTAGGCACCATGGTTTTTTTCCAAGTCCAGGTGAATTAAAAATAAGTTCTAATTGTATGGACAACCACTTAATATATATAATATGCAATTAACATATTAATGAATCACTTACTGTCATCTCATTTACTACATCATCTAAGGCTGTGATATCATGGTCCTTATGGTCGCCAAATATTTTATCAATGGCTAATATAGGACTTTTGCAAGAGTAGCAATAAGTGTCACCCTGAGTCTTTTTGGTATCCCCTTGTAAAGTTTCTTCTGACAGATCTGCAGAGTATTTTTCATGCTCTATAACTTCAAACCCTAAATCTTCCAGTTCCTTTTGAGCATCCTGCTCCAAAGCCATAATAAAATCATATTCTTTTTCACTTTCTTGTTCCAATAACTGACTTTCTTTGCATGTCATTTTTCCACCCGGTGGTAGATCATCTTTGTTAACCATGATATAGCCCAAAGATTCAGCCGTTTCCTCTGTGTTTTGTAGACCAAGGTCTTCCTCTTCTTCTTCAATAACTCCCAGAGGTGTTTGTAAGGATATTTCAGGTTCTCCCTCGTTATGCTCTGCTTCACCTTGAGTTATACATAGTCCCTTTACTTCTCCTGCACTTTCTGGTGCAATCTCTTTGTCAACAACCCTTTCCTCTCTGGTTTCTTTAAAATCTGTCTTTAGCATCTGTTTTGACTCATCATTCACCGAAGAAAGTACTGTCTTTTCTTGGTTAGTATCTAGTACTGATTTACTTTTGTCACGAACAATGGCTGGCAGCTTATTTTCCACTTGAGATTTAGGAATTTCTAAATTATTATCATCTAGACTGACTGTGGCTTCAGAAGTAAGAATAGACATGTCTTTTCCTTCAATCTCGTCCTCTTTATAATGCATTTGGTCAGTTGAACTTATATCAAGAATTGTGCTTTCACTAGCATCTGTGACAGCTATTGCACTATTCACATATATATTATCCTCCTCCACAGTTCTCTGTTGTAGTTCATTATAGTGAGGCACAACTTCACAAGTTGACTCCCTCTGCATGTCAGTAAACTCTTCACTTCCAAGAGTCTTGTCATTATTCAGACTGGTGGTATTGTAATCGTCTCTATCAGGTGTAACACCACTCTCGGGTTGTAGGTAATCTGAAATCTCAGGTAAATCGTATTTAATTTTACAATATGTCTTGCCATCACTAACTGGTATCTCATCTTTAAGGTTATATTTTTCAAAGTAAATGCCAGTTCCATCATCATCAGAAGTTCTGCTATGAAACGTGGCCACAGAAGTGGTACTTTCGACATCAGATTGGTCATAATCATCTTTATTCTTTGCTCCTTTTGCTTGTTCATAAAGGTCTTTATATAGAAATGCCAAGGCTGGTGGCTCCTCCAGAAGCTCTGGGTTTATTGGATAAGAAGTTGGAAAAAACAAGGATTTTTCCAAAGTGCCTTCCTCCTCATTAAACAGGGATATTTTTGACTGTATATCTTGTGTTGTTGTGTCTTCTTGATTAACATCAGAATTCTGCCAATTAAATTCTTGTTCTTCAAAGTCATTATCCTTAGGAACACCATAGAAGGATTCATCCAAATGATCGTACAAATAAAGGTCATCTTCAACAGCCATCTCATTCTCACTGTAAGGACCACATGTTGTTACTTTAGCAAGACCCACTTCAAGTTTGAGATCTGGTTTCACAAAGTCTGATTCAATAGGTACTTTGTCGTCGATTAAAGTAAATTTTTCAAAATAGTCAACATCAGTGGTGACTTTATTTGGCTTTAATGGTTTTACTGTCTCCTGATCTGATGTTTTCAAGTTTTCATTACGAATAGTATTAACTTTTAGCACCTGCTCTTTCTTTGACTCATCAGTTTCATTTAATATATCAGCCATCTCACAAACTTGCTTTGGTATAAGCATAGGGTTCTCATCCAGATATTCTAGTTTATCTTCCATTTGATCACTGGCTTCTAGGTCAACCGTTGATATGAGTTCCGGGGCAAGAATATTTAATATTTCTGAACCATCGGAGACTATACTGAAAACATGTGATTGAGTGTCAGGCAGCTCATCTGTGTTCTGTTCAAGTTCAGAGTTTGCTAATGTATTTTCTCCTTCAGGAAAGAGGAGATTGCCTATATTCTCTGAAACACTGTTCAGGGCTTTCCGAGGAACTATTGGATGGTTCATTCTTTCTAAACGAGTTCTTTTGGATGTGATAGAAGAATTATTTGCCATCAGGTCATCTGCTTTTTCAGGTGAGGTGGGTAAACTTGTAAATGAAGGACCCGTTGTTGATGAATGGTTTTCACCAGATGATGGAAGTGGATTTTCAACATCTGTAGGTGTCATTGAGATCTTTTCTTTTAACACTGGATTTTGAAGAATATCCTTTTTGCTTTCTGGGTTAAGAATCTGTGCAGTTGGTACAGAATCCATAGTATCTTCTAAAAGTGGGTGCATTTCTGTAGCCCTTTTTTTCAAAGAACTTCTTGATGCAGGGTTACCATTTCTTAAATTGGGACTTTTGATTGTATTCACAGTATCTGTAAAACATAACAATAATAAGGTTACACAAAAAGGTTTTAAGTGAGCTTGGAAAATTAGTTGGTCTAACCAGAAAATGGGATATTATGAAATCATTACTGTAATTTGACAGAATGATAAGAGGTATGTTAATTATGATAAATATTACGGTGCTAAACAGCATATAGTTACATCCTCAGCTATGTTGTATGTGAGTAGTGTATTGCACATTGCTGACTCGTGCTGGCATCAGTCTGTAAGACCAGGTGAAACTTGTCAGCAACTCACAGCATAAGCATGTTAGTTTCAGATAAAAAAAAGTTGTTACAATGAGGAATAAAATTATTCAATATATAAACAACTGTACGAAAGAAATAAACTAAACGTTAAATAAACTTCCACTGCAGTTCAATGGATCTTCCATCACATTTGCAGCTTGTTTTAAATACCATGGGGCAAATTCACTAACCTTCGGAAATTCGCCAGCAATGACTAATTCACTAAAATGCGAAGTTGCGTCCAGGGCGCCGAGCAATGGCGAAGTTTTGCTAGCGTTAATTCGGCAAGCAAATCAAAGTTGCGCTAGTGTTGGCTAATTTGCATATGTCGGGAAGTTAAATTAAAATAGACATATATGTTGCAGCAAATACATTACATTACACAAGCCCAGGGAACCTTAATAAAATAAAATAGAGTTGTTATAATGCCCTACACATGTGCCCAGTGTATAGTTTATGTGCCATATGTTAGGAAATGAGGGGGTAAGCCGGGTACCCTAAAAAAAATGTACGATATTTTGCAGCTTATCACCCTGAAAAACTGCCAGTGTTTTTTGGTACGTATAAAAATGTTCACATTTTTTTTGAGGAACTCCTATCTACTCTATTGCATTTCACCTGGTCTGAGGTGGCGAAGGCAAGTCTGGCGCAAGGTCATTAAAATCTGCATCTTAACGAATTTGCATAGTTACGTCCATTCACCAGAGCGAAAATTCACCTGGCGTTAGAGTGCAAAGTAGCGCTAAAATGTATTTCCTTCACTAGCGAAGTTACGCGAAGAAGCCCCAAAATGACATCACGCTGGCGAATTTTCTCCAGAGTTAGTCACTTTGCCCTTTAGTAAATTTGCCCCAGAGGGCGAAGTAGCGCTAGAGTCTCTCTCCTTCGCTAGCGAAGTTATGCCAGCGCCCGTTAGTAAATCGGCGAAGTCCCGAAATGATGTAAGTCACTTTGCCCTTTAGTAAATTTGCCCCCATGTTTATGTATCAGTGAACTTTTTATACGCTGACAAAACTCTGCGAATACATTTTAATAGGGTTCACCAAGATTAGTTGTTGTTTTGGGATTCAGCCAAAACCAAGCACTTTTTGCAGAATCAATCAATTCCCAACCCTTGGAGGCATGTTTATCAAAATTTAAATCAGTAAGGTGTTTTGCACAAATGTCTCCTAATTTATTTAAAAATCTGAATATAATAAGCACGAACAAATAAAAACGTGGAATGGATACAACAAAAACCTTGAAAGCTTTTCATGCAATTACAAGTGCAAAAAAAAAGATTTTACAGTTTCAAAGGACAGCTCCCACTAGGGTTGCCATCTTTTAGCCCGGTGGAAACCGGGCAGGGGGCTGTAAATGTGGAGGCGGCAGGCTATGATGCAGCTATTGACTAAGGGTCAATCCTGATAGGTGGCAACCACTGACTTCAACATGACCTCTAAACACAAAGAAATAACAGATAGGAGCACAGGACTCAATGTCTGAATCACTTACTGAGTAGATCAGGTAGTCCAGGTGCACCAGCCCAAGACTCTCATCTTAGGGAACGTATAAACCAATAGCAGAAAAAAGAGGGGGCATTAAAGGAAAACTATACCCCCAAAATGAATCCTTAAGCAACAGATACTTTATATCAAATTGAATGACATATTAAAGAATCTTACCAAACTGGAATATATATTTACATAAATATTGCCCTTTTACATCTCTTGCCTTGAACCACCATTTCGTGACTCTATCTGTGCTGCCTCAGAGATCACCTGACCAGAAATACTACAACACTAACTGTAACAGGAAGAAGTGAGGAAGCAAAAGGCAGAACTCTGTCTGTTAATTGGCTCATGTGACCTTACATGTGGTTTGTATGTGTGCACAGTGAATCTTACGATCTCAGGGGGCGGCCCTTATTTTTTAAAATGGCAATTTTCTATTTATGATTACCCAATGGCACATACTACTAAAAAAGTATATTATTATGATAATGGTTCATTTACATGAAGCAGGGTTTTACACATGACCTGTTTTACTCAGTATCTTTTAATAGAGACCTACATTGTTTGGGGGGTATAGTTTTCCTTTAATGCACTAAATCGTTTAAATATATATATATATCGAAAGGCTATTTAGGAAAGAGGGCTTGGAAATCTGGTAAAGTAATGTCTACCCTGAGGTTCCCCATTCTCTCTAACAGTTGAATGATCACAATGTATGAATAACGTGCTTTATTGTTATAAAATGACTGTCGAGATGTTATTTTTGTGTATGCTATATCAACCAAAAATAAAGATTATATAAAAAAAAGATATATATATATATTTATTGTAGATTCATCTTAAAAAAGGATCAGTATCTCCATTGGCCCTACGCATTTCATGCCCCCAAGGCACTTAGTCATGGGCCAATGCAAAAACTGATTATTTTTTAAGATGAATCTACAATAAATAATATATATTTCTACAATAAAATATAAATATTTTTATACTTTTTTCGGTGGCCCTTGTTGAGTTTCTTAAGTGCCTGGATGACCCCTTTTTTCTGATATTGGTTTAACCAGATTTTAGATGTTGATTTTTTGAATTAGAATTTATCACAATTAATACGTTTCAAAGTTTTAGTAATGAGTAATGAATTAAAGCCATGATTTTTAGAGCTAAAAAGAGTCATGGAAACAAAAGAAAATACAAAGTTAATAAACTTTCATAATAAAATGTCATGTGACACTGGACAACTGAAAGCAAAAAAAATTGGTTAAAAAAAAACTGATTTTAGGTTTGTTTTCTCAAATTTGAATATACAAATTAGGGAAAGTATTAATTTGGTATTTGCCCCTTAGTGCTCTTGCACTTCTGCCTTAGGTAATAAGTAGGGATGCACCGAATCCAGGATTCGGTTCGGGATTCGGCCAGGATTCGGCCTTTTTCAGCAGGATTCGGATTCGGCCGAATCCTTCTGCCCGGCCGAACCAAATCCGAATCATAATTTGCATATGCAAATTAGGGGCGGGGAGGGAAATCGCGTGACTTTTTGTCACAAAACAAGGAAGTAAAAAATATTTTCCCCTTTCAACCCCTAATTTGCATATGCAAATTAGGGTTCGGATTTGGTTCGGTATTCGGCCGAATCTTTCACGAAGGATTCGGGGGTTCGGCCGAATCCAAAATAGTGGATTCGGTGCATCCCTAGTAATAAGTAAACAACCCTTAATAAATAAGGGGCAAGATTATTCAAATTAACATTTTTCAGAAAATCACGGCACAAAAATGTCAAATTCGAATATTTACTGAAATCAACTTTTTCGAGGATTATCAATCATTAAAATAACAAACATTTTAATTAAAAACCGGATAAGCTTCTATAGAAGTCAATAGGAGGTGTATTTTCAACATTCAATTTTATAACTTGAGTTTCTTTTTTTTAATAATTCAATTTTTTGAAAATGTATGGAACAATTTCCATTCCTGTTGTTTTTTTCCCCCAACATATTAACAGGAGTGAGTTATTCAAGTTGAACAAACCTTCATCAAGTTTGATCTCAATTACTCAAAACTAATGTCTAAGTGTTATTTTGCCTAGCCCAAATGCATCCGTAAATTAATGAAAATAAAACACAAAGAGGTATTAGGTATCCCAGCAATGTACCCCTACCATCAACTAGACAAAAACTACAAAGTTTCCTGTGTACATTGGGCTCTTGTATGCCATCTTTTTTTGTGGCTGTCTGTGACACTGCTCACAATTAAGGGGCATGTACGGTAAATATATGCCTATGGCCTCGTCAAAATAGAACATTTATAGTCATGGTGAGAACAATCAATGTTTCATGTGGGGTTCAGGTGCACAAGCGATAGACCAAGAGAGAGTGAGGCTTTACATGTTTTCAGAGTATTCAGGAAAGGACTCACAATGGACCACCATGTAGAAGAAGTGTTATTTAAAACAGCCTTATTTATTTGAATGTTGTTCCTGTGAATAAACTTTTACTTTTTAATCGCACCTCTTCTACACTTCTACTCTTCCAATTGTGCCTGTCTGTCTGAATACTTTTGGAAATATTTATAGAAGAATTGTGCCGAATGAGGCAAAATGTTTGTTCCTTGTGTAAATGCAAAACTGTGTTACCTTTAGCTTTTTCGAGTGCTTGTTTAAAAGCTTCTCCCATGTTGTCCGTAGGACCTCGCTTTGAAGGGTCTGCATTTCTTTTAGAATGGGAGGATTGCCGTGGTAACCCAGATGATGATGATGATCTGTGTTTTTTCCTGGGAAATTTGCCCTCATCCATAATAAATATAACTTTGCCTGGGACAGAACCTGAACTTTCCAAGCTGAACACATCAGAGGTGGTGCTGGCCTCTGACGCCCATGGAGTGGAGCATCGACTCGAGCTGGTCTCCCAGTGTATCCCACTGTCTTCACATTGAACTGTCACCATAGAGAAGGATGAGCTGGCCATAAGGCACTGCAACCTAGGTTTAACATCTTCAGCTTGGACAATTTCTTTTAAACTGAAATAAAATAAGAACATATGATGATTATTATTATGCCAAAATGCACATCTTTAATTCCCACATTAATTTGCAGCAGGGCTTAGCAATTCAGAACTGAACTCTAACACCCCACTGAACAGAATGGTGTTCGTTCGCTCACGTTCATCTGCTCTGATAAATGTGACAGTCAGGGATGTGTTTAGTAGATGAATAATATATAAACTTCTGGGAATCAACCCCTAGTAATAATTGTGGGAAATCTGCCTCCCAAGTCGGATATCAGAATACCAAAGGCAACAAGAAAATTCCAATCATGATATTAATACCCAATATTTTAAAACATGGGATTCACTGGATATCTGCGTTTTTACGTATCATGCTGATACTGATCAAAAATTATTAATTATAATGCCTGGTGGAGACATTTATGTAGCTTCAAAGCCCATAAGACAAAACATGCAACCCCATATTTAGTGCACTGTTTCTAGAAAAAGTATTTTTATGTATATAGTCAACATGTTAGAGAGTTCATGGTTCACATCATTCCCCACCAGAGCGGAACACATGGTAACTTACAGCAGCCTGTATTGGAGAAAGAAGAAGTAGCAAAACCCCCACACTCTCGAACACAATCTAATCTGATTGCCTCAATGAGTAAATTAACTGAGAACTATTTTAAAATATCAATCAATAGTTTCAGAGAAATTTAACATCCACCAATGAATTAACAGAAATAATTACAAAGTGCTAGTGCCGATCTAGTTGCAGTCTCAGACTGCCAATAAATCAACAATTGATGTTAATGCAAAATTACTAGTGCTAATTCGATGAAGAAGAAATCTGACATCAACCAATGAAATAATTAATATAAAGTGCTGGTGCCGAACTAGTTGCAGTCTCAGAAGTTCGAAGAATCGAAGTTTAGAGAGATGAAAAATTCATTAAATAAAATTAAGAACCTCAAAAAACATAATTTAAGGAAAAAAAGTAGGAAAAAATGAAAATAGTGAAGAGTAATTATGAGATTGTTTTTCTAGGCCCTGGGACTCCAAAAGGAGAGAAACAAGAACACTGGGCACTGTGGTCACAATAGTTACCTTTTCTGTCTATGGTTGAGAGCTAAACTTCCCTACAAGACCACACCTTCAGTGTCATTGAATAAAAGAGAATTAAATGCGGTAGTGGAAGAGGCTAACAGCGTTCAAATCAAAAGACTGATGTCCAAATGAATTGGAGTAAAGAGAGAAAATATCAAGAATCAAAGTTTGTCTAAAATCAAAAATTATCGGAGGCTCTGCCAACGCGTTTCGCTCAAAAGCTTTATCAAGGCAAATGGGTACAGCAGCCTCATAAAGCAGATTGCCAGTCAGTGTCGGCCACCATGCTATTATGAAATCAAACTAATTTCCATGGCTTCGTGATAAATATTGCAATGAACAGAGTCCTGTGTGAATGCTGTGTCCTCTTCCCTTAATTACACCTTTAGAAAGCATTACAGGGACATTTTTGTCCTTGATTCCCACAAACAGTGAGAAAGCACAGGCTACTTGTACTGCAAGGAAATTTGGATTCCAGCATAGCAGCAGCTGATAGGGCTAATGTTATTGATTAATAATTTCCTCCTCCAAAAACTTCCATATTCTCATAGAGATATCATTTATAGCTGGGATTTACAGGGTTATACTCTAGTGTCACAGGCACAGTCAATACCCAGGCCTCATTTCTGAGGTGTATCTTGAAAAATCTTGCCACCCCCATCCAATCCAAATACCTGCCATCGAAAGCCCCAAATTATAGACCGCCTGCCTGCTTTCCTACCTACCTGTTGTATGTATAAGTACATATGCAGGGGTGTGACTACATGTGAGGCCCTAGGGCAGGCATGTCCAAAGTGCCGCCCGCGGGCCAATTGCGGCCCATTTTCAAATTTACACCGGCCCTCAGCCTCCATCATGAAATGAATAATAATGTGGCCCGCCAGTACACTGCAATCAGAAATCACATAGCAGTATTATTTGGGCACATTAGTGAAATGATCTGAAACTTGGTCTATACTGCTGCCTGTGTGAAGAATGTGTTATCAATAGACACATACTGGCACATACTTCTTTAGGGCTGAAGGTGCAATAGACATACTGACGTGCCAGTACAGTAAACTAAAAACTGACGTGTCAGTACGCATCTATTGCTAACACCTTCAGCACACAGGCAGTAGTATAGACGATCATTTCACTAATCATGTGCCCAAATATTACTGCCACGGATACACAATTCCTTGTTTAAATAAGGCACGTAGAATAAGTCCAAACAGACATCACTTCCTAAACGCAGTGTACTTGTCCATCTCCAGGAGTGAATGATCCTGATTGCAAGCTAGCGACCTTGGATGTCAGGCTGAATGGTCGGCCCCCACACATTTTCACCTCACCAAATCTGGCCCTTGTTGCAAAAAGTTTGGACACCCCTGCCATAGGGGGACCTAGGAGGTATAGGTGGCCCCATGAATAAAAAGCAATTTCAACATATACTGATAAAACAGAATAACCTCTTTATATGTTGGGGCCCTAAAATGAATTTGCTGTGGGGCCCAGTAACATCTATTTATGCCACTGTACCCACTTGTGCATAGTGGCAGATTCAACTCATTCAAGGATTGCGAACAGACATCCATACTCACAAAATACATTTGTATAAACAAATATTGTAGAGTATACAGAGTACTCTACACATTTGAGAAGACCTCTAATGAGCCCCCAGCCGCTGCTTAGATCATGTAAGATAGTGCCTCTTCCAAATCCCATCTCTTCCTGGACCCTATCTCAGTTATAGGGTCTGCTTTACCACTGCATCATCCTTTAAAACCTTCCTAACAAAAATACTATTAGGGTTGCACTTATATACCTTTTCTACTACCTCTACACTCAAAACCAGAACTTTAAGGATGCAATGTTGATATTGCAATGTTAATATTGTCTATGCTGAATAAGCGTTCAATTGCGATGTGTAGAGACCAAGCAGATATGGTTGCACTCTGTGCCTTGGCTAGATATGGTTAGATGAGTACTTTGTATTGCCATTATAAAGAGATATAGCCCACCAATTATAAAAGGTTAAAAAAATTAAGAGCAGGGCCCCATAACATAGCAGCTGTTGGTTGGGAGAGTGGGGGATAGCAGGTATAGTGTGTCAAAAAACAGCAACAGTAGGGCAAGTTGGTGTCAGTAAAACTTTATATCAGTGTTGCACAACCTGCAGTCCTTCATCTGCAGTTGAACTTTATCAATCAGGCATCAGAAAGTGTTTTTCTAAATGGCCTGTAACTACAAAAGGCAGCCCTAAAGCCAAGTAGAAAGCCTAAACTTGCCCAAGACAGTCTGCTGATGTTACTCTGCAGTTTATCAAACACAGCCACCATACCCACGGAAGTGCCTATTTGAGGGATTATCGCTCTTGTGGGCAGGTATATAAATCAGAGTCTCGCCCATTTTGACAGATCTGTCTTAATTATAGAACCATCTGGGCCTAATCAGAACATGTGCACTGCTAACAGGTTACATAACTGAAGTGTGAAACCATGGCATGAAAATGAGAACAGCAGGGCTTTATTATACATTATATTTACAATTCGGGGAGATTAGTCGCCCAGCGACAAACTCTTCTTCTTCGGGGCGACTAATCTCCCTGAACTGCCATCTCCTGCCTTCCCACCAGCTGGAATGAAAATCGCCGGCGGGATGGCACTCGGAATGCTTTGTTTTTCACAGTCGCCTGAAGTTGCCTCATGACGAAACTAAGGGCTACTTAGGAAAATGAAGTGCTATGATTGCGGGAAGGCAGGAGACGCCAGTTTGTCGCCAGGCGACTAATCTCCCCGCATCTGACCGTGTGTCTCTGCCATACAGTGTACATATGGAAGATTGAAGGGAAAACAAACCCAACTTATAAATTTCCAGTACAGAACTTTTTAACTGCATTTGGGAGGAGGTGGAAAAGGGGATTAAAATGTATCTAGTTGCCCCACAATAAATATAACCGCACTGCAAGGCGAACACAAGGTTATACAGCCGGTAGCCATTGCACAATGACATGACACCCATGAAATGGAATTGAAGATTGATATGTATGTGGCAAACATAAAAAGGAGGGGCCAGGCCAGACTCAGCTGTCATCTCTGCTACCTCTTTAAATAGAAACCCATGACAGCCAGGCCAGGAGCTGAAAGAAGAAGATTTTGGAGAGAGCAGGCCAGTTTCACAACATGGTGTTTAGGGAGTGGGTGGGAGGTTTTCAAGGCGTGAAAGGTTTTCAAGGCGTGAAAGGATATACATTACTTGCACTAGTTGTTGTGGATGTCTGGGAACTTTAGTGCTGTTTATTAAAATTGTTGCCGGACAGATAGCAGCTCAGCACTTAATTCCAGTGATTGCTTTGACATGTTTGCTTGATTTTCACACAAGTTTGGGAGTTCCACAATTGCTGGAAGACTTGGAGATCTCTGATGTATACAGTGAAAATATATCAACTGCCACACTTCCCTCTGTTACATTTTTAAAAAGTTGTTCAAATATGGCTTCCAGCTGCTGAAGCCCACGGCTAATGCCCTCTCTGCCCTACCCCAGTCCCACACAAACGCCCAGTAACAGCAGCCAGAAATGATGTTTTGTGAGGTAATAGTGCAAGTGATACAAAGGCCAGCTGCCACACACATCACTGTCTGACTTTTGGCAGTAATGTTGTGGCCAGGCCAATGCCCTCTCTGTCCTACCCCAGTCCCACACAAACGCCCATAACAGCAGCCAGAAATGTTTTGTGAGGTAAAAGTGCAAGCGACCCAAAGGCTAGCCGCCACACACATCACTATACGCTTTGCCAGTGTTGTGGCCAGGCACGGACTCTACCTCTGCGTCAGCTCCTCTGCTTCCCCTGCGTCCAGTACAGTGTCGGGGGATACTTCATCCTCCAGCCCCAGGGATACAGTTGATGCCCTCTCAATGTCTGGGGGGCACAAGCTCTCCATGATCCCGAAATGTTGCCCCTTCCTGGCTTTCTTCCCCTTAGGATCAGCCCCCTGAGTGTCCCAGAGAGACTGACATCTCAGCAGCAACGAGCACGGTGTGTGGCTTCTATTCGCCTGACTAAGGGGACTCCCAAAATAACCCGCGCTGGCACATTCTGTGTTGAACACCGCCATTCCCTTGCCCTCTGCTGGATCCCCGGGGTCCCTACAACCCCACTGCACGTCAAAGTACAGAAACTTATTCAAAATAAGCTCGTGAGGGAGACAGATGAGGAGGCGCGAAATGACAAGCCGTAAATGATGGCATTTAATCAAAGTGCAGCTACACTGGGAAAAAGTGACGACATTTCGACACCACGTTTAGGTGTTAGTACAGTGTATCTGGTGCTGCGAATATTCAGCGCTGGTTTTTTTCTTTGCTTGTATGGCGCGGATTTATACATATAAATGACGCTCCCGCCTTTTTATCCAGCGACAAGAGAGCGCCTCAGGATGCAACTCCCCGCGCGCTTAGTGGAACCGGTATAAATAACCTGGGCAGGAATATGCACATGATCATCTGTCGCAATGTTGTCGGTATCTGGCAGAAGCCGGAGATATACTTACAGTGAAGATGTAGGAGTATTTTATTCTTAAATAAAATAAACTCTTTTACAATTCAGTGAAATCTTTTTTTGTCACTCGCGTTGAAAAAAATATGCATTTTTAAAATGAAGTTTAAATCTCAACAGAAGTTTGCATAATTCATGTTTTTTCACAGAATTAGATTTTACTTCATCTGTTCAAACCAAAATGTCACCCTACTAGTGGGCTGGGCCTGCTTGCTGACCATTTATTATATGGCCTCATGATTTCTTATGACAGCCTCCAGTTCATTCCACCAGCAAAAATGGCATCTCCCACTCAACTGGTCAGTGGTTTTCTCTCTGCCTGTGCAGCATCACACTAGGGTTGCCCATGGCGGTAAAAGTTATGAGTCATTTCAACGTTACTAATAGGGAATAATTTAAAAAGTAGGGGGAGGCCGATATTTTTTTCCAGAAAAGGTGTCATCTCTTAAGGCTCTTACACATGAGCGTTTTTACCTGCGCTCCCCTGCGTTCCATTTTTTGGTGTTCAGCCGCAGGGGAGCGCAGGAATAGACGCATTTCATTATTTCAAATGGGGCTATACTCACACAGGCGCGTGTAGGCGCTGAACACAGAAAAAATGCAGCATGTTGCATCTCAACCTGCGTTCGGCGCCTACATGCGCCTGTGTGAGTACAGCCCCATTTGAAATAATAAAATGCGTCTATTCCTGCGCTCCCCTGCGGCTGAACGCCGAAAAACGGAACGCAGGGAAGCGCAGGTAAAAACGCTCATGTGTAAGAGCCCTTACCAACCCTCTCAAAAATCCAGCGTTTTTTGCAAATAGGACTGCAAGGTATACACATTCATACTTTCAGCCACTTGGGTCAGCATGTGAACAAGGTCTGAAAAAAACAGTAGCAACAACAATAACGGAGCAATAATATAATGGCCACATCAGGGTTGCCAGGTTGGCGGGTTTCCAGCCAAATTGGACTACTAAATTAGTAGCCCAATAATAATAATAAGCCCAGGCGGGTTTAAAAAGTACAAACTAGCCACGGTACGTATTCGGGCTACGTTTTGGGCCTTTGGAAGGTTTGTACTTTTTTTTACAGTTTTTTATTGCCCTAATGTGCCAAGCCTGGGTCTCCCAATGCATGTTGGATAATTTAGTTTTGCCAACTGCCAAGTTTAATTTAAGACTACAATACCCAGCATGCATTGGTACTGACTTGTGTAGAAGTCAGGAGTTACCAGATTTACCCAGTCTCCCGTAACTCTTAAGCATTCTCGCATTTTCTGGTGACTTTCAGGCAAAAATCTGCTGGCCACCAAAATGTCTAGAGGTTGACCTGTTTTACCAATATTTGTTGAAATTGTATATGAATTCGGGCCTCCTGGGCCCCCCTCTGTAGTAACGCTCCCAGTGATGGGTGAATCTGTCCCATTTTGCTTCATAGAAAAATTAGCAAATCAGTAAAAATTTGAAAAAGGCATATTTTCACACATATTCATTTATTTATTTTTTTAGACTTTTTTTTTCCACTGCACATAGCTACTTTTGAAGTGCCTCTTGGCTATGTTTAGGCTGGTTTTGTAGCTGACCTTTGCTGGTTTTGAAAATTAGACAAGGCAACCCTGGTCCTGGAGAGAAGGATGTTACTAAGCGCAAGGCCAGACATGGCATTTTTACATTGCGTTTTTAAAAAAGCTCCATTGGGGGTAAATACACCACTGAAACCACATGCGAGTGTCAACATGCGTTTTTCAGCACGTAGGTTTCTTTTCCCAACATGCACTTCTCATTGTTCTCATTTCCCTTAATTCTGCTGGCTGGAAAATGGAAATATAAATAGAAAAGCTATTTAGTAATAGAAAAACTATTTACATGCAAAATGAAGCAGGAATGTCCAAAACTTCACTGTACAGAAAACAGAAGTTGTCTGGGAAAATAAGTTAGAAATGTGTGCACTGAAGTAGTAGTAGGGCCCTGGACCCAGTCCTGGGTTTAGCAGCTGCTGTAAACAAAGCCCCTGCAACAAGACAGAAAAAAAAACTCTTTTACAATGTCTTTTTGAAAGTATCATGATATTTTACTGAACATTGGGTGGACTGATGCAGCAGCTGTGAAAACAGCTCTGGGCTCAGGGGCTCAGCACCATCCCTCTAGTGCCCAGTATTGTGAACTAACAGCTCTGGAATAGAAGGCTCTTTACACAGGAGGCTAATTAAAAAAATAAAAAACTTGCTAAAATTATTATTGTGCTCAGGGGAGCATTTTCTGCACGGTCTATGTCAGCAACCATTAGTTTCCTTTTTTACTACAGCTTATACCTCTGCCCACTTTGTGATCTATTTATCCTGGAAACAGCTGTGAAATAAATGCAAAATCATCATTATTATTATTAGAATATGGTTCTTTTTCTCATATGTATACATTATATTTGGTGCATCTGTACTTTCTTAAAGAAAGGCTCTTTATACCCCCCCCCCCCCCAGAATCTTGGCTATGTAGCACCCAAAACTCATTACCCAGCTCACTAACTTTAGAAAGTTGGTATGCTGTTAAATGGAACGTTTAAAAACTTTCAATAAAATGTTATAGACTGACCTATTCTAAGCAATTTTCAACTGGTCTTCAGTTTCTATATTTTTAGTAATCATTAGCTTGAATATGCTATCTGGGTGTCAGGAGTCATTAGCTTGAACAAATAAAAAGCAGAATTTTATAATTATTTTTTTAAATAGTTAGATTTTTACTGACCCTCTACTATTTATTATCCATACTGACTACCATACTTGTCTGGTAGCTAAGGCAATTAAAGGGGGCCTATGGCCCTACGAAATAATTCAAAATCCTAATTTATTGTGCTTGTCAGCCATAAAAATTTTTACTTATGCTATATACAATCTTTAAATATTGTCTCCTTTCTTCTTAAAATCCCCTTTCACAGCAAGCAGACAGCAGACATTTTGTGGAAGCTCTTATTAAGGCAAGCTTTGCATCATCCCAAAATGATGTGTATCGATCAGAAAGGGCAACCTGATGCCTATGCCTAATCATAATCATACAGTTATGACCATGAGGAGGAAATGTAAACTGGACAATAAAAGTAATTGCCTGTTCCGCCTTTGTGCCAGAGGTATAGAGGTCGGGGAAGAAAGTATGTGATTGACATATGTGTTTTTTAAATGTGTTTACAACAGGTATGGATGTTTTAATCAAATAAATCATTTGGATTTCATGTTTAATTTGTAAAGGAATTTTTTTATCTGGACCTCTAGCAGCCAAAGAACTATAATAATTCTAAGCTTGACGGCTGTACAACAAAGTATTTAAATAATTCATACCCCAAAAAAGAGCATTTGCAGTCGTTAGCTGGTAATGTATGTATGTATGTATGTATGGTAACTGCTTTTTAATGTCTCTAGTACAGCTTGGGCCACTGCATCAAGACCAGACCTCTGTCAATCCAGTCAGGAGAAATGTTTCTCTGGCATATACCCAGTAAGGTGTGGGGACATGAAGCAAGGACAAGAATTTATACCATACGGCTGCTGTATCACCAGGCTGCAGGGTCGGACTGGCCCGGCAGGAGACCGCGAAAAAACCTGGTGGGCCCCCGCTAGGCCAGACCCCTCTGCCAATCTCCTGGGCCTTACGCATGCGCGCCGCTCCGTTGGGACAACCGCGCCACGTTAATATTGGGGCCAGGGGGTCTGGAGGGGGGCCCTGGACAGAAGTCCTGGTGGGCCCAGGGCCCCCCAGTCCGACCCTGCCAGGCTGTGGAAGTATACATTATTCAGCACTATTCCACTTGCCTTCAAAATTATGCATATATATATATATATATATATATATATATATATATATATATATATATATACATATACATACAGTGCTTAGTGCTGTCATCCATTATAATTTGTGATGTAATTTCTGTCACATGACTCACTGAAACTTGTGCTTTATAATAAAGTATATTTAAATATACGTTATATGAGGATATTAGAAGTCATCTCGGAAGTTCAATGACCAATGACCAATGTACACACATATATACACACACACATAATACAAGAGCCTGAAGATCTTGTAAATCCTTAATGTTGCTTAGAGATGTAATATCTGTCACTTGTCTCACTCAATATTGTGTATTATAATAAATAAAGTACCCCCTGTTGTAAAATATGAGGATTTTAGAAGTTACCGTGGAGTTCCATGATCCTTATAAAAGCACTTGGGCCTTTGGCTGTGTCTTTCTATGGTCATGGAACAACTCGGCAACTCAAAAATCATTGTATTTTTACAACAGGGGGTACTTTATTAACTATATATTTTAGTATATTAAAGGGGAACTCTGGCTTCCAAACTAAAATGTGATAAAGAGGCCCACATAACACAGACCCCTAATGTATCCATCATAGTTACCTGTTTCTTCAAAAAGTATGAATAAATGCCATTTCCTATGCTGAAATCCAGCTGTTTAACAGTTCTTCTCTTTCTGCATCATTTGAAATTCTGGCAGGAAAGGAGGGACTAAAACACTGATGTTAAAGATATATTTAGACACTTCCTAGCAAACCACTGACGTTCAAACCCAGATAGCATACTACTTAGTAGCTATCTCTTCCTGGATGAACCAACGCCACCTCAAGCTCAACAAAGACTGAGCTCATGGTCTTTCCACCCAAACAAAGCCCTTCTCTTCCTTTCACCATTACTATTGATGGCATGACCATTAACCCGGTTAACTCGGCACGTGGCCTGGGGGTCATCTTTGACCAATCCCTCTCCTTCTCTGATCATATTAATAGTATTGCAATATAGCGAAAATACGCCTGTTTCTTTCGCAAACAGCCAAAACACTAATTCATTATCCTTATGTTATCCCGTTTAGACTATTGCAATCTCCTGCTAACTGGTCTTCCTGACTCCCATCACTCTCCCCTCCAATGATGAGAAAGAAGCCCTTTTCTGCACTCACGCCACAAACAGAGTGGCTTGTTTTATGCAAAAGCTCATTTAGACAAGCCACAGTCATTTTGGAACAAAGTGCTTTAGACTGATGAGACAAAAATGTAGTTATTTGGTCATAACAAAAAGGGCTTTGCATGGCAGAAGAAGAGCACCGCATTCCATTTAAGAAACCTGTTACCTACTGTCAAATTTGGTGGAGGTTCCATCATGCTGTGGGGCTAATTCAGGGATTGGGGCCCTTGTTAAAGTCGAGGATCCCATGAATTCAACCCAATATCAACAAATTATTCAAGATAATGTTCAAGCATCAGTCACAAAGTTGAAGTTACGCAGGGGTTGGATATTCCAACAAGACAATGACCCTAAACACACTTGGAAATCTACAAAGGCATTTATGCAGAGGGAGAAGTACAATATTCAGAAATGGCCGTCAGTCCCCCGACTTGAATATCATAGAAAATCTATGGGATGATTTGAAGCAGGCTGTCCATGCTCGGCAGCCATCACAATTAAACTGAACTGGAGAGATTTTGTATGGACAAATGGTCAAAAATACTGCCATCTAGACACTCATCAAAGGCTATAGGCGCAGGCGTTTTTCATTGAAGCAGGTGGAAGACACAGGGAAGCAGTTTGGGGAGATTAGTCACCACAAAGAAGAGTGGCCGGGTGACAATCTCCCCGAATCTCCAGGTGTGCCCTTACCCTTTAACAGTTGGAACTGACAGTTTAAACCTCTGGGATAGCTTTGAAACTGACAGTTGGGATAGCTTTTTGTAGATTGGACACAACTGCGTATGAAGTTCAAGGCTTAACAAGCTAGTCCAAACCAATTTGGTGTTGCCAGTAATCAGTATTGAGCAGCTACATGCATACTAATTTGCAAAATTACAGGTACCCAATTTTTTTCACATTTGATTTTATTACATACAACTGAATACTGCTTCACTAAAAATCTTTGTTCAGAAAACACCCCAGAACTCAGATGTTCCTGGGAAATTAAAGACATACCACTGTTATCTTTTTTGTTGAAAGTGGAGTAAATTATTATGCAGGCTGAGAGGGGTTCCCAAACTTTTTCATATGACTGTATATTGCAAAGCTGCTTGAAATTATGTTTACTTTTCAAAAAGCTTAAGTTATGTTTATGCGGTGTTCCCCTTTCAAAGCAGTGGTTCATAATATATGTTTTTTGGTAATTCTTCACAGTATGAGGCTGTACCTCCAAGGTGAACCCCCTTCAGTGTGTCCTTGCGGGTGAATATGAATCCCTATCAGAGCTCTGGATTCAATGTACATTATGAGGCACATTTATCAAAGGTCGGATTTTTAAAAACTCACCTAAACTCCCATAAAGAGGGATTTTACTTAAGGAAAAATCTTTTTCTAGCTGGCCCGAACTGTCAGTGCAGAACGCCTGGGTTAAGTATCCACCTCCGGAGGCAGGACAGAAGAATAGAAAAAACTTCAGCTCCACCCTCCCTATATATAGCCATGCTCCTCCTGGATTCTGCAGTTTCGTCTTGTCAGCTTAGTGAGGAAGAACAGAGGAGAGGCATGCAACATACAAAACATATCAAACCTAACGTGCGAACTGAATTAGCAACTACACTAGAACTATGCACTTGAGCAACCGTATCAGAAGGGTGGGGCTAACTGCACTGACAGTTCGGGCCAGCTAGAAATTTTTTTTTCGGTAAGTAAAATCCTTCTTTCTCTAGACTGGCCCTCCCTGTCAGTGCAGAACGCCTGGGGACGTCCAAAAGCTGTCCCATAACTAGGGTGGGGATAAAATCACTACTGCTGTACTGCAGCCTGTAAAACTGTTCTACCAAAGGCTGTAGGAGCAGAATGAAAGACATGTAGTCTGTAAAATTTAGCAAAAGTGGACAATGAGGCCCAAGTGGCTGCTTTACAGATTTGTTCTGGGGAAGCCGAATTATACAGAGCCCAGGAAGTACTCATGGCCCTAGTAGAATGAGCCTTAACTGTAAATGGGCGAGGCCTTTTACTAAGATCATACGCACAGTTAATGGTTTCAACTAGCCATCTAGCTATAGTGCGTTTCGTGGCCGGAGAGCCTTTGTTGACCCCATGAGTGACTAGAAAACAATCTGTCTTCCTATAGGTCTTAGATCTGTCTAAGTAATATCGGATCGCCCTAACGACGTCCAACTTGTGCAGGGCCTTCTCCTTGTCATTAGCCGGATTTGGGCAAAGAGATGGTAAATTAATCTCCTCATTAATATGGAACGCAGATACCACCTTTGGTGTGAATGAAGGAATTGTCCTGAACACCGCCCTATCTTGATGCAAGATTAACCATGGTTCTTTCTGGGAAAGGGCCGCCATGTCCGAAACCCGCCTTGCTGATGTAATGGCCAATAGAAAAGTCATTTTCCAAGTCAGGAATTTCAGCGGGCAGGAGGCTAGTGGTTCAAAGGGGGGACCCTGCAGTGCCTTGAGTACGGTAGTAAGGTCCCAGGGTGGTGTGTGATCCCTGTAGGCTGGTCTGACCTTACCAACCCCTTGTAGGAACTGAATAATGTCTGGTTCATGAGCCCACTGGTGCTGCAAAAGTACGGAGAGGGCAGAAATCTGGCCCTTCAGAGTCGCTAGAGACAACCCTAACTGGAAACCCTGAGTGAGAAATTCAACTATCATCTGCATGGAAGTCCGTCGCCAGTGTAAATCCCGAGCCTCACACCACGACATGAACTTCTTCCAAGTCTTATAGTAAACTTTTGAGGTGGCGGGCTTCCTGGCCTTCATGAAAATGTCCGTGGCCCGTTGGGAAAACCCTTTCGCCCTCCAAATCTCGGATTCAATAGCCATGCCGTTAAATGCAGCATGGATAGGTTGTCGTGACGTATTGGGCCTTGAAGGAGGAGGTCTGGTCGAAGAGGTAGCCTCCAGGGAGGAACTACGGACAGCTTGACAAGTTCGGAATACCACACTCTCCGTGGCCAATCTGGGGCAATGAGGATCGTCAATGCCCCCTCCCTTTTGATTTTCTGGATTATCCTCGGCAAGAGTACAATCGGGGGGAAGGCATAAACTATCCTGAAGTTCCAAGGAATGACTAATGCGTCTACATACGCTGCTCCCGGATCGTGAGACCTGGCGCAATAAGTAGGTACCTTGAAATTGTGTTTTGAGGCCAATATGTCTATCTCCGGACGGCCCCAGGGGCCCGTGATTTCCTCGAACACCTCTGGGTGTAAGGCCCACTCTCCTTGGTCTATGCGTTGGCGGCTGAGGTAGTCCGCTTCCCAATTTAGGACACCCGGTATGAAGACCGCTGACACTGCGGGAACATTCATTTCCGCCCACGTGAGTATGTGAGATATCTCGCGCATGGCTCTGCCGCTGCGTGTGCCCCCTTGCTTGTTTAGGTAAGCCACAGCCGTGGCATTGTCGGATTGTATTCTGAGAGGGAGGCCGCGCAGAGCGTTTGACCAATGGTGGACTGCATTCCTTATTGCCCTGATTTCTAGAACATTGATTGGTAGAGTGGCCTCTAGTGGAGACCAGACCCCTTGGCAAGTGTGGGGTGGGAGAGTTGCTCCCCAACCCTTGAGGCTGGCATCTGTGGTTACTACTGTCCACTTGTGTAAGACCCAGGATCTCCCCTTGCCGAGGTTCTGAGGTGAAGTCCACCAACGTAAGGACTGTCTGACATGACCGGTCACAGGAATCCGCTGTGTGAGATCGAAGTGATCTTTGTTCCAACAGCGGAGGAAATGATTTTGGAACTCCCTCATGTGGAACCTGCCGAAAGGAAGTGCTTCCAAGGCTGCTACCATGTAACCCAACAACGTTAGGCAACACTTTGATGTGATTGTCTGCCGACTGCAGACTTGTTGTGCCGCGGAAATGATGGTGTGGATTTTCTCTTCCGTGAGAGAGATTGTCTGTGTGGAGGAGTCCAGCCACATTCCCAAAAATTGTATGCGTTGCGTCGGAACAAGTTGGCTCTTTGTCTGATGTATGAGCCAGCCGTGTCGCTGGAGTATGCTGACACATAGTAGCGTGTCTTTCTGACTTTGTTCGTATGATGTGGATCGGATGAGAAGATCGTCGAGGTAAGCGGTAAGTGTAATCCCCAGACGCCTGAGGTGTGCTACGAGTGGACTGAGTACTTTGGTGAACACTCTTGGTGCTGTGCACAGTCCGAATGGGAGTGCTCTGAACTGGTAATGGTCGTCTAGAATTGTGAATCTCAAATACTTTTGAGATTGTTGTCTGATAGGGACATGTAAGTAGGCGTCCCGAAGGTCTATTTTGGTCATGTAACAGTTTTCTGTCATGGACAGCAGAACGGAACGAATTGATTCCATGCGGAATTTTTGCTTTGACACAAAAATGTTGAGAGGTCGAGTAAGTCCGTGACTATCGACATCAGAGCCCTCAGTTTTTGTTGGTTTCTTGGAATGGTGGACCGTTTGAAAGAGTGAGGAGGCAGGTTGTTGAATGGAATACGATAGCCTTCTTTTATGATAGTTAGTACCCAACTGTCCTGAGTGTGAGTTTGCCAGATTGGAAAGAACGTTTGAAGGCGACCTCCTACCCCTCCTGTGCGAATGGTGTGTGAGTCAGGTGGAAGTTGGTTTTGAGGGACCTGGCTTTCTGGTCTGTCTGTTTTGGTTGGACCAGGAGGGCCTGCCTTTTTTGGAGTCTCCACTTGTTTGGTTGGGGCGAAACGAAGTGTTTCGAAAGGGGCAAAAGGAGCGATTTTGAGATCCCCATTGCCTATTGTATGGTCTACCCTGTTGGTCAGACCGAGGTTTCTTTCCAGATGGCAGGAAAGTGCTCTTTCCTCCCGTAACCTCCGTTATGATCTGCTTGAGATCTGGTCCAAAGAGTGTATCACCCGTGAAACGCAGATTAAGCAATTTAGTTTTGGATGCCGTGTCACCAGACCAATGGCGCAACCACAGGGCCCTTCTGGCAACAACATTGTCCATGCTGGCCTTGGCTGCAAGTTTCACTGTGTCCATTGCCGCGTCGGACAAAAAAGCTAGTGCTGAACTGATACGAAAGAGTTCTTCCTGTAATTCCTCCTGTGATTTTGGATTTTTGAGCAGTTCTTGACACCAGAATCTAGATGTGCGTGCTAGTCCTGCTGCCGCTATTGCTGGTCGTAGTATTGCAGTAGAATGTGTGAAACCTTTCCTTAAAGAGACCTCCATTTTCTTATCCATGGGTTCCTTAAATGCCGCTTCCTCAGTTGGAAGCGTTGTATTTCTAGAGAGGCGAGCAATAGCCGAGTCAACCTTGGGAGCTTTGTCCCAAAGCTTCTGTTGTTCGTCTGGTAAGGGATAAGTACTTTGGAACCTTTGAGTTAATGAGAAACGATGAACTGGTCTTGACCATTCATTTTCAATGACTTGAGACACGGATTTAAACACAGGAAAAGCTCTCGACTTCCTAGGCTGAACACCCAGAACTTTGTCGGCTTTTGATGTGGTGGTCGCCTCATCTTTAATTTCAAGTGTAGCCAGCATTTCACGTAATAGACGCTTTGCTATTTCTGGGCCTGCAATGGAGCGGTATTGATGTTCTGAGTCTGAGTCATCAGATGATCTTTCACTAATCGAAAGCTCTCCTGGTTCTGGTTCGCTATCTTGGTCAGTGTTCTCATGTGACTCTGATGAGTCAGTGTCAAGAGATAATTGTGCTTTGCGTTTCTTACTAGGGATAGAAGGCTGACTGATGGATGATTGGATGGTAGATTTTATCCAGTCAAATAGTTCCTCTAACTGTGGAGGTTTGGAGGATGTGGAGGGATTTGCTAACGTGGATGGATTAGGAACTTGTGCTTGATCTATATGAGGACTATCTTGTACGTCTTGAGACAGAATTTGTGGAGATAATGTTGGAGCCAAAAGTGGTGGTTGTAAGCAATCCAAACATGTGCCTTGTTCCCCTTTCCGCAAAGTATGTTTGCAGACTTTGCATTTTCTAGATTGGGTGTGAGCTCTCCGCTCAGCTGGCTTCCTAGCTTTAGGTGTTGCTGTACTGGACATGTCCTTTCTAATGTCCTCAAGCGCTGTGTTTATATCCATTGTCAGGCAGTAGTGTTATCTGTCATGGAAAATAAAATCTACTTAGTGACTGAAACTCAGTATCATGAACATGCATATGGTCAAGCAGCGCTTTTATGCTATATAATGACCCAAGTATCCCATCCACATTTAGTCTGTATGCCCAAGTCAGTGAATGCCTGTGTCCTATTATACAATGTATATACAGAGGCTTGAAATAATGATAAAAAATTTCCAACCATTTAAGCCAGGGTGAGATGGGTTATGTACCCTTCATTTACCCATAATGCCCCCATCCGGTATTAGCCGCGCTCTTAAGAGAGCTTCTAACCTGAATATTCGCCTGGATGTGGCTGAAAACGGATCTGCTGCTGTGATCAGCGTGCCTAGTGAATCCAAGATGGCGGCCGCGTCTGCTGCGCAAGACGTTTTGGCGCCAAATCTAATCCGGAAGTGCGGCTGCGGTGTACGCGCCTCCATTCCATAAGACTCGTGGGAACTTTCGGTAAGATGCAGAGTTAGAAAGCCAGTTCCTGTGTGCCTATGTAATGCGCCCTTCTCTGCCTACCTTGTCCCTGATGCAGGCCTACAGTATTCATCTCTGAGAGATTTGACTGTGCCTGAATACCCCTCATACTCACTGCTGATGGAGTAGTGTGTGGGATTTGGAACTGTCTATGGACAGAATTACCCTTGTCAGAAAAAGAGAATAAATAATAATAATGAAGAAGAGAGAAAAAAAAACAAACAAAAAAAAAAAAAAAACGACTGTCCTAACCTCCAGCAGGACAGAAGAAAAAACTGCAGAATCCAGGAGGAGCATGGCTATATATAGGGAGGGTGGAGCTGAAGTTTTTTCTATTCTTCTGTCCTGCCTCCGGAGGTGGATACTTAACCCAGGCGTTCTGCACTGACAGGGAGGGCCAGTCTAGAGAAACTTGAAATTCGACCAATCAAATTGAATTTTTTTCATACTCTGATGAATGGAATCGACCCGAAAACACTAAACTAATTTGAAAAACTCGATTCCAGTTTTTTTTCTCTGAAAACAACTTGAATGTTAAGAAGGCTGCAAACAACTCAAAATTCTCTCCCATTGACTTAAACAGCAATTCCGCAGGTTGTAGGTGACGAACAGTCTAATTTGAGTAAGATACATTTCGAAAATCAAATTCAAATTTTTTTTATAAAACTCGAATAGAATTTGCATATCCCCCTAGTCGAATTTGACCGTTTTGACCATAAAAAAATAAAAAACCTCAAAAATTTGAATTTTCAAGTCGACCCTTGATAAATCTGCCACTTATATGTACCAGCATAATGGTTTTTATTAGTGCAAACCCCTAGGGCAAATTTCCCTTAGCATTTCTTCATGAATTGCAAATAATTATTACATTTTGGCTTCTGTAGCAAGATTTCCATTACAAGTGGGCCTTCCAAATGCACAACCGGTGATATCCCATTTATCCCACCTGATGACAGTCAGAAAGCAAATCCCTTCCTGGGGCTGCACCAGAGCCTGCAGCTGCTCTAACTTCCATTGAATCACAGCCCAAATGGAGATGCAAATATACTAACACATTCCTTTGTGAAAGTCTATCAGGGACCACCAAAAAGTGTATATATAGTAGGAACACACAAAGTGCATATATCACACACTCCAACCTCAGACTATGAAGCCGATTTCCTAAATCTAGGTTTATTTAGGACATTGGACAGTTTACAGAGTGCGTTAACATAAACATGGCACTATAAGTACTAAAAAAATGTACAAAAAATTGTTTGGGTCCTGCCCTTAAGAGCTTATCTACATAAAGACAGTAATTGAGGATGCCAGATATAAGCGCTGTAATCAAGCCTAAATGAATTAGGAGGCAAGATTCCAGCTTAGTTCTGAAGAGAAATGGCAACACATTCACAGACAGGTTCAAGGAAAACTAGGGAGTTTAAAGCTATAAGGCTACTAGACCACAGGGCGTTCATCAGCTTTTCTTCACCTGCCTTTTCTACACAGGTAGAGAAAAGCCAATATGCTCCCCCATTTCCTCCTTCTTACAAGCACCCTGACGGCCTACAAGTAAGTAACATGGAGCAAATTTAAACCTCAAAAACATGAAAATATGCATTTTAGCTACGAAATTTGATGTGTGTGTATGATCACAGGCTGAGGTCATGTTGGTCAGTGCAAAAAGGAGGAGAAGAGAACACATCGGCTTTTATAAGCAGGTCGAGATATAGCCGATGCACTCCCATCCTTCCTTCTACCATATGCTTGTCTGCTAATTTCCAGCACAAGCTCTCAGCTGATTGTATGTATGTGTGTATATGTATATATATATATATATATATATATATAAATACACACACACACACACACATATTATATATATATATATATATATATATATATATATATATATATATATATATACACACATACACACACATACACACACATACATACACACACACACACACAATATATAAAATTCAAAATGCAATGCTGATTAGCAATTAATTCAGACCCATACTACCCAGAAGCACAGACATCAATGCACCATATGTAAGAGTTAATTGATAATCAGGGTTTTTATGACAAATGTAACATCACGTTTTGCCGATTTCCCTCGACCCCTAAGTTTTGTTTTTCAACAGCAGCCCAAAGCACACTGAGCATGTGCAGTATCGCTGACACTCAAAAGATGAGCCCGCAAGTTTAGATGCTGCACAGCTCATGCAGACAGCTTTAAAGATCTGTTACACGGCTGCTGAACCACTGGACTGGATCTGTAAACTAAAGGAAAACTATACCCCCCCAACAATGTAGGTCTCTATAAAAAGATATTGCATAAAACAGCTCATGTGTAAAACCCTGCTTCATGTAAATAAACCATATTCATAATAATATACTTTTCTAGTAGTATGTGCCATTGGATAATCATAAATAGAAAATTGCCATTTAAAAAAAAATAAGGGCTTCCACCTGGGATCATACGATTCACTGTGAACACAAACATACTAACAAACCATACATGTTAGGTCACATGAGACAATTAACAGACAGAGTTGTGTCTTTTGCTTCCAAACTTCTTCCTGTTATAGTTAGAGCTGCAGTATTTCTGGTCAGGTGATCTCTGAGGCAGCACACAGACCATCACGAAATGGTGGCTCAAGGCAAGAGATGTAAAAGGACAATATTTACTTAAATACATATTCCAGCTTGGTAAGATTCTTTAATATGCCATTTAATATGATATAAACTTTCTGTTGCTTAAGTATTCATTTTGGGGTTATTGTTTTCCTTTAAGTATATAAAATGGCATTTCTAACCATACGCTTTTTTTTTTAGCGAAAGATGAATAGCAGATATGCAGCTGGTTACTGTAGTGCAAAAAGATGAGGGTTTTAGAAAAGGATAATTAAAATATTGTATATCTGCAATTTCTGTATAAACCAAGATTGAATGAATCAAATTTGCGGACAATCATTTTCTTGTACATACATTTTATTCCATTCAACACCATACAAAAGAAAACACAGAACAAATTACATTACTCAATGTTAAAAAAAACAAAAAAACAGAGGAAACAAAAAATCTCAAGAAATTGATAACACAGGTCTCTCTGCAACACAAGTGTGACCCAGACACCAGGTTGTGCCATAACAGGTCAAAAGCAAAATTTAAGAGAGGCCTTAAAAGGAATGAGAGGTTTTGATTCGTCTCTTTCAAACATTAAAAACCTTTTCTGGTGACAGAATTATTCATTATACATTGTTTTTACAAAGAAATTGATCCAACAGCAATAATTGATACACCACATCGGGTGAGGTGTGACATAGCAAGTTTTATGTTTTTCTGTGCCGATCATCATTAAAAAAAATGCTGTGCCTTTTATGCAGATTATATTAATGACATTCAATATATCCTGAGTCCCACGCCTCCTTATCCAAGCCTGTCAAGATCAATGCTAAATCGATCCTACTGCCATCATTTTCCTGGAACAAAGCTTTGTAATTCAATTAACGGTAAGAGCAGCTATCGAAGCAAACGTATTTCAAGCTCTAATGTATATTCTAATTACCTTTTCACCTTCATAAGGAATAAATAGGTTTCAGTAGCCGTTTCTGATGGGCTGGAACATGAATAAATGTGATTAGTCAGTGTAGTGCAATTATACCATAGCACACAACCATAAAGTAAAAAAAAAAAAAAAACAAACAAAAAAACACAAATGATTCAACGTTTGTATATAAACAAAAAGCAATGTTTTAGCATTTCTCCATTACAGATGAACACAGGACATGAACGTGACACAATAAAAATATACTGGACACAGACGTAAGTGCCCAACACAAGGGAAGTGTCGGAGATCACACAGCAGTGTAAAAGGCCTGTATTTCTCTGCAGATTCCAGTTCACAACGAGTGCATTTTTTTCATGATTCCTTTGACAGGCAGCAAGCTGTACAGATCTCGGTTGTCCCTCAGTGCTACCCATGCCTGTACATAGTGGAAAAACACATATTAGCAAAAAAGGAACATAGAATCAAGTTCATCCTGAAAACAGATCCCATAAATGACCATGACAAACACATGCCTGAAATGACATACAGAAGTAACTCTTCAGTAGCTGGAACTAAAAAAAGACCTGCACTTCTTAACCTTGGGCTCACAGATGTTGCTCGACTGCAACACTCAGAATTCTTCAACACAGTTGTAGTTCACTAAGTTTAGAGGTAAAGGCCTGAAAACTAGCTTCCACACTCCATAGCCACTACTTAAAGGAGAAGGAAACCCTGTAGAAAAAAACCCATACTCCCCCACCCCACGTAGACCCCCCCCCTTCCTAGTCCCCCCAGGCTAACTGCCCCCCTGGGGAAATGCCCCATACTTTATACTTAACCCTTGTCGCAGATTCTGACAGCGGACTTCACAGCATCCATCTTCCGGGTCTTCAGTAAGCTGACTGGGAGATCAGCAATCTCTGTCAATTTCAGCGCATGTGTAGTTGTCGCAAACCGGCAAATTGTTCCAATTGCATTCGCCGATATACCGATCTCCCAGTCAGCTTACCGAGGACCAGGAAGATGGATACCATGATGTCCGCTGCCAGAATCTGCGACGAGGGGTAAGTATTCAGTATGGGGCATTTCACGGGGAGGGGGGGCAGTTAGCCTGGGGGGAGGAGGGAGGATGGTCTGGGGGGGGTCTACGTGGGGCACGGGGTTTTTTTTCTACACGGTTTTCTTCTCCTATAAATATTTTCTCCTGTCACAGTCACTGTTTTATCCCACTTGAACACAGACTCTGGGGTGCTATAAAGGCTTTCTTCTATATGAATTTAGGTTTGGCTAACCTAAAGGGGTGGTTCACCATTAAATTAACTTTTAGAATGTTCTAGAATGGCTAATTCTAAGCAACATTTCATTTGGCAGCTATTTTTTCTTTTTTATAGTCCAGGTATGGGATCTGTTATCCGGAAACCTGTCATCCAGAAATCTCTGCATTACAAGACGGCCAGCTCACATAGACGCCATTTTATCCAAATAATTCGAATTTTTAAAAATGATTGCCTTTTTCTCTGTAATAATAAAACAGTACCCTGTACTTGATCCAAACTAAGATATAATTAATCCCTACTGGAGGCAAAAGAAGCCTATTGGGTGTATTTAATTATTTTTTAGTAGACTTAAGATATGAAGATCCAAATTATGGAAAGATCCATTACCTGGAAAAGCCCAGGTGCCAAGCATTCTGGATAACTGGTCCCGGGGGGGGGGGGGGGGGGGGGGGGTCACTGACCCCATCTTAAAACAAATGCTCTGTAAGGCTACAAATGTATTGTTATTGCTACTTTTAATTACTTATCTTCCTATTCAGGCCTCTCCTATTCATATTTCAGTCTCTTATTCACATCAGTGCAAGGTTTCTAAGGTAATTTGGACCCTAGCAACCAGATTGCTGAAATAGCTCCAGAATAAAAATCTAAATAACTCAAAAACCAGAAATAGAAATTAAAATATCATTCTCTGCATCATACTAATATTTAACTCAAAGGTGAACATTTTGCCCCACTGTAGTCAATCACAACCTTGAACTGGGCCAGGAACTTTGGCAATTTGCACTGGTAGTGGGGGACAACTACCAACATTTTGACCTTTGAGTGCTGTACTAACTCTTGTACAAGTGATTGGGACTCATCTGAAAGTGCTGTTGTTTGTGTTTTCAGGCATTTCTTATGGAGAGCAACTTCAAGCCTTGCATTTTTGGGCTGTTGTGCATGATCACTTAAGTCCTTAAAAGAGAACTAAACCCTAAAAAGAAATATGGCTAAAAATGTCATTTTATATACTGAATTTATTGCACCAGCCTAAAGTTTCAGTTTCTCAATAGCAGCAATGATCCAGGACTTCAAACTTATGACAGGGGGTCACCATCTTGGAAAGTGTCTGCGACACTCACATGCTCAGTGGGCTCTGAGCAGCTGTTAAGAAGCTAAGCTTAGGGGTCGTCACTAATTATCAAACAGAAAATGAGGTTGGTCTGTAAAATAAGCTGATGCTACAAGGCTGATTATTAAATGATGCTACTTGCACTGGATTCCGTGCTGCCATGTAATAATTATCTGTATTAATTACTAATCAGCATTATATTGTGACATTTCTATTCTATGTGTACTGTATCTTTTGAGTGGGTCCATAAGCTCAGTAAGTGACAGCAGCACAGAGCATGTGCAGTGAATCATTTGAAAAGAAGATGGGGAGCTACTGGGGCATCTTTGGAGAGACAGATCTTTACTGCTAAAGGGCTGTGGTTGCCTTGGGCTGGCACAGAAGCCCAAAACATAATGTACAACATTTCTAGCTACTTCTTTAGTTAAGCTTTAGTTATCCTTTAACTTATTAACTCATTTTGTTACCTTTAAAAATTCTGCCCGAATCAGGTCAAACTTCTGCTTCTCATAGACAGCCCTAGCAGTGTTTGATCCATCAAATGGCTCTGTGTGCAGAAACACAACATTTTAGTTAGAAAGAGAAAAAAAGGCATGTCTTGGAGAAAAATTATTTAAAACAGGACTTTTATACCAAGGCCAAAAGAAAACGGCGTTACAATCTTATTTAGAAAAAAAAAATGCTTGGCGATCTTATTCAGCTAGACTTAATCCATGCTGCTACTATTATGGCCCCCCCCCCCCCCGTTTAGCGAACGGATGTTTAGAACTCAAATTCAACTGGTGGTAGTGTAAAGCACTAGGCATACCTTCTACACAGATGTATTTGTTTCTCCACTCATAGTCATCTGTTCTTGGAAGGGCTTTGGCTTCTCGCAATGAAATGATGTCTTTGCTCCAGCTAGTGGAGAGAATGAAAATATATGTTCAAAATGTATATTGGTAATCTCTCACATTACATTACGGGCATGGGATCTATTGTCCAGAAATCCATTACCCAGAAAGCTGCAAAATAAAGGAATACCATTTTACATTACAGACTCTGTTACTCTGTTAGCATTAGAAACTCTTACAATTAGGTTGGCAAGTGTCAGTTAGAAACTTCAAGTAGCGATCACTTACAAAAGTAGCAAAAAACATCAACATGACCTTTAGGTAACTTTTAATGTACATTAATCTTTTAGTCTTTTTTTTTTTAGTATCACAACAATTCTTATTTTTTTCCTTCTTCTCTGTAGTAATAAAACACTACCTTGTACCACATGGTAACTAAACTGCATAAGCTCAAAATATTTTTCTTTTTTTAATTTACTGTTAAATGGGGTGGTTCACCATTAAAGTAACTTTTATTATGTTATAGAACAACCAACAACTTTTCAATTGGTTTTCATTATTTATTTTATAGTCATTTGTCATTTCTTTTTATTCTTTGCAGCTTTCAAATGGGTGTCGTTGTCCCCTTCTAAAAAACAAATGATCTGTAAGGCTACACATGTATTGTTACTTTTTATTACTGATCCTTCTATTCAGGCCTCTCCTATTCATATTCCAGTCTCTTATTCAAATCAATGCATGGTAGCTAGGGTAATGTGGGCCCCAGTTACCAGATTGCTTAAAATGCAAATTGAAGAGCTACTGAAGCTAAATAATTCAAAAACCTTCAATAAAAAATTAAAACAAATTGCAAATTATCTCAGAATATCAGGCTCTACATCATACTAAAAGTTATCAAAGGTGAACAACCCCTTTAAATATCTCCCGATTCCTTAAGGCAAGTTAATATCAAACATTTTCTGGAAAACCCCTGGTTCAAAGCATTCCAGATGTGTGGGTGTGTGTTTTATGGTGCCTCGGTTGTATCTTACTGATGCCTCTTCTATTTTCCTTAAAGAGAGTGTACAATGTTTCTACTCTTCCAATTACCATCCTGAGAATGGGATTTAGGACCCTAGTTCAGCAGAAAGGTGCTATTTTACAATGTGCGGTATAACAGGATTTATTTTATCTCAATTCGCAAGCTAGTCACTGACCTCAGAAGCATACATACAAAATGAAAGGTAAACAGATCACTTATTGTAGCATAAAAAAAAAAAATCGGATTTATTATAACTTACTCAAATTCTACTGCAAAATATTTGAGGAAGCCCAGAAGCAGGTCCCCTAGAGGTGTTTCATTTTTGGAGAGGTACTGAGGGATATTACAAGGAGCCTGATGGACAAGGTGCAACTGCATAGTTCGGTCAAAGCATTCCTATATGAGAAAGCAGAACAGACAAATTAAACAAAGCCATTCTATATTTGATAACATTTTATAGTAAAATTACAAAAGCTTTTTTCATAAGCTTAATCTCCCAAACCTCTTTTTAAAGGCAGCAATTCACATTTTCAGCTTGACTAGCCCTAAGCTTAGCTTCTTAACAGCTGCTCAGAGCCCATTGAGCATGTGAGTGTCGCAGACATTTTCAAAGACGGTGACCCCCTGTGACAAGTTTGAAGTCCTGCATCATTGCTGCTATTGACAAGCTGACACTTTAGGATGGTGCAATAGGTTCAGTATATAAAAGATGTCATTTTTAGCCATATTCATTTTTAGGGTCTAGTTTTCCTTTGATAACTCTCCAGTTGGAATGCTTACAGGGGACTTACCCAAAAAGTTAAATTAATATAAACTTAGGGAGGGTGCTTCTCCAAGCACTTTTGTAATTTACATCATTTCCAATTTTTTTTTTTTTTTTCAGTTTCTGAGATATTTGCATTTTAAGACTGCTAATACTAGGTGTTTGACGCAATTGAAAGTCATCAACCCAAGGGTTAACTAAATACAGGAAATGCATAGAAGGTGCACAGATAGTTAGGGTCGCTGACACCCTAGGCCTTAAAAAAACCACAGAGCCTGCCTATTAGTAGAAAACTTAATATCTCAGAAAAAAAATATAAAATGAATGTAAATGGCAATAGTGCTGAGAAGACGCATTCATTTTTATATTTTTTTTTGGTTGAGATCCCCTTTAAACTTACAACCATCTTTGAATATAAAATCTTTTTTTTTGTTAAAAGGAAAAAAAAAAAAAAAAAAGACTTACTGGATATTTTTTCTGTAGAGATGGAAGAATAGGTTCAGGTAGGGCTATGAAAAGAAAAATAACACAGCTGACCAAAAATGATAAACATTAACATGCACATACACTTAGGCCTGTAAATATTTGGACAGAAACAACTTTTTTCTAATTTTGGTTCTGTACATTACCACAATGAATTTTTAATAAAACAACTCAGATGTAGTTGAACTGCCGACTTTCAGCTTTAATTCAGTGGGTTGAACAAAAAGATTGCATAAAAATGTGAGAAACTAAAGCCTTTTTTAACACAATCACTTCATTTCAGGGGCTTAAAAGCAATTGGACAAATTTAAAAACTAAAAATAAGATGTTCATGTCTTGTTCATACTTGGTTGAAAACTGTTTGCTGGTAATGACAGCCTGAAGTCTTGAACTCATGGACATCACCAGATTCTGGGTTTCCTCCTTTTTAATGCTCTGCCAGGCCTTTACTCTAATAGAGGTTGATCTTGGTTTCATCTGTTCAAAGAATGTTTTTCCAGAACTGTGCTGGCTTTTTTAGACTTGGATATCAATACGTCCAAGTCCTGGAGAATGTTGTTCACTTGTTATTGTGAAGGGGGTTCTCTTCTGCAATCATCCACCACTGTTGTCTTCCGTGGACTGCCAGGTCTTTTTGCTTTGCTCAGTTTCTTTCTCAGGAAGTACCAAACTGCTACGATATTGGGAGCGGCAAAATCTACAATTTCTCTGATTTTTTTTTTCTGTTTTTGCAGCTTAAGGATGGCTTGTTTCACCTGCATGGAGAGATCCTTTGACCGCATGTTGTCTGTTCACAGCAAAACCTTCCACATACAAGCACAAGCAATCCAGGGTTTTTATCTGCTTCATTGACATAAAGAAGGAATTGCCCACACCTGCCCATGAAATAGCCTATGAGTCTGTTGTCCAATTACTTTTGAGGCACTGAAATGAAGTGATTGTGTTAAAAAAAAAAGGCTTTATTTCCTCACATTTTTATGCAACCTTTTTGTTTAACCCACTGAATTAAAGGAACAGTTCAGTGTGAAAATAAAAACTGTGTAAATAGATAGGCTGTGCTAAATAAATAATGTTTCTAATATAGTTAGGCAAAAATGTAATGTATAAAGGCTGGAGTGACTGGATGTGCAACATAATAGACAGAACACTACTTCCTGCTTTTCAGCTCTATAACTCAGCAACTTGAAGAGGGGCCACATGGTTCATTACTGTTCAGTGAGTTTTGAATCTGAGCTGAATGCTGAGGATCAATTGCAAAGCAACAGATATGACCCATGTGGTCTCCCCTCGGGTCTATGATTGGTTACTGCTTGGTAACCAGTCAGTGTAAACCAAGAGAGCTGAAAAGCAGGAAGTAGTGTTCTGGCTATTATGTTAGACATCCAGTCACTCCAGCCTTTATACATTACATTTTTGGCTAACTAACTATATTAGAAACATTATTTATTTTGCACAGCCTGTCTATTTACCCAGTTTTTATTTTTACACTGAACAATTCCTTTAATGTCTGCTGAAAGTCTGCAGTTCAACTGCATCTGAGTGGTTTCATTTAAAATTCATTGTGGTAATGTACAGAACAAAAATCAGATAAAAGTTGTCTCTGTCCAAATATTTACAGGCCTAACTGTATACTACCATGTACAAATCAAACTAATTGTATACCATTTAGTATACAATTTACACAGGGACATCTTACATCTAGTATTTTTGAATATAAGTATGTAATCTATATGTTACAGGCACCCATCTATTGTACAGCACAGCAGAATGTATTGGCACTTTATAAATATGCTTATTAGTAATAACACATATTTATGCCTAGGATTGCCAGAACATAATTCTTGGTTGCCAGCCAGAATAGTAATTCTAATACAATGAGATCTACAGCAGCAACCTGTGCAAAGATGCCTTCCCCCATAGTTTTAGCCCACTTCCTAAACTGTCATTAGAGTGCCACAAAGCCCTTTGGCTTCAATGTATGATTTATTGTATACATCTTCCTTCAGAATAAATGACTGTTTCATCACAGATTCTGCATCAGCTTTTAGTAATGCTCAAGGGGGGAGGGTTTGGGGAACTGAAGGAGCTTTGCAGCATTCACAATGCAAAAATGGCTTTTCTGTTTCTGTACTACTGGTAATAAAAATAAACTGATGATACATTAAAGGGGTTGTTCACATTTAAATTAACTTTTAGTATGTGATGTAGAGAGTGATATTCAGAGACAATTTGCAATTGGTTTTCATTTTTTATTATTTGTGTTTTTTGAGTTATTTAGCTTTTTATTCAGCAACTCTCCAGTTTGCAATTTAAGCAATGGTCAAGGTCCAAATTACCCTTGCAACTATGCACCAATTTGAATGTGCGACTGGAATATGAATAGGAGAGGCATGAATAGAAAGATAAGTGATAAAAAGTAGCAATAACAATACATTTGTAGCCTTACAGAGCATTTGTTTTTTAGAGGGGGTCATTTTGAAAGCATGAAAGAGTCAGAAGTAAAGAGGAAATAATTTAAAAATGATAAAAGAAAAATGAAGGCCAAGTGAAAAGTTGCTTAGAATTGGTCATTCTATAACAGGCTAAAAGTTAACTTAAAGGTGAACCACCCCTTTTAATTACAATATATATTACTTACTTTGTAAATAGTGCAAAACCATTAAAACTATAGTGTAGCTGCTCAGAGTACCACGGCTGGCATCGTTTATTCCGTGATGGTTGGCCCACTTTTTAATGACCAGTACCAACGGCCGGACCCGTTTATCTACTGTAAAGGAGATAAGTACAGATTAAAGGGCAACTAAAGTCTAAAATAGAATAATGTTAGAAATGCTGTATTATGTATACTAAATATAAACATGAACTTACTGCACCAGCAGCCTAATAAGACAAATGATTTATGCTTTCAAAGTTGGCGCAGGGGGCTGTCATCTTGTAACTTTGTTAGACATTTCTGCAATATCAAGACTCGCACATGCTCAGTGTGGTCTGGGCTTCAGTTGGGAGGTTAAGCTTAGGGATCGTCATAAATTATCAAAACAGCACAAGTCAAATAATATCTGCCATAGAAGCCAATACAGCAAGGCTAATATAGAGACTGCACTGCGTCTCTGGATACAAATCTCTACAGGCAATCCAACAATGCTGCTCGAGTTCTGGGAAGTAAGGTGGGGGGGCTCCCCCTGCCATTTGAAAGTATGATCGTTTACCTGCACAGCAGTTGGGGACCATCTGACAATTCCTATCAACAGCAGTAAAAGAAGGGGGAATTGCACTGCATACAGTCAGGTTTATGATAAAAACTGTAGACATCTTTTAATTAAAGTATAGTGGAGATAGATTTCTTTTTCATTAAAGAAAGTAAAAATGGGATTTTATATTTTTGCCTTTACATGCCCTTTAATTATGAGCAAGTTTGCAGACCAAATTCATTGAACAAAGGCATTGATATTTCAACTTAGTCACTGTAAGCAGTTTACACAGACAGCAGCTTTGTTTATGTTTTATTACACATGTAACTAGGGTCTATATATAGAAAATATTCTTTTGAAAATGTGCAATATCACAATGATATAAAATATGTGCACAGGATTTCAAAGATCGGTACAAAACTGCAATCATCAAGATAAACTGTCATTTAAGCAAATTACCGATAACAATCCCTATAATATATGCAAATTATGGTTGGTTTTATGGAAAAAACACGTGCATAAACACTGAAAAATAAATACAATTTTGCAGGTAGGCCCAGCACACGCTTTTACTATATATATATATATATATATATATATATATATATATATATATATATATATATATATATATATATATATATATATATATATATATATATATATATATATATTTATTTTTTTTTTTTTTTTTTTTTTAATCTTTGACAAGACACCTGATTTTATTGTGAAGGAATGGATTCTGGGACTCTAAGGGGGTTATTTGTCAAAGATTGAATTTTAGTGCTTTGTGAGGTTTTTTTATACCTTGAATGAACTCACAACTCAAAGGGTTTCTTATTTAAGAAAAAACTTGAATCCGTGAATTCGGGTAAACAACCCATAAACTCGAATTAATTGAGTTTAAGGCAAAAAAAACCCCCAAAAAAAAACCTTGATCACCATGAAGGCTAATAACATCTTCAAACGGTTTAAGGGACTTTGAAATGGACTTCTACATGACCTCAACCGATATTAGATGGTGTATTTTATAATTCAAGCCATTTCCAGCTTGGGGGTATAATAAATCTTGAAACTTTTCAAGTTTTTTGTCGAGTTTTGACTGAAAAATACCATTGAAAACCGAATTTTTAGTGGAAAAAAAAAAACAACAACTCGCCCTTTGATAAATAACCCCCTAAGTCCCTCTGCTTTCCGTGTTGTCCGATGCACAGATTTTCTGGAAAGCAAAAAGCCCTTTAGTCTCAGAGTCTATAACATGGAACAAGTTAAGAAGTGCTTTAATAACTCTTTCAGTTTAAAAAGGGAAAGGGGTGGATGGGAATGGCTCAATTTGAGCAATCACATGTGTAAATTATATATAATTATATATATAGGGATTGATGTAACTGTATTACAAAACAAGAGCTAACTGCTATACCTAAGGAGCCTGTGTGCAGCCATGTAACTTACGGTATGCATAGGTTCTGAGAAGGAAAGTGTTTCGGATTCCTACAACATTGTTTACATTCAAGTCAAACTCCGCACCACTAAAAATTAAAAAAAAATTTAAAAAAAAGTTAATTTTTTTCTTTAAAGGAAAACTAAACCCCTCAAAACTGTAGGTCTCTATAAAAGTATATAGCTGCTTCATGTAAATAAACCATTTTCATAATAATGTACTTTTTTAGTTCTATGTACCATTGGGTAATCATAAATATAAAACTGCCATTTTAAAAAAATAAGGACAGTCCCCTTGGATCGTGTGATTCACGGTGCACACAAACATACCAACAACCCATACATGTTAGGTCACATGAGCCAATTAACAGACAGAGTGCTGTCTTTTGCATTCCATTGCAAGGAACAGCATGAAGAAGCCAATTTATTGACAAGACAGTAATCACATTCTACAAAATACAAAAAACATGAAATAACTTGAAAGATTACAACATTCTCAACAACTTTGTAATATAAAGTAACAGATAGCTACAGTTATTAAAAAGTTTTGCATTAATATAAGCTTTGTATGGTATAGAAAACCAACATAGTTTGCAATTAATTTTTATTTAAATGTTTTGCAGATCTCAGGCTTGGAAAATGAAATGTTACAAGGTTGCTAGGAGTTAATTACACTAACAACCCAGCATGACGTTAAAAAAAAAAAAAAAAAAAAAGTAGAGAACATGTAAACACTCACAGCAGGCCATGCAGAAAAGGGGACAAGCTGCTACCATACATTAGACCTTGTGTCTGGGACCCCCTCTTCCCGTGTCATGGCATCTGTTTATGGTAGTTATGCCAATAGGTGTTGGTAACTGATCACTTAAAGGAACAGTTCAGTGTAAAAATAAAAACTGGTTAAATAGTTAGGCTGTGCAAAATAAAAAATGTTTCCAATAGTTTCCAACAGAACACTAACTCAGAGTTAGAGAGTAGGGATGGGCGAATTTTTTCGCCTCGTTTTGCCGAAAAAATGACGCCCATAGACTTGTATGGAGACTTGCGTCAAAAAAAAAAAAAGACGTGCGACAAAATAATTTCGCCGCGCGACAATTTTTTTTGACGCCCATAGACTTTAATGGGCGTCTGCGACATTTCGCCAGCGGCAAATTTTTGGCGAAACGAAACGGGTCAAATTCGCCCATCCCTGTTAGAGAGCTGCAAAGCAGGAAGTAGTCAGCAACTTGGGAGGGGGGGCCACATGGGACATTACTGTTCAGTGAGTTTGCAACTCATCCTCAGCATTCAGCTCAGATTCAAAAGCAATATTTATGACCCCATGTGCCCTCCCCTCAAGGCACTGATTGGTTACTGCCTGGTAACCAATCAATGGAAACCAAAATAAAAGCAGGAAGTAAGAGTTCTGGCTATTAGGTTAGACATCCAGTCACTCCAGCCTTTATAGATCATATTTCTGGCTAACTATATTAGAAATTATTTTTATTTTGCACAGCCTATTTACCAAGTTTTTATTTTTATACTGTAAAATTCATTTAACAAGATTTGTGTTCATATATCCTTTTTTGCTATTTTGGTAGTTTGTTATTTTAAACATACAAGCAACAAATCTTGTAATATGTAAAATTTATATAGAAATAAAGCAGCACGTAACTATTATAGCTAGGTGTAATGCTCAACAGTTAGATGGCTCATATCATAGTTCAGAAAATGTAAGCAATATAAAAGTTTCTTACAATTTACAGACTACAAGCAATGCCACATAAACCAGAGAATTCTATGTTATAGGAAAAGGGTAATTTACCTGACTTTATCCCTGAATTTCACAATTGGCACTTTTGCTCTGATAAACTGAGGTCTCTCAATATATGCTGAAAAATATAAATGATAAAAAATATTACCTACCGGGTGTGCAAGAGTTTAGATTATTTAATGAAAAAGAAAAAGTGGTGGATGCCTTTTTAGAAAGTGAGAAAATACATAATTAAAGAAAATAGTTCTTAGTACAAAGTTGATCCAAGGGCTGATCCGATTGGCTTCCTGGATTTAGATGAATTCTTTTCCACATTCGCCTGGATCAACTAGCAGTTAGGCAGGTTTCACATTTTTTTTTTCATCCTCATCTACTATGTACTTTACTGTATTACTATGTTGCAGCTACTTTTATTTAAATTCATGTCACTTACATAGTCTAGTGTAGAAGTGTTTGTGGAGTAAGCTGAGTATATGCCTTGCTTCTGTATTCTGGTTCATCTGCAAGAGAAAACCCTTTATGTAACCAAGAAGAAACGTAAGATAGCAACAAGATATAATTGAACCCTGCTAGAGAAACATTTTCTAAAAAGCGCACAATTTATTTATATTTCAACATGTTAATATTTCTGCATTTATAATAGTAGAGGTATGGGATCCGTTATCCGGAAACCCATTATGCTGAATTACGGAATGGCCTTCTCCCATAGACTCCATTTTATCCAAATAATCCAAATTTCTTAAAATGATTTTCTTTTTTCTCTGCAATAATAAAACAGTAGCTTGTACTTGATCCCAACTAAGATATAATTTATCTTTATTGAAAGCAAAACCAGCCTATTGGGTTTATTTAATGTTCAAGTTATTTTTTAGTAGACTTATGGTATGAAAATCCAAATTACAAAAAAAAACTGGTTATCCGGAAAACCCCAGGCCCCGACCATTCTGGATAACAGGTCCCATACCAGTAATATGTAATATTCTGTGTGCAAAGTGTGAGTGCTGTGCCTTCATTAGTGTTGGTGTCACCTGAGATGACATTGCAGATAATTCCAACTATAATTCTTTCCTCAACACATATGAGGAACTAACCGTACGAGCTAACTATGAAGTGTATCTGATCACAAGCAGTATTGGCTAGCTGGATTGCATTGAAATAGGGATGTACAGAACCAGGATTTGAAATGGAAATGAAACATGCTAGTACAAAATTGTATGCCCTTAAAAACAATGACACACTGTAAAAAACGCATCAGTTAACAGTGCTGCTCCATCAGAATTCTGCACTGAAATCCGTTCCTCAATATAAATATGTTTCCCAGCTGCCCTCAGTCATGTGACTTGTGCTCTGCTAAACTCTTTACTGCTGTACTGCAAGTTGGAGTGATACCACAGAGCCCCCCAGCAGCCTAACAATAGAACAATGGGAAGGTTACCATATAGTAGTTCCCCAACACAAGATAACAATTGCCTGGTAGATCTAAGAACAGCACTCAATAGTAAAATCCAAGTCCCACTGCAACACAATCAGTTACTTTGAGCAGGAGAAACAACAGCCTTCCAGAAAGCAGTTCCATTCTAAAGTGCTGGCTCTTTCTGAAAGCACATGACCAGCCAAAATGATCTGAGATGGCGCCTACACACCAATATTACTAACTAACTAAAAAAATACACTTGCTGGTTAAGGAATGACATTTTATTTTGTAGGGTGAATTATTTGTAGTGTAAACAGTGTAATCTAGAAATAAAAACACTTTAAAATCATGACAGAATCCCTTTAACTTAAAAACAAGGTACACTCAAAATAAAACTGGAGTTCCAATACTGGGACCAGGGAATGAACCTGGACTTCCTTGGAAGCCTAACAACAAAGACAACTTATGTAAGAGTGATGTCTTGCTTAAAGGAACCGTATATATTTTTTTAACATTAGTTCAAAAGTGCAGGTGCTTAACATACTTTCTACATATTGTTTTAATTATCTATGTTTTTTTATTATACATAGGTAATTTAAACTGGACAAAATCTGAAATTGCAAGTCATTTGGCTGAATTCTAAACCAAAATCTGAATTTGGTGCGTCCCTAATCAAAAGAGTTAGTAGAAATGTTTGTTTTAGAACTTACTGGCTCCTCTTTTAAAACCAGGCACAAATCTGCATCGCTGCTTCTTATTCCAAATCCATTAAGGGAAGAACCGACCAAGTAAAGTCTGCTCTCTAAACAAAATGAATAAGACCATTAATAATTTAACCATTGTAAACATAGAAAAAATCTACTTAAAAAGTTACATACGTGGAAATATTTGCTGAATTTCCCTCTGTAGTTCTGCTCGACAGATATCTTTTTTCTTTAAGTCACAGACCTGCTGTTGCAATGCTTGAAACAAGTCCAGTATCTGCTTGCTCAGCTACAACAAAAGAATTTATTTTATCAACTGATGACCATTTGGTAGATACTACTGTTTTACTGGCAACACTGGAAATATTGAATGTCTACTTCTTGTTCAAATTAAAGCCATGCCAACATATTCCTATATTTGGTAGGACCATACTGTATAATGGTTATAATATGCTTTATCTACAAGAATGTCCCTAACATGCCCCCAGCACAGAGGTATCTACCCCGCCTCAAACTTAAACCAGGCTCAATATGGAGAGCCAATCTCACTTATGCTGGAGTACTGTTAATATCCGTACTTCACCTTATGGAAGTATTCATCCACCCTCAGCCAAGTGAGACCAAATGAAGCAGCAAATATAAAGCAGGTAATACCTTTTATTGGCTAATTTAGTAGATTACAAAATCTGAGCTTTTCAGACTACTTAGGTCCCTATTTCAAGGATATGGGGGACCTATGCAGTCCCAACAATGGGGCAAATTCACTAAAGGGCAAATTTTTGCCTGCAAAGGCTCAGCCACACTTCGTTCCACTAAGTCAGGCTCAAATTCATTACCAATACAGCTAATTCACTAAAATGTGAAGTTGCATCTCGGCAGCCTAACGATGTCGAAGTATCCGAGAGTAAATTCGTCAGCTATAGCATTTCATAGCAAAGTTTTGCCAATGATTGTTTCTGCCTAGCGAAACTTCGTTAGTACTCTTACACTTAGGTCAATTTGAATAGGGCGGGTACATATAGGTCGTATAGACATCTTTATCAGATATGTTGGTGTAAATACTTGAAGTGGCCACTTATAATTAAAAAATGTCCAAGGAAGCAAAAAAAACAAAAAAACAAACAAAAACAACCACAAGAGATCCTCTAATGCCCTAGACATGAGCCCACCCTCAAATAAATGTGGCATGCCCTTCAAATGGTTAAAAAAAATGTTAAATGTTTTTAACAGATACAACTTTTAAAAACAATCCCAGTTTAAAATATGAAAAAATGTAGTGTTTTTTTCATTTTTACAGGATATTATGTCACTGCCATAAGATTGAGGAGGATGTAGCTTCATTTTACTAGTTAGCCATCTAGTAAATCTGCTAAATTCTATTGTATCATTACTTATCTATATTGCTATTATTAATTATTGCTAATCATTTCCCCAAATATCTCTTGGTCAGTGCAGTTATTTTCCCCCTGAAGAAAAGTGATCAAAAGTTAGTGATTGAATTCACTGGTTTCTAACATATTGGCACCACCCCAGCAAGGGTATATTTAATTTTATTTGAACATTTTATTTGATAGTTACTATGGTGGACAAGAACATTTCTTCTATTGAAAGATCCCAAATACAGATACACATGTTGAATAAAATAAATGAGCCCTGAAGGGCATTAACTCACATTTTAGAAGTGGTTTCATTTTATACATGTTTTCTACAGGGCAGATTTATTAAGAGAGAACTAAACCCCCCTTTAGGGAAAAGTCTCCACTGGCCCCCTTCCCTGCCTCCCTCCTGCACAGTGCTACAGCAGATTATGTGTCCCCTCTAGGGATATTGACCCGCACCTGCAGAAGAGCGCAGCAGAGCTCACGAGCTCCATCTTTGTCGCTTCAGTATTCTTCATGAAGTGAGCGTCTTATCAGCGCATGCGCAGTTGGAGTATTCTTCCGATTCGTTACAACTGCGCATGCACCAAAATGTAAAGGAAACTGAAAGGGAAACAAGAAGCTGTGAAGAAGATGGCGCCCGTGATCTCCGCTGCACTCTTCTGCAGGTGCAGGTCAGTATTCCTAGAAGGGACACAATCTGCTGTAGCACTGTGCAGGGGGAGGCAGGGAGGGAGACAGTGGGGACTTTTGCCTAAAGCGGGGTTTAGTTCTCCTTTAAGGGTTGAAGTGAAAATTCCAATTTTCCATTTTTTTTAATTGGTCAAAACTCTCAAATTCGAATTGTCAATTATCCAAACTTGATTTGAGTTTTAATTTGAATTTCGAGATTTATCTCTGGCTCTTTAAGAACTCAAATTCGACTAAAACCTGCCGAATTACTGTATAAGTCAACAGGAGAGGTCCAGGGATCAATTTGGTGATGTTTGCAGTTTTATTATTTCGATTTAAGTTTCTAATTCGATTCGAGTTTTCGGGTCGATTAAATTCGTCCAAGCAGAGATAATTTCGATTTTATTAATAAATTTCGATTGGTCGAATTTCGAGTTTAGAGTTTATGGGAGTTTTAAATAACTCACATTAATTCGAAATTCAACCCTTAATAAATCTGCCCCTACATGTTGCTCAGTCTTCAGGGTACCATATGACAAAGGATTTATGGAACCCTTGATAATACCTTGTCTTTAGCAACAGGCAAAGTGGTGTCTATGTGGTCATATAACCAGCAATCCCCTGAATTTGAAGAATGTCCTTTTAAAACTGGAGGTGATGGCGACTGCAGCAACGGGAACGCTGGAGATCCTGGGTATGAACATCTGATGTCACCTCTTAAAGGCACTGCTTGGTGATTTACAGTTTGTTCTTGTGGAGACTGAAATCTTTGTCTTTTCACATCATAAGGACTGTTTCCCTCGTCGCTTCTCCTCCTGAAAAATAAAAAAGGTATTCTCTGCAGTCTGACACTAAAAAAAACCTCCACCGCAATGAGCATTTATTTATATAGTGCAAACAAACAGTGATAGTAAATAATCAAAATAATTATGTGCACTGCAGAACAATCCAGACAAAGGGCTTTGGATATTAAACAAAATAACAGAAACTCCTCTGATTGCTATTCACAGTTAAATCCCGTTTACCCAAAATGAGAAAGCATAAAGCTCATTATACATTTTGAAATAAAAAGGAGGCAGAATTAATTAAAATGTAAATACCAATACCTTTTTATTAATCGTATATATAATTAATTCATCCACTAATAACAGTGAAGTTCTTCATCCTAGAGATCAAAATATACACACAGTATATAATGTAATATTGTTGGTGCCTCACTTGGGATATTTTGGAGAGTTTGAATATTTTACATTACAATTTTGGATAAGCGGGTATTAACTGCATTGCAAAACACTGGACTGATACTGATTTTAGAACGTAAAAACTTCAGATACAAACTAGCAAAAGTGCAATTAACCATCTTGTATTTAAATTGTGAAATGGACAAATTTAAATTTCAAGGAAAGCTTACCGTATTAACGATTCAATATGGAGGATTTGTCTAAGTAAAAATGGTAATCTGGGCAAAAAAGAACCTATATTTCACTGTGCACATATTTACAGAGCATTATGAGAGGTTTGGTTACAGTGCATTTTCCTGACAGTTTAATTTGCAATAATAATTGTGAAAACAGTTTTATGCAGTGCATTTTCTAATTTGAATATCCACCTCATAAATGTATGTACAGTACACACGTCTGACAGAAATGTACATATATGGAGGGTTTCAATAAACTCAGATTCTGAGCTGATAAAATGACAAATATCAAAAGCAAGATGAATCTAACTACTGATTACTAGTTTAAGATTTGATATTAGGACGGCTACATTCCCCTAAGGGTCAGGCCACACGAACAGATTCAGGAGATTAGTCGCCCCAGCGACAGAAATCTCCTCTTCTTTGGGGCTGCGGCAATGCACACGCGGCGCATCGTTTTCCGAAGTTGCCCGAAACGCTGCGTGTGCATTGCCGCAGGCGATTTTCCTTTTAGCCGGCGGAGGGCAGGGGGAAGGCAGTTTGGGGAGATTGTCGCTGTCAGGCGCGACTAATCTCCCCAAATCTGCTTGTGTGGCCAGACCCTTATGCTTGTTGCATTAAGCCAGATGCCTGTTTAGACTTCCTCTTTGGCTACACACATTTGCCAGAACAGTGCCTGATCTGATCATTTGCCAGTCAGCAATCAAGTGATTAAGACCACAATAAAAACATATACAAATTGATTTGATAATTGGCCAATGGAACTCTGAACCATTCTGAACAGATTTCAGCTGAAAACTTGATTTTGAACCTTACACAATGACATTGGTCAGTTTCAGGATTCTCCCCAGCCCCATTATTTTTGCTCCCACCTTGAGGCCGGTTAAAAACCTCACCCTACTTGATAGAACACTTTTTATGCAAGGTGGTAGGACTGCAAACGTCTGCAATTTCACCACACGCTTCAGTCTGTTCTATCATGCAGGCAAGGTTTGAATTGTGATACTTTTTGATCGCGTCTGCAGATAAAAAAATTTTTTGGTTTATTTAGAAAGTGCCCAAAGATTGCCCAGCTTCTCTAACTACCTGATATTATTTGGAAGCAGCAAAAGAGAAGACAAAAGCAGAGCGTAAAAGAAATCTATTGTTGTAAAACTTTGTAAAAAATAATAATAAAAAATAAATAAATAAATATATATATATATATATATATATATATATATATATATATATATATATATATATATATATATATATATACAAACACACACACACACACACACACACACACATTATCTTGGAGTGCGTCATTCCTTGGAACACACACACATACATATATACATACATATACACACACATATATATATATATATATATATATATATATATATATATATATATATATATATATATATATATATGTATGTATGTGTATGTGTATGTGTATGTGTATGTGTATGTGTATGTGTATGTGTATATATATATATATATATATATATATATATATATATATATATATATACACATACATACATATACATATATTGCAGGTAAAACCTAGTCCCTTTGTAAAATGTATAATGAAGCAATAGAATTCTTAATGAATCAGATAAAATTGAGCGTAGGACTGGCCAGATATGGGATGACTTTGACCGGCAATTAACTTTTTCAATTGTGAGCGAACCGATCTTTGATAACTTTCTGTTTCACTTATATTGCAAGTATATAGCATAGGCTTATACTCAAGTCAGTTTCTGTTTTCCTAGGTAAAATTAGGTACCTCGGCTTATACACGGGTCGGTTTATACTCTAGTATATTCGGTAACTACATACAGTGACAAAGTAAAATATTTACACCACCAATTCATAATCTTTAATGAAGGGGTGGTTAACATTTAAGTAAACTTTTAGTAAATTAAAGAATGGCAATATGCCTCCATCTTCTGACTCTTTCCAGTGGGGGTCACTGACCCCATCTAAAAAAAAAATGCCCGGTAAGGTTACACATTTATATTACTTTTTTCATTTTTTATTACTCGTCGTTCTATGCAGGCCCTCCCCTATTCATATTCCAGTCTTTTTTTTTCAAATCAATGCATGGTTGCTAGGGTAATTTGGACCCATATTGCCGACATCAAACTGGAGACCTGCTGATTAAAAAGCTGAATTAAAACCAATTGTCTCAGAATGTCTCTACGTCATACTAAAAGTTCATTTAAAGGTGAACAACCCCTTTAACTTTGATCCATCTAAAAGAAGAAAAGGATATTTAATGCTTTACATCTTCTGTGTCGAGATATCCTTGACAACAATTCTCATAGCAATAGTCTCTCTCAAGAGATTTAGTTTCCATAATTAAACATAATAGCTGAACAGAGTCCGCTTCACAAGATCACACCCAAAGGAATGGCAAATAACACAGATGCTATAGATGAGATTGATTAAGGTTGTTTACTCTGGTGTAGAAATAGCAGCATAACTGTATCTTGCAATAAAACTGCTATACAAATTACCGGGAGAAATTAATTTTTTTGCCAATTTACTGCTAACGAACACCTTTTGGCTTTCCAGGTAATTGGCTTACCTATAATGCAAATATATGATGTGTTTTAGGAACAATTAGTAAGTGTTCCTAAAACAGAGACTTGCCAGGTGCATATTACTAAAGGGACTATATTACTAGGGAAACTAACACTCACAAAAAAATTATCAACAGATAACTAGACTTGGTACAGCAACGACACAACAATAAAAAAAAAATAAAGGCTAGGCTAAAATGTACAAAAGATAGAATACTTGAATTTATTATATAGTTTATTTTTTGTATCATTAAAATTCTATAAATTAGAAAACAAGTCCACTTTAGGCAAATCCATTATGGATAAGGACCTAAGCGTTCTTATAGATAATAAACTTGGCTGTAACAAGCAATGACAGTCAGCAGCTACAAGGGCAAGTTAGTTGTATTGAAAAGGGTATATGCCGGTGGAAGGAGTCATACTTCCCCTTTCCAAAGTATGGGTAATGCCCCATGTAAAATATGTTTTGGTTTCCAGCGCTCAAATGAGATATTAATGAATTAGTGAGAATACAAAGAAGGACAACTAAACTGGTAAATGGTATGGAAAGTTACAGTTATGAGGAAAGAATGACAAATTTAGGGTTGTTTATACGGAGAAAAGGCACTTAAGGGGGGGGGGGAAATGATAATGTATGAATATATGAGGAAAAACTTGTTTAAGATGGAGATGAGACACTTAAAGGAACAGCAACACCAAAAAAATAAGTGTTTTAAATAAATTAAAATATGATGTACTGTTTCTATGCATTGGTAAAAGTTATGCGTTTGCGGTAGAAAGACTACTATAGTTTATGTAAATAGGCTATTGTGTAATTATGGGCAGCCATTTAAGATAAAAAATGAGAAAAGGACAGGGTACTTAACAGATAAGCTCTGTAATAAAATACAATAGAATTCTACAGAGTGCATCTGGTATCTGCTATGTAACCCTGTGCTTTGAATTGCTGCCCCCATGGCTACACAGCAGCTTGTTTAAATAAACTAGAATGGTGTTTCTAAAGCAAGCATACCAATTGTACCAGTGCAGGGAAACAGTATATTATATTTTAATTACTTTAAAACACATTAATTTTTGTTGATTGTACTGTTCCTTTAAGGGGGATACAATAATGTATAAATATATAAAGGGACCATACAATAAACTACATAATACTTTATTATCAGTAGGTCCTTCCAAATTACACAAGGGCATCCATTCAGATTATAAGAAAATAGGTTCCTTTTTAATACTCGTTATGGGGTTTGTTACAGTGAGAGAGCTGTGAAGTTATGGAATTCTCCCTAAAATTCTCCTTAAATCAGTTATATTGGCCCAAACATTAGATAGCTTCAGGAATGGGTTAGATGCTTTTTCAGCAAGTGAGGACGTACAGAGTTACTGAAAATAGATCCTAGTACAAAGTTGATCCAGGGATTGGTCTGATTGCAATCTATAAGGCAGAAAAGATGTTTTCCCTCTTTGGGGCAAATTGGAGAGGCTACAGGTGGGATTTTTTGCCTTCCTCTGGATCAACTGGCAGTTAGGCAGATTTCATTTAGAAATAAAACGTTCAATTACAGAATACTATATTTATTGTGTATATATATATATATATATATATATATATATATATATATATATATATATATATATATATATATATATATATACTGTATATACACACACACTTTCCACATGTATAGATGTGTTTTAAAGTATATTTATATATAAGAAATGTTATTCCTGAACCAGTATGGCACTGATATTATTGTTATACCCAATGTCTGTAAACTATTAGGGGAATACCTGCATAATGGGACGTATTTTAAGGATTTGATGAAGGGGAGCGAAAATGGTTCACCCAAAAAAATGGCTAAACTGTGAGGGCATGTTTTTCTTGTTTTTAATGACATTTGATCTTTATTGGGCTTTCCTGTTTTTAAACTTACAGTCTTTTGCATTTATTATGTGTTGATATATATATATATATATATATATATATATATATATATATATATATATATATATATATATATATATATATATATATATATATATATATAGTTTTTGTGTTATGAAATGACAGATAACTGGTTAGCTCAGAGTAGTGTTATAAATAATTATCTAGTACTTCAAAAGATCATACAAAAAGCTAAGCAGCTATAGCGAGACTAGTACCGGTAAATATGACTTGTTTCTATGGGTCAAGAAGCATCCTAGAATACCCTAACAGGCAGCTAACAAAAAGAGATATAATTCTAACAAACACATCTCCCAGGGTAAATGGGAAATACACATAAAACAAAGTATTTAAAAACTCACTTTCTGTTCTGGAATGAGGATGGAGGGGATCCAGGAGAGATCAAAGGGCTGTGATTCAAGTACGACCATGGTGGTGATGACAAAGGGGGTACAGTCAACACATTGCCATTCATCAGCAATCTAGGAAGACTAACATATTTTGATGTTATTTAAAAGACCACATGCATGTACTTCTGTTAAAATGTTTGCTTTACTAATGATCTCTATAGCTAGACACAAATGGGTGCTATAAATAGTAATATTGGTGCTACACGTTTAAGTAAATGGCAAATTCTGCCCAAGCAATGTGAAAATGTTGAAATACATTGTTGCTGGTACAGGTATGGGACTTGTTATCCAGAATGCTGGGGACCCAGGGTTTTCCAGATAAGGGATCTTTCCATAATGTGTATATTCATGCCTTAAAGGGTTTGTTCACCTTTGAGATAACTATTAGTATGACGTAGAGAGTGATATTCTGAGACAATTTGCAATTGGTTTTCATTTTTTATTATTTGTGGTTTTTGAGTTTTTTATTCAGCAGCTCTTCAATTTGCATCTTAAGCAACTGGTAACTACGGTCCAAATTACCCTAGCAACCATGCATTGATTTGAATAAGAGACTGGAATATGAATAAGGGCCAGAATAGAAAGATCAGTAATAAAAAGTAACAATACATTTGTTGCCTTACAGAGCATGTGTTTTTTAGAAGGGAGTGAGCGACGCCCATTTGAAAGCTGCAAAGAGTCAGAAGAAAAAGGCAAATAACTATAAATTTATAAATAATAATGAAAACCAATTGAGAATTAGAATTGGCCATTCTATAACATAATAAAAGTTACCTTAAAGGTGTACCACCCCTTTAAGTCTACTAGAAAACCATGTAAATATTATATAAATCTAATAAGCTGTTTTTGCTTCTAATAAGCAATTATATTTTAGTTTACAACAAGTACACGTATTGGATCTGAAACCCCTTATCCAGAAAACTCTGAATCGAGGAAAAGCCGTCTCCCATATACTCTGTTTTATTTAATAATCCAGATTTTTAAAAATGATTTCCTTTTTCTCTGTAATAATAAAACAGTAGCTTGCACTTGATCCCAACTAAGATATAATTAATCCTTATTGGAAGCAAAACCAGCCTATTGGGTTTAAAGGATTTTCTAGTACACTTTAGCTATGAAGATCCAAATTATGTTAAGATCAGTTATCAGAAAAGCCCCAAGTCCCGAGCATTCTGGATAACAAGTCCCATACCTGTACAAGGTATGGTTTTATTTTTACAGAGAAAAAGAAATTGTTTTTAAAAATGTGGGTTATTAGGATCTGGATGTGGAAGTGGCATTTCTGTAAATCAGAGCTTTCTGGACAATGGATTTCTGAATAATGGATCCCATACCTGTATATGCAGAATAAACTGGCATTGACCCAACTAAAACCTGGGGGTTCCTCCAATCCAATGTATGCTGTGCATATGAGTAGGATCACTTCAAAAACACTTAAAGCCTCAACTGATTTTTAGAGGCACATTTATCAAGGGTCAAAATTCAAATTCATGCAAGTTTTTTGAAAACTCCCATGAACTCGAAATTCGACCAATCAAAATGATAAAAAAAGTCCATTTTTTTTTAAACTCTGATGAATAGGATCGACCCAAAAACTCGAATCTAATCAGATTCAAATTTTAAAAACTTGATTCGATTTTTTTTTTCTCCAACGGCTAGAGTTTTTTTTATTGCTCCTTTTCATTCATTTTCTTTTCATACAGGCCCTCACAAATTCAACTTCCAATCGGAATTATTGGATTAAAATGGAGTCTACGGGAGATGGCCTTTCTGTAATTTGCATCACTCTGGATAACGGGTTTCCGGATAAGAGATCCCACACCGCTATTTTATTTGCTTTTCTATTCTGCCCTTTTCCAGCTTTGAAATGCAGATCACTGACCTCGGCAGGCTCTGCGAGGCTACAGTTTTAGGGTTATGGCTACTTTTCATTAATTTTCTTTTCATACAGGCCCTCTCCTATTCTACTTCCTGTCTCTCGCTCAAACCAATGCCTGGTTACTAGGGTAAATTAGATCCTAGCAACGAGCAATTCTGAAGTGGTGAGCTGCTGAACAAAAAGCTAAAAAAATAAAAACCAATTGCAAATTGTCGTCATATTAAAAGGGAGCACAATACCCCAGGGAACTGATATGAAAGTGACAGCAGCTTTATGGAGCCCCTGCACCGTCTCTGTGACTCACTTGGCATTTTTGTGGATGTTGAGAGAAGCCTGGAAAAACTGCTCTGGGCTCAGCAGGTCCGGGGCCACACTCACTGGCACTTTGCTGAGATAAGCGGAAGTCTGTTGTTGCCGGGCACAGGGCAGGGGAAGTGGAATGCGGCCCAGGCTGGGGGAGTTAGGGTACATGCTCCTCCCGGCTGGGGGCGCACATTAGCCTGGAGATGCCAGACTGTGACCAGCTCCCCGTACACTGCTCGATGGAACCAACGAAGCGAATACAAACGTGACAGCGATTTGCCTGTCAGAACAACACAGCAACTATCCACTGCAACTCCGCGGAAAATGGCGGTCACCAGCAGGGGGATTGTTACTTAGGAAGACGATGACGCGAACTGCAACTCTTCCGGGGTAACCGGGTAAGAGCACCTGCTGCCATGGTAACGAAACCAGTGACATAATGGAGTGTATAGATGGGTCAATCGGTATGACGTGTTACGCGAGCACGCCCCCTGCAGTTGTCGGAACGTGGCGACGGGGATTGCGCCAATAATTAGTCAGTGTGGCCGCTGAAGCTGAGACCCAGAATAGTACCTGGGCTTTCAATCAAATAAAGATCCGTGTAGGCCCAAAATAAAGCTCCGTTTGATTGCATCTTACAGCAGCTCCTTTGGGGCAAGTTGCATGTGAGGTGGTGCAGTTGCATGAGACTTCCCAGCAGCCATTCATAACCAGTGTGCGCAGATATTAGAAATAAAGGTGTGGGCCCTTTCTGTCTGTAATCATGGAACACTGAGGCTAATAATTACCTTATCTTATGGACGCATTCAATATGTTCACTATTATGTCACTATTATCTATAATGTTATGGATTAGGAATCTGGACTGGGAGGGATTTAAAATAGGCCCTGGCATTTTAAGTACACAGAAGCCCAATAAATAGTGAATGGCATCTTAGAGCAGCCCACCTGGTATATGCCAGAATCTACAGATTGCCAGTCTGGGCTTGATTATGAGGTAAAGTTGGATGGAAGGCTGTCATGTCTCTGGGAAGCGTACCCTGACCTGATATATAACTATAAGGGAGGTAACGGGGATTGCACTAAAAATGAGTCAGACAGGCTCTCAGTTATGTGTGGTTGCTGAAGCTGAGACCCAAAATAGTACCTGGGATTTCACACAAAGGTCCGTGCAGGCCCAAAATAAAGCTCCATTTTATTACATCTTACAGCAGACCCTTTGGCGTTTGCCAGTCTGGGCAAGTTGAATGTGAGGCAGTGGCGTAACTAGAGTTTGGGGGGACCCTCTGCAGACAAACCCTCCCCCGCTGAGAACTAATGAAGCACATGTTAGCCAGCATACCTCCCAACACTTTGGAAAGAGAAAGAGGTATAAAAATATTTGCATACATATTCTTCGGCACACCACTTACTTTTCTTTAGGGTGCATTCAACTCCTCCAGCTACTTCCAAGCCTGGTTTTCATACAACGAATTCCCATAGGGAGGAAGCACACCAAACATATAATTTTGCCTTTTAGGACATTTATTCAGCAGTGCCAACACTGCTGAATAAATGTCCTAAAAGGCAAAATTATATGTTTGGTGTGCTTCCTCCCTATGGGAATTCGTTGTATAAAAATATTTGCTGTGCATATCGCGACTATTTTTTGACCACGCCCATTTTTGTGGCCACACCACTAATTACCATGTCCATTTTACAAAATTTGCCAGGATATCAAAGTTTGAACACATTTTTATATGTTCAAACTTGAATTTCCTGGAGTCCAGCAGGGAGTAGGCACAAAACAGCAGCAGCCTATATTGAAACCAGGGCTAGAGCCATCAGTACATGGTCTGCCTCCCCACACTTCCCCTCCCCTGTGTCTCTCTCTCTCCCCTCTTTCTACCCAACCCCTTTGTTCTGCCTCCAGCCCTCCACCCTCCCCTCATAAGAGAGCGGACCTGAGGCTTGCCTGGCCCAACCGGGGGGGCGGGCCCTGGTCCAAGCGCACCTCCTGCTCCCCCGGTAGTTACACCACTGATGACAACTATGTTACTTCCAGGCCCGGGTTTCCATCTTGGGCGCACCTTGGCCACAGGGTCCTATAGTCCACCCCTACAATCTTGCCACCTTACGCCCAGGCCTTTGTGGCTTTGCAACAAATCCGGGCCTGTTACCTCTCTGTCTTCATGGGGTTTCCTCCCACACTAATATGCAGACAGATTCATTGCTTGTCGATAAATTGACTATTGTGTGTATGGATATTATAGGGAATTTAAATTTTGAGCTCTACTGTGGAAGGGACTGAAGTAATGATGTATAATTCTGTATAATGATGTACAATTGTATAAAAGCACTGCAGAACATGTCAGTGATATATAAATTATAGTAATTGAAAGGCCTTATGTATACTCTAAAGGTGTTTTTACCTGTTACTCTCAAATTTTAGTTGGATTTTGCAGTTATTAAAATATTTTGTGCTGAACCTAAACTTAATATTTTAATAATTTCAGAAATGTCATTTTAGAAACAAAAGGTTGTTGTATGTATAAGAACAATAAAACTTGTTTAGAAAGTTGGTATGGGGCAGCCTACAGTAACTGGTGGTCAGACACGCACAGATATTATCATCCGATTTGGTGAGTGTATGGCAGATGACGAGTCGACCGATATCAGCAAAAGGCTTGGATATTTGTCAGCTTGTCGAATGACCAAGTTGTAGAATTTTGATGCGCCAGCCAATGTTTAATGCTAAAGCACTAAGGGGCCTATTTTTTTAAACCTCAATTTTTTTAAAAGGGGAAAAATCTAATTTTTAGGAGGAAAAAAAAAAGAAGGAATATTTTTAGATATTTATTATACTTCAAATCTGAATCCAAAATACTCCAGCTAAAACCTGTCGAGGTCATGTAGAAGTCAATGGCAGATGTTCCTGAAGATTTTTCTGAACATTGTGATCTGCGCTGGTTTCGTATGATAGTCTGGTTTTTCTGATGACAACTCTAAAAAATGGAGTGATTCAGGCGTTAAACTTGAAATATTCATAAGAATCGAATTGTCGCACAATTTTGTCGAGACTTTTCCCTCACTGACTTTTTCAAGCTGATTTTTGATAATTGAGTTAAATTAGTGGATGGTTCTGTTAATATTTTTGTATACAGAATGTATTTTTGTAGATAAAATGTACTTGGGACAAATGGCACCCCATATTGCTGTGGGTTAGTCACTGAGTCATTGTTGTGCCAAAGATGGAGGGATTAACGTTTGCCAGTGGCTGGTTGTGACAATCATACATTTATGTTTCATATATATCATTCATACCTCCCAACATTTAGGAAACAGAAAGAGGGACAAAAAGATTTGTCGCGCTACACGCTCTCCGAAATTTTTTTGACCACGCCCATTTTTTGTCCACCCCTCCCTAATTACCATGTTCATTTTACATCATTTGGCAGGTTTTGAAAGTTTGAACACATTTCTGTGGTTTTTATATGTTATTACAGTTGCAAATGAAGGTGAAAAGCTGAGAGTCTTAAGTTATCTTATCAAACTGTCACAAAAGAATGTCAAGTATCTATTCTGGGCTGTCTGCCAAGATGCAATTAAGTTAGAAAATTTGTATCTGTTTCTGGCTGTTCAGTGCAGAAAAGAGAAACCCGGGACTTATTAGTACAAATCCGTGACAGCGGGTTGAGCTGCCAAAAGCGGGACTGTCCCGCTCAAAACGGGACAATTGGGAGGTATGTATTATTATTATCTCATTCAACTACTAAAATACTTTCCTTATTGATATTTATTTAGTGTAGAACCCAGGTTTTTACCCTAAGCATCATACAAAAATAGTGCCAAAGTCTATTGTATGGTCAGGGCCAGGGCCAGAACTAGGGGTAGGCAGAGTAGGCACGTGCCTAGGGCGCAAAGCTGGGAGGGCACCAGGCACGTACCTCCTCTGTCGCCTACCCCAAGTCCGGTTTCCTTCTCTGGCCGACTCGATGTAGTGTTCGCGATTTGTGCGCTTCTGCGCATGCGCACACGAGCGCAAATTCGCACATGCACAGAAGCGCAAATTCGCACACACGCGCACTAAATAGGCGCTGCGACTGCCGTGCCTGCCTAGGGCGCCTGCCCAGCATGGCCCGGCACTGGTCAGGGCATAAGGGGCCCTGTGAGATTGCCCTCTCTGTGTAGAGCTACTATATAACCATTCCCTGCTTCAGTACTTTTGTGGAATCAAAAATCCATGGCACATGGGGTGAGGGACAAAACACGCCAATTTGGCAACTTCCCTTTTTCAAAGCAGCAATCACCTGAGAAGTGGCTGTATCCATGTTTGCAGGTGACTACCATACAAGTGGATATGGGCAATATTGAAGGTCTCATTTGCGAAGTGCAAATAGGGCATTTTTTGCAGACTGCAGTTGGCTGTGTAGCCTGACCCCCAGATCAAGTACTGACTGCATTAGATGAATGTAAAAGAGCACTAAAGCCTAACTAGGAAGTAGCTAGAAATATTGTACATTATGCTTTGGGCTTCTGTACCAGCCTAATGCAACCACAGCCCTTTAGCAGTAAAGATCTGTGTCTCCAAAGATGCCCCAGTAGCTTCTCATCTTCTTTTCTGCTGATTCGCTGCACATGCTCTGTGCTGCTGTCACTTACTGAGCTTAGGGACCGACTCACAATATACAGTGCACATAGAATATAAATCTCACAATATATGGCTGATCAGTAATTATTACAGATAGTTGCTACATGGCAGCACAGAAACCAGTGCAACTAGCATCAAAATTTATTAATCAGCCATGTAGCATCAGTTTATAGTACAGACAAACCTCATTTTCTGCTTGATAATTATCTACTATCCCTAAGCTTAGATTTTCAACAGCTGCTCAGAGCCCACTGAGCTGTGCGTGTCATAGACACTGTCCAAGATAGTGACCCCCCTGTGACAAGTCTGAAGTCCTGGATGATTGCTGCTATTGAGAAGCTGAAACTTTAGGCTGGTGCAATAAATTCAATGTATAAAATATACAATTTTTAACCATATTCATTTTTAGGGTTTAGTTCTCTTTAAGGCTACAGTCACACTGGGCTGATTCTCAGCCTGTGGATAAATGCAGGCCGAGAATCAGTGCTGTTCTCTACCTGCAGCCAGAACCATTGTTTCAACACAGGTTCAGGGCACACAGAGCAGATTTCAGTGATAAATGTTAAAGTGATAAAGTATGTATTTTGGTACATAAATCCTCTCTGTGTCAACATGTCAAACTTATAGCCCCGATCCTGGTAAAAATGTATAATGAGGTGAAAAATGGGAAACCCCTCCCAGACTCTATGAGGGAAACACTGACAATCTTAATCCCGAAATCTGGTAAGGACCCCCTAGACTGCTCATCATACAGACCAATCGCACTGATCAATGCGGATGCCAAGATATTGGCAAAAGTATTGGCATTGAGACTGGCCCCACATTTATCAGACATAATCTCGGCAGATAAAACTGGCTTTATGCCAGGTCGCTCTACAGATATCAATATAAGGAGACTGTTTACTAAAATTGCAATCCAACATGACAATGCCGGAACTAGAGTAATAGCCTCATTGGATAATGAAAAGGCTTTTGATTCTGTGGAATGGGAATACTTATGGGCCACAATGGAAAGGGTGGGTATACGTTCAACATATATTAAATGGGTACGAGCTCTATATCACAACCCAATAGCTAGAATAAGAACTAACATGAATGTATCAAAGGCAGTTCCAATAAAAAGGGGAACGAGACAGGGCTGCCCCCTCTCGCCTCTGTTATTTGCAATAGCAATGGAACCGCTGGCTTTTCGGGTCAGAACTGCACCAGCCGTGAGGGGTCTAACCATTGGTAAGATGAGCGAAACTATCTCAATGTATGCAGATGACACACTTCTGTATTTACCTAACTCTGGTCAGGCTCTCACACACGCTGTCATGTCTCCAGCATACGCTTTTACCATATTTGGGATTTTCCTATTCATTTGCTCGGAGCTCCCTCCTCTGGACACTTGTTGTAAGTGTACAACGTCACTTCCTATATCCATTTTTTACCTCCATAAGGCTTATGGCAGAATTTGGACTAATCAGGCTACCGTACGCCCACCATGTGACCTAGAGCAATGCCTTGTGGGAGCCAGGACTCCATTTTACAGACCATGCTGCTGGAAGAAGCACACAGTTCTGCATCTCCCTTATGATAGAATCGCTGGTAAGGAAATAGTTACACCAAAACACCTCCACAGCTGCCAGAAACCCCAGAGGCATTGCTACAGAGACATTTATGCCAGTATACATATTTTATACTGCAGTTATATATTCATTTGCATGTTTTCATATAGTTCATTGCAACCCTACTTATTATCTTTTCTGCTGTTTGTATTACAGTTTCACCTCTATTCCACTTGCTTATTCAGTAAAATCTACAGACTCCAAGCTTAGTCTCTTTATTGGATTGTGGAAAGGTTTAGCTGCATGTCGAACTACACACTGCCCCAGGGTAATACGTAGCGAGGACAGAACAGTGAAACAGCGCTACCTCAAAGGCGAGATTGAACTGTATCTCACTGCATGCGCAGTGAAACAGCGCTACCACAAAGGTGGGATTGAACTATAACTCACTGCATGCGCAGTAAAACAGCAGCTGACACACAAGTGATTAAACCAGCTACGCTGCAAGCTCAGACAACAGTATATTACAGTGATCCGGATTCAGACACTGCTGTTAAGTTATTACAGCACAAAGAGCCATTATAGCTAAAACAGGCAAAGGCTTATCCAACATCTCATAATGTCACAGAAGAAGTCATCTTCACTAGTGACCAGGTCCCAAGTTTCAGGCTCCTCTCATCGCTCATCTGTTACCAATGCAGCCGCCATTGCCCGCGCAAAGGCAGAAGCCGCAAAGGCCCGTGCCGCCTTCGCAGAGAGGGAAATGGAGATAAAGGTAAAGAGTGCACTCTTAGAAGCAGAAAGGAAAAAAGAGAGTGCACGCTTAGGAGCAGAGAGGGAAGCAGAAAGTGCACGCTTGGAAGAAGAGAGTGCACGCTTAGGAGCAGAGAGGGAAGCAGAAAGTGCACGCTTGGAAGCAGAGAGTGCACGCTTAGAAGCAGAAAGGAAAAAAGAGAGTGCACGCTTGGAAGCAGAGAGTGCACGCTTAGGAGCAGAGAGTGCATGCTTAGAAGCAGAAAGGGAAGCGGAAAGTGTTCGCATAGAGGCAACCCTAGAAAAGCTGGCCAGAGAGAGAGAAGCTGCAGCGACTTTGGCAGAAGCAAAAGCTCTAGAGATGATTGTGTACCCTAGCAGCGAAGGACACAGTGAGGTACCTAATCTTGAGACTGAACCCCACGACCCACTACAACGCACTAGAGAGTATGTCTACCAGCACTCCAGACAAGACACAGATTCTCTTTCAGCACAGCAACCAAGCCAACATGCTGCTCCTGAACCAAGCCAAGGATGCCATACACCTTCAAAGGCCATCAGCAAGCTGCAATTGTATCACAGAAACCACGCTGAGCAAAGTGATCCTGCCTACAACACCCACTTCAACCAGGTACCCAAGCCTAGGGTTAACCCTGCACCTACCTCTTCAGCTGTGTCACAACAGTATGTCACAGTCCAGCCTAAAAGAGAACCTCCAGACAGGTATGACTATACAACACCTTCTCACTATTACACTCAGCCACCCTCTTATCCTGGTAGTAACCAGGTAACAATGGACTTTGCCAAGTTCTTTGCAAGACGTGAGCTAGTCACAAAAGGACTTGTAAAGTTTAACGACCGCCCAGAAGGCTTCAGAGCCTGGCGATCCTCCTTTCGGAACACTATCAGAGATTTAGACCTTTCATACAGTGAGGAAATCGACCTCCTTATCAAATACCTAGGAACTGAGTCTGCAGAGCATGCCAAAAGGATCAGAGTCATTAACATAAATCACCCAGAGACTGGTCTCAGAATGATCTGGCACAGACTTAATGAGTGCTATGGCTCAGCAGAGGTTGTAGAAAATGCACTCTTCAAGAGAATTGAAGACTTCCCTAAAATAACCAATAAAAGTTACCAAAAACTTAGGGAATTAAGCGACTTGTTAATGGAACTACAAGTAGCCAAAGCTGAAGGAGACTTACAGGGGCTTGCATTCCTAGACACAGCCAGAGGTGTTAACCCCATAGTACAAAAATTGCCCTATAACTTACAAGAGCGGTGGATGGCACACGGGTCAAAATTCAAAGAAATGCACAATGTTCCATTTCCTCCTTTCACTGTATTCATGGACTTTGTATACCAACAAGCCAAGATGAGAAATGACCCCAGCTTTGATTTCACTTTGCCACATACCACCCCTTCAGTACCTAATACTCGCAAAGCAGTAGTAACAGTACACAAAACTAATGCTTCCTCTTTAGATTCCTTCCACAGATCGGCAGAACCTTCTCATGAGGAGACAAGGAATAAAGACCCTGGTAAGCAGTGTCCTCTACACCAGAAGCCTCACCCTCTTCTGAAATGCAGAGCTTTCAGAGAGAAGTCCATAGAGGACCGCAAAGCTTTCCTCAAGGAAAACAACATCTGCTACAGGTGCTGTTCATCAACATCTCATCTTGCCAAGGACTGTAAGGTCAGTGTAAAATGCATAGAATGTGACAGCACGCATCACAACACAGCTTTACACCCTGGGTCAGCCCCATGGACTGTATCTTATACCAAGAGCGCCAGCAAGCATGGCGGGGAGGAAGATAGCACTGTCACAAACACACAAGAAATCACTTCCCAATGCACAGAAATCTGCCATGGTGCCGTAGGAGGCAGATCCTGCTCCAAAATTTGCCTGGTCAGAGTATCCCCAACAGGCCAAACAGATAAAAGCATTAAGCTCTATGCAATCCTGGATGACCAGAGCAACAGATCTTTAGCCTGCCCAGCCTTCTTTGATGCATTTAAAATCAAGGGCCCAAACACTCCTTACTCTCTAAAGACATGCTCAGGAGTTGTTGAGACAGCAGGAAGAAGGGCATCTGGATATCAAGTAGAGTCCATAGACGGAAAGGTATGCCTACCCTTACCAACTATAATAGAATGCATCCAGATCCCAGATAATAGATCTGAAATCCCTACACCAGACATAGCTAAGCATCATGTACACCTGAAGCGCATAATGCACTTAATCCCCGAACTCGACCCTAAGGCTCAGATAATGCTTCTCCTTGGAAGGGATATCCTGCAAGTCCACAAAGCAAGGGACCAGATAAATGGCCCTCACAATGCGCCATACGCCCAGAAGCTAGACCTTGGATGGGTCATAATCGGAGACGCTTGCCTTGGAAGTGTACACAAACCAGCCTGCGTAAACAGCATGCTCACAAATACATTAGAAAATGGACGCCCCTCCATTTTCCCACCATGTCAAAACCAGTTCCTAATAAAGGAAAAACCTTACAGCACCAGCCTGGGACACACACCCCTCCACCTTTCTGATGATAGTTTCACCCATGACAGTGATCAGGATCATTTAGGATGCACAGTGTTCCAGAGAACAAGAGAGGACAACCAATTAGCGATGTCTATTGAAGATAAACTCTTTCTAAAAATAATGGAACAAGAACTAGTTAAAAACGATTCAAACAGTTGGGTCGCCCCTCTACCCTTTAGGCCTCAGAGACAACGCTTACCTAATAACAGAGAGGAAGCCCTTAGACGTTTCTCTTCTCTCAAACGCAACTTTCAAAGAAAACCAGAGATGAGAGATCACTTCTTTTCTTTCATGGCAAAAACATTTGAGAATAACCATGCAGAGATAGCACCCACCCTCAAAGACTCAGAGGAATGCTGGTACCTACCAATATTTGGGGTGTATCACCCAAAGAAACCAGGACAGATTAGAGTGGTCTTTGATTCCAGTGCCAAATTCAAAGGTGTTTCCCTAAATGATGTTCTCCTCACAGGCCCTGACCTCAATAACAAACTTTTGGGAGTTCTACTTCGTTTCCGCAAAGACTCTATTGCCTTTATTGCTGACATTCAACAAATGTTTCATTGTTTTCTCGTCAGAGAGGAAGACAGAAATTTCCTGAGATTCCTTTGGTTCAGAGATAACGATCCTTCTAAAGACATCACAGAGTACCGCATGAGGGTGCACATCTTCGGCAACAGTCCTTCACCTGCAGTCGCAATTTACGGGCTCAGACGCTCCGCTCAGGAATGTGGGGTAAGGTACGGGTCAGATGTTGCACAATTGGTAGAAAGAGACTTCTACGTAGATGACTGCTTAAAGTCCTCACCCTCAAGTGAAGCCGCAGTCAGCCTTCTCAAAAGAGCACAAGAAGCACTTGCCTGCTCCAACCTCAGGCTCCACAAAATAGCTTCTAATAGCAAAGCAGTGATGGAAGCCTTCCCTTCCCAAGACCATTCAAACGATCTAAGAGACTTAGACTTGGGAGCTGATTCTTTACCTGTTCAACGGAGCCTGGGGCTTCTGTGGGACTTAAAATCTGATACCTTTGCCTTTCAAGTAAACAGAGAAGAAAAACCCTTCACTCGCAGAGGTGTTCTGTCAACAATAAATAGCCTGTATGATCCCCTAGGATTTGCTGCTCCCGTCACCATACAAGGTAAAGCACTTTTAAGAGACTTAACCCTGGAAACATCTGATTGGGACACCCCACTGGCTCCTGACAAAGGTAATTTGTGGAGAGAATGGAGAAGTTCCCTAAAGGCTCTCGACAACCTTTGTGTTACACGTCCATATGCCCCGGTACCTTCTACAGAGGTACAAAGCCAAAGACTTTGTGTGTTCTCTGATGCTTCGGTTAAGGCCATAGCTGCTGTAGCATACCTTAAAACTGTGGATATATATGGACAATGTCACATTGGGTTTGTTATGGGCAAGGCAAAATTGGCGCCAATCCCAGAACACACTATACCCAGACTAGAACTCTGTGCTGCAGTCCTAGCCATAGAGCTAGCAGAGCTCATCACAACAGAGACAGGCATAGAACTCAAAGAGACTGTGTTCTACACAGACAGCAAGGTAGTACTAGGCTACATCTATAACGAAACCAGAAGGTTTTATTTTTTTGTCAGCAACAGGGTGCTCAGAATCAGACGATCCACTCATCCAGGACAGTGGAACTATGTACCCACGGACTGCAACCCTGCAGATCATGCAACCAGAGCTGTTGCCGCAAGTCATCTTAAAGACACGTCTTGGCTCACAGGACCAACATTCTTGTACAACACAGGGCAAACTAATCCTGAAAGTGAGACATTTGAACTAGTAGATGCCAACTCAGATGGTGAAATTCGTCCACAAGTGTCTACATGTCATACAACGACCACTGACAACCAACTTAAGTCCAACAGATTTAACAGATTCTCAACCTGGAAATCACTCATCCGAGCTGTCACTTGCTTAACCCACATAGCTCACTCCTTTAAACATACTGCATCTACAAATGTAAGTACCTGCAAAGGATGGCATCACTGCCAGAAGGTCTACACAGCGGCAGAATTTCAGAAAGCAAAATATGTCATCTTCCGCACTGTACAACAAGAGACCTTTTCCAAAGAGATCGACTGTATCAGAGGAAACAAGCTTGTTCCCAAAGATAGCACTCTAAGGAAGCTGGACCCATTCCTTGACCAGACTGGCCTATTGAGGGTAGGTGGTCGTCTCAAAAACATGAAATTAGAGTTTGAAGAGAAACATCCTCTAATCATCCCTGGTCACCAAAACATTCCCAAGTGAAGATGGGAGAGTCCGCAAAGTTGAGGTCAAAACCTCCAAACAAGGAGAAACAAAATTGTTCTTCAGACCAGTAACAGAACTAACTTTATTATTGTCTCCTGAGGAATAATGGTGTCATCCATGGATGCCAGACGGGGAGTGTCATGTCTCCAGCATACGCTTTTACCATATTTGGGATTTTCCTATTCATTTGCTCGGAGCTCCCTCCTCTGGACACTTGTTGTAAGTGTACAACGTCACTTCCTATATCCATTTTTTACCTCCATAAGGCTTATGGCAGAATTTGGACTAATCAGGCTACCGTACGCCCACCATGTGACCTAGAGCAATGCCTTGTGGGAGCCAGGACTCCATTTTACAGACCATGCTGCTGGAAGAAGCACACAGTTCTGCATCTCCCTTATGATAGAATCGCTGGTAAGGAAATAGTTACACCAAAACACCTCCACAGCTGCCAGAAACCCCAGAGGCATTGCTACAGAGACATTTATGCCAGTATACATATTTTATACTGCAGTTATATATTCATTTGCATGTTTTCATATAGTTCATTGCAACCCTACTTATTATCTTTTCTGCTGTTTGTATTACAGTTTCACCTCTATTCCACTTGCTTATTCAGTAAAATCTACAGACTCCAAGCTTAGTCTCTTTATTGGATTGTGGAAAGGTTTAGCTGCATGTCGAACTACACACTGCCCCAGGGTAATACGTAGCGAGGACAGAACACACGCCCTTAAAATTATTGATAGCCATACCGACTATTCGGGCCTTAGAATAAACTGGTCGAAATCTGTTTTATTTCCCATAGACAAGCTCCCAGACAATCACCCACAACAATCGCTAGGCTAAAGATGGGTAGATAAATTCAAATACTTAGGTATTTGGATCCATGTAAACCTAGAAAAATACAGTGAGTTGAATATACTTCCTCTTATTAAACTTATAGAGACAAAAAGGGATTTATGGGCCAATTTACCACTCTCACTAATTGGAAGGATAAACCTGTTTAAAATGGTAATAATCCCAAAACTAACATACATTTTTAGACAATCACCAATAGGGATTAAAAAGTCCATCTTTGGACAATAAAGTCCCTAATGCTGTCCATATTTTGGAACAAACTTTCCCCTAGACTAGCCCTCACGACGATGCAACTTCCCACCTCCCAAGGAGGGCTAGCTGCCCCAAACCCCTATCTATATTACTGTATATGGCGGCACAATTGGCAGTGGTAAGTCAATGGGCCACTTCACCCAAATCAAATGCAGCAATATCTCTGGAAGCACAGGTCCTAGGCTCATACGAAGAACTTAAAAATATTTTATATGGGGGTACAACCTACTCCACTAAGATCACCCCACTGATGAAAGCTACGATTAAAGTGTGGAAAACAGCCCTACAATTTTATCCAGAGGCAGAACATCACTGCTCAGAGTATACCCCCTTGTGGTGTAATCCTCAACTGATGCATCTTAAGCAAGTCCCGGGTCCACAATACTGGGCACAATATAACATAAAGTACATTGTGGATATTATAGCTGGAGGCAAATTGTTAACATTTCAGGAGCTGAAAGAGAAATTCTCTCTCCCAAACCAATTCCTATTTAGATTTCTACAATTAAGACATGCTTTTAATTCTCAATTCCTGACCCAATGTATAGACACCACCCCGAATAGCTTAGAGCAAGTAGTGCACAATAAAGAGCTAAACCTTTATCACACTTCTATAAGAAATTGATTCAACAGTGCAACTCCACTTTATATAAGGTGTTAAGCAAATGGCAACAAGATATCCCTGACTTAACAACTGAAAATTGGGATGAGACCTTGGATCTGCTTTATGAGTGGATAATAAGCGCTAAGGATAAAATGACACAATTAAACTACCTACACCGGACATACCTATGCCACAGAGACTGCATAAAATGCACTCAAATGTTAGCCCAGTGTGCCCTAGGTGCGCTTTCTCATCTGCAGGCTTCTTTCACATGGTATGGGACTGCCCTTCCATACGAAAGCTCTGGGAAGCAGATCAGATTCATGGGAAAACTGATATTCCTTTACCAAAAGACCCTAAGGTATTATTGCTTAACCAACTAGAGGACGTGGTCCCTGTATGAGCTCAGAGGACTCTGGTGTCAATACTTTGTATGTTTGCAAAAAAGGCTGTTGCAATGAGGTGGAAATTGCAGAATGGCCCGACACAAAAAGATTGGGAACAATTAATTGATAAATCCATAGCTCTCTACAAGCTCACTTTTATGAGACGGGGATGCCCGGAAAAATTTAGCAAAATATGGGATTTGTGGGTGGACACAGAACCAGATGCAAATCCCCCCTGAAGGCTTACCTCATCTCACCTAGCTATATTTTAAAGGTTAATTGTAAATGGTAATAAATAATAATAATAAAAAAAAAAAAAAGTCTATATCTATCTCTGATTCTGATCAACGCAAGGCATTTAAATTTAATCTATTGGAATGACAACACCAAGACGGTTTTTCTTTCTTTACTTTGTTTTTCTTGATTTAATTGCTGACATTGTATCCTTCTTTTACATTTGTTCAACACTTATGGTATACCTTTTGTATACAAGGATATGTCTGTAACTTTCTATGCAATCTTATGGTTTAATAAAAAAAGAATTGTTCAAAAAAAAAAAAAATCCTCACTGTGTGCCTGCACCCGGCTGAAGCAGAACATTAGAACAATAAAACTAGCTTCACTGACAGTGGCGGAAATACTGGGGGAGCAGGGCCCTCACCCTCTCAGGGCCCCCTGGCAGCTCGCGCATCTTTGATTGGGGGTGGAAAATCGTGTACAGAGGGGGGAAAGGGGGGCCGGCTGCACGTCCCGCACCAGGGCCCACCCCCTCTAGTTACTTTACTGCTCACTGTGCAGTAAAACTGTAGCCTCGAGCAGTAGTTATTTGGCTGCTGGATTCAGGAACCCAGACAGACATCAAAAGCTAGAAAGAAACAGAAGAAAAGAATTTTAAAAACTATTAAAAAATGTTTCAAGACCAGCTTAAAAGTTGCAAGAACAGGCTATTTTATAAGATTGCAAGTAACCGATATATCAAAAATGACGATTAAATGTGACTGTGATTTTGTCAGAAACACTGTGCTTTATGGAAATATGATTACAAAAAGTGTTCGTTTTAAATCATGACCCACCTAAAGTATGTCAGTGATAATCAGTCTATTCTTTATTAAAATTCATTACTCAAAATACCTGATATTGTGTATATTAAAGAGTCGGATTTACTGACCTAATATCTTGGACAGTACATTCTTAAGACCATATCTACCTTCTGTTTTTAGCTTGGAAAATGTACAGCTACAGAGGGAACTCCTGCAAAATACAGGGGATTGCAATGTGTTTGATTACTTCCAGTATTATCTGATTATCCAGATTATTATTATATCATTTCCCGACATTCCCTCATATGGTTTTAGGTGCTCAAGGTTTTTTAGGTCACACAAAACAAATTTGTTGGGTGCATCTTATTTAAGATTTGATAAGCCACACATGCATTTTTTCATTTATCTGATAGTGTATTAGACAAAGGAGCCTATAATTAAGATTTCCAATTGGCAATCTGAAAAATTAAATGGATGCAAGGGTTCCATTTCCATCTCAGAACGATGCCTTTATCATAATGATAGACAGGAGAAGGCTATACAGTAATTGAACTTGTTTGTCAGAAGCACATGTAGCCAATTATCAAAGGCTGGTCCAAGAAATCCTATCTTATGAAGACCCATGAGGCTTTCATGATTACGGTAATATTTTGCTTGTGTTTTGTTCCGATTTTGCAGGATGAATGGATAAACATTGCATGGAAATAGCTGACAGCTGCCCATGCCTTTCATTTCCCTATAGTTGTCAACAGCTGTCCTATTGTGGGTGAAAAATTTGTATTTTTCATGTTGATTTGTACATTTACTTACTTTTCAATTTTTCACATCTCTGTATATAGTTCTGAATGCTGGTGATGTAACAGGACAAATTCATGTTTAAACGATTCTCGAAAAAATACACATTTTGCATTTTATCTTTCCAGCTTCAACTGAAATTTTGGGATACCATGAATAGGAGACCACCTTTTGGTTATACAAACAATCAAGATAGAGACCAGACACCACACCAAGTAATATTTTCAACCGCTGTGTGTATTTTATTATTATTATCCTTGATTTTAGTATCAAGGATATACTTGGCAAAGGGGAGATCCATTGACTTGCAACCCTGTCTTTAAACTTGATAACAAAATGACAAATCAGTATTACTCTGTGGCATCTCAAACAATTCACATTATAATTAAAACATCACATTGAATAAGGTCTATGAATAATGTGTATGTCCAGGATTCAGTCACCAGCAATGCAGCCTATTATGAATGCTGCAAACTCTCCTCATTAAATAGCCAACTATTGGTGGTGGATATAATTATACTCTTCTCCATTACCTCCTCAAGGGGTTTAACAAACAGTTGACCAATTGTTTTATTTGTATTGGAGTACTTTTGCATATTCACAACGTAGATGTGTATTCCCTCATGCTTTACATACATTCCATCTTATTAAATCTCTTCCAGTGTCTTACAAATGTTACCTTCATCTTTTGGACTATGTTGGAGGTGTTTTTTTTTTATAAAGGGACACATATGTGGCAGGCTACACATTGGAATTCCACATTCACACAGAGCACAGAATGAATGGAATTCTGCACTAGAAGATGCAGACAGTGGCAAAATAAAATAATAGTAATAGCAAATATCCTAGCAATGTTCCACCAACAATTTAAATTTATTTCACAATGTGCCACTATCAGTCTACTGGATTGGAGTGACAGTGACCCCAGCAACCAGAACATTTTATATTCCATGTATAACAGTACTGATAGAACTAAGGATCATTTCAGATAGAATGAAGAACCATTTTAAAGTTATTTTACTGCCTTTCTCTCTCATCTGGTTGCCAGGTAGGCAGGTTTCCAGACAAATTGGGCTCCTAATTTAAAGCCCAGGTGGGTTTTGAAAGTACAAACTAGCCAAGGTACTGATTTGGGCTACTTTTTGGGCCTTTGGCTGGTTTGTGCTTTGGAAAGCAGCCAAAGGTTTTTTCTTGCCTAATGTGCCAAGCCTGAGTCTCCCAATGTATGTTGGGTAATGTAGTTTTTCTTTAACAATTTTCCAACTGCCAAGTTTAATGTAAGACTACAATACCGAGCAGGGCCACCATCAGGTGGGGACGGGGTACAAGTGTCCCGGGCCTGGCCTGAAGGGGGCTGGCAGTGCTGCACTTTCGAAAGAGCCAGGCCCCCTTTGACAGCGTAGAAACCGTGCTGCCATTTCCGAAGTCCCGAACAGCCGAAATGTGGATGTGCCGAACAGCCAAAGTCCTAAAGTGCAAAAGGAGGCGAAGTTGAAGTCCTGAAGCCTTGAGTTCAATTCTCCTGCCCCTGCCACCAATGTTTTTTTCAAAAATGTTCTTTGGGGCCCCAATTTTTTTTTAACTTTTAAGGGGGGCCCTGGCACCACAGGTTTTTTTTAACTTATAAGGGGGCCCTGACCATCAATGGGACTGACTTGTGTAGAAGTCGGGAGTTAACAGATTTTGGGCTCTGTACTAGTGATGTGTGGGTCGAGATTTTCTCGACCTGCACCCGACCCTAACCAGCCCGCTCCCTACCCGCATCCGACCCGGACCCGCTGCTCACCTTTATTTAAAGACCCGAACAAGACCCACCCACATTGACATCACAAAAGGGGCGGGGCAGGCGGAAGTTGGCAGTACTAGGCCCGTGACCCACGAATTTTGTCCAGGGGTCGGGCTGCACATCACTACTCTGTACCTGAGTCTCCCATCACTCTTAAACATTCTCACATTTTCTGGTGACTACTCAATTTCAGACAATTTGGGGGCAAAAATCTGTTGGCTACCAAAATGTTTAGAGGTTGAGCTGTTTTACCAATATTTATTGAAATTGTATTTTGTATTAGGGCCTTATGGGGCCCGATACTTCCTGGGCCCACCCCCCTTTGATTTACTCCCCTGTTAACTGGTGAATCTGTCCAATTTTTCTTCATGGAATAATTCGTGAAACAGTGAAAATTAAATTTTCACATTTATTAATTTCTATTTTAGACTTTTTTTCACTGCACATATTGTGCTATTTTGGGCTACTTTTGAAGTGCCTCTTGGCTAGTTTTAAGCTGGATTTGTAGCTGACTTTGGCTGGTTTTGAAAATTATACCTGACAACCATGATAACAGTCTACTTGGATCTACACTGTCAATACTCACATCCCAGAGGATTTTGTGTTTTGGAAATTTTCTTGGTTATTGCTTATGTTTTTTTTTTAATGTAACCCTGCTTTGCTCTTAAAATGTTGATTTCCATGGAATATCTTCCCAGGATTTCTCCTGCCTTACATTTAAAATTGCATAGGATCCCTTAACTCCCTGGAATGGTGCAACACTTTTGGAACAATTAAGATAATGACCAGGGGGGGGTAATAATGGAAAACAATGAAATCTGTCCCAGTAGTTATTTCCCATAGTTTTATAGTTCTTGCTTGCCCACATTTTCTCAGCTTTTCTCCCTACCTACCACCTACCTGGTGCATCCCTAGTATAAATGAGCTGAAACACTCAAAGAAGGCACATGAAACTGCACAACCCATAGGAAGGCACCTGTCCACAAAATAATCTCCTTAGAAAAAAGAACCTGTGTATTTAAAACATTCTTGGTCTAAAGGGAGGAGCCGGAAAGAAGACTCTATGTCCAGTTTAGCCATTTTTGCATTTAACCCTTTGGCTTTCACTACATCCAGGGCCTGATCAAATGACAGATACTGTACCGAACATTGTTCCTTATCAATACCATCATTTACTGAACTACCTTCTGGGTATGATAAATGCTGTATCAGCCTGAATTTACCTGTATCTTTTCTTAGGTACCATGGGGATATGATCAAACCTTCTATGGGGGGGGGGTTCTTAAAAAGGCCCGTTCATCCTCCCCAGTTTTACCTCTTTCATAATTTCTCCCCTTTATTATTTCTGGGTTGTCATAAGCTGATTTAAGGTTCTTCTTATTCTACGCTCCCTTTAAAACCTTCTGAACTGGTATCCTAAAACCTTCTGTAAAACCTTCCTCCAAAAAAATTTGCTATCTTTGTTGGGAAACATATTTACCAGCGTTTCAGGTTTTTAATCTTTCCCAGCATTGTTCTGAAAGGAATTACATGTAGCTACAACCTCCTTCTTTACACAGGCAATTGCCAGATTCTTACAACCACAGCAGGAACAAACATTCCTGAACCTACAACTTGCCCCTGTAACGCAACTCTTCTCATTAAAACCCCCAACACTCCTTTCTGCTGTTGGCCTGTTTGTTGCCCGCTGGCCTATCTCTCCTATCGCTACCCACCCATTCTTTCCAGATTTCCATATCTTTCTGCCCATAACTCGAAGAATTGTTGTCCTCCAGCTTCTCTCTAAACTCTCTCATAATTAACCCATGCATTGCTGCAGTATGTGGTAAAAGTATTATAAACAGTATACATGTGCTTCACTGCATGGTCCTGGGCTTCTGGGGTGGCTATGTAACTGGGAGCAGTCGTGTGTAGAGTGCATACTGCTGGCACTATGGGGGATGCTGGCACTAGCCCTATAGTGGTGTGGGGGTGGGCTTTCCCTTGCTGCTCCCCTTCTGCATACCCTGTGGCCAGGTGAATGGCGGTCTCTGCCTCCCCTGCTGGGGCTCCTGTCTCTGGGCCTCTTGTACTCACCGTACTTATGCCCACGGGGGGAGCGCTCCCGTGATCCCACTGCGAAGCCTGTGCTGCCAAATAATTCAGAGCAGTGCCTGGAGTGATGTCTGCTGCCCGAGTGCCTCCTAATCCTGCCTCCATGGCTCTTTTCCCTTTGTTCCGGGCTGTAATTGGGCCAGCAAGCAGGGAAAGCCCCTTCCTCCAGTAAAGCTTTGAAAAGCCTTGCGGCGGCGTCCTCTCTGGTCTACGTTTAGGCCACCATCTTGGATCCCGCAAGGGTTCCAAAATGGCGTCTGGATCCGAAGAGTTCCCTCCGGTCGTTCTGCTTGTGGCTGCCTTTGTGACGAGGAGCTCTGGGCTGGGGTTAGGGATCTGCTGGCCCAAAGGTGGGGGAGGTCGGGTGACTTGGCTGGTGGGTGGCTCGACATCCTGGCTGGGTGCATGGGTGGCTGGAAGTAGTGGGGTCCGGTGATAAGACTTGAGACCAGGGCTTGAAACATGCTGCAAGCCGCTTCATCCTCTGTAGTGCTGCTGGGATGTTTATTCATCCCTGAATCTCTTTGGGTAACCTGCTGTTCCTCTAGGCTGTCTTAGCTCCATCCCACAGTCAGTACCTGAAAGTACAAAAAACAAAATATTATCTGCCTACCCTTGCCCTGACTGCACCTTTTAACCCCCTCTAACCCCACCCCTTCACACCTGTCCACCCCCCTGTTAGGGGAGGGAGGAGGAATGCCTTGCCATACACTCAGCCCCCCCTCCCCAGGCAGTGCTGGCCCTAGGCCCGAGAACAATAGGCCTCATATGCCTCTGTCTGATTCACTGCGGCCTCTTTTTTCACTCCCCCATTCCTGTGCTTGCTCCTCCCCTCTCTCTCACTTTAAGGTAGGCTAGGATTTGTGTCAATGCCTTTGCTTCTGCATAGATGATGCCCATGTCAGCAGCCAGTTTAGGGCAGATGAAGGACACTAGGGAAGAAGGATGCTCCAATCAACCAACGGAATGAATGGATCGCTATTTTAGTGCCAGGGAGTGTGTTTACCAATGCAAAGGGGCAGTGCGCTGTTGGGATCACAGAGGATTTATCCTATTTAATCCTGCTGCTGCTGCTGAAGAAGAGACAGGGAAGCTTACCGCAGCATCTACATTGTAACCTGCCTGCCTTCTGATTTATTTAATTGTCTTTTGTTGCGCTTCCCCTTTTCGTTCTCAATCCCCACTGGGAATGTCACTGACAGGACCGGATCAGAGGCTGAGGGCGGCGCTGTCCTTGCGATCTGGGGTTAGCATAGCGTGCATCTGCGCCCCCTCCTCCTCCCCGTGCTTCTTGCGTCACTGTGTGCGCGTTTCAGAGCGATGTTCCGAGCGTCTGGCTGAGGGATGGCTGCTGCTGCCTGTGTCCTGCTGCTGATGGCCGGGGAAAGGCTGCACCCGCCACTGCTACTGCTGCTCAGCACTGAGTCATCGGGCCGGCGCTCTCCGTGGTGCTGAAGTTGCCGACTGCGTCCCTCCGGTGAGGGTTGGTCTGCGGAAGGGGAGAACCGGATTACTAGGGGGTTTGTATCAAAATGATCAATGCACATCGGTTATGTATTAGCTGCCTTTATAGCATCCTACAGTGCATGCATATATTTCTATATTATTTAGTTCTATATTGGGGATCCAAAATATGATCTCCCCACATTGGTGAGTCCTACCAGTATGTTTTTGTCCTGACTGTCATAGACATGTGGTGGAACTGGAACCAGATGTGTGAAATAACATGCAGCCTGCAGGGATAACATGGAGCTATAGCTGTTGTGTAGATTTTCCTTTGAGGACAGATCATCAGCAGACTGGCAATGGTTAAACCAGCCCTGGGTTTTTCCACTAAAACTCCTTCTGTATAGCTACTGGGTTTTGCACCATGCCATCTCTGCAGCGCCCGCAGCAGCATTCAGTGCCAGTGTAAGCACTTGGCAAACACTCTAGTCTTAAGGCATGTACTGTATATCCTCAACAAGGGTTGCAATGCAGGGGATCTTTAACCTGCAGCTCTCCTGCTGTCTCTTAATTACGCCTAGCTAGGGATGCTGGGATTTGTAGTTAACAACGCTGTGTTAATCTTCAGTTTCTCTACAGCTGATATAGAACTAAAGGTCCCACCAGCTTTTGGAGATATTGAAAATTATCATTCAGCAGCTGCAGAGTTGCAGGTTCAAGGTCTGTGCTTGGTTTGAGACAGTTCTTCCTCCTCCATCTTATCTGTAGGGTGAACTGTGAGCTCAATGATATTACCCCCCCCAACAAAGGGTGTCTAGGGATCATGGGAGTTGTAGCAGGGGGGTTGCAGTTTGGACCTTTAACCCATCACCTTCCCCTACCAGAAGGTCTAGCAGTGTGTTTTATTGTAAAGCTGAAAATGGATTAAATTTGAGATTTGTAGAATGCTTCTAACATTTTCTTAGATTTGATCAGTTGCAGGTTTTAACCCTTTTTCATGCCGATGTGAGATTTCCTTTTCCACTGCTGTTATGTCATTCCTTGTGATCTGAGCAATGCTGCAGTGCTTTTCTCCATTCCGCCTCATCTCAAACTGATTAACAAACTGTTTTCACTTCCAACCAGTCTAAAACAGTTTAACTGTTAACCGCTTGGAAATCTAATGCTTTAATATATATATAACCCCCCCCAAGGTTAAATGTACTGTCAGGTTGGAGTATTGTAGTTCGCCTGGATATTTTAAAGGGATTGTTCACCTTTAAATTAACTAAAAGTATGATGTAGAGCGTGATATTATGAGACAATCTGCAATTGGTTTTCATTTTTTAATTTTTCAATTATCTAGCTTTTTATTCAGCAGCTCTCCAGTTTGCAGTTTCCAAATTACCCTAGCAACCATGCAATGATTTAAGTGAGACACAGGAATATGACTAGTAGAGGGTCTGAATAGAAAGAGGAGTAATAGGAAGTGGCAATAACAATAAATGTGTAGTCTTACAGAGCATTTGCTTTTTAGATGGGGTCAGTGACCCCCAATTAAAAAGCTAGAAAGAGTCTGAAAAAAAAGGCAAATAAAAAAAAAAACTATAGAAAATAAATAATGAAGACCAGTTGAAAAGTTGCTTAGAATGAATTAAACTATAACATACTAAAAACTAACTTAAAGATGAACCACCCCTTTAATGATTATCAGTCAGCTTCATCCCTTAATTTTTCTTAATGATGTTATTTATGATCTAGTACTGGATTCTGCCCGTGGAGAGGTCCCAAGAGGAGGAGGAGGCTTGATTCTAGCACAGGAAGAAGTACTGGAAGGTCTGCAGCTACTGGTCACACAAGTGCAAACTGTATATATGTCTGTGTGTGTGGGAAGAGCAGCGTGGGAAGCAGATTACTGTGGAGAAGGACATGGTTGGAATAAGCATTGGGCTGGCTTCTTAGGATTCCCCCACACTACGAGACACTGGGTGCAGCAGGCTCATATAGACATACGTCTTTTGTTGGATATACTTATTTTGATATACTTCTGGTGTTTTGTATTACATTGAGATTTACTGACCTTTCCATTTTGTGGCCAGTTTTTTTTTTTAACTCTTTGGAAACAGCTTTGGATTTAAAAGCCAGACACTCCATTTATTCATGTTCCCCGGAGGAGTTGAGTGACAGAAGAGGACTATCAGCACTGGGAAGTATTCTGTTCAAGGGAAAATCGGGTCCCTGAGCTAATGGTGCAAGAAGAAAGTCACCTCTAATAGTTATTCACTAAAAGTCAGAAGCGATCCCTATCTGGGCAAAATGGGGTAAGTTTTTGTTAGACTGTGCAAGCCCTATTGCTATGATGGTAATTGGCACAGTGTTTCTAAACTACAACTCCCAGCATCCACCCTAACATTTCAAGCTGTCACGGGTTATTGGGATTCATAGTTCAAAGGGAAATATCGTGAAAATTAAGATTTAATATAAGCTTCCTCATACTGAAATAAGAAACTTTCTAAATATAATCAATTAAAAATGATTATTTTCTGAAATAATCAAGTTTATCTTCATTGATGTTTCTTATTTAGAGTGCAGAAGGTTATATTCAATTTTCATTTTCGCGATAGTTCCCTTTTCAGGACAGGCTGCCCTGCCCCACATCTGTATTATAGAACATGTGGCGCTATACTTTGCCTTTTCTTACCTGAATTATATACAAGAACTGATGACATTACAGATTCTGTTTGACCATCAGTATAAAATGAGTTTGAATGACATCTGGGGTGAAAAATCCATTCTCCCTAACCCTTGTTTACAGTCCAGTCTTGAGTTATCTTAATACTCTATAAACATAACTATGTTTGACCTGTTAAAAGGCTCGTGTTGTGATTGAGTAGACAGACGCATATTTAATGGTAGCAAATGGATGCAATTTATCATATTGATTGCAGTTGCCAGATACATTGTGTTTGAGAAGGATTGACATATTTGTCATATTTGTCAGTGCTATAGTTAGGGCTCTTACACACGGGAGTTTTTGCCTGCGCTCCCCTGCCTTGCGCTTTGTTCCATTCAGCCGCAGGGGAGCGCAGGAGTAGACGCAGTCAGTTATTTTGAAGGGGGCTGTACTCACACAGACACATGTATGCGCCGAATGCAGGTGAAATGCAACATGCTGCGTCCCAACCTGCGTTTGGTACTTACATGCGTCTGTGTGAGTACAGCCCCCTTTAAAATAATTGACTGTGTCTACTCCTGTGCTCCCCTGCGGCTGAACGGAAGAAAGCGCAGGCAAAAACAGCCATGTGTAAGAGCCCAAAAGGTGGCCATAGACGTAGAGATCCGCTCGTTTGGCAGATTGCGGGACTACATACACGCACAGACGTGGCCACGATCCGACGGGATTTGTTAACCTGCCCGATTGAGATCTGCCTGACTTTCGGCCAGATATTGATCGGGAAAGCCCATCGGATGGCCCCACACTCGGTCTTTCGGCAGCTTTTATCGGCCCGTGTATGGGGGCCTTTAGGGTGGAAAATGAATTGTCCTGCTGTACTAATACATAGCTGGACTATTCTTTTCAGTCTGTTTAATGTGTTAAAGTGGGGGGGGGTTCATTCTAATCAACCAGGTAGAAACAATAGAATTCTACCTGTATGTGACGATTCAGCACTAACAATGGCCTTCAAAGGTACCTGATCAAAATTTTCCGTCTAGCCCGATATTCAAGTCTTCTGCCGATATCGGTTGGCTCTTTTCCCACCATACACGCACCAAATATCGTACGAAAATTAGTTTCGTATGATATTATCTGTGCGTCTATGGCCACCTTAAGGCTCTATCCATCCAGCGGGCTCTAGGACCTCTCCTCCATCCTATCTGCCACTATGGTTCCGCCCGTCTCACTCCTCTTGAGCTGCTGCCATGCTGTGCAAGTGTGGAAGCAGGATGAAAGGGCCTCCAGTGGATGGGCCCAGGGTGCTGCCGGCTGTTGTGAGGTGCCAGTGGGTTGTGCGGGGCATTGATGTGGGGGAGGGGAAGTCCGGGGCCTAGAGCACATATGAGTCTGGTAAGATGTGCCAACCTCCTGGGCACATATGGGAAGTTGGGAGTCTGTCATCCTTTAAATACATTTTTTAAAAAAAGTGAAATACCAAAGCCATGTCGTTTAATAAAGCATGTCTGTTACTTCATAATAATTTCCACAGGCACTAAAATTTGTACGCTGAGTATAATTATTGCCTTTTTAGGTATAATTGTCCCTTTGCTGCTTTCATAGCCTAATGTTGCCAGCCAGGCCCGGACTGGCAATCTGTGGGGCTGCTGTGACGTGCTGTGAGGTGCCATAGAAAGTCACACCTTAGTGGGCTGGTGGGGGGCTTTTTGGGCATTTTTGTGGGCCTCTATGTACCTGAAATGGCAGGGCCTATTTTGTTTCTCAGTTCAGACCTGTACCAGCTTCTTGGAATGCTTAATGGTTTAGCAATTGCAGATTATGGTTATGGAGATTGGGCAACAAGTGGGTCTTTAAAGGTGGCCATAAAGCTAAAGGATAAGATTTGCAACAGTTGCAGTCAGTGGATACTATCATGGATATTGTTTTATAATCTAGATTACATCACTATCCTCATTGATTTTAAAAGGGATTGCTCACCTTTAAATTAACCTTTTTTATAACCATTGTATGGCCATACTGTAGATGGCCCACTATTTTTTTGTCAAGGTAGATCTTCTGATGGGGGTCAGGTGTCAATAGTAGATCCCAGGGTAACAAAGTCTGGGCATCCCTGCTTTACAGCTTTCAAATGGGGGTCAGTGACCCCATCTAAAAAAACAATTCTCTGTAAGGCTACAAATGTATTGTTATTGCTACTTTTTATTACTTGTCTTTCTATTCAGGCCATCTCTTATTCATATTCCAGTCTCTGCATCAAATCAATGCATGGTTGCTATGGTTAATTGGACCCTAGCAACCAGATTGCTAAAATTATAAAAAATAACTCAAAAACCATAAATAATAAAAAAACAATTGCAAATTGTCTCAGAATATCACTCTCTACATCATACTAAAAGTTAATTTAAAGGTGACCAACCCCTTTAATAGAAGAGTTGGGCCATCCAGGTCTGTTGTTCATTCATGGTAATTACACACAGTGGCTTGAAATCGTCTATTACCCCAACTTCTCATTAAATCAGGTTTGTCTGTTTAACGAAATGGGGAAATACAATTGGTATTTTATTTGCAACATTCTGATTATAAGCATTAGCCGGATCTGAATTCATATGTAGTGTCCGTCCAAAAATAAAGTCTGTATTTGTGCCTAAAACAAAAGTGCAATCGATATGGACACATCATCAACTGGCAAGATATCCTTCTTTTCTTTCACAACGCAGCAGTTCTGTCCTACTTTACGGTTGAGATTCTGCCTATCTTTATAAAGGAGGGTTCAGACTACAGTGATATGAGATAAAACAAGGATAAAACACATTGTTTACATCATAAGACAATTGTTGAACCTCTGTTAGGACTAATTAACATAGAAAAGCTTTAGCAAGGCAATATAAACCATGGAACAGCAGGGACATTATATTTCAATTATGTGAACTGCATATATTTTTTAGGGGCCATTTTGAAATGATATTATCTGTTTCAGCAATGACTAATATTTGGCACTTCAGAAGAACTGCAGCTCCCAGAATGAACCCCCCTCTAGCTTTGAGAGTTGTCCGTTTGCAACAGATGGAGTGTTCCTGCTCCATGATTAATTAAGCACAATGTTACTGTGTCAGAAAAATCTTTAAAAATCTTACTGGGGGTTAAAGGCTGACATGCTGAAATCTAAGAAGCAGCAAGAGCAGCAATTTCTCAGGTTGCACTGCTGACTCTGTGCAGAAATACATCCAGTCTATTTATTATGTAACCAGAATATACTCACATTCCAGCTCATTGGTTCATAGGTGAAGGAAGGAACCATTTTATTTTGGCACAGGGCAAATTCTGGATTTTCTGCTGATTTTTAACTAACACTGTCTTAATGTAACCCCCATCTAATATATGATATATTATCATATGCATACAGGCTATCCTTTAAGGAAGGCCTTAGGGCTCTTACAGATGAGCGGTTGTAGCTGCACTCCCCTGCGTTACATTTTTCTGCATTCAGCGCCGCAGGGGAGCGCAGGAATAGACGCATTAGGTTTTTTTCAATGGGGCTGTACTCACACAGGCACGTGTAGGCGCCGAACGCAGGTTGAGACGCAACATGCTGCATTTTTCCTGCGTTCGGCGCCTACACACGCCTGTGTGAGTACAGCCCCATTGAAAAAAAACCTAATGCGTGTATTCCTGCGCTCCCCTGCGGCTGAACGCAGAAAAACAGAACGCAGGGGAGCGAAGCTACAACCGCTCGTCAGTAAGGGCGTTGTGGCCTATTCCCTAGACACTACAAAGGCAACACCTTATACTGACAGATCCGCGAAACGTGCGTCAGGCACCGTAGCTTAGCCGCTAGCTTAGCGGTTACTAAACTGGGAACCACAAGGAATTTAATTTAAGCACGCAGTGGGTCAGAGGACGAGGAACGGGTGATATTTTCTTGGTGGGGAATTCGATCTCTAGAGTGTCCTGTTCAGCGGATCTGTCAGTATAAGGTGTTGCCTTTGTAGTGTCTAGAGAATAGGCCACAACGCTTTAGGTGCCTCTGAGAGGACACAGTGTTAGTTAAACTTTGCGCACACCATACTGTACAGTGGCTGACATATTACGCTTGATGATTAAAGGGCACCTCCCCACAACCCCCAATCCACGCTTACCTCTTGCTCAGTCTCTTCGGAGATCACTGCTTCAGTGCTAATTTATCCTTAATGTACTCCCTGACTACTATTCAGCCAGTATAGGGAAACGGGTGTTGTAAGATCGATATGGGAACAGTCTAAGGAAACATTTACACTGTCACCCCTTTTCATACAAATTCCAGATCGGATTTCCACCCTTCTCTTTTGAATTGTTTTTAGTGGTTTTAATAATTAATTCCCTTTCAATCAATGAATTTTAGTAGATGAAATAAAAGTTACTTTTTATGATGTCTCTTTAATTAGTCCAAGCCGTAGGCTCAAGCACATTCCCATGTTCATAATCAAGCACTATGCACTTTAAAGATTTGAGTCACCATGAATTGTTAAGAAATGCACTTTAATTAATTTTGTTTTAATAATCACAGAAGATATGATTGGATTGATCACAATAAGAACACAACAATTTATTTGAGTTCCACAGTTGATCGCTTGAAGCAGGTAGACACATTGTTTAACACAGGTTAATTTAGGATTGTGCGACGTTATATACTCCGCTTTCTGTCTCTCCTTTTGAGCATCAAACCAAGTTTTTATATAGGAGTGGTCAGCACATCCACGCCGAGTGGCTTCTAACTCTCGGTCAAGGGGTAACCCTAAGGAAAAACAACTGGTTAGAAGGTGCGGCTACCATCTATAGTGTTTGAAAAATATAGTTGTGTGTCAGAAAAAAAATTGTCGTGTGTCAGAAAAAATTTGTAGCCCATAGACTTCAACGCATTTCGACAAATTTTCTCAGTTTCCAGAATTTTCGGTGAAGCAAAATGGGTCAGATTCACCCATCACTACTGCTGACGCTTCAATTTAATGCCGCCATTCGGATACAGTTGACAGGACAGAGGTATAAGAAGTTATGTGGTATTGTGAGGTACTGTGTGTGTGTATGGGGGGGGAGCCAGACTGTGGACCCCAATCCAACACTGGTTTGGTAGCAAACATTTGGTTGTGTACTATGGGTTACAAGTAAGCACTGCACTTGCTATTAACAGGGTCATATGCCCACCAATACTAACTAATGTAATTGCTCAGAGTGTTCTTTTGAATTGTTTTCATAATTTTCATGATAATGATATATGCTATGATAATAGCATCTTGAATGTGTAACATCAGTGCACCCTGTTGTTCTGCCTGGGCACAAGCTCAAGTTACTGATGCAGGAAGCTTCTCCTGATGCTTCCACGGCTGGACAGAAGAGCAGGGGGCACTAGTGTTACACATTGATGATATTAGCAGTGTTAAAGGAGAAGGAAAGGCTAACATTAAGTAAGCTTTATCAGAAAGATCTATATAAATACACCAGTAAACCCTCAAAGTAATGCTGCTTTGAGTCCTCTGTCAAAACAAAGACAGCATTTATTTCCTTTTATTGTGTACACATGGGCTTCTGTATCAGACTTCCTGCTTTCATCTTAAACCTCCAGGGCTAGATCAATTATAAATAGGCTGTAGCTCACCTTTAGTACATGTAGGTGGATTCTCCTGCAAGGTGTCCTGTGTCCACACCCAAATTGATACAGTCAGTATTATAATAGAAAGCAGGACAAATCCAAGACAGTAGCTATGACTACAAAGTGCTTTTATTGGGGAAAAATGCTCTCAACCTCCAGGGCTAGGGCTTGAGCATGCTCAGTTTGCTCCTCTTACCCTCCCTCTTCCCCTCCATGCTGTAATCTGAGCCCAGAGCTATGAGTGAGCAGGGAGAAACTCAAACAGGAAGTGATGTTGTACCAAGCTAATATGGCAGCTGCTATCCTAAACAAACAGAGAAAGCTTCTACTCAGGTATGGTAAAGCATTCTGCAGAATAAATATAGTCTTATAGCTGTAATCTGAGCCCTGAGCTATGACTGAGCAGGAAGAGACTCAAGCAAGAAGTGATGTCGTACCAAGCTAATATGACAGCTGCTAGCCTAAACAAACAGAGAGAGCATCTACTAAGGTATGCTAAAGCATTCTGCAGAATAAATATAGTCTTATAGCTCATAGCAATAAACGTCTTCGGTAGCTTTCCTTCTCCTTTAAAAACGACTAATATCATGAAATCTGTAGAAACATTTTTTTTGCTAAAATGCTCAGGAGAGAACAGCAACTGTATATTCATTGTGTTGAAGGGTTTATGTATCCGTAAAATCGCCCAATGCTCCTTTGCTTACTTTCAAATACATTCAGGATTCTTTGTACTGATAGTTTCCCAGTGTTTGTTTTGAACTATAATTTGGTAATTAATACTGGTTTCACATATTTCCCATAATTAAGATGATTTACTGGTAGTATACCATTCTTGGGGTATACGTAATGTAGTAATCCCTACACTTCCTTATTCCCTAGTTGCTGGGCAGTATGGAATGTATCCAGTTTGGATAATTAGCATCATGTGTAATGTCCATCATTGGCCCAGAGGCTGATGACTACTTCCTGTTATACTTCATTATAGTGTTGGCCAGACGGTGGATCTTCCTCTTTTGTCCTCCACTTCAGGAGGGAGTGGATGTTGCTGAAGAGCCTGGGACTTAGACCCCTATAAGGAAAGACCCCAAGGGCTGTGAGGCCCGTGGTGAAGTCAGGTATACAGGACCCCGGTGAATGAGGTGTTCTCAGGACAGGGTCGATTCTGTAAGAGCACTTTCTAGGAAAGTGAGACAGACAGAATTTTATAGCAAGAGCAGCCTAGCTCCATCTAGGAGGTATAGCGATAGGGCAGCTCTGGGCATAATGGCCTTTAGTGTAGGGCTCACTAAACTGAATAGGAATTTAGGTTTAGTGTATTCCCTGTTCCAATGAGTGGGGATCCTGATCACTGTCCAGAGATCCTGAGGGTGCATCTATCATTCTGGTACACTATCTCCACAAGGATATCACAAGGTCCTGGCTCTGAATTGCTGTGATGTTACCTGACATATACAGTATGTGTAGACCTCAAATTAATTATTTATTCACACAGCATAAGTGAGTTGCAGATCAACTACATCTCACTTTCACCCTTTCAAGTAGCAAAGGCCCATCCTGTGGAGAGAGCATCAAATGTAACCGGTGCTCTGCCCAGTGTTGGACTGGGATGCCGGGGGCCCACCAGAAACCCTTAGGCTGAGGGCCCACTTTCCAAACTACTATACCGCCTCTCCTCACTCAACCTCTTTATTCTCCTTGTCTCTTTTCTCTACACGCTATACTATATTCTTCCATTATCAAGCCTATTTATTCTCATAAAGAAATAGGGAATGACCATGAGATAGGCCAAATGTTTAGAAGCAAGAGGCCCACTGACCCCTGGGCCCACCTGGAGTTTTCCTGGCATCCTGGTGGGCCAGTCCAACACTGGCTCTGCCTGTTTCCTAGCTGGACAAGGTCAAGCCTACATGGGGTTACAATACAACAGAGTAAGAACATCTTCATAAATGCATCTAACGATTTCATGCATACAAGATTCAATGCAGTCTTCTATAGGCCCAATTTAAATTTTATAGAATATCCAATTTTATATATTTATATATATATATATATATATCTATATATATATATATATATATAAATATATATACAGTATATGTTGCTCTTGTATCATGTAACCATCTGTGGATAAACTGTCGCTGGAACCATAATGGTTGTTCGCTCTTATATAAAATGCTCTATGTACAAAACAATCTGGCCCCATAGGATGTAATGATTATTAATGGAAAAATAAAGGTGAATCTACTTTAAAGTTGTACTATGCCCCTCCACCCAAAAAAAACCCAACATATCTAGATCTGTTATTAATATTTAATCAGCTGGCTTGTGAGAATGTTTCAGGAATCATAGCACAGAGTGCAGAGAATATAATCAACCACACAGATCCTGCTTTCAATAGCATTTACTAACTGTAAACCCCACTGAAAATGTGTAATTAATGTATGATGGAAAATTTGCTTAGAATTATTTTCATTTATTAGGCAAAAAATAGGTTTTGCATGTAGTTTTCCATAATCACAGATTGTAAGATTTCCTACCTACCAACTGTCCTGTTTTTCACGGGACAGTATTGATTTTGACAGCTCAACCCACAGTCCTGGATTATTACTGAAATGTCCCGACTTTCTCTTTGATCTTCTGCACTGTACAGCCAGAAAAAGATGCAAAGTTTCTAACTTAATTGGCTTTTGGCAGAGAGCCCAGAATAGATACTTTTGTAACAATTTAAGATAAGCAGGTCTCTTGGGGAAACTGACTTGCAGCTTAAAAGAAACCCTGTAGAAAAAAACCCTGTACCCCCCACCCCACGTAGACCCCCCTCTCCCGTGGAAATGCCCCATAACTTTATACTTGCCTCTCGTCGCAGATTCTGCCAGCAGACTTCACGGCATCCATCTTCCGGGTCCTCGGTAAGCTGACTGGGAGATCAGTATGTCGGTGCATGCACAGTTGGAGCAATTTGTCGGTTTTCGACAACTGCGCATGCGCTGAAATTGACGGAAATCAGCTTACCGAGGACCTGGAAGATGGATGCCGTGAAGTCCGCTGCCAGAATCTGCGACGAAGGTTAAGTATAAATTATGGGGCATTTCCCTGGGGGGGGGGCAGTTAGTCTGCGGGGAGGAGGGAGGTTGGTCTACGTTGGGGGGGTACGGGGTTTTTTCCTACAGGGTTTCCTTCTCATTTAAAGGGCAATTCATCTTCATTAACAAAACTGTAATAACACATGAAAACCACAAAAATGGGTGTGGTCAAAAAATAATAATCGCGATACACACTGCAAAACTTTTTGTCCCTGTTTCTGTTTCCAAAATGTTGGCAAGTATGTGATTTAGTTGTGGTGGAATAATAGATTCAATCAGTAGAAATCCGGGTGCAGGACAAATCCACAGCAGTATTCTTAGACTGCAAAATCTTTTATTGGGAATGTAACCAGACACAACATGTTTCGGGCTAGGCCCTTTATCAAGTAAGTTTACTTACAATAGAATAATAGATTCATACTGGCTGTGAACACTGCATGCAGTCTCCTAACACACACACATTCTTGTCCAGCTTGTTTGTGGCTGGTGGCAAAAATGAAACCAGCAGAAGAGGCTGGGGAGAGGGACTGCCATACAGTAGACCCCATAGTCAGAGTCACTGGGAACTACTAGTTCTGTTACTGCTCATAGTCCAATCCCCCCTGTAATTATGCCCCTGTGGGGGAGGGGGAGTGCAATTTTTAACTCTTTAAGGGCACCCTTTATGGCTGATCGTATTAATGCCAGGTTAAAGGGGCTTTTGTCAAGTAAGAGAGTGGTCACTAGCTTCTTATCTTATTTTTTTTCATTAACATAAATGGGAGACCATACTTAAAGTGAACCTGTCACCCAGACATAAAAAGCTGTATAATAAAAGTCCTTTTCAAATTAAACATGAAATCCAAATTCTTTTTTTATTAAAGTGTTCAAAGCTGCTGTAAACTCTTTTAAAAATCTGGGCTGTCAATCAAATATTGCCTGCCCCTCCTCTATGCCTTAGGCATAGAGGCAGGGCAAGCAATTACTTTCACTTTCCATTTAGCACTTCCTAGCTGTCACTCCCCTCCCCACATTCCCCCAGTTGTCTTAACCATTTAATTGTGTAGCCAGGGCATGGGGATGGACATCAGGTCCCCCATTCTGGTGCACAAACAAGATTTTGAGATGATGCAAAGCTTGCCTTAATAAAAGTGTCCACAAAATGGCTCCTGCTTGCTTGCTATAATTGAGTTCACAGACTAATGGAAACAAGATTCAAATAATTTATACAGTGTAATTAAAGTTCATTTTGCTTGACTAACATGATAGGATTTGGAATCATTTTTTTGGGTGACGGGTCCCCTTTAACTAGACTTTAGGGGTGTTCAAAGTCCAATAAAGAAAAAGAACGCCAATACTTTTGTTTGCTGCAAATCATCACTGAGGAAGGGCCATATGGTCCCGAAACGTTTGATCCTTGCTGAGTGCAGGGGTGCTCTGCCAATTGCCAGGGGTGGCAAAAATGTGAGTGCCGTGGCAGAATGCAGGCCGCCTTGGGCAGCAAAATGTCCAGTATCACCCCTGGCTGAGTGTGTGTAGCACCTTGGAATAAATTCTGGGAACACCCCGATTTGCATCAAACAATGGTATTGGCGTTCTTTTCCTTTGGGTTCATTGCTGACGCGTGGCTAGGCCAGTGCTTTTACCTGCATCCCCTTTTGAATTGAATATTGTGTCGTAATAAAATCAAAGTTCAACCTTCAGCATGGTCCAGTAACACTGGCACAGTGGGTCAGGTACGGTTTGGGTCGGAAGTGGGTGGGGATGTGTGTTGACTTTTTTGCCATCCCCACAATACTAGTGTGTAACACTCATTATGTAACCTATTGGCCTGTGGTCACACCCACGGATCAGTGGATGCATTATCCAACCTGATGGCATTGTATAGTTTGGTTATACACACATATTGGCACACGGCAGTGGTAGTGCTTTAGTAGTTTAGTTTTCTAAAATGCTATTCACCCGCTATAGAAATGATATATTGTACATGGTTGCATCAGCTTAAAGGAGAAGGAAAGGTACCGTAGCAGTGTATTGTCAATAGATTAGCCAGAATAGTGTAAGATATAACACTATTTATTCTGTAGAATGCTTTACCATACCTGAGTAAACAGCCCTAAAACATACCTCCCAATGTTTTGGAAGTAAAAAGAGGGACAAAAAATTTTTTTCTGCACGTAGCGCAGCAATTTTTTAGACCACACCCATTTCTGTTACCACACCCCCTAATTACCTTGTTTGTTTTACAAAATTTGGCAGGTTATGAAAGTTTGAAAATATTTCTCCTTATCTAAACTGTGTTTTTGTGTCTCAAAATTGTTAAAAAGTATCTTATTTGCACCTGTTAGCTGTTCTGGGCTCTCTGCTAAAAGCCAATTAAGTGAGAAACTTTGTTTCTTTTTCTGGCTGTTCAGTGCAGAGAAAAGAGCGACTTTCCAGTACAAATGAGGGACTGCGGGTTGAGCAGTCAAAAGAGGGACTGTCCCTCCGAAAAAGGGACAGTTGGGAGGTATGCCTAAAAGCTCTCTCTGTTTGTTTAGGATAGCAGCTGCCATATTTGCTTGGTGTGGCATCACATCAAGCCTGAATTTCTCTGCTCAGTCATAACTCTGGGCTCAGATTACAGCAAGGAGGGGAGGAGGGAGATAAGAGCAAACTGAGCATGCTCAAGCCCAAGCCCTGGAGGTTAAAGATGAAAACAGGAAGTCTGATACAGAAGCCCATGTGTACACAATAGAAGGAAAGAAATGCTGTGTTTCTTTTGACAGAGGACTCAGAGCAGCAGGGCCGGAACTAGGGGTAGGCAGAAGAGGCACGTGCCTAGGGCGCAAAGGCAGAGGGGCGCCAGGCACGTACCTCTTCTGACGCGATCCCCTGCTCGGACCCTTGTTCCCTTAACCTGCAGCATTTCTGTGTCCTTAATCTGCAGGGGTACGGAATAGTAAGTGTGTGCATGCGCGATCCCGTTCTTCAACGCATGCACACTCACGGGTCCTCGACTCTTTCGCACATGCGCACTTACGCTGCCTCGGGTCTTTTGCACATGTGCAGTCTCGCATCCTTGGCGAGAACAGTGGGGAGGCGACGAAGTCGGCTGGGTTGCCTGGGTTGCCTGGGGCGCCCAGCCGACTTGGCCCGGCACTGCAGAGCAGCATTACTTTGGGGGTTTACTGGTATATTTATATAGACCTTTCTGATAAAGCTTACTTACTAATTTTAGCCTTTCCTTCTCCTTGAACGTAGGGGCTCTTACACACGGCTCTTCTGTTCTTTTGACATGCATTTCAGACACAGGTTTGAGCGCATCTAAACACAGCTAATTGATACCATTTATTCTATCTGCTTGTACTCATGAGAATTCAAAGTTGTATGTCATTGCATTCATGTTTCATTGTTGTTTTTTTTTAGGCGCACCATACTGCATTTTCATGCACTTGACATGCATTCAAAGTACAATAGAACTAAAAGTTGTGTTAGAAACTTACAAAAACACACTTGGTTACGTTTTAAAAAATGCATATAAGAATGCAATATATTTGTTTTTAAATGCTCAACATGTGTTTGTAAACCTTTTTGTAAACTCTGTAGGTTAAAACCTAAACCAGCAGAAGAAGTACTGTAATTATATAATCAATTTATGTAGGGATGAACAGAATCCAGTATTAGATTCGGAAATTGGTTTTGGCCTTCTGCAGCAGGATTTCAAGATCAAAGTGTCTTGCCAAACTGAAATCAAATCCTAAAAGGAATACTGTTCATGGGAAAACATGTTTTTTTCAAAACACATCAGTTAATAGTGCTGCTCCAGCCGAATTCTGAACTGAAATTAGTTTCTCAAAAGTTTTTTATATTTAATTTTGAAATCTGACACAGGCTAAACATATTGTTAGTTTCCCAGCTGCCCAAAGTCATGTGCTATCACCTCCCTCCATTTCCTCTCCCCAGCAGCCTAACAACAGAACAATTGGAAGGTAACCAGATAGCAACTCCCTAACACAAGATAACAGCTGCCTGGTAGATCTAAGAACAGCACTCAGTAGTAAAATCCAGGTCCCACTGAGACACATTCAGTTACATTGAGTAGGAGAAACAACAGCCTGCCAGAAAGTAGTTCCATCCTAAAGAGCTGGCTCTTTCTGAAAGCACATGACCAGGCAAAATGACCTGAGATGGCGCCTACACACCAATATTATAGATTGAAAAAATATATACTTGCTGCTTCAGGAATGACATTTTATATTTATATATTTTATACATATTTTATTTAATAATTTCCTGTATCTTGTCATTTTCTGACCACGGAGCTTTAGCTTTTATCAAAGCTGAAATAGGTTTATGTGAAATGGTAAAAATGGAAATTTTTTGATCATAGTTGATTGTTTTTTTTTTCTTTTTTTTCTTGCTGTATCTGGCTCTTATTGTTGTGATGTGGTGATAATATACAATATTGCAGACATTAAAAAGCAAGTGGGTGTATGTTTCCTGTCCCATTTTATGTAGGACTGAGAAATGTTAACGGCAATCTGCACCACACTCACTGATGGGAAGAAACAAAGCAATGGCTTTTTGCCGCAGCCAGTGTAACCATACGGGTGCAATCAGTGGGACGTTTCTCTAAAGGGTAAAAGTGAGATTGTTCTAGTGGATGAATGAGCTGCTTGGAACACACTTCTGCAAAACAAAGCTGCCCATTTCCTTCCCACGTACCTGTATTATCTACACCGTCTGCTGTGTGGGGCACCTTTTGCATTGCCCGGTAAATACTTTTCTACTTCCATCTTTCTAAGTGGTGTCCTGCAGTCAAAATTGCTTAGCATTTGTCTTGTGCAGGCTTGCTTGTCTCTAAATAAATGCACAAAAATGCCTTGTCTGCTATTTTGTAAAAGGATTATCAGTTGAAAAAACAGCAGTTATGAGACTTTACGTGATGAAACATCCTATTATATGTATTATATTTTGACCCAACTTTCCTTAAATACTTAGCCTACTTTTTCAATCTTAAAAAGTTTAAAAGTTATTTGTGTATGTAGTTTTTTTTTTATCACAAGCAATATCTGTCTCTGCACTGCTGGCTCAGACTGCTAAAACAATGTAGCAGAAGTCAGCTTTCAGTAGTCATTACATTAATAAATGACTTTAAGACTACCAAAAATGTATATTGTAGGCTGTCAGCCTTTGTGCTAAGTATGTTTGCATCCAGTTCAGGAAGATTCTTGGTTTTATTGTTGCTGGTTGTACAGAGCTTTATTGAGAAGCCCTCTAAAAACATGCTACAGCTTACCTGGGTGCAGGTACCACTAAAGGAAGAGTAACACCAAAAAATTTAAGTATTTTAAAGTAATGAAAATATAATGTATTGTCGTGCTGAACTGATAAAACTGGTGTGTTTGCTTCAGAAACTCTAAAATAGTTTATATAAACAAGCTGCTGTGTAGCCATGGGGGCAGCCATTCAAAACTGAAAAAGGAGAAAAGGCACATTTTACACTGCAGATAACAGATAAGCTCTGTAGTATACAATGGGATTCTTCAGAATGTATCCTTTATCTACTATGTATCCTGTGCTTGAAAGGCTGCCCCCTGGCTACCCAACAGTTTCTTTATATAAACTATTGAGTAAATTTTATACTTGCCGAAATGTACTTTTCCCTTAGTCCCTTCGGCAGCAACCGTGAGATTTATCTCCCTCCCTGTTAGGTTGGACAAGAGGCCAATCACAATTTAACTAACCCCACCTATAATTATGAGTTAACTCCCCCTCCTTACCAGGGCATCAAAAAAGTACACACACAGAATGCAAGAATTTTATTACTTTTGCTGCCAAAGGGACTAAGGGAAAAGTACATTTCGGTAAGTATAAAATTTACTCATTCCCTTACGTCCCATACGGCAGCCACCGTGAGAGTTAGCAAGATAAGGGCGGGATCCAGTTACACCGCCTTCTGGAAAACTTTCCTACCGAAGGAAGCTACCTGAGAGGATCCTTGAAGCGGACTCATATGAAATCTGGCCCAAGGTACTGCATCTATCGCTGATGTCATTAACCCCAGAACCTTCATTAGGTCTCGAAGAGAAGAAGTATTGTGAAGAATACGGTAATCTGTTGAACTTCTGTTAGAATGAGATTTATCTTGTTCCTGGGGGAAAAAAACCTTCATCTCTGATGTATTGAGGATAAACCCCAGAAATTGAATGGATCTTGCTGGAGTTAGCACCTACTTTTCCCAATTCACCAACCAGCTTAGTCTTTGTAGAAGCTGAACAGTTCTGTCTAGGTGTTTCTTTAGAAGAGACTCTGAGATTGCCGTAATCAATCAGTCGTCTAGGTATGGAATCACTGAAATTCCCTGTTTCCGTCATACTGCCACTACAACTGCTACAATCTTCGTAAATATTCTAGGAGCAGTGTTTATCCCAAAAGGCAGAACTGTAAACTGATGGTGTAATGGTGTAGAGCACCTCCGATGTAAATTGCAATTTGCAAAAACCTCCTGTGAGCTTTGAACAGGGGCACATGGAGGTAAGCATCTTTTAAGTCCAACAAAGCCATATAGTCTCCTTGATCTAAGATGTTTATGACTGACCCGATGGTCTCCATGCAAAAGGACCTTTTGTGAATAAACTGGTTGACAAACCTTAGATCTATTTTGGTTCGGAATTTCCCATCTGGCTTCAGGACCAAAAAAACTCTTGAGTATGTTCCTAGACCAATTTCTGAAGTAGGTACAGGTTCCAGAACCCTTGCTGCAATGAATTCTGAGATGGCCTGTTCTAATGCCTTCTGCTTTTTGAGTTCTGTTAAAGTAGTAATTACCACTCTTGAAGGAGGTATGGATTTGAATTCTATTGAATATCCTTCTGCAATGAGCTGCAGTATCCATGGTTCTATGACTATTTCTTCCCATTCTGGAAGAAAATAGGTTAGTCTCCCTCCCACCGGCAGGGAGAACCTGGCGTCAGAAGGTACTCTTCTTCCTCTGGTCCGATTGTCCATCACTTCCTCTTTCATTCTTCCCTGAGGGGGTATTCCTGAATAGAGGAAAGGCACTCTGTATAGCTTTGCCTCTTGGTCTCTGAAAGCTAGATTCTCTTTTAGGAGAATTTCTCCTTGAACGAAAAAATAGATTTCTCAGTTTCCTTGCTGTTTCTTGAGGAAGATGTTTGCCTCCCTTAGAGTCCGAAATGGATTCAATAAGCTTGTCAAGTTCTGAACCGAACAACCACCCAGGTTCAAATCACATGGAACAAAGGCCGTTTTTAGATGTAACATCAGCCGACCATGTTCTAAGCCATAGAGCTCTTCTGGCTGCCGTGGAGCGTGCCATAGCCTTTGAAGACAGCTTAATACTCTCTATAGTAGCATCACACAAAAAATCTACTGCTGACCCAATCTTAGATAGGGATTCCAATAAGTTATCTCTGGGTACTTTATTATTCACATCCTCTGTCAGCTGCTTGATCCAGAATTTAGATGCCCGAGCCACACTGGAAGCTGCTAGGCAGGTTTACACAGGGCTACTGCTGTGGAATAACAATGCTTCAGGATACCTTCAGCTTTCCTTAAGACCAGACCCATCCTCTACAGGAATTAAAGTATTTTTGGATAATCTGGCCACCGGCACTTCCACCTTGGGAGGCAACCCCCAGGCACTCACCTCTATTTCCTGAATGGGAAAAAGTAATTTATGTTGTTTAGTAATCGAGGGCACTTTTTCCGGACTCTTCCACTCTCTGGTCATAAGATCTTTCATAATAGTATGAACAGGAAAAGTCGTAGGTTTCCCCATAAATTGTGATGAGGAAGTCTTAGGGTCCTCCCCCTCCAATGCTTCCATGGTGGTTCTGACCCTCCTAATTAATGTAGAGGTACTGTCAGGTGGAAACAGATAGATAGCTTCTTCTTCTTCTGAGGATACTGCAGAATCATTATCTGACTCTTCTAATTGAACTGTGCTGGAAAAGGAAGAATGCACCAGACTTGAGATGCTTTCTAAATTAGTCACATGCTGAGACTGGGATAACATCTCCTTCATGGTGGATCTTACAACATCATTAATCCAGGCAATTGAAGTTTCCGGGTGAACACAATTTCCCTTCTCCTTATCCGCCAAATACTTAAAGGAACAGTTCAGTGTGAAAATAAAAACTGTGTAAATAGATAGGCTTTGCAAAATTAAAAATGTTTCTAATATAGTTAGTTAGCCAAAAATGTAATATATAAAAGCTGGAGTGACTGGATGTCTAATATAATAGCCAGAACACTACTTCCTGCTTTTCAGCAAAGAGTGAAGTTCCGCCACTAGAGTGAAATTCCGCAGCTCTCAATTCATTTCTATGGGATTTTGAAAGGCGTATTTATCAATGGGTGAAAGTTCATCCTTTGATAAATACGCCTATAAAAATCCCATAGAAATGAATGGAGAATGGCGGAATTTCACTCTAGTGGCGGAACTTCACTATTAACTCCACTCTTTGATAAATATACCCCTATAACTCTGAGCTAGTCAGCGACTTGAAGGGGGGGCCACATGATACATTTCTGTTCAGTGAGTTTGCAATTTATCCTCAGCATTCAGCTCAGATTCAAAAGCAACAGATATGACCCATGTGGCCCCCCCTCAAGTCTCTGATTGGTTACTGCCTGGTAACCAGGGTAACCAGTCAGTGTAAACCAAGAGAGCAGAAAAGCAGGAAGTAGTGTTCTGGCTATTATGTTAGACATCCAGTCACTCCAGGCTTTATACATTACATTTTTGCCTAACTTACTATATTAGAAACATTTTTTATTTTACACAGCCTATCAGTTTTTATTTTTACACTGAACAATTCCTTTAAAGCAATGCTCACAGAATCTCTTGTCATAATTATCAGGCAGCTGATCATCACAAGCTCTGCACTGCAAATGTTTAGATTTCCTGTGCTTCTTTGCAGGTGGTTCACTATTTGCAACAGTGGACATCTGCAACACAAGAACAATATCATTAGTTTCCATGAAACATATTAACAAGGAGGGGTTCACCACAAGGTACCTTATAGCCTACTCAGGAGGCTGTAATCCAGGCAGGAATCAACACAGTTCTCAGCATGCACTCTTCTCCGCATCTAGAAGGCAACACGGGTTAATAATGTCATGATTTGTACTCGCGAGCGACAATTCTCAACTTGAGCGACTATTTCCGTCGACTATTTCCGTCGCGCAACAATTTCCACACCGCGCTCAACTTTTGTGCACATGCCCATCAGAACGCTCCTGACTCCTTGAGACTCCAGCGTCCTCAGACCACCAATAACTCCTCTCCAGAGTGCACATCGGCCTTAGACTGTGAGGTGCCCACTCACCTCTCAAAAAAAGCATACTCCTGGAAGGAGTTAACTGCTGAATGATCAATACGTCTCCATCGGCCATCTTTGGGACTGGCAAACCTAAGGATGCATAATGAGAAGATAGACCAACACCTAAGGGCAGTAATCTACCCCCAGCAATTTACCCCTTGGGTGTCATGCCTGCGGTCATCAAGCCCCCTTGGGACCTGGACAGCTACATACTGAAAAGAAAAAAGAAATAAACATCATTTACTGAAAACCACTTACCTACTGCAGGTAGGACAAGAAAACACTGGTGAGGAGGGGGAGTTAACTCGTAATTATAGGCGGGGTTAGTTAAACTGTGATTGGCCACTTGTCCTACCTAACAGGGAGGGAGATAAATCTCAGAGTTGCTGCCGTATGGGACGTAAGGGAAAGTAGTGTTTTTGAAGCAAACAGACCAGTTTTATCAGTGCAGGGCAACAGTGCATTATATTGTCATTCCTTTAAAACACTGTCATTTTTCAGTGCTACTGTTCCTTTAAGTCAATACAGCACCACATCAATGGACTCATCAGGTCAACTGTATATTATTTATTGCACAGCAGGTATTTTGTGCAGGAAAATATTTTCTTGTTTCTGAGCTAAGCGGTGCTTTAAATACTGCATATGTGTTCAGATTTTATTTTTCCCTTCGGAACTATTTTCTTCCCTCTTTAATATTTTCAGGGGAATGTAATAAAAGTCGCAAAGAGCAAAACAATTCACACCAATAAGACTAAAAATCCACATCTCGCAAAGTAATATTGTTCCTTAAACTGTTATTGCATTGCAAATTTTAATTGCGCATTGCGACTTTTAATTGCGCATTGCGAATTTTAATTGCGCACTCATAAGAAGTGCTTGAAGGTGTAGTAATCTTTTGGAGCAAACATAATGACTTTTTCAGTAAGAAGTTTTATTACATTGACTGCGCATTGGCGCAAACTATAAAATTCAAAAACGGTCTTTCACTGTCGGAAGTGGTCGCTAAACAGTTTCCGGGCTCGCAAAAGCTATATTAAATTCGCACAAAGCAAAATTTGTTCGCACAAAGGCATAACTTTTCGCATTGCGAATAGTTTTTCCGTTAGCGATTTTTATTACATTCCCCCGATAGTGTTTGGCCCAGCTGTTCTGTTCTGCCATTAAATAACAATGATTTTGGAAATTATTTTGACTTTCAAGGGTCAAACCATTGAAACCAAGGTTAAAAAAACCTTGAACAATAAAGTTGTGAGAGATTAATGGGAGGATATACAGTGTGTTCATATGTCACTGACATAAATGCATAGGCCAGCAGAATTTATTAATATTCCTAGTGAGCAGAAAAAAGGAGAACCCCAAGGACAGGTTCATATGGGATTGACAGCAGGGGTACTGACAGGTAGGGAATGATACAAAGGGATAGTGCCTTGTGACAAGAGGTAGTTCCAGAGGAAAGGCACTATTTTGGGCAGGGTAACCGCAATCCAGAAGTAAGACAGTCCTGTTTTTCAGGGGTGTATGAGTAGACTCAGTCAATCTAAAATGTGTACAGCTTTTATGAAGTAAACCAATATCTTGGCACAGTTCTGAGAACAGACATTAAGATACATGCACAGGAATTATCAGTATTCAGGAAATGATTAGGAAATTCGGAAAAAAATACTGATCAATATACAGAAACACCAGCAGTACTAACCCAGATAAGCGTAAGATACAGAAAGATGCTCTTGTGCTTTTTTTCTGGTTGTTTATTGTTGTGGAGGAGCCAAGTTGAAATCAATCATTAAAACTGTAGGGTTCTTTCCATGCTCTATGTAAAGTAGGTTCATCACTAGGTGCAAAAATGGGTGCAAAATTGCATCAATTTAAAGGCCATACTCATTGGTCTGTCTTTTACTTGCAATATGAGTGCCTTTTACCAACTTCCAAATATGATCTACAACAGCAAGAATGCTTACTGATTCGTGTTTTTATATGGTCATGAAACTCCTTGGTAACTTATAATATCCTTATAATTTACAAGAGGGGGTACTTTATTCACTATATATATATATATATATATATACTGTATAGATATATATATATATATATATACACGTAATAAAAACTATACAAATGTGTAAATGTGATGCTATGAAAAAATTGTATGCTTATAAAGCTGTGTAATGATTTTATATGAAAAAGTTAAAAATTCTGGTCTAAGACTAACATTATATGCAACCAGCAAGGTGACTTGCTGTGAGTCCCACAGGCCAAGGGTTAAAATTGGCACCCAGGACCCCTGGCCCATTACCTGCTTTCCTCCTACTGCAGCCAGTGCTGGGTGCAGGACAAAGTTCCATTGGTGGGTCCCATAAACACCCCCTCCCAAACAAACTGTAATAGTACCCAACTTCATACACATATTTATTTGCATTATTGCATTCTGTAACTTATAATATGTTAAAATATATCATTTCATTATCCATATATCCATAAAAGGACAAGCATTTTCTAGGTCTCTTAGAATGTAATAACTCAGCAGGTGCTGTGTTCTCAAGGGATTCTTCTTGACGCAGGAACATTTTCTTGGAAATATTTCTTCCATTCTCTAGTGGAATATTCATTTTTGTACAGAGAATGTATACCATGCATGGAAACAAAGCCGTTATAAAGCGCTGCGTAACTCAGGGGTGCCCAGACTTTGTTACCCTAGGATCTACTCTTGACACTTGACCCCCATCAGGAGATCTACCTTGAAAAAAAAAATTGGGCCATCTACAGTATGGCCATACTATGGTTATAGAAACGTTCCTTTAGCTTTATGGCCACCTTAAAGGACCTACTTGTTGCCCAATCTCCATAACCATAATCTGCAATTGCTAAACCATTGAGCATTCCAAGAAGCTGGTACAGCTCTGGACTGAGAAACAAAATAGGCCCTGCCATTTCAGGTACACAGACGCCCAAACAGCCCACAAACAGGCCCAAAAAGCCCCCCACCAGCCCACTAAAGTGTGACTTTCTATGGCACCTCACAGCAGCCCCACAGATTGCCAGTCCGGGCCTGGCTGGCAACATTAGGCTATGAAAGCAGCAAAGGGACAATTATACCTAAAAAGGCAATAATTATACTCAGCTTACAAATTTTAGTGCCTGTGGAAATTATTATGAAGTAACAGACATGCTTTATTAAACAACATGGCTTTGGTATTTCACTTTTTTTAAAGTTTATTTAAAGGATGACAGACTCCCAACTTCCCATATGTGCCCAGGAGGTTGGCACATATCTTACCAGTCTCATATGTGCCCTAGGCCCCGGACTTCCCCTCCCCCACATCAATGCCCCGCACAACCCACTGGCACCTCACAGCCGGCAGCACCCTGGGCCCATCTACTGGAGACCCTTTCATCCTGCTTCCACACTTGCACAGCATGGCAGCAGCTCGAGAGGAGTGGGAGGGGCGGAGCCATAGTGGCAGATAGGATGGAGGAGAGGTCCTAGGGCCCGCTGGATGGATAGAAAGCTTCTGAGCCTTAAGGTGGCCATAGACGTAACAAAAAAGATTGTTCGTAACCAAGAAAGATCATTTGTTTCGATACATACGTGTAGAGCTGAATCGTCAGATATACAGGTAGAAACAATAGAATTCTACCTGTATCTGGCGATTTAGCACTAACAGTGGCCGATGTTTTTGTCCCTTCAAAGGCACCCAATCAAAATTTTCCGTCCAGCCCGGTTGACGAGCTGACCGATATTCAAGTCTTCTGCCGATATCAGTCGCTCTTTTTCCACCATACACGCAAAAGAAAATTTGTTTCGTATGATATCTGTGTGTCTATGGCCACCTTCAATTACGTCACTGCTATAGTCTTCAACGTCCCCTCCTCTCTGGTCGATCGCGGTCTACCAGGAACATTACCGGGATCTACTGGTAGACCACAATCGACGTCCTGGGCACCCCTGGCATAACTTGACGGCGCTATATAAATACATGATGATGATGAATTATCAACCACTCAGAACTGCAGATGCTAGAACAAGCCAGGTTCTGCACAAAAATGCCGGAAATTGTCTGAAGAGTCTACTAATCGCTAAAACCAGAAACAATCTTTAAAGCGGCGGTTCACCTTAGAGTTAACTTTTAGGGGCCGATTCACTAAATTCGAGTGAATTCGAGTGAAGGATTCGAATTTAAAAAACTTCGAATTTCGAAGTGTTTTTTGGGCTACTTCGACCATCGAATGGGCTACTTCGACCTTCGACTACGACTATCGAACGATTCGAACTAAAAATCGTTCGACTATTCGACCATTCGATAGTCGAAGTACTGTCTCTTTAAAAAAAAATTCGACCCCCTAGTTCGGCAGCTAAAAGCTACCAAACTCAATGTTAGCCTATGGGGAAGGTCTCCATAGGCTTGCCTAAGTTTTTTTCATCGAAGGATATTCCTTCGATTCGAAGGATTTAATCGTTCGATCGAAGGAATAATCCTTCGATCGATCGATCGAATTTCCTGCGCTAAATCCTTCGAATTCGATATTCAAATTCGAAGGATTTCAATTCCTAGTCGAATATCGAGGGTTAATTAACCCTCGATATTCGACCATTGGTGAATCGGCCCCCTAGTATGTTATAGAATGGCCAATTCTAAGCAACTTTTCAAATGGTCCTTATTTTTTTTCTAGTTTTTAAATTATTTGCCTTCTTCTTCTGACTCTTTCCAGCTTTCAAATGGGGGTCACTGACCCCATCTAGAAAACAAATGCTCTTAAGGCTAAAGGCACATGGGCAGATTCGGGGAGATTAGTTGCCCCGGCGAAAAATCGCCTCTTCTTCGGGAGGGCAATCTCCCCGAACTGCCTTCCTCTACCTTTCCCCCAGCTATAATTAATGGCACTCGCGGCGTTTCTTTTTCCAAAGTTGCCTCACTAGGAAACTTCAGAAAATGAAGTGCCGCGAGTGCCCTCCTGCTGACGATTTTTCATTGTAGCAGGCAGGAAGGCAGTTTGGGCCGAAGAAGAGGCCATTTTTCACTGTGCCGACTAATCTCCCTGAATCTGCCCATGTATCCTTAAGGATACATATTTATTGTTGATGTTGCTTTTCATTACTCATCCATTCTCTCCAGGCCTCTCCTATTCATATTCCAGTCTTTTTTTCAAATCAGTGCATGGTTGCTAGGATAATTTGGACCATAGCAACTTGAAATTGCAAACTGGAGAGCTGCTGAATAAAAAGTTAATTAACTCAAAAACCACAAATACTAAAAAATGAAAACCATATGCAAATGATCTCAGAATATCACTCTTGACATCATACCAAAAATGAATTTAGGACTGATGATTATGTGACTTTTCCTATGCTCAGGAATGGAATTTTCATGTATATTCAGATAGCAGTATCTTGGAAATCTGGTCCCACCTTTTTTGCCTCTTAGACCTAGTCCAACTGTAACATTTGGGGCCTCCTCTTGATATATACTGAAGAATACAAAATATACATAATCGGGTCCCAGACAACTGTACTGTTATGTGCGTGGGTTGTGCAGGCTTTGGGCCGGACCTCACATCACTAAACTGTACCACATGCACCAGTCTGATGGATTCCCTGTCCATGCAATATACAGTGTATATATATATATATATATATATATATATATATATATATATATATATATATATAACGTTCAAAGTGGACCAGCACACCAAATCTTCAATCAAAAAAGGTTTATTTCAACATCACTCAAGTGTCCAACGTTTCGGCCCACATTAGGGCCTTTATCAAGGATAAACGTGGGCCGAAACGTTTGACACTTGAGTGATGTTGAAATAAACCTTTTTTGATTGAAGATTTGGTGTGCTGGTCCACTTTGAACATTGTATACTCTGATTGACCAAGCACCCACATTCGACCAACAAGGAAGGAGTTCAGGTACTTTGTGAATGTATATATATATATATATATATATATATATATATATATATATATATATATATATATATATATATATATATATATACACACACACATTTGTTTGCATTTTAAAATTCCTATCTGATTGGGTGGGATTTAATTCACAAAAAGCAATTGTACTCATGTCGGGTTCTAGTTGCTTGTGTTTTCAAATGCAGCAGTTGAATTTAGGGATAAAAGGCAGGAGTCCACATATAACTAGCCATACCATATTTTATGCACATAAATTAATTGCAAGCCTTTTTTTTTTTTTTTCAGTCACATGATTTTTCCTGTGTCGGAAGAAAGGTTTTACTGCTGGTGTTTTGTTGTTATTCATAATTTTTTGTCTCCTGCATGGGTGTCCACAGAACATTTTTCAGGGGAAGGGGGCAAATAAGTTAAAGTGGTGGTTCACCTTCAAGTTAACTTTTAGTATGTTACAGAATGGCTAGTTCTAAGTAACTTTTTAATTGGTCTTTGTTATTTATTTGTTATAGTTTTTGAATTATATGCCTTCATCTTCTGACTCTTCCCAGCTTTTGACCCCATCTAAAAAACAAATGCTCTGTAAGGCTACACATTTATTGTTATTGCTACTTTTTATTTATCGTCTTTCTATCCAGGTCTCTCCTAATCATATTCCAGTATCTTATTCAAATCAACGCATGGTTGCTGGGGTAATTTAGATCATAGCAACCAGATTGCTGTAATGGCAAACTGGAAAGTTGCTGAATAAAAAGCGAAATAACTCAGATGGTCCTTGCTTACTAAAGTATACCAAAACATAGACCAACATTCATGGAAGAAGATTGCTTTGTTGCAGAGCTATTTTAGATGATTAAAATGAGGGGTCTAGCATTTCTGGGGGACGCTTCAGTCAAACATCTAGTATATATATATATTTTAGTCTCTGTCTCTATTCTGTTTGTGAGCATTATACATGTTTTCAACTAATTTTATCACAGTATATATATCTCAGTATATAAAAATACTTCCGGCCAGGGCTCCTTATTTTATTACATTACATACATGTAGACACAGCCTTTCTGGTGTTAAAAAGTTGACCCTTGGAGATTGCATTAGGCTTCTCTAGTTTGGAATACTTTGTTCTAAACCCTCACTATGTTTTCTCAGTACAAAGTAGTGTCTTTTTAAACTTTCTACCTGGTGAGTCACTGGAACCTGCTAGTTATACAAATAATTTTAAAGGGGACCTGTCACCCTAAGAAATAATTCCAAATCTGATTTTAGGATGTTAGTCAAGTAAAATAAACTTGAATCACACTATATAAATGTAGCGCTATAGTAAATTGAGCGCATAAGCTCCACTACCAATAAATGTGCTCCGGATGAGACCTTAAAATCTTAGGGAGTGAGCCTTTGCAGCGATGTGAAAGCAGGGTGTAGTGCAACTGTAATTGTATTCAGGGTGCAAATAATTGGGCACCAGTGGTTCTTATAACTTAACCATAGGACAGATTTATTGGACATATACAATCCTCAGTGGAGTAAACATTAAAGCGAACATTCAGGATCATACATCACTTTGGATAGGCAATATTCACAGCACCTTTGGTCAATATAAGTTCCCTCAGGAACGGAAACAATGTATGCAGCCTTGAGGAGGTACAGCCAGCTTTCAGCCTTTTACCTAAGTGGAACCTGAGGGGAATACTCTATCCTAGGTCTGTACACTTCCTCGGAGGAGCCTCAAGCTGCTCAGCTAAATATCCTACCTGTCTGTCACTCCTAGAGTGATCTATAAAGGTGAGTAGCCTATCCTTACTAGACCTGACCTGTCTAGGTTCCACTCGAGCTCTGCCTGGCTGCTCAGGCAAGAGCCAGCACAAGATGGACACTGAAAGCATGGCTTCAGAGGCGTTTATACTCTAGCACCGTGCCATCTGCTGGTCACTGTGAGAAACAGCAAGGGGCATAGCTTAGAGCAGTAATAGGAAACAGTACCCCTCCCAACTGTATTTTAGGACCCAGTTAGGTGTCTATAACACTAGAGACACTGCCTGCTAAATAATACTGGGGATGGTTATTTTACACATTCCTGCATAAACTATATAAATATTGTTTCTTTTAGCCTTGGAATTCACAATCAATGGCAGCAGCCATTTTGTAGACACTGTTGTTTAGTCAACCTTTAGATCATGCCAAAATCTTGTCTTGCCAGAATGGGGCACCTGATGCTCATGCCTATGCACTGGCTACACAGTTAGATGGTGAGAAGGGAGGTGGAATGTGAGGAGTGCAATGACATCTAGTAAGTGCAAAATGGAAAGTGAAAGTAATAGCCTGCCCCGCCTCTATGCAGGCAATATATGATTGACAGATAGGAGTTTTAAATGAGTATATTACAGGTAGAGATGTTTTATTTAATAAAAAATTGAGTTTAATTTTAAGAGGACTTTTATTAAACAGCTTTTTATGTTTGGGTGACAGGTCCCCTTTAATATTTCTACTTCCCCATTTTGCTGTAAGAAATAAATGAAATACATTATCAACTAAATGAATGTTTGAATTGAGGAGCTTGCAGTTTAATTTGATTTAACTGCCCCATAATTCATTCCTTGCGGTAGAGATGTTCGCGCTGTTCTGTACTGTGTCGCTGGAAATGGGCTAAAAGCTATTTTTTATATCCATATTTTTTAATGCAGGGATTAAAGCACCAGTTCATCATTAGCAGATAAACTATAACTTGACATTTTGTTAAGCTGTGAAAAACACACATATGCCATATGACCCCCTTTTTTTTTCAACCACTTTCGAAAATGAATCTGTCCCTGTATTTCACTAGCGTGACTTCAAATGGCCCTCTAAGTGCAATCAGAATGGATTCGTATACAGATTTATTTTTAGCCTCTTAACATTAGGTCAAAGTGAAATCTGTAGAAAAATATGGCGGTGTGAACGTTTTTTGATAAAACACTTCCACTGTGACCAATCACAGGCACAGTATGGATGTGCCGAATTCACCTTGAAGTTAACTTTTAGTATATTGTAGAAAAGCCAATTATAAGCAACTTTTCAATTGGTTTGGTCATTATTTCTTTTTTATATAACTGGGTTCACTTACCACATCTAGCAAAAAATGCTCTATAAGTTTACACATTTAGGGGGTTATTTTCTAAAATCCGAATGTATCTCATATTTTATTTTAAATAAAACACAACCCCATGCCCGATTTTAGCTTATTTATTATTAAAAAGATTTAATCGGATCGTGGAAAAATAAAATTGAACCAAAACCTGAATTGCTCAAATTTTTTTCTGGACTTTTTCCCAAAAAAACCCAGAAAAAGTCATATTTTTGCGGTAAACCCATTTCAGACCAAGAAAACTTCAAATTGAGATAGGTGCCTCTCCCATTGAGTTATAGAGGACCTTGACAGGTCTGAGATGGTGGATTTTTGGATTTGGGCTTTTTGTAGCATCGGGGTATAAAAAAATCTAGAAAAAATTGAGTTTTTTTCCCCTCTAAAAATGCGAGTTTTCGAGTGAAAAAACTCAAGATTTTAACGTTCGAATTTTTATAAATAACCCCCTTATTGTTAGTGCTACTTTTTATTACCTATCTTTCTATTCAGGCCTCCCCATTTATATTCCAGTCTCTTATTCAAATCAAAGAATGGTTGCTAGAGTAATTTGAACCCTAGCAACCAGATTACAGAAATTGCAAACTGGAGAGCTGCTGAATACAAAACGAAATAACTCAAAACCACAAATAATAAAAAAATGAAAACTAATTGCAAATTGTTTCAGAATATCACTCTCTACATCATACTAAGAGTTAACTTAAAGGTGTACAACCCTATGGTACTCTATGAGCATGTGGTACGGATGCTCTCAGAAGTATATTCTGTTACCTGTACTTTTTGCTCGTACCCAAAAGATATATAGTGCCATTCATTTGACCCTTGTATTGCTATGTGGATGTTTGTGGGGAAAAAGCACTGTATTTGGCAAAACAACAGTGAAATAATTTGTACTAAAATAATTTTCTCTATGTCTATAATAATATAACGGGGGGGGGTTTTAAAACACGTGCATGTGCGCATCTAAATTATGGCTGTTTTATGGTGTCGTTCTTTGAAAATCATCATACTGCTTGGTGGGGGAGTTGACCTTTAGCAGCCAGTAATCTCTGTAAAATGATACATATTTGGTTTGGCATGCTTGGGTGCTACGGGTTTTTCAAACTCAGTTGTGCTGTCATGCATATAAAAGAATAGGTTTACATTTTATTCTCTATGTTATGTATTCAGAGGGGTAGGGGGTCAGAGGAAGACTGCGGAAGTGACGTCATGCACACGGGGTGCTAACGTCACTTCTGCTGAATGCGTCGTGTGACGTCAATGCACGTGACAATGGGGCGACATCGGACCTAAATACAGCCCTGGCTGGGACCAGTTATCTAGAAAGCTCCAAATTACGGGAGTCTCCCATAAACTCTATTTTAAGCAAATAATTCAATTTCATCAAAAATTATTGCCTTTTTCCCTGTAATTAAACAGTACCTTGTGCTTGATGGTAAGTAAGCACAAATCCGTATTGGTGGCAAACAGTTCTGTTGGGTTTATTGCATGTTTAAATAATTTTTAGCAGACTTAAGGTATGGAGATCCAAATTAAGGGAAAGACCCCTAATCTTGGAAACCCCAGGTCCAAGACTGTCCAGACCAGATAATAGATCCTATACCTGTACCTCCGTGTCTTGTATGTTATAGTATAACTGGTAATCCTGCACAGAGATGCACAGCATTGTTTAAATGCCTTCAGGCAGTTGCACAGACAGGCCGGCTGTATGAGTCAGTTCTGAATCACTGCAGTTTGCCTTCAGCAGAACATTTGTCTTAACGCTGTGTCAAGTGGAATACTGTCTGGCACTAAGAACTCACGATTCAGTTTGGGATGTGGCAGAATCGGAGCCTTTTTCATCTGGATTTGGTATTCGTCAAAATCCATAGAGGACTGAACCACCCCTTTGAGGTTACCATTGTTGCTAAGCAACTACTTACACCTGCAAAGTGACATCACTTGGCCTTATATGCCCACATGGCTTGGCTCTAGCATCAATGCACAGGATTTGGGCTTGGTATTCACTAAATCCATAGAGGATTCGGTTCAGTATTCTGTGTGGGATTTGGCCACGATTTGGTCTTTTTCAGCAGGATTGAGATTCCGAATCCGAATCCTAATTTACATATGCAAATTAGGGGTGGGTATCACAAAACAAGGAGGTAAAAATGTTTCCCCCTTCCCATCTGTAAGTTGTATTTTTAAATTCGGATTCGGTTCGGTATTCGGCCAAATCTTTTGCAAAGGATTCGGGTGTTCGGCCAAATCCAAAACAGTGGACTTTAGTGCATCCCTAAAAAAAAATTAAAAAAAATATATATATATCTATATATATTTTTGTTTGCCGCACACCACTGTGTTTTGCAAACAACCCAGGTGCTACTCAATTAAGCAAAATTGATATTAGTCCATAAGGAATGAGTGCAGACTGGGAACCTTTACAAAGGTTTTATTTTAAAACCATAATTTTATTTTAGTTAATTAAAAGACCGATCTTGATAAAGGTCTTAGTCACAGACCGAAACGTTGGCCTGTTTTATGGAAATCCAAATTCTGGAAAGATCCGATATCCAGAAAACCCCACGTCATGAGCATTCTGTATAACAGGTAACAGGCCGGAAAAACCCAGGCCATGAGCATTCTGGATAGCAGATAACAGTCCCAATACACACACACATATATATATATATATATCTATATATATCTATATATATATATATTTTTTTTTTTTTTTCAAGAAAGCACATACAAAAAACAACAACCACCTAGGTGCTGAGTTACACAACCAAAAATACAAAAACCAGCATGCACAGGATTTTGAAAAAAATCTTTACTGTTTGATAGATGTTTCGGTCTATCAAAGTTTGGTGTCAAGACTGAAACATCAATGGAAAACAGTAGTAATTTATTTTAACCTGTTAACCTGAGTGCTGTTTTTTGATTTCGGTTATATATATACATACCCAAACATATATCTAGGCAAATAAGGCTCTGTATGCAGTTTAACATAATCCCATGTGTATTACATAAAAACATTGAATGAAAGCAACTTATATTTATAAATACCGGTAGTCTTTTCTTTTTTAATTAAAAATCCATTGAAGTGACAACCTATTTGTCACTTTGTGTTAAATTTTCTGTGATAATATCAATGATTATATAAGTGGGAACATGTCCTACAATCAGGGATCTGGCAACTGCCCTTTATTCTGCATTTCTTTCTGCCTTTCCAAGCTAAATGTATCTTTATAGGCCACAATGTGTGTGAGTGACACGTGACTGCACAGCTCTGAGATCCAAGCCGTAATATTATATAGTAGCTAAGTCACGCAGCCAGAATAGTTCATTTACCTCACTGGTTTTGAATTAGAACCATGAACTTTGGTTTGTGTATTGAATTGTCATCCAGTCCGTACATGTTTATTCCCGATCACTTGCCGTGTTTCCGAACTTTAAGCATAATGGGTTTCTGGATAAAAGATCCCATATTACCAGTATAAATATAGTATATTTTGATTAAAGATTATACGCTTTTCATTTATATGACCTTGGGTATATTCTGAGCATTCAGCCTGGATTCTCCAACCAGGCTACTCTGTTGCAGCAAAACTTCAAAAACAGTTGCTGCAATGTTGCAATTTTGGCATGATCTAAATGTTAAAATAAAATAAAAAGGACAGTCCACCTTGAAGTTAAATATTAGCATGTGTATATTCTAGTTTTTATTTCTGTGACTCCGATTTGGAGTTTTCATTGAAATCTGATTTCTAGGGTCCCACTTACCCTAGCAACCAATCAGGGGTTTGATTGACTGAAAATGAATTTCAGCAGGATTATTGTGCTCTCTGGATGCAGTGAAAATCACTTCTCCTTTAAATTATCCTTTAGTATGATATAGAGGGTGATATTCTAAGATAATTTGTATACTTTCCTTAAGCTACAACTTTAGATTGTGGTGCATGATTAAAAGTGAGATTTTTTTTTACAATAATAATAATACATAAATAATAAATACAATAAAGAATTATAAAACTTAGTGAGCACTTCTTGGTATTTTACATGGTAGATCTTTCTTTGCCTTGCTTAGCTTTCTTGTCTAAGTCAGTCTGCTAACAGATCCTCCTGTAAGTGGCTCAAAACGCTGCAGTGCTGTAAATTATGGGTTTAGATAGTATAGAATCTCTGACCGCTGTAGTCTGAATCGTCTTTTATAAAGAAGAACTGCTGGTTTGCGAGAGAACATTCATTTGATTACACTTCCCTCTGCAAGCACAAACGTGGTGATCATTTTTTTCAGAATTACTAAACCTTTGGCCACTGTAATTGCTTTCAGGCACAAAGACTTAGATGTTAGTAAGTCTTTAGTAAGGCTCAATGACAATGTTGTAGCCTAAGGGCTCCTTCTCATGAGCGGTTGTAGCTGCGCTCCCCTGCGTTCCGTTTTTCTGCGTTCAGCCGCAGGGGAGCGCAGGAATAGACGCATTACATTTTTTCCAATGGGGCTGTACTCACACAGCCGTCTGTAGGCGCCAAACGCAGGAAAAATGTAGCATGTTGCATCTCAACCTGCGTTTGGCGCCTACATGCGCCTGCAGTGGCGGAACTACTGGGGGAGCAGGGGGTGCGAGCGGGCCAGAGCCCACACCCCCTCAGTGCCCCCCGGCAGTCCGTTCTCCGCTTAAAATGCGGCCAAATGCGGCCGTACGGAGGGAGGCGGGGCCCGGCTGTGCATCACGCACCAGGGCCCGCCCCCCTCTAAGATCGCTACTGCGCGCCTGTGTGAGTACAGCCCCATTGGAAAAAATATAATGCATCTATTCCTGTGGCTGAACGCAGAAAAACAGAACGCAGGGGAGTGCAGCTACAACGGCTCGTGAGTAAGAGCCCTTACTCCCAACTGTTCTGATTTTCAAGGGATGGTCCCAATTTTAACAGCTGAACCTGCAGTGCCAGTTTCTTACTAAAATGTACCAAATTTCTGTACTGATGCCAGAAAATCAATGTTTCTAAAACTTAATTCAATAAGAGCACAGAATACTCAGCACCTGCACTTAGATACAATTTTTACTAATAAGATAAGCAGGTCTCTTGGGAGAACAGATTTGCAGTTTAAAGGAATAATTTGATATAAAAATACAGGGTCAACACTGGCAAAAATTTAATCTATAAAGGTTGGAGTAAACAGATGTCATAATAGCCAGAACACTACTTTCTGCTTTGCAGTTCTTGAGTTAGTCAGCGAGTTGAAGGGGGGCCACATGGGACATAATTGTTCAGTGAATTTTGCAATTGATCCTTAGCATTCAGCTCAGATTCAAAAGCAATAGATATGACCCATATGTGCCAATCAGTGAGCTGCAAAGCAGGAAGTTGTGTTCTGTTCTGTTGTATTAGACATCCAGTCACTCCCGCCTTTATAGATGACATATTTGGCTAACTAACTATATTATAAACATTTTTTATTTTTTTATCTATTACTGTAATAACACATAAAACATGTCCCTAAAACCTCCCAGAAACATCTACAGACTTTCCATAACCTGCCAAAAAATTGACATGGTATATAGGGGGAGTGGCCACTCTTGAACTGATTCTCTTCAACTGCTGCTGAACTACAACTCCCAGAATCCACTGACAGTGCTTTACACTATTTTATTTTACCTTTCTTGCCGTACGAGCAAATGTGGTATGATTACATCTAGAGATGTTAAGTACTTTGTGCGGTTCAGTGGAGCAGCTGTGATTTAATGAACACGTGCAAGCTATTAAGGCTTGGGATTACTGCACATTTTTAAATTGCTTTATATTCCTGGCAATATAAAATGGAACCTGTGCTGAGCAACATTTAGTGTGATTGTGACAAGCTATTTTACTAGCGCTGGCAGATGGAATTTAGGGGTGGAGGTAAAGTTCTGTGACAGGCCTATATTTAGTTTTTGTGTATCACCCTGCTGGACCATGAGAGCCAGGATTTAATGTTGCAGTCTATGTCATTATGCCTCTCTAGCTGGGGGCGAGCATGGAAAGTGACATGACTGATGCTTTCTTTTGGGGAGAGCCTCTGTCTTCATCTTGGACAACTATACTAAGGCCAAATGAGATTCAGTACTTCTGTTTTGTCCCCTACAGCGAGCAACCCATCTTTAGCACCAGAGCCCATGTCTTCCAGATAGACCCCAACACTAAGAAGAACTGGGTTCCAACCAGCAAGCATGCCGTTACTGTGTCCTATTTCTATGATAGCACAAGAAATGTCTACAGGATAATAAGTCTGGATGGATCAAAGGTAAGACAGGGCTTCTTCATATCTGAGCTGTCATTGGCAAGATGGAATTAATTAGTGGCACACAGTAGCTGGCATCAGGTAGAAGTCTAGCACACGCCACTTGCCTTTGTTACTGAGCAGGCTGTAAGTACATATATCCACGGCTCTGTTGAATCTGGTAACACAACTTTAAAACAAGATGAATAATGCCTTTGTTCCCCTTATTTAACGCTCATTTGCAAAACAATTGGTCTGTGTGTTTTAGATATGTATGATATTGGGCATGGTATTCATAGTCTATTCCAATAATGTTACTGTAGTTCATAGATAATAGGATGAATCCAGTGCACAGCCAATAGGCGCTTAATGAAGAATGCTCTCCTCTTAGGAGTAGACGAACCACACGTCTGAAGTCAATAGTTTTAACCAGGAAAGAGGTGTGCCCAGATGGGGCTGCAATCCGACGGGATTTTTTAACCTGCCCAATCAAGACCGAGTCGGCGTGTGGGACCATCCGACGGGCTTACCCGATCGATATCTGGCCGAAAGTTGGCCAGATCTTGATCGGGCAGGGTTTGTCACACGGGAAGTTTAATAAAATATTGTATCTCCTGCGCACCACCAGTGTTTCTAAATCCAATGTCGCCCCATAAATCCATGCCGCCCCATAAAGATCTCCGGCCTAGCCCTGGGCCTTTGTGGCCTTTCCACAAATCCGAGCCTGGTTCTTCCCATCCAATACTGGCATAAAGTTCACCCCTGAGCCAAACCTGCCACCAGAAGGGATGTCCCTTGACAGTTCTAAGTCTATAATATAGATTATACTGCATAGTATATTTTCATCAATTTCTTAGGGCCTTATTTATCAAAATTCGAATTATTCTGACTATTTAAGTAAAAAAAGTTTGACCAAACTGAAATCCACAATCGGACCTTATTATTAAAAGAGCACGATTTAATTGAATCAGGAGAAATGTGTAACAATTGTATAAAAAGCCAGCATTTTTCTGGTTTTTGCCTGAAAAGTTCAAAATAGGCAGATTTTCAGGCTAATTTCCAAATAGGATAGGGACTTCTCCCATTGACTTATACACAACATCAACAGGTCTGAGATTTGGACTTTTTCCATGCTCGGGATATAATAATTCTCAAATACATAACAGCAAGATGGCCAGTTTGGAAGCTCATCCTCAACATTGCCATTTACTTTGTCTATTTAAACGCCCCAGAGTTTGGCTCTGACAGGGGCTGATCATTTGTTGTTAAACATAACCCTGTCCTCATATGTAACTGTGTCCAGTTAAAATTTCTCAGACTCTCACATGGGTTAGGCGTCACAGAGCACTTCTGTATTGGGGATATTCATTCTGTAATGTCATAATAATGCCTGCATCACTGTAACAAGAAACCTGAAAAATACTGGCTTTGGGGTAAAGGAATCATGGACTTGTATCAAAAGTTACTTCTTGCACTTCTGTGTAGTTGCAGTTGAGGCTACTCTGTCCATCCTTTAAACCAAGCAGTGTAAACGATTTGTCTCATTAGCCATGTTAATGTGCTTATTTATTTTGTTCCCAGGCAATAATAAACAGCACCATCAGTCCAAACATGACATTCACAAAGACATCCCAGAAGTTTGGGCAGTGGGCAGACAGCCGGGCTAATACAGTCTATGGCCTGGGATTCTCCTCTGAACATCATCTCACTAAAGTAAGAGACCTGATTATATTGTCTGGACATTCTTTATAGTACAGTCAATGGTGTAACTGACTAATTAATACTTGATTTGTTATGTATCCTCACTGATGACCGATGCATTGCATTATTGCCTTTATATCCTATTTGGTTATGAAGACTGATATTCTACTTTACTTTTATTGAAGGTGTTTTATCTTCTTGCTGATACTGAATTTTCAAAATTAGATTTCCACATATATTTTGATTTTAACACACTACAATAAAATGTATTTTTACCTATACAGTATAATGTTCCATATACAGGTATGGGACCCTTTACCTGGGTTTTTTTCAGATAACGGATCTTTCTGTAATTTGTATCGTCATACCTTAAGTCTACTAGAAAATCATGTAAACATAAACCTAATAGACTGGTTTTGCTTCCAATAATTATATCTAAGTTTGGATCAAGTACACGGTACTGTTTTATTATTACACAGAAAAAGGAAATCATTTTTCAAATTTTGGATTATTTGATTATAATGGAGTCTAAGGGAGACAGCCTTTGCATAATTTGGAACTTTTTGGATAATGGGTTTCTGGATAACGGATCCCAGTATAAAGTATTTATAAAGCGCCAACTTTATAGTGCTGTACAACACAAGGGCAAATACATCAAGCATACAGATTAAAGTTACTGACCCATACAACAGAGAAGGAGGGCCCTGCTCATGAGAGCTTGCAATCTGCATTTGGTTCTTTTCTGATTTTAATATATATTTCATTTATTCAGTTTGCAGAAAAATTTCAGGAATTTAAAGAAGCAGCTCGATTAGCGAAGGAGAAATCCCAGGAAAAGATGGAATTAACTAGTACGCCTTCCCAGGTAACTGCTATGTAATGGCACCAAATGCTTATTGTAATCCACATGGGTTATAAATGTGGTCACACTCTGCTCCAGATGATCTGTGCATGGTCAATTAAAAATACATTTGTTTGGTAAGGACCATCTTAAAACAACAAAATGTCTTTATTTCACTTACCAGTTACTGTATGTCCAATGTTTAGGTTCACATTGGGACCTTTAGTAAGGATCTATGATAAATAAATATATAATATAAAATCACCAGCGATTTTATGTCTCTGAAATTGATCAACAATATAGTTAGTGCTAATGAAACAAAGCAGAAACACCTCCCTTAATTCCATTCTAATTTTAGTTGCTTTTTTGTCTTCTAGTGAATTAGGGCCAATTGCATGCGACATCTGCCCATCTCCTACACAGTGAGAAATTGGTTATGGTCCAGTGCCCAGTACACAGGTGTCCGAATTGGCTGGAAAAGGCAATAATAACAGTTGGTTTAGCAAAGACAGCTCTTCTAGATAACAAGAGACCTGCTGACTCTAAATTGAAATCCAAATACCTAAATGCAGGGCCATTTATTACACATGCACCCCTTTGTAGTTGTCAGGGAGCCGGGAGCTCCCTCCAGGGAGGTTGTCAGGATCAAGGAGGAAGCCCTCTTGAGGGTACAAGGTCGCGGTGTCCAAAGGGTTAAACGAAGAATAGTCAGGATCAGGCAAGAGTTCACAGGCAGGCAGAATACACACAAGGTCCAAAGTCCAGGCAAGGGGTCAGGATACAAGGCAGGAACAAGATTAGGCAATAAGGCACACAGGGAACCCAGGATATGCTTCAGGAAAGTAATCCTATTCTTGGGCGCCATTCTGGTGTCTAGTTGGAGTTTTTATATTCAAATTTGGCGCCATTCTGACGTCATCGACGCTCCTGCGCCGGCGTCGGCGCGCTGACGTCATCGCCCGGCGCCGCTACCCACGTGGCGGCCATGGGCGCCGCCATTTTGGGAGCGACGCCGGCAAGGATGGACGCGCCGCCCGGAGCTCCTGGGCCTGCTCCGGGCGGCGATCGTTACAGTAGTGTGGAGTAAGTTTTCTGTATTCCTGTAGGTTCTGATACTCAAGATACATTATGCCCCATCCTAGAGCCAGGAGTTTTGAAATTCTAGGAGGAAAAATATAAAAAATGTTCCCAGTAAGATAAAATTTTTGGTCTCCAGCAGTTGAAACATATTTTTGTTGAGTAAGCTTGATTTAATATTTTAATTTTTTTTAAAAAAAAGCATAGCTGCTAATACATATTGGTAAGCATGATTTCCTTCAGTTATAAGATTTCGAATTGCTTCTGCATTACCAGGTTCTTCCACAGGCAGAGCTTTTCACCTGGAAATGTTGACAATCGATTGTGTTCCTTTTGACCTGCACCTGTGCCAGTAGCCTAAAAGAGCTTTCAGGTCCAACTCACTTAGAGTGGAAGTCATATTGATGCCCCCAGCACATTCCCCCTTACAATCAGGCAGCAAACTGAATTGCTAAGAGTTGGAAGTGGGTTGAGCCAGGAGGTTCAGTAGGCTCTTCTGATGAAGATTCTAGAAACTGGTCCTGGAGTTGGCAGAATTGTTCTATGGTGTCTATAGCTCTATAAAGTATTAATTACTGGAAAGGGGTCCCCCCTCCCCTTTCCCCTTGGCACCAGTTAAAGCCCAGTAGACTGAGACTTGGGAAGAATGTCTATTTGCTATTCTAGATACTACTGAAAACTGAAGGTTAATTAGGATGGTTATTGGGTGAGCATTTATTTGCTCACATAGATGTTCTTTATGGTATCAGCTGAAAAGCTGATACCATAATGTTTTCATATATTCCTAAATTCCTAACCTTATTATTAGTTAAGGCAGACCCTGGTCTCCTGAAGGGAGACTATAATGAGCCAGAGTCACATGGGGCTGGGCATTCACTTTTCTTCACCTGCGTTTTGTAAGAGCCGAGCAACTCTCATCCACTCTTTTATGTATGTGCAGGCACTTGTTTGTAACACACAAGCGATTATTGGTGTAAAAATGCATACTTTTCCATGAAATCTGCTCTGTGTGTCTGTACACAGGCCGACCCCATGCCTGTCACTGCAAATACACAAAGGAGCAGATAAGAGTGGACTGGCTCTGTAAAGAATCCAGGTGAAGAAATGTGCCATTAACCTGGTGGACCAAATAGTCTGTCTCCTATAAAGCAGTAATTAGTAACTAAGATAAGCATCACAGATCATGCCTGATTTAATGCTAAACAACTAGAAGAAGTTCCATTGAAATACCTTTTCTAGTGACATAAGGAATTTAAGCATATGCATTGTTTTTCTGGAAAGCTTTGCTTTATTACAATGTTTCTCGTGTGTAGTGTATATGTTACTGGCAAGGACCAGCACATGGTTAAGATGATGAGACTATTTGGCTATAAATTAATTTTGTCAATGTATTTACATGTATATTCTGGGGTGCAGGAGTCTGCAGGAGGAGACATCCAGTCACCGCTAACACCAGAAAGCATCAATGGAACTGACGATGAAAGGACAATTCCAGAAGTGACGCAAAACTCCGAACCAAGGGCTGAACCTACGCAGAACGCATTGCCATTTACACACAGGTACTGGGAAGCTTATTTGGCTGTACAATAGGGAGCACACAGGAAACACATAGATAACTGACAAGTACTGACAGATACAGGAGGCACAGTGGGGCTACACATTAGAGCTTCATTTTGCTGTTTTTTATCAGTTATATGGGGCAGATTATCTCTGCTTAGCATAAAAGTGAATCTTCTCCTGAGCTGTCTTGGGTCACTCAGCTTGTGAACATTGAGGGTTATATACCGTAAGTTTAAAATATCGTAGAGCTGCTGCACATGCCCTATAACAGAAAAAAGGGCATTGCCAGTGCTGAACTGCTCTTCTATTCATTCATTACATCTTCTCCACATTAAAATGAGCAATAGAGCTTTAAAGTGCATACACCCCACTCACTCGTAAGCAAGGGATGTACTTGCAAGTTACAACTGTTGTTGGCCTCCAGCTCACAGATTCTGGTCACAGCAGCCAGTGTGCAAGAGAAGAACAATAATTTGTAACAAATCATTCATTTGTAAATGACCTCAGCTTTAAATTTCAATCATTTGTAAGATTTTGCCCTACACATTTTTGTCACAATCAAGTTAAGGCATTTACACTGTATAGTCCACCTCCCCCATAAACAGGGCTGGATTTCTCGGGCAGGTGCCCCTAGGCCACGTGGTCCTATCACCTGACCGCACGGACCTAGTGCCCGCCCGTACTCCCCCCCCGCGATCGAATGCGTTTATGTGCCGGCGAACTGGGGACACAGTAGCTCCCCATAAAGCGGCTGGACGGCATGCCGCTCTTAATTTTTTGCAGCTCTAGGCCCGGGCCTTTGTGGCCTCGCCCATAATATGAAAAGGAATTTCATGAAAACACGGTATTGGTGATTTATACAAAATATATTTTGCATCATATCTCACTAAAAAGGAGAAAAACAGGACAGGGCAAAGCCAGACTGGAAATAGTAGTCTGTGGATTCCGGCAAAAGCCAGAGGGACTGCTGTAAGGTGCATGTGGGTAGGCTGTTTAGGCCTCTGTTTATCTGAAATACCAAAGCCTATTTTTAAGCTCAGTCCCACCCTAGGAAAAATCATGATGGTCAAAATACCCCATAACCCCCTAAGCCTTTGTGTTGTGTTTCTTAGATCAGGACAGTTTACCTCTTTAGAGATTAAGAAATATAAATGTCCTTTGGTTTTGGACTATGAAGACTGCAGATCATGATTGGGGACTTATTCCTATAGATCTGCTCTTGTTGATTATATCATTAACAGCCATCCCCTAGGGGCCTCAAATATTAGCCCACTGGTCAGCTGGGCAGTCTGGGTGGTGGGCCCTGTCAACAAGTAAAATGCATCCCCAATAAAAAGAAGCCCCCTTTTGATAGTATGATTTGATCCCTGTGTCAATGTTTGGATAATAATAGCCCTGTGCAGATATGTCTGAAAAGGAAACGTGAACAGCCTGATGTTGTAATCACCTAACAGAATATATTTATACCTGCCTAATATCTATTTGTTTGGGGGCAAATGCACTGCTTATTGAATCTGGAATGGCCAGCTCAGCAGCCAATGATATCCTGTATAACTAAGGTTAGCTTTATGTCAGGACTAGCTTCCTGAGGATTTAAAGGAGAAGTAAAGTCTACCCGTGTACCTCTGGCTCACGCAGGTCAGTGATGGTAAGACAGTCTTGTGACATTGCTCAGGTTTAAAGATAGCAGTATTTGAGTGATGAGGTTATACTGTAAATAATGTTATTGATGTTGTAAAGGATTTTACATAGAGACATAGAGAAAAACATCACATGCAAGAATGTGCTTAATTATAAACATTTGCAACATTACATGCAATATTATTTTCTGGTTTCCTGGATAATTTGGCTTTGCTGGTGGTGCAGCTCCCTCTGTACTTTCCCATGCCACAGGCCCTGCCAGTTACTTAAGATGGGGTACTACAGTCATACTGGTGGTCTTGTAGCATAACATTTTAATACTATTTGAGTTCAACCTCACCATGTGGTCCATTGTTTGGTAACAGCCAGCCATAGCTAACATAAATCTTGTAGACTAGTGATATAAAATCTTTATTAGTGATGAGCGAATCTGTGCAGTTTCGCTGAAAATTTTGCCCAAATGGCAAAATTTCAACGCATTGCAGTCAATAGGCGATTTTACTCGCAACTAATTTTTACGCATGTGTCAATTTTTCTCGCTCCAAATGCATTAAAGTCAATGGGTGTTTTTTCTTATGGCGACTTTTTGTCTAATGCATTAAAGTCAATGGACATTTTTTATTTTAGCAACTTTTTTTGTCCTAATATATAAAAGTCAATGGGTGTTTTTTCTTATGGCGACTTTTTCTCCTAATGAATTATAGTCAATGGGAGTATATTCTAATGGCGACTTTTTTGTCTTAATGCATTAAAGTCATTGGGTGTTTTTCCTTATGACGATTTCTTTTTTCCAAACGCATTAAAGTCAATGCGAATTTTTCTTATGGTGACTTTTTTTGTCCTAATGCATTAAAGTCATTGAGCGTTTTTTCTTATGGCGATTTTTTTTTCTCCAAACGCATTAAATTCAATGGGTGTTTTTTCTTATGGCGACTTTTTTTGTACTAATGCATTAAAGTCAATGGGTGTTTTTTGTTATGGTTGTTTTTCTGCTGCAAATTTTCCCGCTGCGAATTTTCGCTGCATTTAAAGAAAAATTTTGGCAAAATTTCGGCAAAATTTGGAATCACTTATCTTTATGATACTCAATGGAGTATCTAGAACATCAACTTAGCATTCACATAACAAATTTAACACTAAACTTGTTTTCATCCTATACTTCTAGGAATATATAATCATTATCCCAAAATCCCTCATTTTTGGGACCCCCTAGAAGCTCAAGCACAACAGTTTGAGAACCTATAGGAGTTGACCTACAGGTTGTATCAACCTTTTAATGGGGGGGTCTCATACTAGAGAACCTTGATTGATTCCCTTTGGTAACTCCCTGTGACCATGGACAAGTCATTAAAGCTGGCCATAGACATGCAGATGTCTTCATCATATCCGACGAACAATCGTACATTTGCAATCTTCCGACCTGCAGCTAATCCTTCAAATTAAATAAAGTAGTAAAAGGAACAAATGAGATGTTGTTCTGGCCATGAATTGACAGGTAACAATCATATGGAAGTTATACCCAACAAATAGTAGTGACAGTCACCCATTGATGTCATCAGAGGACATCAATAGGAGATATTATCGTTAACCAATTGACTAAATGACCAATCGCCATGGTAGGAAAAATGTCAGGATGATCCACATACGGTCCAAAAACGTTATCTTTGTGTCTACAGCCAGTTTTAATCTCCTAATGTCTCAGCATACTTAGCACACCTATCATGGCTGCCTTGTTTATTGTAAAGCACTTTGAGTCCCACAGGAGATAAGCAATATAGTATATAAATAATTCTCCTTCCCTTTCTATCTATCAAGAGGTTTATGTATGTACAAAATGGTTAAGCTAAACTCATTATGTTAAGCTACAGAAAGCCAATGGATAACTGTAACCCCCACCAACATTAAAAAAGAAAAACCTCAGCTGCTAACAGAAAAAAAATGGATCTCACGTTGAATTTGTCATTGTTACATTAACTAGCACATTCCTTATTTCATGCGTTTGTTCATGCTAAGAGTAAGAACCAACCTCTCCCGAATGATTAAAAATGTAGGTGACATTTTCTTTTTGCTCTTGTCTTTTGGAATAATAAACAAGCCAGATACCTTATACCTAACACTGATGTTGCACAATGGCTCCCCTATAGGATATCCTCTGTGAGGGGTTTTTCTTGGAAATTTCTGACCTTTCAAAACCAGTTACTGATACCGTTATATGATGGATTCTTTTGCTATTTATGCTAATCAGTATTGCGTATTTAATGTGACCAGATAAAGTGATTTGGTGTGTTCTAGATGCCCAACTTGACCTTGCTAGGTGTTGCACTAAAGGATTTGGAAATTGATCAACCATTGACCACCTTGTTATTTAGCAGCAATAAAAATAAAATAATATTTACATTAATGTTTGATTTTAGTGCTTTGTAGATATTTGCTGTTTTATACTGCTAATACCAGGCTCAGTAAATGGCTTTGAAAGTCTGAATGTAAAGCTGGTCATAGACACAAAGCTACTATTGTACCAAACGAAGATTCGTACACATTTCGGACTGTGTGTGGAGTGTCCCAACATTTTTGTGGCGATTAGTCGTTGCAACGATTGGAAACGGCAAAAGATTTGTATTGGCTACCGATATCTCTTCATGTATTGCCTATATGATGATATTAATGGGTGACTGTCACTACTATTTGTCAGACATAACTTCCATATGATTATTGTCTGTCAATTAATGACCAGAACATCATCTGATCTCTTTACTACTTTATATTAATCTGAACGGTTAGTTGCAGGTCAGAAGATTGGAACGGACGTTCATTCGTTTGATATATCCTGATAATCCACACGTCTATAACCCCAAGGGTTGCTGGGGAATTGAAATAATCAACAGTTCAAATGCATAATCTAGGCAAAGCGAACGCAGACACAAAGCTGTGTGTAGAAAGACTGCTGAGAAGGGGACTAGGGCTGCCACCTTTGTGTGGTTGAAAGTCTGAACGGGGGCCATAGTTTGTGTTAGGGGAGGCAAGCTCGGATTTGTGGAGAGGCCACCAAGGCCCGGGCCTAGGGCAGCAGGATTTTAGGGGGCAGCATGCTGCCCAACCACACCCACATTGGTTCAGAAACACTGGGGATGAGCAGGCGATACGATCTATTTTTAAATTTCCTGTGCGCCAATCTTTATTGCTCCAGTCCCGATTATTGAAAATTTGAACGAATAAAATGGTGGGGACAGGGCGACAAAAGGCAGCACCTAGGGGTGCCAACTATGTAAATTAAGTAAAAGCTTATTAAATTGGGGTGGGCTGATGACACTTGTCAGATGATGATGGCAGGAGTTGAGGTTAATGCAATTCGAAGTTTTGAAGAACACCAATATTTGCTGCAGGTGGGGGGCTTGCCCCTTTTATTGTCTCACCCTGTGCATCAACCTTTCGGGGGGTAGTGATGATGGGAGGGTGAAAACCCACGAAACGTTGATGCACATGGTGTGACAATAAAAGGGGCAAGCCCCCCACCTGCAGCAAATATTGGTGTTGTGCGTCTCTTCTTCAAAAACTTCGAATTGCATGTGACTGACGGTGCCAACCGTCTAGAGGGATCAGCACCACCAGGCAGGAGAATCATAGGAGAGGAAGGGAGGTGCGGCAACAGACAATTATAAGTGCAGAGTCCTATTCGAGCTTGTGACTCGTAATCCAGACAGGCAGCTTTATACCCCACAACCCATGCAAAAACGGAACTATCTAGTTCAAAATCATACAGGTGGCAACTCTAATCTGTTTCCATCCCTTGTCTTCTTTATATACTCCTTCCTCTATCCTTGCTCTAGTCCTTAAAACTTTTAAACCCTCTTCTTTTTTTATATTGCTCCTACATTGCATATCTACCTTAACTTACATTCTTATAAACAGCTCAGTATGTGGTTATTTTTCAGTATCTTCTGTTATTTCATTTTCGTCTCAGCAGACACTTCTTAACACCACCAACGCTTTTCCAGATGTCTAAGAAGGCATGTTTACTGATTCTTTTACTTTATTCATGATATAGATTCCTTCTTTTCAGTTACAGCATTGTACCTGATATGAATCCAATAAATATTACAGAATAAACATTATGACCAGTAAGATAACATGGTTGGGTATATATCGGGAGAGAATTATGCCCGAGTGAATTAAAAATAAATACTACTGATTCCACCAGTTGAGAGACTGCTGGGAGTTTAGCAACAATATTCTGTTGCTATTGTTTTCATGATATATGCATGCATGGCTTTCGGTGTGCGCTCTAAAGCCTCCTCAAAACTACATATAGACACTTGAGGGTCTTTCGTAATTTCTCTAACTGCAATTTTCCACTATTCAGTTTTGCCCTATATATATGCCCATGGATCCGTTTGACCCTTCTGATGACACATGGGGGCAAATTCACTAAAGGGCGAATTTTCGCCAGCGACCGCTTCACCAAACCCCCCCCCGAAATTTCGCCAAATGTAGATGTAGCTTTGTTTTATCAGTTCACCTGGTCTGAAGTGGCAAAGTAAACTCTGGCTAAAGAGGTAACGTTCAGTAAAATTCACATCTTTGTGAATTTTTGGAGTAATGCCCGTTGCCAGAGGCGAAAGTCATCTGGCGATAGGGTGCGAACGCTAGCGAAGGTCTCGTTCACTAGTGAATTGTCCTCTTCGCCTGTTAGTGAGTTGGTGATGTCCCTGCAGATGAGATTTCTAGAGACGGCCACTTCGCCCTTTAGTGAATCTGCCCCATAGATTGCTTGGCTCCATAGACTTTGTCGGAGATCAGTATTTAATATAATCCAGATATACATATATGATCTGAATCAACAGGTCTCATTTTAAGGAATATTATTATTTTTATTGTGAATGAACTTTATATTAAAACTCCTGTCATATACAATGTTTTTAAGTCTGTTGTCCTGTCAAAACGTTGCCTGACCATGGGCACTGGCTATGCCTTACGTATCACAGACCCATTGTCAGTTTGGAATCATCTGGGGAGAGCAAGGAAGGATTCCTGAGGGTCCCCACCTGAACAATGCTAGACTTTACCTAGGGTAGTGTTTGCAGTTCATACAAATGGGAAGGTCTTGGCTTGACACCTCCATTCTTTCTTGGAGGATTGTGGGCATCACACCACTGTTTATTTCCAAACAATCAATGTATTCTGTAGTCCTGACACTAAGGGCTAGGTCACATGGGGCGTTCTTACTTTGAATTTTTAAAACCGCGTATTCAAGCTTAGATGTATACAAAATGAAGCCCTACTGAAAATAATAATATGCACTATAGCATTTCCCACGGGGCGTTTGCGAGCCAACATCTGCTACGTGACGTCAGTATGTGTTTTTCAGCAGAAAGCTAATATTCCAAGGAAACACCATATTACTGAACTCTATGGGATGTGCAGGTTAGGAAATCTCCCTTGTAGTTTTAGGGCTGAACTCCACGGAAATAGTTTGTACCACTTCCATTATATTTGGCTCCTCGCAGCGCACCGGAGTTCAGCCCTTACCCTAACACAGCAGTCAATTTAAAACGATTGCAACTGAACGCCAATAAGAACTAAAACAGACAATCACAGTTCGGACTGCACAAAGCTGCTGAGTAAAATGCCTCATTGAGAGCTTAATAAGTTCAAAAAGTCTGGCAAGGTTACCTAATGTCAGTGTTCAATTAGGGCTGAATTATTGTCTATAGATCCATCCAATGTTCCTCCTTTGCAGCATTTTGCCAATGCCAAAAGCCCAGTGCCTATAAAAAACAAGTGATTTTTATAGCTAGAAAAGCCCTTGGTAAGGGAATTGCTTCTTCATTTACAAGTGCTCTTTTGAAAGCAATGTTATTTTCATGACTCTTATCCGATTTTAGCCTTACCCAGCACTGAATTACTAGACCTCAATAATCTTAACAAAAGCTCTAATTTGTATGTAGCATAAAAAGCAACTGCTTATGTGATTAAGTCATGTCACGGTTTTAGAAAAGCCAAGTGGATGGAAATTTGCTCTACGGATAGAAGTATTAGAACGTGTGTTTTTCCCCCAAAGGTAAATGTCATGTCTTATCTGACTTATAGACATTTCCTTGAGCAAACCCCATAGATAAATTCATATTAATGTTGGCTGTATCCATTTTACAATTTAATATGTGGTCAGTTTGATTCCAATCACAATGCATGTGATCTAACAACCAGGCAGACTGTCTGTCTGCTGCATATACCTTGGGTCAACCATCACTGGCCAAATAGGTTTTCCACCATGTGTGATTAATACTAATGGGATTTCATTGGAGAATTGATTTTTACAGATCCTTGCACTCCATATAAAGAACAATATTTTTTGCGGACACCCCAACCCATTTGGCCCATCACCATTATTACTATTGGCATGTATACCTCGAATGTGCTCTCCTGTTAATATTCAAATATTCTATGAATGACTTCCTCTTGAAGATTGCATTTGGAAGTCCAGTCTACAACAAACACTGTTTAGAGGAGGGCTACAGATATGACAAAGAGACTTCTAACATTTACAGCAGAGAAGTGAGAAGGGGAGAAATAATGAGATAGGAGATTAATAGAGTAGATATGTCTCCCAATCTGTGGGAATCATCAGAAGTCTAGTACAAGGGCTCATAAGCCACATATTTGGCAGAGAAACTAACCCTTTGCATGCTTCAAAATGATTCCTATTGGCTATAATAAAATAAATAAAAATAAAATAAATAAAAGTATGCATGTTTCATATTGCATTCACATGCTAATTTAAAAAGGCCCAAAAAGCCATGTTTTCCCCCAAAATGCACCTATCACTATAACATTTTGCACCTGGCAATTCAAGCAAATGACTTCTATACAAAAACAGGAGCAACAGGGCCTTTGGTGGCAGGAGCATCAAAATGTAGGTACTTAGGGGCAAAAGGTCGAATTTTAAAGTTTTTTTTATACCATGAATGAACCCACAACTCAAATAGTTTCTTATTTATGAAAAAATTAGAACAGCAAAAAACTTTTTTGCGTAACCTGAAAACTCTAACTGATCCAGTTTTTGTTCAAAACCCTCTGAAAAAAACTCAAACCTCATGAAGGCTATTAACATCTTCAAATGGTTCAAGGGACCTCTGCCATTGACTCCTATATGACCTCAACAGGTTTTAGATGCTGTATTTTTGGATTTGAGCTATTTCCAGGGTCGGGGTATAAGAAATTTCGAAAAAAAATCAAGTTTTTTTTTAAAAGACCTTATTGGCTATAGAACAAGAGCCTACCCCAAATGCAAAGCAAAACAATTTTTGGCAGAAAGATGTGAGCAAATATTAATGTTGCCCTGGGTCAGGCTGACCAACCAGGAAACAGGAAAATCACTGTGGGCTTTGTCACCACCACGGGCTGTTGCATCTATAGTGTCACTAGCCTGCCCGCTGCCTGTCTTTGCCAAATCTTTAAGGTTGTGGACAAACAGGAATATAAAACCGCAGAAACTGTGCTGCAAGGTTTTTTTATTCACAACATGTTTTGAGCTAGTGGCTCTTTTTCAAGTGTTAATCAGTGCACATTTCAAACAGGTTTTTAAATCCATACACACTCCACCCCCTTGGTGTGATAGGTTACTAAAAACATTAACTCCTCGAGGTCCCTGCAGTTGGGGATTTGTTAGCCTGGCCTCATATCATACAATATAATCAGTGTAACTTTGGTGCTTAAAGTCCAGTGTGGTGAAAAAATCAAATCATCCAATAGTCAATAAAGCCATAAAAAATGGTAGGTTACACTTTACCCCTTGTACTGCTTTTCAGCCTACAAAAAAAGAGTCCAGTTTGCTGCAAAATCTACAATTTTCAAATTACATGAACATCTTAGCAGAGTTGTATTACATAAGAGTTCCAATTATTTTTCTCTTTCTTGTTACCGTGTTGTATTATTAACATTGTCTGTAACAGTGTGGCTAAAATTGCCCAGTTTATCTTACCAATCAGAAGTTCTGATACTGTACGGTATCTTGTTTCTATTCTATTTCAAACTATAGGGCAGCCACATTTTTCTCACTGAAAAGGAATATGACAACCGATTAGAACAGAATAACAATAAAATTTGAATCAGCAGTATTCGAAAACTACAAAAAACATCCTACACTCCACTGGTCATTCATACCTCTTGGAGTCAAACTGTCAAGTTTTTTAATCCAGTTTTTCCAGTTTTAATCCGGTTGTCATATTCCTTTTCAGTGAGAAAAATGTGGCTGCCCTTTTAGTATGTTATAGAATAGCCAATTCTAAGCAACTTTTCAATTGGTCTTCATTATTTATTTGTTCTAGTTTTATTAATCATTTGCCTTTTTCTGACTTCTTTCCAACTTTCAAATAAGGTCACTGACTCCATCTACAAGACAACTACTCTGTAAGGCTACAAATGTATTGTTATTGCGTCGGTCTCTTATTTAAATCAATGTATGGTTGCTAGGTTAATTTTCACCCCTAGCAACCCGATTGATGAAATTGCAAACTGGAGAGCAGCTGCATATAAAGCTAATAGAAATGAAATCCAATGGCAAATTGTCTCTATGATACTAAAAGTTAATTTAAAGGCAAACAAGGCTGAGAGAAGCAGTGTATGATAACGTCACTGGCTGGCATGCTTCACGTGGGAGAATCAGAGAGGCAAATGCTGACATTCAGCTAAAAACATTGGCCTAAAGCTCTAGAAGGTGCGAGTTGTTATACTGATTGTCATGCAAGAAACGTCACAATATTTCCCTATTTTATCATTGTAGCTGTTATATTTGGAGGTGTTTTATTGTAACAATTCTGAAATCACTTATGTTCTTTGAAAAACAAATGAACAGAAATGGGAGAACAGGATTGGCCGACTGCTGGTGTGAGCAGAACATTAGCATCTATAGAGAAGTATCCTTCTGTAAATCTGTTGTCCCTCATTTATTTTTGGTGCGATCATTCATTAACATGTATCTGCTCTGACAAATAATGCTCCATATGGCGAAACGAATGGGGTTTATTTTTCACAAGTGACCTACTTTCCGGAGAATAAAACTGCTTCCATAGCCTGTGGCTGCAAATTGTGATCAGAGATTCAGATAGCAAAGCTGCTGCTCTAATATACAGAATTCATTCTAAAGATGATTTTCAGCAGCGATGGAAGCCGACGTGAGGATCAGAATTCAACTGGAGTAAAAGAGCAACTGGAGGGTCAAGTTTAGCAATATCAGCAGTGGCCAACCTGCTGGAACCATTATTTATTAAATTCAAAAAAATACTGCTCTCAGATTCAGTGCTTACAACAATCCTTATTGAGTGTGGTATCCTTGTAATTGTTCAAGAACTGAACCCTCTCTCTCTATGTATTAATTCCTTCCTGAGATTTGTCTACAGCCACAATTCCTTTGTGAGAATAGTACAGGTATGGAACCTGTTATCCAGAATGTTCGTGGCCCCAGATTTTCCGGATAAGGGATCTTTCTGTTATTGGGATTTCCATACCTTAAGTCTACTAAAAAATAATTTAAGCATTTATGAAACCCAGTAGGCTTATTTTGCCTCCAATTAGGATTAATTATAGCTTAACTGGAAACAAATACAAGGTATTTCTTTATTATAAGGGCAGAGACACACATAGAGATTCAGGGAGATTTAGTCGCCCGGCAACAAACCGCCTCTTCTTCGGGCGACTTATCTCCCTGAACTGCCTTCCCGCCTGCTAGAATCTAAATCGCTGGTGGGATGGTACTCGAAGTGCTTCGTTTTCTGAAGTCACTTGAAGCTGCCTCACGAGGAAACTTCGGGCAACGTTAGAAGGAAGGCAGTGCGGGGAGATTAGTCGTCTGAAGAAGAAGCGATTTGTAGCTGGGCGACTAATCTCCTGAAATAGTAGCGTGTGTCTCTGCCCTAAGAAAAAAAATGGTAAAAAACTGAATTAACTCATTAAAATTGCTTTTTTGTAATTCTGAACTTTCTGGATAATGGGTTTCTGGATAATGGATCCTATAACTGTTCTACACTATACGGCCAAAAGTATTTGGATATAAGGTGTTAAAATATGAAGTTGTTTTCTCTTCTTTCTTTCCTTCTCTTCTTGGAATGTTTTCCACAAGATGTAGGAACATTGTTGTTGGGATATGTTTCCATAAGCATACCAGGCCTAGCTTGCATTGGTGATCAGTTGTGTTGAGGTCAGGGCTGTGTGAAGGCCAAGTCAGTTAAAGTGAATGTTCACCTTAAAATGGACTTTTAAGGATAATTTCGAAAATTATATTTTGAGACAATTTGCAATTGGTTTTCATTTTTTATCAGTGTTTTTTTAATTACTTAGCTTTTTATTCAGCAACTCTCAAGTTTGCAATTTCAGCAATCTGGTTACTAGGGTCCAAATTACCCTAGCAACCATGCACTGATTTGAATAATAGACTGGAATATGAACAGGAGAGACTGAGGGCCTGAATAGAAAGACTAGTACTAAAAAGTAGCAATAACTATAAATGTGTAGCCTTACAAAGCATTTGTTTTTGGGTTAGTATTTCAGTTACCCCCGTTTGAAAGCTGGAAAGGGTTAGAAGAAGTCAAATAGTTAACAATTCAAGAATAAAACATTTTAAGGCCAGTTAAACAGTTGCTTAGAATTGGCTATTCTATAACATATTAAAAGTTAAAGGAACAGTTCAGTGTAAAAATAAAAACTGGGTAAATAGATAGGCTGTGCAAAATAAATAATGTTTCTAAAGGTGGCCATACACGGGCAGGTAAAGCTGCCGATATCGGTCGTTTGGACCGATTTGACAGCTTATCTGCCCATGTATGGGGGCTTCCGACGGGTCTTCCCGATCGATATCTGGCCACGATATCGATCGGGAAGGTTGGATTTTTACCCGACCGACCTGTCGGAGCCCCTTGGCGCATCGTAATTTGATCGTTCGGCCATATTCGAATTACCCCCGCTATAGCCTTGCAGTTAGTGGCATATCGGGGAAAGATCCGCTCGTTTGGCGTTGTCGCCAAACGAGCGGATCTTGGGGTCTATGGCCACCTTAATATAGTTAGTTCCTGGTTTTCAGCTCTCTTGGTTTCCACTGATTGGTTACCAGGCAGTAACCAATCAGTGGCTTGAGAGGGGGCACATGGGTCATATTTGTTGCTTTTGAATCTGAGCTGAATGCTGAGGATCAATTACAAACTCACTGAACAATTATGTCCCATGAGGCCCCCCTTCAAGTCGCTGACTAACTCAGAGTTAGAAAAGCAGGAAGTAGTGTTCTGGCTATTATGTTACACATCAGTCACTCCAGCCTTTATACATTGCATTTTTGGCTAACTAACTATATTAGAAACATTATTTATTTTGCACAGCCTATCTATTTAGCCAGTTTTTACTTTTACACTATACTGTTCCTTTGATGCCTAAATGTTCCATGGCCTTCTGCCTACCCCTTAAACTACCATTGCCATATCATATACGTCTATGAACAAAACAGACTGACACATTCGTTTTGGAAGATTTGAAGGGACCAGAAGTCACAGGTTTATTAACTGCAAATTAGTCCCCTCAGTCACAAATGTGGCACCAAACGAAATTTTTCTCAAGAGTATCCACCAAGGAGGAGTCAGAATCCCCTGCCCTTCTTTCCCTGGTTTCTCTCTTCTCTGTGTCCCATGATGGTCTATACAACAGGTTTCCCAGCAAGCCTGACCGTACGATCACAGTCTACTAGTCTGAGCATCGCCCCACCCTCTGGTGCTTTCTCTGGTGTGCCACATTCCGCCGTTCATTCTGATCATCCTTGTCTTGGTATTCCTTCCGCCACCAAGTTCCTTCTCTTCTGCAACCATCCATCACCTGAAAAACAGCTTATCAAGGGGGTTGGGAGGGTGGGAAAGTGCAAAAAACAAAATATTATCTGCCTACCCTTGCACTGACTGCACCGTTTAACCCCCTCTAACCCCACCCCTTCACACCTGTCCCCCCCCCAGCTAGGGGAGTGAGGGGGCATGCCTTGCCATACACTCAGCCACCCCCCCCCCCCCAGGCCCGAGAACAATAGGAATGATATGCCTCTGTCTCATTCACTGAGGCCTCTTAAAGGTGAACCTTCCATTTAAGTCTTGTATTTGCACCTGGAGCTTCTTTTGAGAAGTTTGAATAATTATATGGAGGTTGAGAGATATGATTCTATTACAGAATATGACTGGAGAATGAGGTTGGGTACTGCGTTATTGGAAGTAATCTTAGTCTTAGGTGTTTCTTTCATATGTGATTGTGGACACAGATCTTCCATTACAGGTGGAGTAAATTAAATATGTGCTTTAACTAGTGAAACCCACATCCAGGGCCCACATTGACCACACTGCTGCAGATAACACTGAGGGGTTAGTTACGAAAATCCGATATCTCATTGTTTCAATTAAAAAAGCTTGCCCAAACTCCCATACCCTATTTTGTCGTATTTATTAATAAAATAACTCTTAATTAATCGGATCGGGTAAAAAAAAAACAGATAAAATCATCCAAAAACCCGAATTGCTTGATTTTTGCCCAAAAAAAACAAATTCATCGGATTATCAGGCTAAATCATTCGAAGACCACATATTTTCGGATTCTGGCTTTTTGCAGCATCGTGGTTTAATAAATCTCCAAAAATTCAAGTTTTTTTTTTCTGTGGGCACTGCATGGTTATGGTCCCAAGATGAATAGCATGAATCTATTGTATGTTTAGTCACATTGCATCAGTAACTAGGTTACATGTAGAGTGGATTCCACTAATATATTATCTAGAATGCTTGGGACCAGGGATTTACTACATAAGAAATCCTTATGAAATTTCGATCATTACATCTTATGTCAGCTAAAAAATCATAATGTTTTGCCACCAATGTGGATTCATGCAGCTTAGTGATCATCAACTACAAGCTACTGTTTTATTATGTCAGGGGAAAAATTTAAATTATTGAATTAAAACTGACTCTTTGGGAGATGATCTTTCCATAATTCAGAGTGTTTTGGATAACGGGCTTGCGGATAAGGGTTGCCATAGCTGTGGTATAGGTAGATAGGTGGCAGTTCTCTTCAGTACCAGTGTTGCTATGGGTTATTACTTGTTGTTATGGCTGGACAACCCTATCAACCAAATTTTGGCAGCATTCAGAATATGAGGCCTTTGCACTCTAATGTACAGAAAAGCAAAAGACAGAGAAGTTAGGAAAGGCAGCGCTTTGTCTAATTGTGATAATTATGTTGCAATTTCAAACATTAGGCCTTTCCTAACATTAACACATTCTTTCTCTGTCATAGCTAAATAGATTTTATACTCTATTTCTCTCTAGCAATTAAATGCCAGCTAAGTTGAAATGTGCTTTTTGTTTAATTATATCCTAATTTTATTGATAATGGGATCCTTCCCTGCATTCCGCCTGCGGCCGTTTCAGCTATGTGCAGATCTTGAATGTAAAGAAATCTACATGAAAAGCCAAGCAGGGTTGGTGTGGGGGTGCAGTAGAGAGGGCATTTAAAGGAAGAGTAACATTAAAAAGTAAACCAATTTACATTTAGGGAGTTATTTATCAAGGTCCGAATTTATCTCAGTATTTCTAATAGCCAACTCCGAGCAACTCTGAACAACTTATTTATGAAGAAAAAAGCCCAAAAAATAGGGTCGGGCAAAACTTTTGCGCCCGAAACCCCGAAATCATCGTATATCGGTACGGACATCAGTGCAGACACTGGGACCTTCCCCATTGACTTATATGGGACTTTGAGAGCTTTAACATGCTGGGGTTTCAGATTCTGAGTATTTAGACCATCATAATTTAATTATTCTTGAAAAATTAGTAGTTTTTTTTTTTTGCTCCAAAAACGACAAATTATTCGAGGTTCAGGTATTCAGAGCTTGATAAATAACCCTGTAAAAGTCTTGATCAGTTTATGCAGTGCCTGCCAATAAACTACTTCTTGGCAACATTAGAGGTACTTCCGTCAACATTAGAAATAGTTAGAAATAGACATTTCCATTGCCAGGCAGTAAAAACCCGAATGGACCCTGCTGACTCACAACTAGAGAATAGGTGTCAGGTTGCGGCTGGGTTAGAAGACCTGAAAGGGGATTGTGTCTGGGGCGGGGGATCACGGAGGGGGGTTGTGGCTGGGCCAGGGGGCAAGAGTGCGTTTGGGAGCCCCTGTGGTGAAAGCACCACCGATGCCACCTTTTATCATCCTCCATTCCGGATGGGTCAAAACCAGACTGTGGAAACCCAACTCAGACACTGCAGTCCAATGATGTCCATTGCATTTGTATCCCATTTGCATTGAAGTACAAGAGCGTTCATTTTGACACATTGCCCACAGTTGCATTAAGCACAGCTCAATTGGCGACGGCAATAACACTGGAATTCTGGGGGGAACTGCATTGCGGGTAAAAAAAACATTGAAAAATAGCCTAATGTATTATACAGAGTGTATCTTTTATCTGCTGTATAAACATGAGCCTTTGTTCCCTGTTTGGCTGGAATGGCGCCCCCTTGGCTACACAACAGCTTAGTTGGATTATGATACAAACACTTTGTAGCAGTACATTCTGTTTTAAAACACAGGAAACACTTTATTTTGTGGTGTCACTGTTCCTTTAACCTTGACCCCCAGTATGAAGGGCCCTTAAGAGCAGGATATTTTTACTTCTTGGGACTATTATTATTTGTTACAATTCTCCTCGCCAGTCGTTGCTGAAACCTGACGCCTCTTCTCACCTTTGCACTGGGCAGTACAACAAAAACAAGGACTGGTGAAATGAACTTCATATTCTCCATTCATCAACTTGGTTTCCTTTTGTCTTTCTCAGTTCCTCTGCCTTATACCTTGTCCTGTAGCTACTGTATCTCCCTCTTCTCTACTTACTCCTTCCTATGCCTCCGTGTCCCCTACCCATGAAAGCTGAAACACCCGTGATAATTCTGCCCTTTCATGCGTGTCATGCTGCTTGTCCTTCATACATTATTTAGAAGATTTTAGCACAGACGAAAAAAACAGCCATGTTTGTAGAGAAAGGACTTGGCATGGTGGTGCAATGTCACCTTGTATCTGGAAATGACTTAATATGTCTCCTACGTGCTTCACCTGCAAGGTTATTACAATGCAGTTTATAGGGGGGTATATTCAGTACAAGCTCTAATCCTACTGTTTCATTCTATAATCTTTGTTTCTTAATTGTTTGATATAATATTATGACAGAGCACTGCGTGTTTAAGTAAATGATGATCTAACTTAAAGTATTTACAAATCTGTGGTTTTGATACTGCTGTCACTGAATGCAGCACTATTGTATTCAGCTACAATTTGTGCAAAATCCGGGAAAATGTGAAATCAGGTGTAAAATTAGGGAAAACTTAAAATGTGGGTATGTAAAATTGAGGTTTCACTGTAATCCACAAGGACTACTGTAACATCATTTTTTACACTGACACATTTATTGTAGGGTCCCAGTGGGCGGAGAGAAAATGATTTACTGATCATAATAAACGTAAACTTTTGTGTCTGAGGTCAGAAGCATTACTATAAAGCATCACATTTTGTCTGGTGTGCCGTTTGATTAAACGTGTTACCCATAGGAGGGTATTGTCCATTTCAGTGTTAGGCAGTTGGTGAGAGACCAATGGATCAATGCCTTTTACAGGTATGGGACCTGTTATCCAGAATGCTCAGGTCTTGGAGTTTTCCGGATAATGGATTAAACATTAGGTTTAGGTTGTTTTTGCCTCCAATAAGGATTAATTATATCTTAGTTGGGATCAAGTACAAGCTACTGTTTTATTATTACAGAGAAAAAGGAAATTATTTCTAAAAATTTGGATTGTTTGGATAAAATGAGTATATGGAAGATGGCCTTTCCATAAATTAGAGCTTTCTGGAGAATGAGTTCCTGGATAGCGGATCCCACACCTATTTTGCTTAAAGTCCCTTTTGATGTCCAGCATTTGGTCTGGGCTCCCTTAATAACAAGGTTACAGATATATGAACCCTCACTCTGTTTAGCTACTAAATGCAATACCATATGCTACATCTCTCACCTGCTTATTTTATATCTTTTATATTTTGATGGCACCCAGGGAAATGCCTTGCGTGGAAACTTTTGGCCACTTGGGGAAATTATGTTTAAAATTACGAGTATGTTTCTCCCAGCAATTTAGTATTGTTGGTGGGAAAGCATTTTTGGGAGATTTGTTGCCCGCTGCAGCACAGATTTATCGTGGACCACAAATCTCCCCATGTGACATTGCTCTTAGGCCAAAAAGTGTCAGCTGGAATAACAACCTAACTGACCTTCAGTTAAACTAGGACTATCTAGTAGTAGTATCTAGTTTCTCCCCGTATCTTACCTTAAAGGGATTGTTCACCTTTAAATGAATGTTTAGTATGATGTAGACCAGGGATCCCCAACCTTTTTTACCTGTGAGCCACATTTAAATGTAAAAAGAGTTGGGGAGCAACACAAGCATGAAAAAGTCCCTTGGGATGCCAAATAAGGGCTGTAATTGGCCATTTGGTAGCCCCTAATGTGGACTGGCAGCCTATAAGAGGCTCTACTTGACACTATACTTAGTTTTTATGCAATTAAAATGTTCTTCCAAGTCTGGAATTCAAAAATAATCACCTGCATTAGGGACACTGAGAGCAACATCCAAGGGGTTGGAGAGCAACATGTTGCTCACGAGCTACTGTTTGGGGATCACTGATGTAGAGAGTGATATTCTGAGACAATTTGTAATTGGTTTTCATTTTTTTATCATTTGTGGTTTTTCAGTTATTTTACTTTTTATTCAGCAGCTCTCGAGGTTGCAATTTTAGCAATCTGGTTGCTGGAGTCCAAATTACCCTAGCAACCATGCATTGATTTGAATAAGAGACTGGAATATAAATAGGAGAGGCCTGAATAGAAAGATGAGTAATAAAAAGTAGCAATAACAATATATGTGTAGTGTTGCAGAGCATTTGTTTTTAGACAGGGTCGGTGACCCCCATTTGAAAGCTGGAAAGAGTTAGAAGGCGGCAAATAATTCAAAAACTATATAAAAGAAAAAATTAAGGCCAAGTTGCTTAGAATTAGCCATTCTATAACATACTAAAAGTAACTTAAAGGTGAACAACTCCTTTAACAACCCTTATGTGTGGACCTCCAGACACTGCTCTGGTCAGAAACACAGTTTGGGAAATATGTGACCTATCGCTTAAAGGGGTTGTTCACCTTTGAGATAATTTTAGTATGATGAAGAGAGTGCTATTCTGTGACAATTGCAATTGGTTTTCATTTTTTACTATTTATGGTTTTTCAGTTATGTAGCTTTTTATTCAGCAGCTCTGCAGTTTGCAATTTCAGCAGTTTGGTTGCTAGGGTCTAACTTACCCTAGCAACCATGCACTGATTTGAATAAGATATTGAAATATGAATAGGAGAGGCCTGAATAGAAGGATTGGTAATAAAAAGTAGCAATTACAATACATTTGTAGCCTTACAGAGCATTTGTTTTTTTAGAAGGGGACAGTGACCCCCATGTTGAAAGCTGCAAAGAGTCAGAAGAAAAAGGCAAATAACTATAAAACTATAAAATAAATAAATAATGAAAACCAATTGAAAAGTTGCTTAGAATTGGCCATTCGTAATACTAAAAGTTACCTTAAAGGTGAACCACCCCTTTAAATACAGGAAAACGTTATGTTATGCATTATGGAACAATGGAATTTAAGACGGATGAAACGTACAATTTTTTAATTAAATTATCTTTAATGAGGATGAAAAGGGATGATGTTGGATATTTTATAACTGATATATGTATAAAAACCAATGTGTTAGCAGTTATAAGCATAGAGCTGAGTCTATTAGATGTATATTGTTATTGGTCACAGAATGAGTTCTTTTACCAAATGCTCCTTCTATTTCTGGCAGTTCTGCAATCAACAAGCATTGGGAAGCAGAACTGGCTACACTTAAAGGAAATAATGCCAAGCTCACAGCCGCCTTGCTGGAGTCTACTGCCAATGTGAAACAATGGAAGCAACAGCTTGCGGCCTATCAGGAGGAAGCAGAACGTCTACACAAACGGGTTGGTACTGACATCTTGTACAGAGACGGGGATCCCAGCGACGGCTGCCCATTAACCAGCAGCTCTTATTCTACTCACATTATACCTCCTGCATCACATTCAGTGCTAATGACCAGGTCCCTGTATACAGATATATGACTTCTAGAAATCTAAAAAATGATGTTATTCTTTCACCTCTTAATAAGTACTTTCAGATTTACCTCTGTGTTTGCCTAATTGGCATCTTAAAGGTGAACGGATAATAATTTCTTTATATTGTGACATTTCTATTCTATGTGTACTGTATATTGTGAGTGGGTCCCTAAGTTCAGTAAGTGACAGTAGCACAGAGCATGTGCAGTGAATCAGCAGAAAAGAAGATGGGGAGCTACTGGGGCATCTTTGGAGACACAGATCTTTACTGCTAAAGGGCTGTGGTTGCCTTGGGCTGGTACAGAAATCTAAAACATAATGTACAATATTTCTAGACTACTTCTATGTGTATTAATTACTAATTAGCCTTATGTTGTGACAATTCTATTCTATATGTACTGTTTATTGTGAGTGGGTCCCTAAGCTCAGTAAGCGACAGCAGCTCAGAGCATGTGCAGTGAATCAGCAGAAAATAAAATGGGTAGCTACTGGGGCATCTTTAGAGACACAGATCTATTTTTTAACATTATTATTTAATGCGTTAACGGTTACAACAAAACAGGTAAGGCGAAGGAAGAAAAGTAGAGATAAAAAAGTAGGGATGCACTGAATCCACTATTTTGGAATCCTTTGCAAAAGAATCGTCTGAATACCGAACTGAATTCTGTGAAGGGGAAACATTTTTTACTTCCTTGTTTTGTGATAAAAAGTCACGTGATTTCCCTCTCCACCCCTAATTTGCATATTCCCTCTCTGCCCCTAATTTGCATATGGGGCTGTACTCAGGCGCGTGTAGGCGCGGAACGCTGGAAAAATGCAGCATGTTGCATTTAAACCTGCGTTCTGCGCCTACACGCGCCTGTGTGAGTACAGCCCCATGAGAAAAAACCTAATGCGTCTATTCCTGCGCTCCCCTGCGGCTGAACACAGAAAAACGGAACGCAGGGGAGCGCAGCTTCAACCGCTCGTCAGTAAGAGCCCTTAGTATGTGGGATATAAACCTCTATGCAGACTTGGTAAATGATGATTTGGCTAGGCCTAGCAGATATGTCCATGGTTCTAAAAAGAGATGATAATTTAATACTTCGAGGCACATTTATCAAGGGTTGAATTTCGAATTCATGTGAGTTTTTAAAAATTCCCCTAAACTCCAATAAATACGACCAATAAAAATGTATTATTAAAATCGAATTTTTTTTAAACTCGGACAATTTAAACGAGCCATAAACTCGAAACTCGAATTCGATAAAACCTGATTCAAGATTTTTCTCCGAAAAAGCGTCAGGAAGGCTGCAAACATCTACAAATTGATCCCTGCACCTCTCCCATTGACTTAAACAGTAATTTGGCAGGTTTTAGGTGGCGAATAGTCAAAAGTTGAATTCTTAAAAAGCCAGAGTATGATAAATCTCGAATTGAATTTGAATAACTCCCTAGTCGAATTTGAGAGTTTTGACCATAAGAAAAGTTAGAAAATTTGAATTCTAATTTTCAATTCGACCCTTGAGAAATCTGTCCCTTCATGCAATAGTTGTTCAACCTGTTTCCAGAAGTTTGTTACTATAGGACATTCCCAAAAAAATATGGAAAAATAAGGAAAGAATGCCTTTCCCTTCACCTTCCCTCCAACATCTGTCAGTGACATTCAGTACATTTTGTTCAATTTCACCAGACAGGGCTGCTCCGGCCATGAGGTACGGTGAGCATCTTGGCTCAAGCAGCACAGAGTAGTCAGTTACCAGGGACGGCATAAAGCCGCCTTTGGTAACTTTAAAAGCTGAATTTCCATTTTTTAAAATGGAAATTTGACTCTTCTAGTGCAGGGAACGCAATAGCTATCACTGCACTAGCGATGCGGCCCCTCCTCGACGACACAAGTTAGAAGCGCGGAGCGGGAATGGAAAGGAAAATCACGTGACTTTTCATCATTAAACAAGGAAGTTACATTTTTTCCACTTTTTCCTTTCTTGCCCTCCAATTTGCATATGCAAATTCAGATTTGGCGGATTTCAGAATCTTTCACAAAGGAAAGATTCCGTACATCCCTAGTTAATTGAGCAGCTAGGTAATATTTCTCTAGGTCAGGCACTGAGAGCTTTCCTAATTAAGGGACTAGTGATGTGTGGGCTGATCTCAGCACTTCCTCTGCGGGTCATGCAACTTACACTGCTGGCTTCCGGCTTCTATTTTTATAGGCGAATACTCGCCCTTTTGTGATGTCATTGGCGGGGCGGGTTGGCACGAGCCTATAAAAAGAGGGGAGAAGGCAGGTGCAGGCGGCCTCATGTTGGTGCCGGTGGGGATAAAAAAAAACCCCGACCTGCACATCACTACCCTTTGGTAGTCTCGGCTTATGATGTGCCCAAATTAAATTGTAGATACAATTTTCTACTTCCCTTATTTTTTTTACCCCGTATAATATAGGTTTATAATACACAAGAGCCATGAATATCCTGTACATTATATCCTTATAAATGGTGCTTAGTGATGTCATCGGTTATAATGGGAGCTTAGTGATGTCATTTCTGTCACATGACTCCTCACTCAACCTCTAGTCTCTATTCTTTACATACTATAATCTATTTTTCCATCTATTTAGCCTCTTTGTTCTCAAAGAAATAGGGAATGACCATGAAATAGGCCAAATGTTTAGCAGCACGAGGGCCCACGGATACCTGGGCCCACCGGGAGTTTTCCTGGTTTCCCGGTGGGCCAGTCCGACACTGAATATCCTTATATTTTACAATATGGGGTAATATATTCACTATATATTAACAGGTCGCTATCATAAATGATGTTCTGCTATAGGAGTTAAATGTAAATATTTTTATAATGTTGCTGGAACAGTTACTACAAATCAAGGCAGCCGTTAACATTTGCTGACTGAAACATCTAAAGAAGCTGCCAGTTCCCTTCAACAAGCCAACGAGTATATCATGTTCTCATTAAAAAAAATCCCTTTCAACTCTTTTTTCTACATATAAATAGGTGAGCGAATTAGAATGTATGAGCAATCAAGCTAATGCTGTGCAGTCTCACAAGACGGAACTGAACCAGAAGATTCAAGAACTAGAAACCACTCTGAAAAAGAAAGAAGAGGTGATTCTATGAAACATATTTATTTATCTATATGATTTTATATATATATGGCTTTGTAGGAAGGTGCGGTTATTGATCACTACTCTTCGCCTTTTTAGGCTAGGGCCACACTAGGCGATAGCGCCGCAATTTGACTCGCGGCGACTTTTCGCAGCGACTTTTAATCCGCAATCGCTGGGGAAACTTTTGCGCTGGCGTCTATAGGGAATCGCGAAAAATCGCCAGCGTAAAAACACACGCGGCGATCTTTTTTCTACTGTCGCTCGAAATTGCCTCGCTAGGCGATTTCAAGCGACAATAGAAAAAAGATCGCCGCGTGTGTTTTTACGCCGCGATTCCCCATAGACGCCAGCACAAAAGTTTCCCCAGCGAGTGCGGATTAAAAGTCGCGGCGAAAAGTCGCCGCGAGTCAAATCGCGGCGCTATCGCCTAGTGTGGCCTTAGCCTTAATGTTAGATTATTATAGTTTATGACTAAGTGCCCACAAGGCACGAAACGGGTGAGATGTTTTTTGCCTAAAATAAATACTTTTTTAACTGCATCTATCAATGGAGTGTGGTCTGGTTTGTGCCTATTCTAAATATTTGCATGATGTATGCCTCCCCGAGCTGAAGGTCTGGGGCACCTGGACCCCCCAACACATTTCATAAGTTAACCCTCACTCGTACCATGCTCTACATTGAGTATTTTTTCAGAAAATGATAGATTATTATTAAGTCTTGTAGTGGAATGAAGCATCACCTGATCTAGAAAAGAGCATCAGCTTTTATTTGTTGTAACGTAGCTGTTTCTATAGGTGCTTTTCTCACTTGTTCTTTGTTAATCTAGGAGATAGAAAGATTGAAAGAAGAGGTTGAACATGCTAAAGATTTGCAAGACCAGAAGGATTCTTTGAGCCAAAAATTACAGGTACATTCTTGTTGCATCTTGTATCCTCATTGCCAGTTATTGCTCAAAGGGCAAGTAAATCCAGGCAAAAAAACAAATCAGTGTCATTGCTAAGTATTCTGTATTTTCTGTTTAATTATGCCAGCCTAGGGAATGTAGTGAATATTTGTTACATTAAAAGTGGAAATACAGTTGACCCATGGATAGTTTTTCTGGCCATACACAAAAATGGCTAAATACTAATGTTCCCTCTGGGAAGGGTGAAAGTATGGACAATGAGGATGCCCACGGCACTGATTTTTTTGCAGTAGTGATGAGCAGCTCCTGCCTTTCCAGCAATAAAGTGGTAACATTTTTAGTTGTCTTGGAAACCTGGCATGAGTGACAGCTTTCATCTTATGCAAGGAGCTGTCAGGAGAAATGAAGCACATGTTCCTTTTTATAGGACCAAATTATTCAGCCCAGTTATCTAGGGAAATAAAATTAACTCTTGGATGATAAACCAGGGATGCACACACTGTGGCACTCCACACCCATCCAAATGTCAGATGCTACTGTCCCAACTGCCACACATTTACCTGCTATCTCACAGCCACAATCCCTTCCCAGAGACTATCCCACTGTTACTATAGGCACCATCTCTCCCTACTATACCTGCTATCCCACAGTCACACTCCCTTCCCAGAGACTATTATCCCACTGTTACTATAGGCACCATCTCTCCCTACTATACCTGCTATCCCACAGTCACACTCCCTTCCCAGAGACTATCCCACTGTTACTATAGGCACCATCTCTCCCTACTATACCTGCTATCCCACAGCCACACTCCCTTCCCAGAGACTATTATCCCACTGTTACTATAGGCACCATCTCTCCCTACTATACCTGCTATCCCACAGCCACACTCCCTTCCCAGAGACTATTATCCCACTGTTACTATAGGCACCATCTCTCCCTACTATACCTGCTATCCCACAGTCACACTCCCTTCCCAGAGACTATTATCCCACTGTTACTATAGGCACCATCTCTCCCTACTATACCTGCTATCCCACAGTCACACTCCCTTCCCAGAGACTATCCCACTGTTACTATAGGCACCATCTCTCCCTACTATACCTGCTATCCCACAGTCACACTCCCTTCCCACAGACTATTATACCACTGTTACTATAGGAACCATCTCTCCCTACTATACCTGCTATCCCACAGCCACACTCCCTTCCCAGAGACTATTATCCACTGTTACTATAGGAACCATCTCTCCCTACTATACCTGCTATCCCACAGTCACACTCCCTTCCCAGAGACTATTATCCACTGTTACTATAGGCACCATCTCTCCCTACTATACCTGCTATCCCACAGTCACACTCCCTTCCCAGAGACTATTATCCCACTGTTACTATAGGCACCATCTCTCCCTACTATACCTGCTATCCCACAGTCACAAGAAATAATGGTTCACCTAACATAGTCTTGTACTATAGTCCTTGAAAGTCTTGTAGTACTGTTTGCTAATGGCAGTAAACCCAAATTCGGTACAACCTCAGTGAATGTGCGGCCTTTTCATTGTTATTATGCATGACCCGTAGCAAACATAGCGGTTTGAATTCCAAGTGGAAGAACTGCAGAACAAAAAGTTCAATATTTCATAAACTGCAAACAATAAAATGCTGACTGACTGAATGTTGTTAGAGTGCCATTGTCATTCAATAAATGTCAAAAGTGGATTCTGTAAGCTGCTATTTCTGTCTTTACAGGAGGTAGAAACACACAACAAAGAAATGGAAGGACAATTAAGTGACTTTGAGCAACGGTTGGAGAAAAGTCAGACCGAGCAGGACACTTTCCGCAATAACTTGAAGACCCTTTTAGAAATCCTGGACGGAAAAATCTTTGAACTCACCGAACTGCGAGACAACCTGGCCAAACTAATAGAGTGCAGCTAGAATGAGACCGGCGCCAATAGCTTACCCTCTTCTTAAAGATGCTCTGTCTCTCGTGACAGCACTAAGATGGGCTCTGCCTCCAAGTTGCACAAAACCAGAATGGATTGCAAAATTTTTAGTCGGGTGTATAAAAATTAAGACCGAACTAGCTAAAAAAAAAAAAAAAAAAAAAGAGGGGAAATTTAAAAACAAATAAAGAACAAAAAAACAAAGTAAAACTTGAAATACAAATTACCTCCTATTCCATTATTGGCCATAATGAACTTTAAACACATTCGGTGCCAGATGAACTCTAGCGCCGAATGTTTCCGGTTATTTGTATTCCTCAACTGACAGTAGTTTCATGCAATTCCGCCTTTTTGGTTTGCAGACAGAATAGAAAGTAGTAACATTAGTGGATTGTGTTAGACACACTATTCTGGGTCGGTTTTAGGGTAGAGCAGATTGGGCTTTTGCCTGGCTCTCCACAGCACCACAGTGGGGGGGAAAATGTGACAAAAATATTAAATGTTTTCAGTAAATACATCAGGGATCTCCAAGTTGCACCCCCGACTATAACTGTCTGCTAGAGGGGTGCAAGTTGCCCTTCCCTGATTCACATAAATTTACCCTCAGATTTTAGTGCCAGTCCCACTGCATCGCCCCAGGCCCCTCTCCTCTATCTCCGGCCCTGGCAGCATTTATGTTTATTTTTTAGGTTTTATTTAATTTTTTTTATTTTTAAATACTAAAATCTATTCTTGCAGTGTTTTGTGCTGAAACGTAGTGGCAGGAGGCGCCCTCTGTATTTTCGTTGGAATCGGAACATTTTTCTCAGGATATTTTTTGCACTGTTGGAAGAAAAAAATAAATAAATAAATATTGCATTACCGACCTTTGCCAGGAGGGAGAGAAAATGCATCTTTAACCGCTTCACCGTTCCTCCAGTTCTCCAACCAGTTGTACAAAGTTCTTCCTTTTTTCTACTGGAAGAGATTTATCTATGGAGTTCACCCTGCTCTTCTTTAACCGGCGTTTACTTTTTTTCCTCCATGATTTTAATGCCATTTCTTTAACCATAGGATCTCAGTTTCTAATATAATGTAAAAACCCAATTCCAAAGGCAGCTGGGTCAGGGGGTGGGGGAGATTTAGGTTGTTATTTAAGATATATCTGAAGATTATATAAATATATATATAAATATATAAAAAGAAAAACACAAGTTTACTATATGGACTTTAATCTGCGTATGAGATATGAGTATGTTTCGAAATGAATGCAAAATGTTTACTTCTGTTTTGGGGAGACCTCATTTCCAAATGTCCCGATGCATCTCAGTGTCTATAGTAAGAGATATTTAGGAACCCCTGTTTGTTCTCAATCTTATTTAATGACGAACGTTCTGACTTTGACTTGACTGATAGGGCTCTTCCTAGGAAACGAGGGCCGGCGCTTTAAGGCTGAGCCTCCTCATCCTCTAGGAAATCTCGTGCCATGATTTAAAGGGCATGTAAAGGCAAAAAAAAAATGAAATCCCATTTTTACTTTCTTTAATGAAAAAGAAACCTATCTCCAATATACTTTAATTAAAAAATGTGTACTGTTTTTATAAGAAACCTGACTGTATGAAGTGAAATTCTCCCTTCATTTACTGCTGTGGATAGGAATTGTCAGATGGTCCCTAACTGCTGAGCAGGAAAACAGTCATACTTATGAACAGCAGGGGGAGCCCCCGCTTTACTTCCCAGACATGCAGAACTCAAGCAGCTTTGTTTGTGACGATCCCTACGCAGCCCAGACCACACTGAGCATGTGCACAGTCTTAGTCTTGTAAAGATGTTTAACAAAGTTACAAGATGGTGACCCCCTGTTGCCAACTTTGAAAGCATAAATTATTTGTTTGATTAGGCTTGTTGTGCAGTAACTTCATGTTTAGTATATAAAATACAGCATTTCAAGCCTTAGTCTATTTGAGACTTTACATGCCCTTTAATGTAATATTGGACTGTGACTTGTAACTTTTCTATACCGACAGAGATTGCTTGTACAAATAGCAGAGTGTGGAGAATTGAGGGCCACTGAACTTATCCCAACAATCCCATTTTATGTTTTTTTGGTTTGATTAAAGGGATCCAGCCACCGGCATGCAAGTTCAGGGTTTTGATTCTGATTCTAAAAAGAACTCTGAATCTTTTTGTTTGCCCTCAAAGAAGCAGCTGATACAGGAGCAGTTGAGATGGTACTGCCCAAAGGCATTGCTGTGATTAGATAGCTAGACTTCCTGTTTATCAGAACTTAGCCACGACCTCCAGCTCCCGCCCATTTCCTGAAAATAAGGAAACCGCTAACTGCTGCCTGGGCCTTTTTGAAGCGGATTTATCAATTCCTACATTTGACATTTCTTCTCAATTGCTAGCTTGAATGGGGAGAAACTCCATAGTGTTGATTTTCAAGATGTTTTATTTTTGAGCAGTACATCTTGAAACTTTGATTTGTGTTTAATGAAACTATTTCCAAAGACTTTATTGAATCCTGAATTCTAATAATTAGGCTCCCAAGTATATAACAACTGAGTTTAAATTAACTATTGGTATGTTATAGAACGGCTAATGCTAAGCAACTTTTCAGATGGTCTTCATTATTTATTTTTTGTTTGTTTTTTAATTATTTGCCTTCTTCTGACTCTTGCCATCTTTCAAGTGGGGTCACTGACCCCATCTAAAAAAAAAACAAATGCTCTGTAAAGCTACAAATGTATTTTTACTGCTACTTTTTATTACTCATCTTTATATTCAGTCTCTCTCCTATTCATGTTCCAGTCTCTTATTCAAATCAAGGAATAGTTGCTAGGGTAATTTGGACCCTAGCAACCAGATTGTTGATATTACAAACTGGAGAGCTGCTGAATAAAAAGCTAAATAACTCAAAAACCACAAATAATAAAAAATGAAAACCGAATGCAAATTGTCTCAGAATATCACTCTCTACATCATACTAAAAGTTAACTCAAAGTTGAACATCCCCTTTAAGAAATGATAAATTCTGCTTTTATAGGTGTCGGAATAACATTAAAGTGGCATTACTGGAGGAGAGAGCAGTCAGGTGGGGAATGTTTTCTGTGTATACAAGTGACATAGAGATAATGTATTTACATCCTATTCCATCTGCACAGACTCCCTAACAGTTTGGCCTTCCCTGGGGATCATTCACTGGAGCAATGTTGTGTTGTTCTGCTGAGAGTGAGAGTGAGGAGATATTCTGCGGGTTCAGTATTCCCTCCAATATACGGCAAGGCTGCATAGTGTGTGGCAGTGGAAACAATAAAATTAATACTAGTGAGGGCTCAGGTCTAGGGATGGGCGAATTTTTTTGCCTTGTTTTGCCGAAAAAATGACGCCCATAAACTTGTATGGAGACGGTCGTCAAAAAAAAAAGACGCGCGACAAAATAATTTCGCCGCGCGATATATTTTTTTTGACGCCCATAGACTTTAATGGGCATCTGCGACATTTCGCCGGCGGCAAATTTTTGACGAAACGGGTCAAATTCGCCCATCCCTGCTCAGGTCCAAGTTTTGCAATGGAGACTGAAGTTACACCATTACCAACAGTCCAACTTAAAGGAGAAATAAAGACTTCAAAATAATATCCCAGTAATGCTATATTTTATGCAGTGGACTTAGTGTAACAGTAATAATCCAGGCCTTCCACTGGAATGTGCCATCTTGGATGATGTCAGTCCATCTTTTGTCAGTGACTCTGCACATGCTCAGTGTGCTCTGCGCTGCTGTTGAGAAACTAAGCTTAGGGCTTTACAGAAATCACCTCATTATCAGAAATTGAGATTGCATCTGTCATAGAAGCTGATGCTACAGAGCTGACTATTAATGAATAGTGATGTGTGGGCCACACCAAAACCTGCAGGAACCGTCGATTTCTGCACAAGATTGTGGGGTCACAGGCAGTTTTGGGTTGAGCACTTTCTTCCCTCTCTCTGACCTTACTGTACCGCTTCTGCCTCCAGTCTGAATTTTTTATAGACTTGCGTCTGCATGCCCCACCCCTTTTGTGATGCTGGGCGGGTGCAGGTCTGTAAATAAGGAGGTGTGCTGGGTTAGGGCCGGGTGTGGATGTTGAAGGTGTGGGTGCTGAAGAGTCAGGTGCGGGCGCTGAAGAATCAGGTGCGGGTGCTGAAGGGTCAGGTTCTGGTGCTGAAGAGTCAGGTGCGGGTGCTCAAGAGTCAGGCGCTGAAGAGTCAGGTGCAGGTGCTGAAGAGTCAGGTGCTGAAGAGTCAGGTGCGGGTGCTGAAGAGTCAGGTGCGGGTGCTGAAGAGTCAGGTGCGGGTGCTGAAGAGTCAGGTGCAGGTGCTGAAGGGTCAGGTGCGGGTGCTGAAGGGTCAGGTGCGGGTGCTGAAGGGTCAGGTGCAGGTGCTCAAGAGTCAGGTTCTGGTGCTGAAGAGTCAGGTGCGGGTGCTGAAGGGTCAGGTTCTGCTGCTGAAGAGTCAGGTGCGGGTGCTGAAGAGTCAGGTGCGGGTGCTGAAGAGTCAGGTGCTGGTGCTGAAGAGTCAGGTGCGGGTGCTGAAGAGTCAGGTGCAGGTGCTGAAGGGTCAGGTGCGGGTGCTCAAGAGTCAGGTTCTGGTGCTGAAGGGTCAGGTGCGGGTGCTGAAGAGTCAGGTGCTGGTGCTGAAGAGTCAGATGCGGGTGCTGAAGAGTCAGGTGCGGGTGCTGAAGAGTCAGATGCGGGTGCTGTAGAGTCAGGTGCCGGTGCTGTAACCTAAAGCAGCTCCTGCAGTGCCACTCCCCAATGCTTACATTTCCTGCGTTGGGTCTGGGGGGGGGGGGCGCATTGCTAGTGTGGATAGCAGAACTGAGTGCTCTTGCAGTAGAAGAGCCAAATTTCTGGTTTAAAATCTGCCAGGGAACCATAACAATAGGGGATTTGTGCTATCATTAGCTCCCAGTTAATTGTGGAGTCGCTGCTACATTGTTGCATTGACTACTAGGGGCAGATTTATGAAGGGTCGAATTGAAAATTTGAATTTTGTAAGTTTGTTTATGGTCAAAACTGTCAAATTCGACTAGGGAGTTGATCAAATTCGATTTGAGATTTTTTTTTAAATTTAAATTGGATTTACGAGATCTATCATATACAGACTCTTTAAGAACTTGAATTCTACTATTGCCACCTAAAACCTGCAGAATTGCTGTTTAAGTCAATGGGAGACATTAAGGGATATATTTGGACGTGTTTGTAGCCTTCCTGACATTCAAGTTTTTTTTTTGGAGAAAAACCGCAAATTGAGTTTTTGAAATTCAATTAGATTTGAATTCGATTTGAATTTGTTTTGAGTTTTTGGGTTGATTATATGCACCCATTCGATTTCAATGATAAATTTCAATTGGTCGAATTTCGAGTTCATGGGATTTTTAAAAAAACTCACGTGAATTGGAAATTCCACTTTTGATAAATGTGCCCCCTGATGTATTATGCCCTTATCTCATGTTCTAGATACAGTCTGGCTCTCTAGCAGCCTCGGGTTCTGCAACCAAATAGGCCGTGCAAAAAAAAAAAAGGTATTTTTGGCCAAAAACAGGGAGTGCCAGTTGGGCGAGACTACAATGAGGGGAGACTTTGGGAGAGTCATGCAAATAAAAAGGCAACATGTAGTAAGGCATAAGAGAGTTAAAAACTGACGAATATCACATTAATCTGACACTGAATCTATTAGCGGGGGAGGGGGGATCTGCAACCTATGACTGCCTGGATGTTATTAAACTACAACTCCCATCATCCCCAACAGCAGCTGGAGGGCATAAGGTAGTAGATCACCTCTCTATGGAATCCAAACCACACGGAATTCTGTTCCCATGAATATAGCTTTACTATTAGAAATTCTTCAACCTGAATCTCACCTTGCTTTGTTTTCTACAGGCGCAAATCTGAATCTGACATCAATTTTAACCTGTATTTTAGTGGCATTTGCTGCATTTTAATTAGAACCCATGTTTGCCATCTTTTTACAAAATAAACCCAAGTGTTTTTTTTCCATTGTGTGTTGAACTGTTTGTTATTGAAGGGTAAGTAAGACTTTCAAGCATTGGGGGGTAATAGGCAGAACATTTGCCATAATAATTAATGAGCAGAGGCACCAATGCAGTTACAGTGTGAACCTGGGAAGTTTTCAACCCTAAATGACCTCCGTTAGAATCACCCCAGGAAGCCCAGCTGCCCCTCCGACTACATGAATAGGTGCCACATTTTACATCTCTACAGTCCAGACTGATATTATTTTACTTTTCTTCGCCCAGTGTTAAGTATGAGTCTATACCCACCGACTATACCCACGTCTATACCCAACTATACCCACCTACTATACCAACTGACTACACACCGACTATACCCACCACTATACCCACCTACTATACCAACTGACTACACACCGACTATACCCACCACTATACCCACCGATTATACCAACTGACTACACACCAACTATACCAACTGACTATACATCGACTATACACACCGACTATACCAACTGACTAAACACCAGCTATACCCACCACTATATTCACCGACTATACCAACTGACTACACACCGACTATACACACCAACTATACCCCTGGCTATACCCACGACTATACCCAGTGACTATACACATTGACTATACACAACAAGCGAGGGCCTTTGTGTACAGGGATTTTACACACTCCCTGGGTTTTTCTGAAGTTCTTCCCCAGTCCAAAAACATAGGTTCCTTGTCTGTAGGTGAGACACCCCTAGTGCATGTGTTTGAGACATTGGGTCCTGAGACTGGAGACAGCACTCATGTGACTGATGAACAGTTATTAGAAGTGATAAAGGGTCACATGATGGAAGAAGATAAGACGTAAATCACATGGAGACGCGATACATGAAGAGGAGGCTTGAAATAAATAACCTTTATTAAAGAAATCAAATGAACGTCTCAAGCACCAAAAACTGTGAGTATGTTGTTACATAGATTTATATGAGAAAGTGATTCAGTACAAAGTAATTCAGCTCATGAGAGTAAAAAACAAAAAAACAACAAGTGATACAATAACCAGACTTGGCGGCAATAATAAAATAGTTTCTGTTTGTTGTATTGCTGTGTATACAGGTATATATATATATATTAGGGATGCACCGAATCCAGGATTCGGTTCGGGATTCGGCCAGGATTCGGCCTTTTTCAGCAGGATTCAGATTCAGCCGAATCCTTCTGCCCGGCCGAACCGAATCCGAATCCTAATTTGCATATGCAAATTAGGGGCAGGGAGGGAAATTGCGTGACTTTTTGTCAGAAAACAAGGAAGTAAAAAATGTTTTCCCCTTCCCACCCCTAATTTGCATATGCAAATTAGGGTTCGGATTCGGTTCGGTATTCGGCCGAATCCTTCGTGAAGGATTCGGGGGTTTGGCTGAATCCAAAAAAGTGGATTCGGTGCATCCCTAATATATATATATATATATATATATATATATATATATAGAAAGGCTTAGTTAGAGTAACTGAGCTGCAGAGTTGGGAATGGCAACTGCGCGTCAAGAACAATAAAATGAGTGTTTTACTTTTTGGGTCATGGTAAATAGTGGATTGCTACCCCCCCCCAAATAATTTGACGCCACTTTCCCGTATACAGCCATTAAGTTATTTGCATTAGCTAAAAGTAGTTGTTTTCTTATCCCATCCTCTTCTCTGGGTCTGACTCTGCAAACAATGGCTTCTCCTCCGGGCTGGTTAATCAGCTGCCGCTACATTGTTTCAATAGTCAGAACAATTCAGAGAATATAAACGGGCTGATGGCGACAGCAGTTACAAATAGAGATTTATTAAAGACACTAAAATATTTATGGACAGTAATATTGTATATTGGAGAGTTTTGTTTTCTGTCATAATGCAAAAAAAATGTTTTTGGGCGGAGTTCCTCTTTAAAGGAATAAGGGGCTAAGTCTGAAGCTTCCCCATTAGCAATCATTTCTTATAGAGGCCAAGCTGTGCTGCTCTGGTGAGACCTGTAGGGAATGGAGCAAGTGGAGCAACATGGCAGCCAATAGCAGGGAAGGAACAGACACCTGGGAATGAGCAGCGGCTCATACATTAAGGAACATATATGGGAAATAAATTCAATAAAAAGGGCATATTTACCATAAATTATATACCACTTCCAAACCCAACGAGTCCGAATTACTTTTCAGATAGTAACAATGATACAAACTAGGGATTCAGTTCAGGATTAAATCCAAGTGCTCGACTGAACCAAATCGAAACCCTTTTGGTCACATAAACAAGGAAATGACTCAACACACGCAGTGACCCTTCCTTACCCGACATAAGCAAATTATGTTTCAGATGTGATTTTGTCTGAATGGCAGAAATAGTGGGGTTGTTGCTACAGGTCATCACTGAACAGCAAACAGGACAGGTTACATATGCAATAGTGATACATGAGCACATGCTTAAAGGGGAAGTACAGCTGAAAAATTAAGAGCCGCAAACAGGTCACACAAGTAATAACAATATTACTTCCAGTTGTTCCCTCACATATGATTTTACTTTCATTCAGTACAAACAGTGCCTCACCAGCCATCTCTCAGCCTCCTCTGAGCTGTCTCTGAGCCTTCTCTGATCCATCTCTGAACCTTCTCTGAGCTGTCCCTCAGCCTTCTCTGAGCTGTCCCTCAGCCTTCTCTGAGCTTTCTCTGAGCTGTCTCTGAGCCTTCTCTGAGCCGTCTCTCAGCCGCCTCTGAGCCTTCTCTGAGCTGTCTCTCAGCCGCCTCTGAGCTGTCTCTGAGCAAGCCTTTGGCCTGAGGTTTGAACACTATTCCCATAATTATTCTTTCCCTTTGACATGTTTCATACACAGGAGATAAATGATGTGAGAGTTTGCCACACACACACACTGGCAGATGACAATACGAGTAACACAGGAAAGTGCTGGAGGCCCTGTCATGTATGGGCCCTAACCAGTGGTGCTGCAGCAGTAATGGGACAGATAATGTAAGGGCCCTTACACCCGGCATTTCACCCTGCCTTCCCCTGTGATTCATTCTGCCGCAGGGGAGAGCACAACACCACACAACAAAGCCTATTCTACCTTATGGGCCTATAGTGTGTTTTGCAGTCGCTATAAAATGGCCAATCAGAAGAGCCAGAAGTGAGGAGGAGCCACAGCTCTTCTTTCTCTCCTCCCCCGCGGATGCACTGACACATGGTATTTTCCAGGTAGCATTTATTAGGCTTGAGCCGCTTCTCATGGACAGAGGGACACGTGACTCTCAATACAACAAGCCCCACAGCAAATGGCACGAAGATCACGGTGAGTTTGAGCAGAATGCTTTACAGGTTCAGGAAACCACATACCTCCCAACATGTTGGAAATAAAAAGAGGGACCGCCCATTTTTGAGGCCACACCCCTAATTACCATATTCATTAGACTAAATTTGGTAGGTTATGAATGTTTGAACATATTTCTGTGTTTTTTCAATTACAGTTTTGCTAATGAAGGTGAATTGCCATTTAAGCGGTGAGTGTAACTTCTCCCAAGGGGCCTGTTATCTTATATTGTTACAATTACTTATTGAAATTGTTACAAAAGTATCTTATCTGCTGCGGAGGCTGTTCTGGGCTCTCTGCCAAAAGCCAATTCCATTAGAAATTTGTTTCTTTTTCTGGCTGTTCAGTGCAGAGAAAAACAGGACTTTCCAGTACAAATGAGGGACTACAGGTTGAGCTGTCAAAATTGGGACTGTCCCTCTGAAAACAGGACAGTTGGGAGGTATGTCTGGTAATGTCACTACAACTGCCCATACAAGCAGCGACCATGTTCCAATGAGCCAACACTTTATTAGAGGGGTGGTTCACCTTTAAGTATCTTATAGAATGGTCTATTCTTCATCATTTATGTTTTCTAATTTTTAAATGATTTGCCTTTTGCTTCTGATTCATTCCAACATTCAAATGGGGGTCACTGACCCTGTCTAAAAATCAAATGCTCTGTAAGGCTACATATTTATTGTTATTGCTACTTTATATTAATCATCTTTCTAATCAGGCCTCTCCTATTCATATTACAGTCTCTTATTCAAATCAATACATGGTTGCCAGGGTAATTTGGTCCCTAGCAACCAGATTGCTGAAATTAGAAACTGAAGAGCTGCGGAACAAAAAGCTGAAAAACCACTAATAATAAAAAATGAAAACCAATTACAAATTGTCTCAGAATATCACTCTCTAAGTCATACTAACACTTAATTTAAAGGCGAACAACCCCTTTATGTACCACGTGCTTTACCAAAGAGACTTAAGCAGTGCCATGACACATTATGTATTTGGGCACCAATCACAGCCAGTGCTTGGCAGAAGAGCTATCAATCAGTGCTAATGAAGGGGGAATTACAGTACAGAAACACACATGTGCCTTTATTGTGATCTGTATAAAACTTGGGTGAAAATAAAAAATATATGACATAAAATCCATGTTGTGCTATAGAGAAGTGTCACTCATTAGACCCTGCTCTGTCCCCCCCAATGTTTGTCCAGTGTATGGGTGTCTGACCTGGGTATATTTGGGCGCATGTATAAAAACCACACGTTATTCATATATATTCAGCAATGCCTTTCTATATTAGTTTATGTGCACAATACAGTCATAGGCAGCAAACAATGTGAGTGAAGAATCACACAGAGAATAAAACATAATACACAGGCTGATAAAGAAAGACAAACGGCAAAGAATCCATAAAAATAATGGCCAAAATGATCAGCATTTTACCTGAATCTTCTTAAAACTGGAAAAAAAAAATCCATCTGATGGGTGAGAGGAAAGCTGAACAGCGAGTGTGTAAATGGCAGATATGGATGTCGGCACCCAAAGCACCTCTGTGTTCTACGACAATTTGCAACTGGTCTTGTTTGTGGTTATTTTCTCTTCTGTCTCTATCTGTTCAGTCAGTAATGTTGTACAATCCCACAGTGGACTTATATTATATTTGCTGATACATAAATATCAGGGAGGAGTCTGAAATAAGAGTGAGCAGCACTGTGACAGCTTCCAAATAATAGTGGTCTATACATGGCACCATCCGGAGGTAGGGGAGCCCCTCTAGAGCTGTTAGTGTTTGGGGAGAACAAGATATTAAGCTTCTATTCCTTCATTATTGTCTTTCTTCCATCTCCTCTCTTATCTACCAGTCTGCCATTCACTCCTGGATTTCTATAGTCACTGGGCGCCTAGCAACCTCAATACGATCTAAACTCCGAACAGAACAGCGGCAGAATCAATAATACAAAAACATCAACAAGGGAAGACCAATTGCAACATGCCATAGAGAATCACTGCTCTACAGTATAATAAAAGCTTCCTTTTCACATTTGTAGAGCATTTTTTTTTTAGCTTGGACTTTTAAACTTAAAGTGGTTCATCTTAAGTTAATGTTATACAATAATTCATTCTAAGCAACTTTCCAAATGGCCATTATTTATTTTCTATGGTTTTTGAATTATTTGCCTTCTTCTTTTAAGTGGGGGGTCATTGACCATATCTAAAAATAAATGTTCTGTAAGGCTACACATTTAGGGGCACATTTACTAAGCTCAAGTGAAGGATTCGAAGTAAAAAAACTCGGAATTTCGAAGTGTTTTTTGGGTACTTCGACCTTCGAATAGGCTACTACGACCTTCGACTGCGACTCAAACTAAAAATCGCCCTACTATTCGACCATTCGATATTCGAAGTACTGTCTCTTTAAAAAAAACTTTGACTACATACTTCGCACTTTAAACCTACAGAAGTACAATGTTAGCCTATGGGGACCTTCCCCATCACTTTTCTAAGGTTTTTTTGATCGAAGGAAAATCCTTCGATCGATCGATTAAAATCCTTTGAATCATTCGATTTGAAGGATTTCATCGTTCGATCCGAAGGATTTCATTGTTCGATCGAATGATTTTTCCATCAATCGTAGGATTTGTGGTAAATCCTTCAAATTCGTTATTCGAATTCGTAGGATTTTACTTAGACCCTTAGTAAATGTGCCCCTAAGTGTTATTGATATTTTTTATTGCTGATTCAGGCCTCTCCTATTCATATTCCAGTCTCAAAAACTATCAAAAATGAAAACCAATTGCAAAGTCACAGAATATCGCTCCTTACCTCAAAGGCAAACAACCCCTTTAATTATAAAAATATTCCACTTTGTTTTAAACATTTCAGTGAACCTGGCTTCCTTTTCCCACACAATGACATTATTTTACTGGCTGTCACTAAACTATTCTATCATTGAAATGCTACTGAAATAATTGTGTTTCAGTAAAATTCTATTTATTGACAAAATTTCCACCATGAAATCAACGCACGCCCGAACACACTCACTTACTCACTCACACTCTGACCGGGACAGAAGCTTTTAAGGCTATATATATATATATATATATATATATATATATATATATATATATATATATATATATATATATATATATATATATATATATATATATATATATATATATATATATATATAAATGATTTCCTTTGTCTCTGTAATAATAAAACAGTACATTGTACTTGATCCAAACTAAGATATAATAAATCCTTATTAGACTTAAGGTCTACCCCAGGTCACGATCATTCTGGATAACAGTTGGGATCAAGTACAGGTATGGGACCTAAGATATAATTAATCTTTATTGGATACACAACAATCCTGTTGGGTTTAACCAATATTTAAATTAGTAGACAAAGTATAGAGATTCAAATTATGGAAAGATCCCTTGTGCAGAAAACTCCAGGTCCTGAGCATTGCGGATAACAGGTCCCATACCTGTATTCCAATGCCCGGTGTGCTTAGCATCAGCATGCAAGAGTTGGTCAGTGGAAGGTAACTCTGGGTTGGGAATGGAGGCTTTTTTTATTTATACAAAGATAAGATTTAATCTATGATAAACCAAAATGATTGCATACAAATGTGTCTGTGCATCTTCCATGTTCATAAGGGACATGCATCATTTAAACATTAAAACAAACATTTAAATACTTTGGGGACGTTTGTGATTCCTCTTATGGTATTTTTACTAGTTTGTTACAAAGCTATACATATAGGCTTTGAGTATATATATATATATATATATATATATATATATTTATATTTATAAAATGTATTTAAAATATTTGGATCAAGGCTTGGATTAAGATGCAGAAATACAGAGAGATTGTGGGATTATACCAAGGCTTTATGGAACATATAATAAAAGTGATACTAATTTAGACATAATTGCTGCAAATATTCCAAAGATGTACAAAGCCCTGCATATTCGCTGGCCCTACCTTTATAGCATTGCTCATATTTGTATAGGTTAGTTGTCTGGTTACATTACCGTAGGAACAATATATCCAGTAAAAAGCTAGAGGGGGGGGATCAGCCTGTAGGACCTGATTGCTGGCTGGGGAGGATTTAGCCCTCAGTGAAAAAACAGCGTTCAATGGACATTGATTACAGGTAATGCTAGAATGCACATAAAAAATTAAACAAGTTAGGGACCGCCATTCGGGGTTTACCTTGACGTGGTATGGTGGCTTATCAATTTTATGATCATAACTTTGTAACAAAATAACCCCTATTTGGGTACATATGCAATAGCATTTATTATACTTATATATATATACTTTAAAGCCTTTAGAGTGCTCCCACAACCCCCCTGTTTTGATATTGTATATATATATATATATATATATATATTTATATTTATAAAATGTATTTAAAATATTTGGATCAAGGCTTGGATTAAGATGCAGAAATACAGAGAGATTGTGGGATTATACCAAGGCTTTATGGAACATATAATAAAAGTGATACTAATTTAGACATAATTGCTGCAAATATTCCAAAGATGTACAAAGCCCTGCATATTCGCTGGCCCTACCTTTATAGCATTGCTCATATTTGTATAGGTTAGTTGTCTGGTTACATTACCGTAGGAACAATATATCCAGTAAAAAGCTAGAGGGGGGGGATCAGCCTGTAGGACCAATGTTGAAAGATGTTTTTTTCAGGATACTTATGCCATTAAGGCATTTAGTTCCCTTTAAACAGTCCTAGCTTATTGTGTGTGCAGTCAGTCTCTACATTACAGCACTTGCACATCTGACTGAAAACTGCCAGACTTCTATAAAAAGAAAACTGACAAATACTTTGTGGGACTAAATGAAAGGGGACAACCCTGACCTGGTGTGGGGCTCCTCCTGGATTGTCCAAATGTATTTTTCATGAAACAAGTGAAACCACACAATGAGCAGATGGTTTCCTTTGTGTATTTGGTAAATTGGCAGTTGGGCAATCTGGAGTTCCAAAGTAAAAGAAACAATAACAGTCATTTATCATGCTGTGTAAAAAGTGGAGATAAATATTGTGATGTTGCTAATAGAAAACAAAAGCAAAGATCTGATGGGTTGCTAACTGTTGATATTTTTTCTGCTGCCTATGGAAATTCTACAAGTACAACTGCCACAGCAACGTGGCTGCTAGTGATGTGCAGGTCAAGAAAAACCTGCACCTGGCCTGGACCTTCACGCACCCAACTTCCCCCTTCCATTTATAGACACAAGCCACCCCGCTGATGATGTCATGAAAGGGGAGGGGCAGGAGCGAGCCAATAAAACAGGAAGCTGAAAGTCAGCAGTCACGGGCGGGTTCAGGTTGAGCTCTTCTGCTTGCTCTCCCTACCCGTGACCTTAGACTGCCGACTTTCAGCTTCCTGTTTTATAGGCTCGTTCCTGCCCCTCCCCTTTCGTGACATCATCGGCGGGGTGACGTGGGTCTATAAATGGAAGGGGGAAGTTGGGTGCGGGAGGGTCTGGGGCAGGTGCAGGAGGAACAATGAGGTTTGCCCGCACCTGCCTGACCCACAGGCAAACCCGCGGGTATCAGGCCGGCCAAACATCACTAGTGGCTGCACCTACTAATATGCACAAATGGTCATTTAAGGAGGGAATGCGCTTTACAAGCCTAGTCATTTACAGGAATATACACACACTCACACACACTCGCACACACAAACATACACTTCAGTGCACAGGCAAAACCCAATATCTATTCTACCCAAAAGCATTTTAAAAAGGCACTGACAACATTTCCAAATTCAATTTCTTTCACAAAATGTGCAAAAAAGTTCCATATCAGTTGCCCTGGGCAAATTAAATATAAAATGGGCCCGGGAGCAGCAAGAGTCAGATTTGTATGGTCCAAGGGCAAAGTAAATATAACCATTTATAAATAAGTTGTAATGTATTGTAATTAATTAAGCCAAATGAAATCCCAATCAATTTTATTTACACTAGAGAAGGTGCGGAATGATTTTCATTCTGCCAAACAAAGACTGACACCAAACTTCAAAACATACTCTAAAAGCCCCTGCAAACATGGTTTATTCCATACATTGCAGGGACTATTCAGCAACTGTGTATAAGGGGAGTCTTTAAGAGTAAGCTCTTTTTCTTTTTGCTTTATATGCTTTGAGCAGCTGAACAGTGTTGTTGGACTGGGGCATCCAGGGCCCACTGGGTGCCCCCCACCCCAGTTGCAGCTCCTCCATACGGCACCAGCAAGCCCCCTCCCCACATGCCGGCCCAGTCCGACCCTGATGTAGGGACCTGAAACACACTGTGCAATGTATTGACAAGGCAAAAACAAAAAACACACAGATAAGGGGAAAAGGTTTGCATAGGAAAATTCATTCTATTAAAAGAAAAAAAAAATATATATATATAAATCTGTTAGCATAAAATAACGTGTTCTGGTGAAAATTTGGTTTGAGAAGCCAAACAAAACCAAACCTTTTTCGAGCACTTTTTTAATAAGAGGCTTTAAACAGATGGCAGACTATTAAATGTTAATAAGCAGAACTGAGCAAGTCATTTTGCTCCAAGTCCATTGAAGAACTTGTAAAGTCATCGGTGGGACCATTACATACTAACCGCTATTAACACATCTGTATTAAGTGTGCTCTCCTTTTCAAGTAAAGGTTTACTAACATTGTAAGTTGGACTTAACATGCAGCCACCTTGAAGCCTAGTACCAATGGAGCTTGGCATGAATGTATTTTGGTGGGAGCTTATTGGGCAAGAGTGGAATAGCACACAGGGGGACCTCTGGTGCGTAGCTTAATGATCGAAACCAACATAAACAAAGTAATTCAATCGCGTCAGAAGTACAAATTCTATACCACCAGAAGCTGATCGGGAAGAACGGAAATAATTAAGAAACTGAATTATTGTCCCAGGATAATTGTTTAAGTAGGAGTCTCTGTAGGCCTCATTAAAGGCACGGTTTTCAGCCATTTGAAGTGTGGGATTTTAAAAATCCCTTAGTGCAGTGGATTTTTTTGTCAAGTCCCCAATTCGAGAGTCAACATTTGGTCAGGGACCTGTTAGTAGGTTACAGACATATGTAACAAATGTGATAGTTCCACCGCACACCTGTAATTCACATGAACTGCAATAGTGGTGCTGGTCCTCTGTAGACCCGGGAAGGTCTATGGAGGACCAGCAAATGTTCCAAAAGAGATCCGCACACACAGAATAATGCAGACGGGGAATTGACACCCTTTTTTTAAAAAAATTATGCCACCAATGACATCAACGTTTCGGGGGGAGGGAATCTTCATAAGGATGCAATTCCAAGTGCACAACCCTATTTAAACCTTAATGCCCCGCCTCCATTTCCTATCATACAATGCAAAAACACCCCACTTTGGGCTATGATATTAAATTAAAACATTTAGGGGCAGATTTATCAAGGGTCGAAGTGAATTAGAGGGAATTTTCGAAGTAAAAAAATTTGAAATTCAAAGTAATTTTTTGGATACTTCGACCGTCGAATAGGATACTACGACTTTGAATTTACTTCGACTTTGATTCCAAGTAAAAATCGTTCGTCTATTCGATAATCGAAGTACTTCAACTTCAATACTTCGCCAACTTAAACCTGCCGAATTGCTGTTTAGCCTATGGGGGGGACCTCCTGTGTGTTTTGCTAAGTTTTTCAAAGGATTTTTTGGGAAAATCGTACTATAAAAACATTCAATTCAAAGTACGATCGTACGATGTATAAAATCCTCCGACTTCGAATGTCAGAGGATTCTATTTGATGGTCGAATTTCGAAGTTTTTTCCACTTCGAAATTCGACCCTTGATAAATCTGCCGCTTAATATCATTTGTGGGCCACACCTCAAGAGCTTTTAAAACCAGGATGAATGAGCATAAAAGTATAATAAGCTAAGGGGATGAGTCTACCAGTGTCCGGAAAAGAGAGAAAGATAAATTTAAAAAAGAGAGACTTTACTGGCGAAACATTTTTATGATACCAAGCACAATATCTCACAACTTAGATGGCAAATTCTTGAAGTAATTTATAGAGAGAAAGGTAAAGTTGACAAAAGGTCTTTATTAAGACGGGAGGCCTTTTGGATTTGGAAGCTTAAAACATTTACTTCCAAGGGCTTCAATGAGAATTTTATTTTCCTATAATACACAGATTTTAACTATTCCCTGTTCTTCCCCCTTTCTTAACAGATAAGAACGGCTGGGAGAGTTCATAGAATACTATGAAATACTAGCAATCCCAAAGAGCAGTGAGTAACGGTTTCCTTACACCATACATGTTGTGAGGTACAATCATTGTAACTGTTTTCTTCACTATTGTTGTGGCATTTTATAATGTAACCTTTTTTCTCACGGACAATGTAGCGCTATGATTAATGTGAATTTTTCTTGGGACATTCAGTCACATAGAGACACTCATGCATTCGAATGGGATAATTGAATTGCTATATTGAATTTTTTCCCTGTTAGTAAATTATTTTTTGCATTGTATGATGGGAAATGGAGGACATTTAAGGTTTAAATAGGGTTGTGCACTTGGAATTGCCCTTGAAACATTGGTCCAAAATTTTCAAAATTTACAGGGTCAGCGCTAAATAAAAGCTCAGGGGAAAAAGTAGAAAAAAAGGGGGCAAAAAAGGGAAATTTTATAGTGTAATAATTCTTTATATCGTTATGGCTCCACACTCTTATGGTTCCGGATATTACTTTAGTACAGTTACCTTTTAAAGATCACCATGAATATTTGAATGGGTACTTACAAACGTTTTAGTTTAATATGTGCACATCAAAGTTTGTAGAAAAACAGCTGTATGGTGTCACTTCTTGCTAGGAGAAATTAAAATGCGCAGGAGGTTGTCTTGGTGGTTTGTGGTTTGGGCTCCACGCACCGCTGGCTCCTTCCTGGACACTTGGAGATGACGTCAGCCGCCTTTGCCTTGCGCGTTTCGTCGCTTAGCGACTTCTTCAGAGGCTTTGTTGCCTCTTATTTTTATTTACTCGAGGAGAAACGAGGAATTTTGGGTTGGAATTTAAAGGGGAAGATCCAGAAACTGTGGTCACTTTTATAGAATAAATTAGTTGATGTTACTGGTGGCATAATTAAAAAAAGGGGTCAATTCCTCGACTGCATTATTCCGTGTGTGCGGATCTCTTTTCGAACATTTGCTACGGAAATATGAAAACATAACTTTATCAGCCTTAGTTTCAAGTAAGGAAATAAGTGTTCATGAAAACTCCAATTGACATTCAAACTTGGCTTTTGGGACATTCTTCCCGAATCTCTTCTAAATGGCCTTTAGTCTGATCCCTCCTGGGGCAGCTCCACAGCTATAAAACTAACTCAAAACATTTTATGCTCCAACTCAGGGATACAGGAAAGCAATATACTGCACTCTGTGTGACGAAACATGTAATACAGCAGATATGCAATGTGGAAAAATAGATTGTATCATGCCTAATAATTATTGTCTCCAAAAAAGGTGTCCGCAAGTCGCTGAGCTATCAGCTGTATTATTTGTAGCCAAACTTAAAATTTTAAAGATATATATATATATATATATATCATGGTAGATGATGAAGCAAACTGACACATACTTTTACACAGTGCAAACTGATATAATGGGCTAGTTAACCATCAGATGCAAAGTGCTGATCTATCCCTTAATACAGTACAAGAAATTGCAATCTTCATGACACCCAGTAAAAAAATTAATATATATAGATAAGAATCACACAGAAAAAATAATACTAGGTTTTCTGATGTATAAATATTTCTCTTGCCTTTTCCTTCAGGAAGCCTGCAAGGAATGTCAATAATATTGCATACAATAATTAAAAAAAAATTAAACTGATAAAATCAAAAGTAAAAAGACAAACCTACTTGCTCATTACCAGGCTGTATATTTGGTAACTTTTTTTTATAGCATCTGTGAGCGGCTAAATCTAATTATTGGGAGGAAAACATCCCCAAAAGCCACAAGAGTCCTGGAAGTGAACGAGCACATGCTTTCAGCGGAATGCAAATGAAACGTGGGCAATTGATATTCAGGAGAGGTATTCAGTGATGTGGTTACCGTTGACCTCTTATTGAAATGAAGGTCACTCGCATCCAGGGCACGACCTGCTGTTATTGTACAGAGTTTGCAGTGAAGGAAGCTGAAGATGCCTGGAGCAGGCTTTCCTTGACAAATTCTTTGATTAAAATGGATTCAGTGCAATGATATAGTCCTCCATACTATGCAACTTCAAAAATAAAGGGGATCAGTGTAGTGCTCATAAAAATACCTTTACCCTATGACTGGCCAATCATTTTAAGCTACATTTAAAAAAAAGAAAAAGTGCTTCGGATGCAAGGAGAGCTTCAGCAATTCTGTGTGAATGGTCTAGTAATAAATTCACTACTCCAGCACTGACTGCCACGGTCCACAATTACTTTTTTTTCCACGGCGATTACAAAGTCCTCTGTTCTCCAATATAAAGTACAACATTTCCTCTCTGGTTCTTCATTTTTGCTCACCATCTGCTGTGCAGATCTGCTCCCCCACAATCTCCATACCCCAGTGGTTGGCTTCATTCTCCTCTCTATAGACAAATACAACACAAGTTAATAATAATGCAACAAAATTTAATAGGACTTTGCTTGTTTTAGCAGAAGGGCGATGAATTAAAAATAATAAAAAATACACTTTTTTCGCTCGGTTAAAGATCACCACAGTCCTCTAGAGTGAAATACCGCCTCTCTCTCCATTAATTTCGATGGGTTTTTTAAAGGCGTAAGGGTAAACTTTCAACCTTTGATAAATACGCCTTTAAAAATCCCATAGAAATGAATGGAGAGAGGTGGTATTTCACTCTAGAGGACTGTGGTGATCTCTAACTTCACTTTTTGATAAATATCCCCAAAACACTCAGGGGTATATTACCGGTTAGTTCTCCCATTCAGTGCCAGGCAAACTCTCCTCTTCATCCTCTGATTCCGGAGATGCTTCCTTTATGCGCCTCAGTGCTTCATGAATGCTGCGAGTTAGTGGGTCAGTATCAGGGAGAAGGGCCAATGATTCTCTTAAAGCCTCTTTCTGAACTTTCTTCAGTTTAACCCCCTTTCTGATTTGAGCCAAAATGTTATTGCTTTCATCCTCATCAGGAAAAGGTGGCATCGCTCTCTGCTCCACTTTCTTCAAGTGGAAACTCCCACGTTTTAGAGAAGCGAGAACTTCATCCATTGGCGAGCTTACTGAAAATAAAAAACATCAACTTTATCAGGAAAAATACGTCTTTCCTATACTTTGGTGTGCTTTTAATAATACAGTGGCAATACTGCTAAACCAGGAGTGCCCATACTTTACTAATGTGAGGTCTACTTTTAGTGATGATGTTCCATTATGATCTACATCCATAAAAGCATTGTTAGCATTCTGTTCCATGGAAAATATTGCTTAAAAATAGTATATTGATTTGAGAGAATTTATATTGCTATATTTAACAAACAACGATTTGTTTGTAACCGTAACATAATAAATATCTGAATGAAAAGAATGAAATAGGACAGTGATATAGACAAGCTGTTTGTTGACAGTGTCTACTGATCCCCAGCTAAAGTTCTACTGGTAGATCCCGATCTATCTTTTGGGCACCCCTGTGCTAAACAGCATAATGTTTAAGCTCAGTAGTACTAAGGAATCTGTAGGTACCAATTATTTTATCTTTACAAATATCAGAAGCATTGGTTGAAGCAGGGATACCCAACCAGTAGCTCGTGAGCAACATGTTGCTCTCCAACCCCTTGGATGTTGCTCCCAGTGGCCTCAAACGAGGAGCTTATTTTTAAATTCCTGGCTTGGAGGCAAGGTTTGATTGTATAAAAACCAGGTGCACTGCCAAACAGAGCCTCAGTATAGGTTGACAATCCTCATAGGGGCTACCAAATGGCCAATCACAGCACTTATTTGGCACCCCAAGAACATTTTTCATGCTTGTGTTGCTCTCCAGCTCCTTCTACTTCTGAATGTTGCTCATGGGTTCAAAAGGTTGGGGATCCCTGAAAGAATGTTGTGTGTGTTTATTTCATGATTCCATAATGTAAATTTGCACATGATAAAAGCAACCCATATTACAAGTATAGCACTATACCTCTCCTACTTTGTATGGCTTCCAGTGCCCCTGTTTTCTTCAGCCTCTTCCGTGCATTGAGAAGTTGACTGCTGTCAAATAACCCTCTCCAACTATAGTCAGGTGATCCCACTGGTGTCTAATAAAAGGGCAGCCAAGTTTGGGAGTTTTACTTTGAAAGCAGCTAGTAAGTTGCAGGTAAAACGTATTCGTCCCTTTTATAAAATGTATAATGAAACCATAGAATTCTTAATGAATAAGATGAAAATTGAGCATAGGACTGGCCAGATATGGGATGACTTTGACGTAGTCGGCCAGCTTAAATATATTGCAATATATGGACAAACAATCCCTGTGTTGTTTAAAGGGTAAGGCATTTTTCAGTAGCAGTATGCACAAAATGTCTCTGTCTTAAATATATTGATAATGGGTTGAGTGCAGAGGACTCTTGTATTTGTCTATATGTATTGCTCTCCAGCTCCTTCTACTTCTGAATGTTGCTCACGGGTTCAAAAGGTTGGGGATCCCTGGGTTAAAGAATGTTGTGTGTGTTTACTTCATGATTCCACAATGTAAATTTGCACATGATAAAAGCAACCCATATTACAAGTATAGCACTATACCTCTCCTACTTTGTATGCCTTCCAGTGCCCCTGTTTTCTTCAGCCTCTTCCGTGCATTGAGAAGTTGACTGCTGTCAAATAATTGTGACAATGGGCCAGATCCAGGCTTAGTGCCCTCCTTTTCCTCCGTCTCTTTCTTTACATGAATAACTCTTATGTCTAATGTGTCAGTATCTTGCTTAGAAGCGGGTGGAGGTGGTGGAGGAGGAGGTGGAGGAGGTGGTGGTGGAGGTGACACAGGAAAGGAGCTTGGCTGTAAAGTACTGATTTCAAGTTTTTCATGGGTAAACGTAGGAAGTGAAGTCATTAGAGGCAATTCGGAGGTAATGGCATTAGGAGGTAATGAACTGTCTTCAAGCTGTGTTGTGTTTTCTGGTTTCTGGGTCTTTATGGGTTGTAACACTTCAGTATCTCCAAAGTGTGATAATCCTTGTGTCTGAATACTAACAGAAAGAGACTGTGGTGCGTCAGCAGAGTAGGCTGTACGTATTGTGCTTCTTCTTTCATGAGAAAAACGCAACCTAGTCGATTTCAGTACCACTTGTCCAGGATGGCGCTAAACATAAAATAAACATTATATTAGGAACACATATGACAATAAAAGCAACTCACATCTATTTATTTTGTGCTCTTTGTGCTATTGCTGAGCACAGCCACCTGCAAACTTGGGCTACTAGCTTCGCCCTGTCACAGGGCCAATATACCCCTTGTTCAACACAAAATCAGTTAAAGGAGAAGGAAAGCTCCAAGACAGTTTATTGCCAATAGAATAGCCACAATAGTGCAAGCTAGAACGCTATATTTATTCTGCAGAATGCTTTACCATACCTGAGTAAACAACTCTAGACACTGTCTCTGTTTGTTTAGGATAGAAGCTGCCATATATGCTTGGTGTGACATCACTTCCTGACTGAGTCTCTCCCTGCTCACTAACAGCTCTGAGCTCAGATTACAGTAGGGATGGGAGGAGGGAGGGGGAGAGGAGCAAACTGAGCATGCTCAAGGCCGTGCCCTGGAGGTTTAAGCTGAAAACAGGAAGTCTGATACAGAAGCCCATGTGTACACAATAAAAGCAAAGAAATGTGGTGTTTCTTTTGACAGAGGACTCAGAGCAGCATTACTTTGAGGGTTTACTGGTGTATTTATATAGACCTTTCTGATAAAGCTTACTTAATTTTAGCCTTTCCTTCTCCTTTAATAGGCTTTGTGCTAAACCAATGTTTTGCCTATTTTAAATAAGAAATGTATATTTTGCTATTTCTTGCACTAAACAGTTAGTGAAGCCGAAAAATCTTCCTGGTTCTTCAGAGCAATTGTGGGAGGAGAAGAGGAAGCTAGTCTGCAGATAAACCCCCTGTATAATAAACCCCTCCTTATCCGTAGACCAAAAATATCAACTGCAGCTGGGGGAAGAAGGTAGTACGAGATTAACAAAATCGTGATTAATTACTGCTTAAGAACAGAAAGAAAATGAATAATCAGAATACCTTTTCAAAACAAGAAAGATGAACCAAGGAGTATATAAATGTGTACATCACTCCTTTAAGAATACAATTGTAACCACTTTCAAGCCTGTAAGCATGTTTATTTCAGAGCTTTTTGCAGGCCCCAAACAATGTCAATGTGGTCAAAGGTCAGTATGTCTAACCTTTACACACGGTGTATATAGGCAAACTTTTCCACTTTATCACTACCACTCACAAGAAAGTTATAGTTCTATACTGTAAGTGATATAGAAACGTGTTAGATTGGAGAATATAAATAAACCTATTTAAACAGACCTCAGGATCAGCATGCATGTGTCTCATATCCTGAAGATTAGTATTTATAGTCATAAACTGAAATGCAGAGCTGTGGAGTTGGAGCAATTTTGGGTATCTGGAGTCAGCAAAAATTTACCGACTCCTAATAACTTTAAATACAAGCACTGAAAATAGTCAGATTTAAGAGTTTCTATGAAGGACGATATAGCGAAGCAATTTTTTTCTAAGAACAATACTTTAGTTCATTTTAAATTGTATTTAGCAGCTATTCTACAGCTATATGTCAGGTTCAATTACTATATCAGTGTTTTAGGCTTTCCAATTTAAACTAAACTACAATTTTGGTTTAGAATTACCAAAGCATGTGGTTTATATTTTTGAGTTGCCAGTGATAAAATGTCTAATATGTTGAGTACTTAAAGGAGCACTAAACCCCCAAACTAATAAAAACCCCTACCCCTACACCCCCCCCCTCCTTGTTCCCCCCGCATAGGTGTCAATACCTTTAACTGCACCCTAAGTCTTTAATTACCCCACGATGCAGACTCAGCAAATCGGTAAGTAAGCAGTGCATCTGCGCATGTGCAGTTGTAGCAATGTTCCCATCGTGAATAACTGCACATGCGCCGACAGCCACGGAAATTGCCGAAGGGACCCGAAGATTCCCGAAGCAGCGAAGATGGCGCCCGTTGAGCTCCGCTGTGCTTACTCTGACTCGTGTGTGTGTGTGTGTGTGTAGGGGGGGGGGACAGGGAGGTGAGACTATGGAGAGTAGGGGTTTTCATTAATTTGGGGGTTTAGTTCTCCTTTAACTTCAATCAACATGGACAATACTTTAGGAACAGTACCACCAAAAGAATGAAAGCGCTTTATAGTATGCACTGGTAAAAGCTGTGTGTTTGATTCGGAAACACTACTGTAGTTTATATAAACAAGCTGCTGTGTAACCATGGGGCAGCCATTCAAGCTGGAAAAAAAGAGAAAAGGCACAGGTTACATAGCACATAACAGATAAGCTCTGTCCAATACAATGGTGTTTTATCTGTTATGTGCTGTGCAACCAGCGCCTTTCCTACTTTTTTTCCAGCGTGAATGGCTGCCCCTATGGCTACACAGCAGCTTGTTTATATAAACTATAGTAGTCCTTCTGGAGCAAACACGCTAGTTTTATCAATGCAGAGCAACAGTACATTATATTTTAATTACTTTGATACACTTTCAGTTTTTGGTGTTTGAAGTTGGAGGTACAATAAACTGAGTCAGAGGATTTAAGCCCTGCTGAAATGACTCATCCAGCAGGTTAATGGTTCCCAAACTCATTCAATCCTCCTCCCGAAATCAATTTAGAAACAAGCAGGCTGACACACTAAAAACTGAACCACGAAGTTGAAAAGTGCAGTAAAAAAAAGCTTTATTTAAGGAAAAAACATCCCAAATATGAAATGGTAAGCCTTTTTTTTTACTGCTTTGCTGTTTCTAGAGTCTGAGATTGTATACCCTAAACTAAAGGTCTGGGGCATGTGCTTGGACATCCTTACTGGTAAGGATCATTACATCATTACTGGTAAATTCATACCACTTATCCTCCACCAGTTGCCCAATTACACACAATTAAATCTATCACTACTTTCGGTGCCTTGTCTGACTACCATCAATGGAACCAATATCATTACATACTGAATATACAGGGAAACTTGACATTAGCAAAGAGCATGGTGGGAAAAAGGCATGGATGATTTTTACTGACCTGTTTAAAGGTGCGCAGCCTGTCCAGTGTTTTCTGACGTTCTTGACTAACCCATGTGCTTTTCCGTTCCTGTTCATCATGCTGCTTGTCTCGCTTCTGAAAGAAGAGAAATTAGCAGATGAAAATAATGATTTAGGGTTTCTATACAGACAGTAGAAAGGTATACAGTGTGTGAGTACACGTTATTTATGGAGCTGAATAATATAATGTCAATCTTAAAATAGGCGAAGCAACTAATAAAGTAAATGTGACAACATGATCCCTTTATGTAAATAAGATTTTATTTGCTTCATATAAGCCTCCTTTAAGGGGTTGCTCATCTTCCAACACTTTTTTTCCAGTTCATTTTTTTCGGATACATCACCAGAAATAAAGACTTTTTTCAATTACTTTCTATTTTCTATGTGTGACCAGTTTTCTTCTGTTGAAGAGTAAAGTTTTCACCTTCTAAAGCAGCTATGGGAAGGGGGGTCGCCGACCCTGTAAACTGTTTTAAATTGCTACATTTAGTTCATATAATTCTTATATATTACTTACACTGAGCAAAATCTCTAAATTTCATTAGTCAGCTGTTAAAATTGATACAATAGTTGCGAATACTCCAGAAATGCTGCTGAGAAATGTATCAACTAAATGTTGCAAAATTGTAACTGTTTATAATCTGCACCTGAATTACTGAGCTGCCAGACGCAATTACTGAGTTGTCAGACACAAACACCAGAAACAGGAACCTTGATTTTGAAAAAATTGTAAAAAATAAAAAGTTGTTGAAAAAAAGTCTTTATATCTGGGGAACAATCTGAAAACAACTGGAATTGAAAAAACTGTTTGGAATATGAACAATCCCTTTAACTCCTTTCACTCTTATTGTAAATCAGCCATGGGCTGTCGTTACAGGAACAGTAACACCGAAAAATGAAAGTGTCTTAAACTCCTGTTGCCCTGCACTGGTACAACTGTCATTTTTACTTCAGAAAGACTACTGCAGTTTATATAAACAAGCCATGGGGGCAGCAAAAACAAAGTTGAAAAAGGAGAAAAGGCACAGGTTACACAGCAGATAGTAGACAATCTCTGTAGTATACAATGGGATTCCTCAGAGCTTATCTGTTATCTACTGTGTATCCTGTGCTTGATTGGCTGCCCCCATGGCTACACAACAGCTTGTTTATATAAACTATTGCAGTATGTTATATTCATTCTTTTAAAAACTTTTTTTTCACACAAACATGGAAGTAAAAAAAAATGTTAACTGCTTGCTTGCATGCACAGTTCTTTTTCCCTCTTTTTCTCCAAATTAGGGTTCGGATTCGGTTCGGTCGAATCTGTGACAAAGTATTCGGGATTGGGTCTAATTCTAAAATAAGTGGATTGGGTGCATCCCTAGTATTTGGACCTACTTTGTCCTTTGGTACCCAGGCTCTGATTCTGACTGAATCTATACTCTGCCATTTAAAAAATTGTCAGGAAGGAGATGGAAATAGGGATGTGAGTACAGTGTACCATGCAAGCATACAGGTGATATGTTCCTTGTAAAATCACATGGCAAGGTTGGATTTGGTTGATTTTAAATCATACAAAAATCCCCTGCTGCTCCCATCTGCAACTGGTTTTCATTTTTTAGAATTTGTTTTTGAGTTATTTAGCTTTTTTTCTCAGCAGCTCTCCAGTTTGCAGTTTTCAGCCAAATCCAAATTACCGGAGCAACCATGCACTGATTTCAATAAGAGACTGGATTATGAATCCGTCCTGATTAGAAAGAGGAGTAAAAATATGTAGCAATAACAGCTTTACAGAGCATTTGCTTTTTAGATGGGGTCAGTGACCCCCATTTGAAAGCTAGAGTCAGAAGAAGGTCGGCATATCATTTAAAAAATATTTAAAAAAATAATGAAGACCCATTGCAAAGTTGCTTAGAATTATCCTATTCTATAACAAACTAAGAGTTAACTTAAAGCTGAACCGTCCCTTTAAGGGAGCAGACAGGAGTGGCAGGGCAAACACCACAAACTAATAATCATGCAAATAAAGGCATAAAACATTTTATCAAGCTGAAGAGGAGACAAAGGCAGCCGCCAAACTCACTTGCTGTGCTGTATGATGCACTCTATATTCTGAATCACTATCAAGACGTTGCTGGATCTTTTCACTGTGTTTTGCAATGCAAATTTCCTGTAACGACACAATAAATGTTGGAACCACACAATGGGAAATACAGGAAAAAAAACTATAGCACAGGTGGGGAATTGTAACGGCAAACAATAAAAAAGTTAAAATGCTAAACTACTATGTGGAGGCAAACTGGTACCTACAACAGTAAAGTGTATGCAAGCCATTTTGAGAGTGCACAAAAAAAGGAGAAATCTGACAGAATGCTCAAGAGGATAACAACGAGATGTTTGCAAAAGCCAGAAAACAAAGTAAAAACCAGACACAACTTACTGATTATATGTATAATTAATAATGAAATTGCACTGCCTAAGAACATTGTCATTCCTTGTGTGTATACACAGCACTGTACTGAATGCTGACTCAACTGCACTTTAAACTCTAAGGGGCTAATTCTGCAGGCAAAAATTCGCCAGCGACTGCTTCGCAGCCATCGCAACACCTCGCCAGGTGTAAATTCTTTAGGACAACGCTAATTCTCCGAAGTGCGAAGTTGCGTCCAGGGTAATGCCCTACACATGAGCGCAGTGTATAGTTTATAATCCATATGTTAGAAAATGGAGGGGGGAACCTGGTTACCCAAAACATTTTTACGGACGTTTGCAGGCTATCACCCTGAAAAAAGGACGCCAGCGTTTTTTGCGACTTAGAAAAATTTTGCACTAAAAATTGAGGAAGTCCTATGCACTCCATTGCACTTCTCCTGGTCTGAGCTGGTGAAGGCAAGTCTGGCGAAAGAGGTAACATTCAATCCAATCTGTCCATCTTAGTGAGTTTGCGGAGTTAAGTCCATTCGCCAGAGCAAAAATTTGCCTGGCTTTAGAGTACGAAGCAATGCTAGTGTCCATCTCCTTCGCTAGCGAGGGGAAGCCTGCGCCTGTTAGGAAATCAGCGAAGTTCCGAAATGATGTCACGCTTGAGAATTTTTCGCTAGCATTAATCACTTTGCCCTTTAGAGAATATGCCCCTAAATGGCTTATTTTATTAACATTCACACTTTTACTGTGATTTGAAGTGCAAAAAAATTTAATAACTCAAATGTAAAACTTTGGCATCTAAAAGCTTGTGAGTTCCTGTATAAGTCAAGGGGAGTTTTTTCCCTTCGAGTTTGTGTGAGAGTTTGCAAATCCATTGAAAATGACGAGTAGAACACAAGTTTGATACATTTGAGGTTTTTTGCACGGTTTTATTCAATCAAGTTTTTTAGATTCAATTTTTTTAATAAATAGGCAAACAGAGCTTGGCAAAATGTTTTTTTTTTCAAAAATGTAAAACAACTCTAAAATTTACAAATTCAAATTATGATAAATAGGCTTCTAAAGGTGGAGGTATTCACTTTTAGGTGTAAAATGCATTAGTTATCTGGAAAGCCCTTATCCAGAAAGCTCTGAATTATCTCTCACAGACTCAATTTTAATCACACAATTCACATTTTTTTTAAAAAAGAAAAATGTTCTCCTTCCTCTCTGTAGCAATAAAACAGAGCCTTGTGCTTGTTCCCAAGATATAACGAATCCTTACTGGTGGCAAAATAATCCTATTGGGTTTATGTAATGTTAATGTTATTTTTAGTAGACCTAGGGGCAGGTTTATTGAATTTGAGTTGTTTTGCCACGAAAATTCAAGTTTTCAAGTTGTCTTTTTTGGTCAAAACTCAGATTTTCAGGTAAAAAAAAAAACTTGAATATTCAAGATTTATTATACCCCCAACCCTGGAAATGGCTTGAGCCACCTAAAACCTGTCAAGGTCATGTAGGAGTCAGTGGCAGAGGTCACTTGAACTATTTGAAGAGTTTAACAGAACATTTGATGTTTTTTTCGGAGGGTTTTGCCCGAAAACTCAAATGATTTGTGTGTTTCAAGTTTTTTCTTCAGGAAAAGTCGATCAATTCAAGTTTTAGGGTTGCAGGACTCGAACTTGCATATTTTTGCCATTCCAGTTTTTTCTAAAATAAGATACCATTCCAGTTTCGAGTTCATTCGAGGTAAAAAAAATTCTTAACACTCGACCTTTGATAAACAACCCCCCTAAAGTATGGTGATCAAAAATATGGAAATACCCCCTTTATCGTTAATACCCCAGGTCACATTCTGGATAACAGGTCCCTGTATAGTGATTATTGGTCCCTGTATAAGGATTATTAATGTGATTTTTCTAGGGATGCACCGAACCCACAATTTTGGATTTGGCCAAACCCCCAAATTATTTGCGAAAGATTATACAGAATACCGAACCGAATCCTAATTTGCATATGCAAATTAGGGGTGGGAAGGGGAAAACATCTTTTACTTCCTTGTTTTGTGACAAAAAGTCACTCTATTTCCCTCCCTGCCCCTAACTTGCATATGCAGATTAGGGTTCAGATTTGGTTCAGTGGGGCAGTAGGATTCGGCCGAATCTGAATTCTACTGAAAAAGGCTGAGTCCTGATTGAATTCCAAACCGAATCCTGGATTCAGTGCATCCCTAGTTTTTTCCCACCACTGTGCCTGGCTCTTGTATTGCTTACAGTAAATGCCAATACTAATTGTCCCAGGTAAGAAGCATGAATGTGAAATACATGATCACGGAGGCCAGAGCGCATGCTGCACCCTGCTTGTCATGATTTCATAAAAGATACATTAAGTGGCTGAAATACCTTTTTATTTCTGAGGTAGGCTTTTTTGGCTGAAATGCGGCCACGCTTAGCTTCCAGCTGACGCACTTTCAGCTGAAGTTTATGCAACTCTTCCCTTTGTAAAAGGATAGAAGCTGCCATATCTTCAGTTGCCAGCATTGCCTCCATGCTTTCATATGTATCATAATAAACCACTTCATCTGTTTTTTCTGAAAAACAAAAGCAATATAGTAAGATAAAAAAACAACAATATTTTAGTGGAGATGCAGATATTCATCACGATTCCTCCACAAATCATTTATATAGAATTTACAACATATAATCTACAGGTATGTACCATACACGGTACACGGAAACCAGTTATCCCGAAAGCTGCGAATTATGGAAAGGGCGTCTCACATAGGGCAAATTTACGAAGCTGCGAAAATTCAACAGCGACGGCTTTGCAGGCAGCGCAACACTTCGCCAGGCGAAAATTCGCTCAGACAACGCTAATTCACTAACATGCAAAGTTGCGTCCAGGGCGCCGAACGCTGGCAAAGCTGTGCTAGTGTTAATTCAGCAAGCAAAGCGAAGTTGCGCTAGCGTTGGCTAATTTGCATATGGCGGGAAGTTAAAGTTGAATGGACGTATATGTTGCAGCAAATACATTACACTACACACGTCCAGGAAACTTTAATAAAATAAAATAAAGTTGTTATAATGCCCTACACATGAGCCCAGTGTATAGTTTATGGGCCATATGTAAGGAAATGTAGGGGGAAGCCGGTTACCCCAAATAAAATTTACGCTCTTTTGCGGCCTATCACCCTGGAAAAAGGAACAGTCGCCACCGTTTTTTTGGGACTTAGAAAAACTTTCAACTAAATTTTGAGGAAGCCCTATCTACTCTATTGCACTTTGCCTGGTCTGAGGTGGCGAAGGCAAGTCTGGCGCAAGAGGTAACGTTCAGTAAAATCCGCACATTAGCGAATTTGTGAAGTTATGTCCCTTCGCCAGAGCGCAACTTCGGCTGACGATTGAGTGCAAATGAGCAACATCCTCTTTCACTAGCGAAATACCGACATGACGTCACGCTGGTTAATTTTCGCCAGAGTTAATCACTTCGTCCTTCTTTTTCTCTGTAATAATAAAACAGTACCTTGTACTTGATCCCAACTAAGATATAATTAATCCTTATTGGAAGCAAAACCAGCCTATTGGGTTTATTTAATGTTTATATGATTTTCTAATAGACAGTGATACGGACAGTAAAAAAAATCTTTTCAAAATATTAATCTACATTAAAAGTTACCTATAGGCCATGTTGATCATTTTTTGCTGATTGTTCTGCTTTTGTAAGTAATTTTCACTTGAAGTTCCTAAACCTGACTGTTTTTCCAACCTGATGGTCAGTTAAGAGTCTCTAATGCTAACGGACTCCTGCTGCACAAATATGGCAGCCCCCTCATAGAGGAACAGGGTAATAAGAAAGGTATTGTAAAAGCATCAGGTAAATACTTTTATGAGAAAATTATAAATAGCATTCAAAGACAGTGTTATGATAGATGATAAAAAGGGTTATTTTCTGATCTCTTTAAGGTAAGAAGATCCAAATTGTGGAAAGATCCATTATCCAGAAAACTCCAGGTCCCAAGCATTCTGGATAACAGGTCCCATACCTGTATATATACACTAAGAAAGATGTGTTGCCATCAGCTGCCCAGCATGGTTTAGTTATATTACTTTATGTGACGTAATTTAAATTGGTGTTCTGATGTTGACCTTCTGATTACCCATTATTATAGAGCTCACTGAGACACTTGTGTAAGTGCAATCTAAACACTTTGTATTTGCTCTTCTATATATAATTACAGGATATTGAGCAGCAACTGTCATTTTTAAGGGTCAGGGCACATGCTCAGATTCGGGTAGATTGGTCGCCCCAGTGATAAATCTCCTCTTCCTCAGGGCGACTAATCTCCCGAACTCCCTCCCCTGCCTTCCCACCGGCTAAAATGTAAATCGCCCCAAGTTTCCTCGTGAGGCAACTTCAGAAAACAAATTGCTCCAAGTGCCAACCCGCTGGCGATTTACATTCTAGCTGCTGTTAGGCAGTTTGGGGAGATTAGTGGCCCAGAAGAAGAGGAAATTTGTCGCCGGGCGACTAATCTCCCGGATCTGAGCCTTAGTGTCACAACACACAATATTTTCAGAAGTGATTTAGGGATTAAACACACTGTACATAGTTGTTCAGGCAGTATGAAATAAATTGGTCAAACTGCTTGGCCAAATATGTGCCTCTATGGCCTGATTTAGTACTGCCGATAGAATTTCTATAGGTTTATTTAGATACAAAAGGTTAACTGTACTAGTTTTCTCTCTTTTCAGGACTGTCCAAATAGAGGTTTGCTTCACAGGGAAGATAGAGTCTGCAAAGACATTTTTAAGGCCACAGTCCTTCCCAAATCTATATTTCTTTTGACATGAACTTTCAGATATAATATAGAAATGGAGCATAAGTCAGTAAAAAACCAGCCCAATATGGGTAAAGTTAAACTGCCGTTCTAATACTGTATAAACGTACTGTATCCTGACACCAAACTGAAAATCAGATAATATATGGACCACCACCCAAGACTCTGCATTTCTGCCCTGCTAAAAAGGCACCTGATTAATATGCTGGTGTGATCTCATCGAGAAATCATTTCAGAACTTTACTATTCTCACTCTAAAATTATTCCCTGCTGTTGAGCATGAAACAGTGTTAGATCATCTCTTTTTACGAGACACATTTGTAATCACATCTGTATCATTACATGCTGGATGACATTAGTATATATTCACAGGAAATACACAGTCTGTATCCCTAGACGAATTTCTTAAGAATCCCAAAGTGCATAGTGGTGCACAATCATCTGTTGGGATGGAGCTGCAGGGTTCAAAATGATGCAGGATTTTAACTAATATTACTTTAAGTTCCTTTAATCGAAAAAAATTCAGCCTGCCCCAAGCAGCATCTTAGGCTGTGAAATGGTATCCCCCAAACAGGTGCATTTGGAGTTGAATGTACAGGTATGGGACCCGTTATCCAGAATGCTCGGGACCTGGGATTTTCCAGATAATGGACCTTTCCGTAATTTAGAAATAAGTCTACTAGAAAATCATGTAAACATTAAATAAACCCAATATGCTGTTTTGCTTCCAATAAGGATTAATTATATCTTAGTTTGGATCAAGTACAGGATACTGTTTTATTATTACAGAGAAAAAGGAAATCATTTAAAAAAAATTGGATAAAATTTGGATAAAATGAAGTCTATAGGAGATGGGTATTCCGTAATTCAGAGCTTTCTGTATATCGGGTTTCCGGATAACAGATCCCATGCACACTGAATCCCCTCCAATGACTTCAGGAGTCAGAAGTGATGTTCAATCACAAAATGTCATGGGTGCAGCTGAATATCCACAAGGATTAAAGGGATACTGAATGGCCTCCCCCATGGCTACACAGCAGCTTATTTATATTAACTACAGCAGTGTTTATTATGCAAGCATACGTTATAGTTAATTGCATATCAAACACTTTCATTTTTACAGGTACTTTAAATAAATACAAAAAAGGGGGTTGTGGGTGCACTCCTAAGGCTAAGTTAAATTGTGTTTAAGTATAATGGAAGTGCTACTGATTTGGCCAATTAATCAATGCACATTCCTTGGTCCCCTGTCTCTCTCTCTTAAAACTGCAAGCTAGTGGTGGGGGAGAATCTAGCCCTCACACTGAAACCAAGGTTCAGCAGACATTTACTTCAATTAATGCTACTATGCAGAGAGGTACAAGACCTTTTACACTATGAGCAGAGGTAAAAAAGTTAGGGACCACCGTGTGGGGTTTACTTTGACGTGGTATGATGGCTTATCAACTTTATGATCATAACTTTGTAACAAAAAAACGTTTTTGTAAAACGCATGCACTTGCATTTATACTGAATTACTGAAAGACAGGGGACCAAGGAATGTGCATTGATTATTTGGCCAAATCAGTAGCACTTCCATTATACTTAAACTAGGGATGCACCGAATCCAGAATTCGGTTCAGGATTTGGCCAGGATTCAGCCTTTTTCAGCAGGATATGGATTCGGCTGAATCCTTCTGCCCGAATCCGAATCCTAGTTTGCATAAGCAAACTAGGGGCAGGGAGGGAAATCGCGTGACTTTTTGTCACATAACAAGGAAGTAAAAAATGTTTTCCCTTTCCCACCCCTAATTTACATATGCAAATTAGGATTCGGATTCAGTATTCGGCTGAATCTTTTGAGAAGGATTCGGGGGTTGGGCCGAATCCAAAATAGTGGATTCAGTGCATCCCTAACTTATACACAATTGAACTTAGCCCTAAGAGTGCACCCACAACCCCCCTTTTTTGTATTTCAAATAAAGAGCAAAGTCTATCTACATGCTTCCAGTGAAAAGCAATCTGTGCAGCTTACTGAAATCAGACTTTATAAGCAGATTGCACCTGATATTTGTCTTTTAATGCTTTCCAGTTGAGCGGTTAGCAGCAGCTCTTCACACTTCAGGATCTCAAACTGCACTTCATATAACTGGAGCTGGTGATCATAATAGTCGGCTTCTAATTCATCTAGGACGGCAATGGCCTCTGTTCCGCCCTGCAAGCTCTGCATCTAAAAGACAAAAACATGATCATCGCACATGTAACAGAATAGTAACAAATAAGGCTGCCTTTGTCCTTCACAGGAATCTACATTGGCTGTCAGGAAAGATTTTTTACACGTTCTCTGACTTTCCAAAATAAGTTATCAACTGATGGTACTAAGGAAAACTGAAGTGCTATGCCTCATGATATAACACAGACAAGGAAAAGGGTGCCAAAAATCTAGTTCCATCTAGGACCATTCTTCAATTCACGTCTGACTCCCCCTTGAGATATACTGTATATATGCATTTCTCTTCTGTATAACATTGCCCCCACAAGATAATTTCTGTGCACGTTGCCAAAAGTAAATAAGAGGGAACACTGCTACTGCTACAGAATGAAATGTATTCAATTTCAACAGTTTCATGATAATGATCTACATCAGTCTCTGCAGTGGAGCTTACAATCGAAGATACCTCTCACATTATAACAACACAAACTAGGGCCAGGGGCATTTTAATTAACTTGCTTGTATGTTTTTGAAAAGTGGGCAGAAAACTTATGGAAAATCCTTGCAGATGCTGCAACAGTAATACAGAGCTTCACCAGAAACCTATAGGAGTCAATATAACCTCCCTTAATCCTCTAATACCCATAACAAACCCAGTATTTTGTTTATTCTGTTACAATGATGCCCTTTAGTGCTCATTTGGGAAACACTTGCGATGAAAAACCTCATGCTCAGTGAAGAGACCAGAAAGTTATGAATTATGAAAGGTTGTCTCCCATAGACTCCATATTAATCAAATAATTAAAAATGTTGAAACATATTTCCTTTTTCTCTGTAATAATAAAACAGTACCTTGTACTTGATCCTAATGAACATATAATAAATCCTTATTGGGTTTAAATTATTTTTACTACATTTAAAGTATGAAAATCCAAATTGTGGAAAACACCAGGTCCCAAACATTCTGTTTAACAGGTCTCATACCTGTGTTGTATTAAGAGGTGGGAATGTGGAATAAATGGGTCTTTTTGACAAATAGCTGGGTGGCACAGCGGTTAGAGTTGCTAGCTTGTGGGGCTGGGGTTCTAGGTTTGATTCCAGTTAGAGCACTGCAAGGAGTTTTTTATGTTCTCCACTTGATTGTGTGGGTTTTCTCCCACACTCCAAAAGCATTCTTGGTTTCTGATAAAAATGACCATGGCGTGCGTGTTAGGGACTTGTAAGCCCCACTGGGGCAGAGACTGTAGCCAAGTATGGGAAATGTCTATTTTTATAGCGCTGGCTAATTCCGCATTGCTCTGCAAAAGATATGCATTACCTAAAGAATCCATTCCACTCACAGGCAATCTTCAACCTCCTTCAAGCACCAAAAGTTGGTTCTTTCATCTATATGGTGACTCAAAGTATATTGTATACAGCATGCATTGTTGCCCATGATCATTTCATATCTGTTTAAGGCTAGTGCAAAGAAGCAAGCAATCAACTGGAGAAATAACTTCTAAAAGACGCTACACTACTTACTGTAAGATGGGGGTCTCAGATATTTGTTGAACCACTAATCCAGCACCTGGCTGGAAGCCTTCTCCTCTAAGGGCAATGGAACATGTTGAGATAAGTCGCCCGTTATAAATCTGCTCTACTGCATGAGGAAACTTCGGGCGAATATGGAAAACAAACCAATACGTATGTTGTCCCACCAACAATTTAGATTTCACACTAGAGTGAGGTTTGTTGTAGCACATTTTTACTTCTGGCCGTTGCAGTTGATCTAAGGGAGTTAAAACTTGTCCAAACCGAATCATTTAAAGGGGCATACAGTATACCCAGACATATAACCATATGAACTTGTACATCTACAAATTAATTTTTTTTTTATTACATTTCACGATATTATCATTTTTACAGTGCTGATGCCGTGAATGCATTACAGGAATGCCCTCTGACAAAAAGGTAAAAGCATGATTTCCTGAAACAAGAAGAGTCTGCTGATGCTTCCTTGTCCATTTCGATTCTTCATTATCATTGGGGTAATAGAATAGAGCACGTGTAAATTGCATTTGTGCATTAAGTGCTGGGTATATGTCTTTTTCAAGTCGATACTAAAGCTGGTTTCACAGACAGAGAATAGTTACAAACATAAGACAATAAAAGAAAAAAAAAGTTATAGAAACAGAAATTCAACTCCAAGGAACACCTAATATGTAAGCAGTGCTCTGGAAGTTGTAGTTTTCCCATCTCACTTTACCTTCCTTGTTTCAAAAGCACTGGACATGTTTAAGCAATTGTGTAAGGAGACAGCTTTGGGGGAATACCTGATCTTTCAGGGCATGCTTCTGTTGCTCTAAACAGATTTCTTTTGCTCGCATCAGTTGCAAGGTTTCTTTAGCAACACCATATTGAAGCTTTTCCACACGTTCAACTGCCGCAGCCCAGGCTGTCTTTCCAAACTTTTTTTGGTCTCCTCGCATCTGAGCGAACACAGCTACAAATTCAATAAAAACAGACAGTTTATTAAGTTGAGACTGTTGAATAATTCTTGCATTGTTTCCTCTAGGTCCTAAACATCATAGTAACTTGCATAGTAAGGTTGAAAAAAAAAAAGACACGTAAATAAGGCGGAATTCACAAAAGTGGAGAGAGCCCATTTTTGAAATAAAAGTGGTGGTAAACTAGTGTAAAATACTTTCTCCATATTCACAAACAGAAATCCGCCTAAACTCAGACTCAACCACCACTTTTCAGTTTTAAGTGAAAGAAAGACAGTTTACAGACACTTTTATGAAATGGTCTTTCGAAAGTCATATAAATTGCGCAAAAACGACATTTTAAACAACATTTTCTCCCAAAAAAATGGAGTAGAGCTCAGTATAACTTCCCCGTGTATCAGATCAATTCTAATATAATCTGTTCTGCTTTGGTTCAGCCAATCTTCATTTCACCCCTCTTGTAGGTGCCGCATTGGGGAATTATCATATTAATAGGGATTCGCATTTCATAGTCAGGACACAAGTTTGTGTCTCAGGACACAAGTTTGTGTCTAACCCTATAGGTGTAAAAGCCTCATTAACAAAACAAGTAAAACACTGATCAAACAAATAAAGTGTATTTTATACAACAGATAGTTTATATCAAATAAAGTGTATTTTATACAACAGATAGTTTATATCAAATTAAGTGGCATATTAAAGTATCTTACAAACTGGAATATATATTTAAGTAAATATTGTCCTTTTACATCTCTTGCCTTGAACCACCATTTTGTGACGGTCTGTGTGCTGCCTCAGAGATCACCTGACCAGAAATACTACAACTCTAACAGGAAGAAGTGTGGAAGCAAAAGACACAACTCTTTTAATTGGCTCATGTGACCTAACATGTATGATTTTAATTGTTTGTGTGCACCTTGAATCATACAATCCCAGGAGGCGGTCCTTATATTTTAAAATGGTAATTTTCTATTTATGGTTACACAATGCCACATACTACTACAAAAGTATATTATTATGAAAATGGTTTATTTACATGAAGCAGGGTTTTTCATATGAGCTGTTTTATGCAATATCTTTTTATAGAGACCTACATTGTTCGGTGGGTATAGTTTTCCTTTAATGCTGAGGATCAATTTTAAACTCACTGAACAGTTATATCCTATGTGGCCCCCCTTAAAGTCGCTGACTAACTCAGAGTTAGAGATCTGAAAAGCAGGAAGTAGTGTTCTGGCTATTATGTTAGACATCCAGTCACTCCAGCCTTTATACATTACATTTTTGGCTAACTAACTATATTAGAAACAATTTTTATTTTGTATAGGCTATCTATTTACCCAGTTTTTATTTTTACACCAGGCTGTTCCTTTAATTTGCCAAAAACTTGATTGTTGATTTCAGCCCTACCGAAGGCAGTAACCTCCTTTCTCTTCCACATTCAGAAGTACGGAATTGGAAGTGGCACAAAGAGATTTTGGCTCAAAATGCACAGACTCGCAGTTCTTTGCGAAATCCGCTGAGTCTGTTTGCGCTACTTCCAATTCAATACTTCTGAATGCATAAAAGAGAGGAGGCTACTGCCCACAGTAGGGCTGAAATTAGCCAGTGGATTTCAGATAGCAGATTTTGGCCCTCGTGTGGTCCTAGCCTAACAGTGAAGTCACTGTTATAAATAAATGATTATACAGTATACTAATGATTAATCACTAGCTTAATCCACTGACCTAGATTCGTGGAAAGCATAAAAAGCAGTGAAGCAGTCTCGTTAGCACTTGTGCTTAAAGTTTCTGTTACCTTTCTGAGCTTTAGCTGTTATTTCAAAGTATTTGACGGTTAGATCCTGAATTGAAAGAACTGCCATATGAGCTTTCTTTTGCCAGTCAGCATCTTCTTTTGTAAGGCTCTCTATTCGTCTTGGACCCAAGTAATCATTCTCAATTGCGATCTGAAAATGTAAAATTATCATTGTATATTATTAGTGAAGTCATCTTAAAGAACAAAGCTAAGGTCATAACTTGATTGTGCTCCACAAAATGACAATGGTGTTCTTCATATGCATGTGCTGTTAATAGACAACACATCTGGAAACTGTATAGCAGACCCATGTTATAAGTATTGCCTGAGCCATGGATAACTTGGGGTAGGTACTGCTCAATGTAACTATATCTGACTGTACACTAACTTGGGGTTTTAAGAAATAACTATATTAACAGAATATGCTAAACAATACTGGCATTATATTTGTCCTCCATCTTTTATGCCTTACTCATGAACAGAAGACATATTTGGTGCATGTTTATGTCACCTTATTCCTCATGTTTTATTGTAAAAGCAATGACACCTAAAATTCATTGAGTGGTTTGCAAAACAGCCTCACTTTACAGGGTGAAGAAGCTTACAGACACGACATGTTAAGTAAATGCATTTTGAAACACTAAAGAGAAAGAGCACAAAAATGATTTAACACATAAAGCGCCAAGCATGATTTATACCAAGAGGATTAAATGGACTAGATGCCAACAACTGGTAAGATGATGAAGTTTATTAAGGCAATACCATTGAAGTCAAAGAATCTGGCAATAAACAAATTGTTGACACTAGGACAACTGGCATATGAGCAATGGGTCAAGATAAAAGCTTACTTTAATACATCTGTATCAGCTAGCATTTAGGCAGGTTTTACTTTTACAAATATTTATTGTTTATGTGGGATATTACATTGTCTGGTACTCCTGTGTGTATGCCTCGTTCCTTTCTGGCTCAGGAACTTTGTTAATATACCATTTAATTAAAAAATATATTTTTATACTAAATAAAAGCTTAGGGTGCTGGAAATAGTTCCATATAATTATTTAAGCATACAATACCTTAATCTGCTGTCTCCTCAACATTGCCAGCTCCCTCATATCTCTGAATGGCTGTAGCAGGTACTGGTAGAGTTCGGTGGTTGCTTCTACAACATTACTGTAGGCTTCATCCTCCAGCTGATACAAGTCCAATAAGTCCACCATCACTTCTGTGGTTTTGTGCTTTTCCAACAACTTTAAGTAAACATATATAAGGTTTATGAGTGTACAGAACATCATGCAATTTAGCAAACAAAATAAATCACCGTAGACAATTGACTAAAACAAAGATGACACTAAAGCTGGCCATATAGGTAGGTTATGATCTGTTTGGGAACATTCCCGAAGCAGTATACCTGGCTTTAGCCAACCATCTGGGTGACCACATTTCCCAAATTGTTTGACCTTCTGCCCAGCAATCACATCTCAGACAGGCCTGTAAGAGACCATTCCCACATTGTCAGATGACAGGCCAATAGGTTCCCAACTCAGTCAGGAATGGCCAAGTCGAAAAACAGTCTCAGCCTGTGAGAAAGGCAAGCTTATATCCTAAAATTCTCCAGAAGATGGTGCTAGAGTTGTCAGACAGCAATCAATCTTTCTTAAAAGGAAAACTATACCACCAAAATGAACACTTAAGCAACAGATCACCTGACCAGAAATACTACAACTCTAAGGGGCAGATTTATCAAGGGTCGAATTGAAAATTCAAATTTTTGGATTTTTTTATGGGCAAAACTGTCAAATTCGACTATGGAGTTATTCAAATTCAATTCGAGTTTTTAAAAAAATTAGAATTCAGACCCTTTAAAGGAGAACTAAACCCCCGTGATGTTAAGTCCCCACTGGCCCTCCTCCCTGCCTCCTCCTGCACAGCCTTACCCCCCAGAATTCTGTCCCCTCTTGAAATAGTGGGGGGGGAGGGGGACCAGTGGGGACTTTTCAGGGGGGTTTAGTTCTCCTTTAAGAACTCAAATTTGACTATTCACCACCTAAAACCTCCCGAATTGCTGTTTAAGTCAATGTGAGACCTCCAGGGATCAATTTAGATATCGAATCGAGTTTTTAAAAATTCGAATCAAATTCTAATCTAATCAAGTTTTCAGGTCGATTCCATTCATCCGAGTTAATAAACTTAGATTGGTCGAATTTATGGGAGTTTAGGGGAGTTTTTAAAAACTCACATGAATTTGAAATTCGAACCTTTGATAAATCTGCCTCTAACTGTAATAGGAAGAAGTGTGGAAGCAAAAGACAGAACTGTCTGTTAATTGGCTCATGTGACCTAACATGGTTTGTTTGTGTGCACTGTGAATCCTACGACCCCAGGGGGGGCGGCCGTTATTTTTTAAAATGGCACTTTTCTATTTATGATTACCAAATGGCACATACTACTAAAAAAGTATGAACTGTTATTATCCAGATAAGGCTCACAGAGATAAGCTGCAACATGGTACCACCCGATATCCGCATCTGCATTGCAGGAACTTGTCTTGGTGGTGGTGGAAGTTTCAAATGAAATTTTATAGAGTTTACAATCCATCACTTGAATGGTTATCATGCAGTTAGGTTTAGGGAGAGCAATAACAACATCCGTTGAATGATTGACAAGGAAAGACTAGCATGCAAGGACATTTCTCTTCTGCACAAACACACAACTCAGAGACATTTTGAGACAAAGAAGGCTACTGAAGAATGCCACATCAGCTGTTTTCTTTGCATTTTCCTTCACCCGCCAGCTGAAATGAACAAGCCCATTTAAAGCTTGAGACACTAGATATTCAAGGACAAAGATCTTAGCAGAAGGACACACAGAAGAAATGAGAATGCTTGAGAGAAAACAATATAGACATAAAGCATTAAATGGGGATATTTCAGACTTGAGAGAAGGATATGGACAGGGCCTAAACCTTTGCATTTTTATAATAAGGCTGGAAAGTAATAAACTGAAAACCCAAAAGAACTAAACCTAACTGGCAAATCCCACAAAATACTGAAGAGTGTAGGACCCACATGGTGAGACTAAGGGGCAGATTTATCAAGGGTTGAACTGAAAATCTAATTTTTTATGGTCAAAACTGTCAAATTTCACTAGGGAGTTATTGAAATCCAATTCGAGTTTTTTTAAAAATTCTAATTCGATTTTCGAGAGTTATCATACTCTGTCCCTTTAAGAACTCAAATTCGCCTATTCGCCAAATAAAAACCTGCCGAATTGCAGTTTAAGTCAATGGGAGACGTCCAAGGATCAATTTGGAGTTGTTTGCAGCCTTCCTGACATTCAAATTTTTCGGAGAATAAAACTTATAATCGAGTTTTTCAAATTCAAATCGAATTTGATTCGAGTTTTCGGGTAAATTTAGTTCACCCAAGTCAGGAGGGGGTGAAAAGCGGATGATGGCTAGAAATCATTTCACTGTAGAGAAATCCTACAATAAGAAGAGAAAGTGGCCAAGGAAACTGGAACTATGCATCACAAGCAGCCAAATGAGTAGGCAGATATAAACAAGAGGCATAAAGATCTTCACCCCAGAAATTCAGGAACATGATGATGCTAATGAAACCTAGGAAGTAAATTAATTTGTTTGTGGGGCTACACAGCATCCTTATAGGTATGAATCAAAAGCAGGGGAAAAAAACTCTCTTATGAGCTTTATTTGACCTTTAATAGAACCCAACAACAAACCAAACCCTTGTGGTTATTTCTATAATTCCAACTTTTATGCTGTGGTGAAGCTTGGATATCAGTGTCATAATTACAAAGATTTGGATCATAAGAGTTATGGAGCACATGAATGTACAGCCAACAATTACACAGTGTGTGGTTACTATTTCACAAGCGAAAAGCTGCAGTTACTGTATCAACTAATACTTGGGCCTTTTTATTCAACCCCCACTGTACATCTACAGTATACATGTATGGGACCTTTTATCCACAATGCTCGTGGCCTGGGGTTTTCCAGATAACGGATCTTTCAGTAATTTGGATCTTCATACTCTTAAGTTTACTAGAAAATCATGTAAATATTAAGGGGGTTATTTAGCAAAGGTCGAATGTTAGAGTTTTTAATACCTCAAATGAACTCACAACTTGAATGGTATCTTATTTTAAAAAGAAAACTCGTATGGAAAAAAACTGAATTATTCAAGTTTGAGTTGTCCGAAATTCGAAAACTCGAATTAATAGAGTTTTCCACACGAAAAAAAAAAAAAGGAATCGCTCGAATCATTCAAGTTTTTTTTCAGAGGGTTCTGCCCAAAATCTTGGACATCATGCAGGCTGTTAACATGTTCAATCGACCTCTACCACTGACTCCTACATGACGTTGGCAGGTTTTAGATGCTGTGTTTTCAGATTTAAGCCATTTCCAGCTTCAGGGTATACTAAATATTTTTTGGGGGAAAAAAAAAAAAAACCTTGAAAATTTTTAGGTTTTTTTAAACCGAAAATGTGAGTTTTGACCAAAAAAATCAACTTGAAAACTCGACTTTTTGTGAAGAACACAACTCAAACCTTAATAAATACACCCCTTAAATAAACCCAATATGCTGCTTTGCCTCCAATAAGGATTAATTATATTTTAGTTGGGATCAGGTACAAGGTACTATTTTATTATTACAGAGAAAAAGGAAATCATTTTTAAAAATTTGATTAAAATGGAGTCTATGGGAGATAGCAAATTCCGGACTTTCTGGATAACCGTAACAGTAGCACTTTTAGGTGCAGATGTACAGTAAATAATAGTGATGTCAGCAAAGTCTCTACCCGCACACGACCCTAACCCGCAATAGTTAGCCAAATCTCAACCTGAACCCAGCCAACAGATGGCCAACCCGTGGGTAACCTCAGGCTTCAGGTCAACCCGCACATCACTAGTGCATACAGTACCTTACAGCCAGTCATGTGATGCTCATCTGTAATGTCCCACTAGTAAATGAGCAGACTGGGGCCTGTGATGGGACCGGGGTGCAATAACAGATATTTAGTGTCCATGTGACTTTTCTATTATTCTACAGGTGCCCAAAACCCCACCAACATCAGCCTGCCCTTTAGCACTCATTGGGCCCTCCAGCATCTGCCTTACTGCCACCCTGAAGCCACTTAACACCCACTTATTTTTGGGGGGAGTTCATTCATATTAGTGCAGATTTTTTCCCCTAAAAAACATTGTATTGCCCAGTGTGACCTCTATGAGCACTTAACAAACTAACTGAATTCCGTCATTTGACTGCAGTTCTGCCTGGTTTTTGGTTGCTTGCTTTTTTTCTGTTAAATGTTTGTTTAATACTAGATGAACTGGGATTTTAACCACTAATCTCACTTATCAGCAACATAGAAATATACATAGAAAACAAGAAAAGAAAAATAGTCACTTATTACTGAGATAAAACATACAGTTACAGGTGTGGTAGGAGCTCATTGAGGTCAGGCTAGAGAGGTTCTGTTCTTTACACAGGCAGCTGCAACAGGTGAGTCAACATTCTGTGGAAGTTTTTCATTTTAAAAGTGACCAGCGTTGCATAATGATATATACACAGTCATACTGTATGTTGCAAATAATTAGTATGGTAGACATGCATTGGTTAAGGTATTAAATGGTAACTAAATCACCTACTGTTTTTATAACAAGTAGCTGCTACACAAACAGAGAATTCTACTGGATCTTTTATGCAGGAGGGTTTGGCTGGTTTGTTATCTGCCTGGAAAGTAAAACTTTCTTTCCCTATTCCTCTCTACTCCATCTTTTATCTACAAGTTAGAATTCCTACCACTATGAACTCTGCATTTGATGTAACGCATTTGTTATTAATGCATTTCAAATACAAACTGATTGAAATTAAAGTTTTTTCCTGCTCCACCTCCCTCCCTTTCTCATTGGTTAATGTAATGTACATTCTGATTGGTGTTGTGCCTTTAAATACTTTTTCTATGTAGTGTAGTTTAGCCTATGATTAGGTGCCAGATGGGCACAAAAGGTGTAAAGCGGTCTTTGTACGTCATTTAAAGAAAGACTTTTATTCTTTTGGCCTGTATATTAGAGCCTTTTGTTCAAGTGCAAGTTCATATGTTATTACAGTCCTGCCATGTGGCAGCTTGAGAAACCCCACAGGCTATTTTAAATGATGCTATAATAAAGAGTTTTTGTACTTTTAGAATGAAATGAATATCTATATTTGCATTATATTTGTAATATTTCTGAGATGAGAAGCTTGCCTCACCGACAGCAGTATGCACACTGGATGCCAGCGGGCCAGTTTTGGATTGACTGCTCTAATCAATGCATGTTCAAAACTATAGTTATATGGTAGCAAGGAATGCAACTCGTACACCTTTAACAGTTATACACATAAGTTTTATTCTAAAAGGTGGATGTTACTGAACTAAAACTGTCAGCATACATTCACTTTTGATTATATGTTTACAAATACGGAGAAATGTGGTGTAGCAAAAAAACAAACAAACAAACAAACATATATTTATGCTCAGTCTTAAGCACCTGCACTCAATCCCAGTCACATCCAGGAATGAATTATTCCATACACACATATATATATATATATATATATATATATATATATATATATATATATATATATATATATATATATATATATATATATATACACACACGAGCGCGCGCGTGCGTGCGTGTGTGTATATATATATATGAATATTCTGGTGAAGCTGGAACTGAAAGATGCTGCATTTGGGCTAGAAACTAGTGATGTGTGGTACCCGCGGGGGGTCGGGTGGGTTAGGCCTGACCTCGCACTTTGGGCCTTGCACTTTTCACTGCCGGCTTCCTTTTTTTTTTTTTTATAGACGAGGGCCTTATCGCCTACCTCTTTTTCTGACGATTGGCGTGGGCGGGTCTATAAAATGAACACAGAAGTCGCGGACTGGCACAGGTGGACGGAGGGCGGGTTAGGGTCCCCGCACATCACTACTAGAAACATATGCTGAATGGCTACTGTAATAAATATATATCATATTAAAGGGGTTGTTCACCTTTATCAGTTGAGTTGTTTTCAGATTTTTCTCCAGAAAAATATACTTTTTTTCAGCTGCTTTACAGTTTTTTTCAAAATCTAAATTTAAGTGTCTTTAGTGTTTGAATCTGGCATTTTAGTAATTCAGGTGCAGATTCTGAATTGTTACAATTTGCAACATTTAGTTGATCCATATCTCAGCAGTATCTGTGGGGTATTAGCAACTATTGTATCAATTCAGCTGCCTTAAAGGGGTGGTTCACCTTCAAACAACTAGTTGTTTTCAGATAGATTGCTAGAAATAATGACTTTTTCCAATGACTTTTTCTATGTGTCACCGTTTTTCTAATATTGAAGTGTTAAAGGAGAAGGAAAGGTTAAAACTAAGTAAGCCTTATCAGAAAGGTCCATCTAAATATACCAGTAAACCCCCAAGTAATGTTGCTCTGAGTCCCCTGTCAAAAGAAATACTGCATTTCTTTCCTTCTATTGTGTATACATGGGCTTCTGTATCAGACTTCCTGCCTTCAGCTTAAACCTCATTGCCCTGGGCAAGAGCATGCTCAGTTTGCTCCTCTCCCCCCACCCCTCCCTTCTCTACTGTAATATGAGCCCAGAGCAGGGAGAGACTCAGGCAGGAAGTGATGTCACACCACATTAATACTGCAGCTCCTATTCTAAACAAACAGAGAGTTTCTAGAGCTTTTTACTCAGGTATGGTAAAACATTATACAGAATAAATATAGCATTCTAGCTTGCACTATTGCAGCTAATCTATTGGCAATAAAATGCCTCCGTAGCTTTCCTTCTCCTTTAAGTGTCATTTTTCACCTTCTGAAGCAGCTCTTGGAGGGGGGGGGGGTCATCGACCCTGTTAACTGTTCTAAATTGATACATTTAGTTGATACATTTCTTATCTTTGTCCCTGCTGAGCAGAATCTCTGTATTTCGTTACAGGCAGCTGTTAGAATTGATACAATAGTTGCTAATACTCTAGATATGCTGCTGAGAAATGTATCAACTAAATGTTGCAAAATTGAAAAAAAACAGAGTCTGCACCTGAATTACTGAGCTGCCAGACTCAAACACCAGAGACACGAACATTCAAATTTTCACTTTTTGAAAAACAGTAAAAAATAAATAATGTAAAGTAATTGAAAAAAATCTTTATTTCTGGGGAACAATCTAAAAACAACTGAATTGGAAAAATAGTTTGGAAGGTGAACAACCCCTTTAACAAAACTCAGGGATTCTGCTCAGCAGGGACAATACCAACTAAATTGCATCTATTTAGAACAGTTACAGAGTCTGTGCACATTAGCAATATTGCTGTTGTAGCATTCTAATCAAAATGCAAGCATAGGCATAGTAACATTTGGGAAACAGACAAGCTGCAAACAGAGTTGCCTGATTATGTGACAAAAGCCTGTGTTTTCTTTTTTATTTAGACAGATTTTTCAATCTGTAAAGCAATTATTATGCAGGCAAAGTATATCAATGTCTGACAAATAAGTACCTGTGACTTTTATGAAACCCCCATATTAGAGCCTGCGCGGGTCCATTTTTTGGAACCCGTACCCGACCCATACTCGCAACTTGCAATCCTCAACCCACATTCTTACCTGCTTGGACCCGCTACCCGACTCACAAGTATCCGCAACCCGGACCCACTGACCATCAAGAATCAGGAAGTGCTGTCATTATAAACTGGAAATTACATCATCAGAAGTAGCCGTGATCAGAAAAAAGGGAGTAAAATAGGAAGTGCTGTCATTGTAAGCCGGAAGTGACATCATCTGAAGTAGGCGTTATCCAAAAAAAGGAGTAAAAATCGCTATTGAGAAGACCCGCGGACCGACCTGTGACCCGCAAAAACGCCGACCAGCATCTATGCCCGCACCCGGAAATTCCACCTGCAACGTACCACAGGTTTTTGTGGGTAACCCACGGGTACCCGACCCGCTGCAGGACTCTAACCCATAGAAGACAGAAGCAGCGAGTCCATCTGTTTAGGAAACATGCCATTTGCACCATGCTGTACATCTGACAGATGATAGGTTAAAGGGGTGGTTGACCTTAAAGTTAACTTTTAGTATGTTCTATAGAACGACCAATTCTAAGCATCTTTTCAATTTTCGTTTACCTTTTTATTCTGCTCTGTAAAACTACAATTTTTTTTTGTTATTACTACTTTTTATTACTCATCTTTCTATTTGGGCCCTCGCCTATTCATACTCCAATCTGTAATTCAAATCAATGAAAGGTTGCTAGTGTAATGTGGACCCTAGCAACCAGACTGCTGAACTAGCAAACAGGAGAGCTGCTGAAGAAAAAAACTAAACTAAAAAACCACAAATAATAAAAAATGTAAACCAATTGTAAATTGTCTCAGAAAATCTCTCTCTACATCATACTAAAATATAACACAAAAAAAGCCTGATTAGTTGAATCGGCAAAGTTGGTTAAAATATGGAGTATAAATTAGGCGTATGGCAAGCTGCATCAAACAACTTAAACGGAAATTACATCTAAAAGTGTATTTTCCATAGAAAAGATGTGTATGAATGTCTAAAGGGACACGTCAGAACTGTGGGAGTATCAGCATAATAATGGTGCTATTGAATATAAAGCCAGCAACGTGCCAATTTGTGAACAGAGAGAGAGAGACAGACAAGGAACAATCCAACAAGCTCATTTTGGCATGTACTAATCATTTACAGTGGCTTCTCTGTCCCAGTCCCAGTTACAAGCTGCAACAGAACATTACATTAGACCCGTCTCATCCCTTATACGTCAGCTATTAAAGAAACTGCAGCTGCCATTCATGTGAATGTGCACCATGAACTTGAAAGATTATTGTTTAAAACACAAGAAACAAAGGCAAATGAGCTTGTAATGCTAAAATATATTGTAAACCATTGGCCTACTAATATCTGTAGTATAAAAGGTTCTAAACAAAAATGTGAATTCAAGGGAAAGTCAAGCCTGGCCTTTTTTTTTTTTTTTTTTTAAATGGCTATTTGCACCAAATAAAACATATCAACAAGCAAATTTGAATGGCATGGAGTGTTATAGTTTTACATAAGGTTACAGATAAAGGGTAGGTCTACACACGTGGGTTTCCAAGCCTGGCCTTTTAAAAACTGCTAATGAGGGTGCCCATTATTGAATGTGTGCTACTTGTTTTTTTCCTCAACTATAAATTTTGCCAAATATGAGATGTAATTTTTAAATTTTCTAAATATACATTTATTAAATATTCCACTGGTTGTAACGGCATTTGTATATGCAATTGCTAATAACAGCAGTATCTATCTGTCCATTGCTATTCTCTGCCCTGGTGGTTCTGACCAATTGAAAGCAATATTTGTATTTTACTTACTGCACTCCTAAATCTTGAAACAATATAGCAGAAGCCAGCATGTCTTGGTTTTAAGATTCAGAAATGCAGAAGAGCATAAGGAACATAAAAATACTACTTTTAATTGCAATTGCATTCACAAATAACTTTTAACCACTTAACAGCGTCCTTAAGACAAGGGCTGACAGTTGTACTTGCAACAGGTTGAGCTATGGGGTAAAAGAAGAGATGCGCTGTTATACCACTTAGATGTGTTCCACACTCCTCTATGGCCCTGATTTAACCCATGTTTTGCCAAGGGCCCCAAGGACTAAATGAAGCAAGATATGAAGACTGTCAAAATTATGTGCCTGCCGCAAAAATAAACTTAACGGGTATGCAGGTATTTTACTTAAGAATTATTTTAATGGACTGGAAACTCAGTGGGATAAATCCAGGGATCTTGCCAGGTTGTCAGGATAAATAGGTCTTCATCATTATTGATTTAATTTTATTTTAATTCTAAGCAACTTTTAGATTGGCCTTCATTTGTTCTTTGAGTGTTTTTTTTTTTTTTTTAATTATTTGCCTTCTTCTTTCCAGCTTTCAAATGGGGTTACTGGCCCCATCTAAAAAACAATGCTCTGTAAGGCTACAAATGTATAGTTATTGCTCCTTTTTTTATTATTCCTCTTTCTATTCAGGCCCATTCCTATTCCTATTCATATTCCAGCCTCTTATTCAAATCAATGCAGAGTTGCTAGGGTAATTTGAACCCCTAGCAACCAGACTGCTGAAATTGCAATATTCAAAGTTTGTTTAAAGGTGAAGAGCCCCTATAAATTAGCAAAACAACCATACTTTTTTCCCTGTAATGTCAGTATATATATATATATATATATATATATATATATATATATATATATATATATATATATATATATATATATATATATATATATATATAGTCAATTAAGGGTGGAATAAAACAAAACTATTGTTGGCAGAGTTAAAATCCATCAAATGAGAGAAAGGGAAGAGATTTAAAACTCAACATCCAGCAGAATCCTAATGGATCAACATGAATTCATAGATCATATGTGGTACAAAGGAGCAGCCTAATCTTTAAAAAAGGGATTTTTGGCATAATCTTGGGTTAGTGAATAACTACAGGGCCTGCCTGCCAATGGCACACATTACATCTATTGAGGAGACCACTATAGTTTATCACTCCCTGCAGTTCATGTAGAGTGTAGCTCCTTCCATTACAACAACAGGATGGAATGCAAAACAGTGAGGGACATAAGCACAACACCCCAGCTCCGGCAGGTTTTCTGCTGGACAAGTTGACAGTTTGGATGTGCTGAGTTACAGATCAACAACTACAAAGCGCATTAAATATTAAAGTACAACTTTTGGCTTGTGCAAAGAAATGTGGCCCTGTTACAGTTACTGAGTAACGCTCTCATCCTAACTAAATAGAAAAGACAGTATTTATTATTTATTTATATCTGCTCCTAAGGAGTAAGTATACATATAAAGTTTGCAAAAAAAAATAAAAAAATCACATTGTGGTTTAATCACCAAAGGTTGCCAAGAATTGGAAATGTACCCTTTCATGATTGGACAAGGCTTTGTGTGATGGATCATTTTCTGATTGGTCATCACCACTATACAGGCCTGGACTGGCAATCTGTGAGTTCTGTAAAATGCCATAGACAGTCACTGTGGAGTGGGCTGGTGGGGGGGCTTGTTGGGCCTTTTTGTACTTGAGATACCAAGGCCTATTTTGACTCCCAGTCCAGACCTGCCCCTATAAGAAGTTTGTGCAGGTGTGGGACCATTAGACTATGAGTAAGTGTCCACTTGGCACGAAACGCGTTAGGCTACACATCTCCGGATAAACATTTTTTACTTTAATAAATATTTTTGCTACTGTATTTACTATCAGCGGCTCTCATCCTAACCTCAGCATGGTTGGAAAACTATGGACATTCAGCTGCTGTTCAACTACAAGACTGTGCCAGGGCAGCTGGAGGGAAGCACTGACCAAATCTGCTTGATACTGAGGGATACAGAGAGCTGCTCTACCATAGGAACACCCAGCAAGTGACCCTTAAGGTGGCCATAGACTAAAAGATCGGCTCATTTGGTGACATCGCCAAACAAGCCGATCTTCCCCAAAATGCCACTATAATGGGCATGGCTATATCAGGGGTAATCTGAACGTTCGGCCTGATGGCCGATCACATTACGATGAGATCGCAATGGGCTCCGGCGGGACAGTCGGGACAAAATCAAACCTGTCCGATCCACCAAACTACCGATCTCTGCCGGACAAAAAATGATGGGACTCTTCAAACACAAGAGTCCAAAAATCGGATCTTTGCGTCTATGGCCAGCGTTAAGGTGTTGCTGAACTACAACTGGCAGTAACTAGAGAAATCCAGAGCTGTCACACAGCAGGGTGTTGCTGGGAGTTGTGATTCTAAAGAACCCTACAACTCCCAGCATCCCCAAGCAGAATGCTGAATGTGAGGCACAGCCGCGGGTGAGATCTGGGAAGTCGCAGCGACACTGTTGTGAGCAGTAGCAATAAGGTAAAGGTTAGGGTTTTATAATGATTCTATTTGGGTACCTCTTGGAGTCTCTTGCGGTTCCTCTGAAGCCCCTCCTCGTAGCCCTTGTGACGCAGCTCGCTGAGACTCTGGTAATACTCCTCGGGGTCGTCGGGGTCAGCGAACAGGACTTGTGAGAGGATCTTCCAGCCGCAAGTATCCAACACGTGGTCCAGGTAGAGACGCAGCAGGCGTCCCAGTTCCTCCACTTCAGCCTCGCTTAGTTCAGGGGCCCCAAAAAGTACGGACCAGACGCCGGAGGGCTCCTCGGGGAAGGTGGGCAGACAGGGCTCCAGTTCGCTGTTGACAGAGCACAGCTGCTGATGGACGGCCCGCAGGTCCTGGAAAGAGAAGAGTCCGGCCCAGCTGCACTCCTCGTCCTCCCCCTCCTCCGGCTCCTCACGGGCTTTCCTTGCGGGGCTCTCGGTCGGGCTGTACCGCGGCTGCTGTTGTCTGGCCGGGCTCCGACCCGCCGCCTTCTCTGCGCTGCGCTGCCTCTGCGCCGTCCGGTTGTGGCAGGTGATGGCGAACTTGCCTTCCACCTCATTCCAGGCCACAATAAACACGAACTTGCGCCTCTCCTTCTCCTCAAACACATTAGGCCGAACAGCGACCCAGTCCGACTCCAGCGTATCCTCCAGGCTGAACGACATGGCTCCGGTATAAGCCTCCTCTTACCGCTGCGGCATTAGGTCCTATTGGGGTGTCCTGTGTGCGTCCGCGCTAGCGGCGGAGGAATCCCTGGGACCCTGTCACTCTTTGTGCTGCACTCTCGGTGCTGCCGGATCTCTGCCGCTTTTGCCTTCTATTGTCATCAGCGGTCTCGCTCGCACGTCACGTGATGCGCTTTGTTGACAGCCGCCGGGCCCTTCTCTCTCCGCCTCTTTGTCCTTTGAATCAAGCTGCAGTGTACCGCTGTCATGGCCTTTGTAAGACTCGCGCTCCTGTTTAACCCCCTCCTCCTCCCCTATAAGCTTCATCCACCGGGAACTCAACAAAACACTTTCCTGACCGGGGGTGACGTCACGGCCAGTGCCAGGAACGTAAACAAGCGCACGTGTCAGTGGGACGCGCGCAAAGGAACGCGCTTAGAAACTCGGCCATGGAACTAGTCTAGGAAGTGGCACTTAGTTTCCCTGGTAACTTTTGTGTTAGACATCTCCGCCTGCCTCTTTGAGTCCCGCCTCTTAGCAGCCCTGCAGTTATACTAGATCGCCGTTATGAGGCATCTTCCCATAAACATGTGAGGAGAAGATGGCGAATGTATTAGACTGGTCACTGAAGGACCTAGAATTAAAATTGTTAAATCTCAAAAGGCATTACACAGTTTAAAACCAACAAAGGCATCCATATGGCTGGGATTATACCGTCCTGGCAGCAATGATAAGGCCACTCTTATTGTGCCATATGTGGGTCACACTCAACATGATATGACATGTTCAACTGACAGTTTTGTGAGGGGGTTTTGCTGCATTTAAAAGCCCCTTTAAGAACCTATTTCTGACAATAAAGCAATGCAGTTGGTCAATTTTCAAACCAGTGACTGGATATTATTTATAATTAACAAATGTTATAATGCTATTGTGTGTTACTGGGGCAGAGACACCAACCCCAGTGGTTAATGCCGCCTTGTTATGAGGAATATTCAAGTGCCACCAGGCCTGTAAGATGTTTGATACTAATGTTTTAAGGGTCAGGGCATACAGGCAGATTCGTGGAGATTAATTGCCCCAGGCAACAAATCACTTCTTCAGAGAGACTAATCTCCCAAAGCAGTACGGGGAGATTAATCGACCCGAAGAAGAGGAGATTTGTCGCCGGGCGACTAATCTCCCTGAATCTGCCTAGGTGCCCTGACCCTTTCAAGATAACTTTGGCGACGAAAACGGCTCGCTCCGAGTGCCATCCCGCCAGCGATTTGCATTTTAGCTGGCAGGAAGGCACGGGAGGCAGTTTGGGGAGATTAGTCGCCCCGAAGAAGAGGAGATTTGTCACTGGGGCGACTAATCTCCGCTAATCTGCCTGTGTGCCCTGACCCTTTTGAGATAACTTCAGGTGACTTTGGAAAAAGAATGGCTCCGAGTGACATCCCACCGACGAATTGTATTTTAGCTGGCGGGAAAGCAAGGGAGGCAGTTTGGGGAGTATAGGAAGGCTGTTTTTTCCCCAGATAATGTGGCAACTAGGAATGCACCGAATCCACTATTTTGGATTAGGCCGAACCCCCAAATCCTTCGCGAAAGATTCGGCCGAATACCAAACTGAATCCTAATTTGCATATGCTAATTAGGGTTGGTAAGGGTAAAAAAATTTTTCTTCCTTGTTTTGTGACAAAAAGTCATGCGATTTCCTTTCCTGCCCCTAATTTGCATATGCAAATTAGGGTTAGGATCCGGTTTGGCTGGGCAGAAGGATTCAGCCGAATCTGAATCCTGCTGGAATACCGAACCGAATCCTGGATTTGGTGCATCCCTAGAGCCAACCCTGTAGTCTTTGAGTTGAGAGGGTTTTGTGCAGGATTCAGACTATTGCTCATTTTCTATAATGTGGGTGCAACACAGGCCATGTTTACCAAAGTTTGCTGGATAGGGTTCATTATATTAGTGTTTATATTAGTGTTTATATTAGTGCTCAAACAGGACATTATTGGATTGGACAGGGTCCAGAGAAGGGCAACTAAGCTGGTAAAAGGTATGGAAAATCTTAGTTATGAGGAAAGACTGACCAAGTTGGGGTTCACACTGGAGAAGAGGCACTTAAGGGGTGATATGATAACTATGTATAAATATATACTGTATGGCAGTGATCCCCAACCAGTAGCTCGTGAGCAACATGTTGCTCTCCAACCCCTTGTATGTTGCTCTCAGGGTCCTCAAAGAAGGGGCTTATTTTTGAATTTCAAGCTTGAAATGAAGTTTTAATTGTATAAAAACTAATTATAGTCCCAAGTAGAGCCTCTTGTAGGCTGCCAGTCCACATAGGGCTACCAAATAGCCAATTATAGCCCTTATTTGGCACCCCAAGGGACTTTTTCATGCGTTTGTTGCTCCCCAACTCTTTTTACATTTGATTGTGGCTCACGGGTTAAAAAGGTTGGGGACCCCTGCTGTATGGGGTTCATAGAATAATCTCTATAATGCTTTATTTACCAGTAGGTCTTTCCAGCTGACACAAGGTCACCCATTTCGATTAGAAGAAAAGAGGTTCCGCCTAAATATTAGGAAGGGGTTTTTTACAGTGAGAGCTGTGAAGATGTGGAATTCTTGCCCTGAACCAGTTGTACTGGCTGATACATTAGATAGCTTTAAGAAGAGGTTGGATGGCTTTTTAGGATCGAGGGAATATAGGGTTATGGAAGGTAGCTCATAGTACAAGTTGATCCAGGGACTGGTCCAATTGCCATCTTGGAGTCAGGAAGGAATTTTTCCCCCTCTGAGGCAAATTGGAGAAGCTTCAAATGGTATTTTTTTTTCCTTCCTCTGGATCAACTAGCAGTTAGGCAGGTTATAAATAGACATAAGGTTAAGCTTGCTGGATATGTGTCTTTTTTCAACCTAACATACATTTTTTTAATTGTTAGGAATTGAAACTTACCTGGAAACCCAAAAATATATTAAAAACAAAAATGGATGTTTTTTTTTTGCGGGGGTGAGCTGGAATGTGCAGGACGTAGCTACCAGACAGGAAAAAAAGACATATATAATGGAAATTTGGTCCAGTTCTAGTAACCTATAACAACCAGATATGTGTCCCCAAACAGCTCAGCAGTAAATGCTCAATGCTGAGTTGCTTTAGCAGGTTACTAGATCAGTAGCAAACCTTGCAACTTTTATTACATTATTCCAATAGGGTCTGACAGATTATTCAACTATGCTATCATGACATGGATTGCATGTCAGCATGTTTTTTGAAACATTAATTAGGGCTAAATCATCTGATTGTTTGAGATGTTAAGCAGTAAATTGGATTAGGGAAATGCAATCAGTGTGCAGGATATTTAGATGGTGCTAGAATGTTTAATTATCTTCTGTGTTTCTAGATTAGTACCTAAAATAATAAGGGTACTTACAAGGCAATATAAAATAGTAAAAGGGATTATAGGGGTATTAGCAAATACAGAACAGTATATGGTCACAGTATAACAAGGAACTTGTTCATGTCAGACACTTAACAAACTTAGGTAGTTATACAATGAAAAGTGCAAATTTTGCTAAAGGTTTAGTCGCTTATAGCAGATGATCAGCAGATAGCATTTAATGGTCACCTTTATAATAGCAAACATCTTATTGCTTGCTATGGATTACTGCACCAGGATAAACTTTGTGCTTTTTTTATATACATGTGGGGGCTAGGCACAATAAACCTAAACATATTTGGTCTTGTTTAATAAAGTGCTAGGAACAAACTCAAGATTGACAATGCTGTGTTTTTTTCCAGAATTCCACTATAATAGTGGGCAGACTCGAAATACTGCATGCCAAAACATTTGGACAGGCGCAAATGCACTGTATGTATGTGTAAATAGTGTACAATAACAATGTTAGCTGCATTTCAAAAGGTGCCAATCATATTTGTATGTTATCACCTAAGACGGTCCTGACCAAATATTGGACCTCAAAGGGGAGCTTGACCTGCAAAAAGTCTATAAACCTCTCTACTAGTGTAATGTAATTGGAGACTGCTGTGAACAGAGCCTGGCATTCGACTGTTCACTATGCTTCTATATAAACACTCTACATGCAAACAGTAAGTAATAAGCATATTTGTACTATTTTTCACAGGGTAATATTTTTACAAAGCCTGACACTGATACTAGTAGTAAAATACAGTTACTTGCAGAGAGTAATCCTAAAGATTCAATATTCCACTGCAATGTTTTTGTACTTCAAGTGCACCAAAACTAATAGGAATCCTATCCATTAATTAAAAAGACCAAACAGATTTAAAAAAACGCATTATGGTAAAGACCTAACTAATTACCTTTCCCCTGCTTTAATTAAAAGACAATTACATTATACTTAGAAGAGTCTGCTAATAAGGAGAATGAAAATGGCAGTAAATTAGGATTTGCAAGGCAGATCAAGTAAGATGACAGATTTCACATGTTTAATCTCAAGAAAGCATGTCCATTTATTTGAGTAATAAATTAAAGTCAGCTTGCCTGTTAGGCTCATTATTATAGTTCTGCTAGGGATTCCTGATCACATTAATAGCTTAAAAACCCTGCCTCAGATGCTTGTTTTTAGGGATTTGATGGGATGACTACACAAGTATTAAGATGTACTTAAAGTACAGGTATAGGGCCTGTAATCCTGAGTGCTTGGGGCTTTTCCTGATAAGGGGTGTTTCTGCAGTTTTTATCTCCATACCTTAACATTAATTAAACTTAATAGGATTGATTAATAGGATTAATTATATCTTGGTTTTCAATCAAGTACAAAGTACTGTTTTATTATTAAAGGAAATCATTTTTAAACATTTGATTAAAATGGAGTCTAAGGAAGATGTCCAATAATTTGGAGCTTTCTGGATAATGGGTTTCTGAATAACAGATCCCATAGCTGTGTGATTTGGTTTTCTTTTTTATTTATAAAAAATAATTCTAATAATTTTTTTTAAACTAAAACATAATTTGCTCTAATCGTGTCTCTTTCTTTTCCAATAGGCTCAGGCCCCGCAGGTGACAAGGTATTTAGAGACTTTGGATTAAGTTTTCTTCTTCGAGGCAACTATGGCAGATGCAACTCCTATAAATAGACCAATATGTTTTAAAGAACCTATATGCAAAAATTAAGTAATTATACAACATGGGTCACCTGAAATTTGCCTACTAGGGGTTTTGGAAGACCTACTCCCCCTAATCAGGTCCAGAATACTTATCAAAACTGTGCTATTCTATGCTAAAAAGGCTCTGTTATTGAAATGGATGGCCCCCCAATTTCCCACAATACAGCATTGGCTTTCACTAGTAGGAAAGTCACTGGTAAACATCAAATTGACATATGAAGCGAGAGGATGTCCTTCTAAATTTGAGAAAATATGGTCCCCCTCGTTAGACTCACACCCAGAACAGGATCCTTGAAAAGGAGAGATAGCTGTTTCTCTTAAACACTTGAATGCTCTTAATGGTTACTTGTAGTGTAATTGCGATATGATACATGAAGCTGCAACAGACAGAAATGTATATGTTTAATGTGATTTAATTTGTTGTCTTTTCCTTGTACCCATACTTCCCTTTTTATTTTGTACCCCTCCCCCCTTCCCCTTTTGAAAATCAATAAAAACACATGCTTTGAAAAAAAATTATACAACATGGGATAGATTATTTACCAATGTCATCAGCCTCTACAAAGGGTATTGATACAAATAGGATTATTCTATGTGATATGTATGACATATTATCCTAATTAATCCTAAATCTAATTAATAAACCCCTGCCCCATAATAAACTACTATTCTTTTAGACTGTTCGTTGCTCCAAGGACTGGCCCAAATTTTTTGCAGATTGTAACACCAGTGTTTTGCTCCACAAATATCCCTCCCTTTCTGTTTGAAAATTAAATCTTGTGTAAATAAAATATTATTTGTAAGCCAAGCAACCGCTAAGCCATAGCAGCAATAAATATTGTTCATGCAAATATATTCAGATGACCAATATAACCTGCATGATCTAGTCATTTGGGGTTTTAGTAAGGTTTTATTTTAGTTTAGCACTTGTGATGGGAGTGGGTAGTGGCTAGATTTGTGTTCCTGACAAATATAATTGAAAAAGGAACTAATAGAGAATAATGTCCCTTTCACAGTGCTGTGCTTCTTGTAACTACTCCCAGTGTGAGATTCTAGTCAGGGCTGTGCCATTGTTGTTCCAGGCCCACTTCCAAGAATCAAATGTTGGCTCAAGTCCCAATGCAAAAGGCAGGTACTGTATATTCTCAATCTGGACATATACAGTAGACTCTTTTATGCAGTGTCTAACTAAAGCAAAAAATATGATTTCAGTTTATTTTAGTAATGCACCGAATCCAGTATTTTTTTTTTCAGCAGGTTTCGGATGCGACTGAATCCTTGTGCCTGGCTGAACTGAATCCGTATCCTTATTTGCATATGCAAGTTAGCAGTGGGAAGGGAAATCATGTGACTTTTGGTCACAAAACAAGAAAGTAAAATATTTTTTCCCCACTTTTTCCTTTCCCTCCCATAATTTGCATATGCAAATTCGGTTCGGTATTCAACCAAATTTTTTGTGAAAGATTCGGGATTTGGCCAAATCTTTTGAGAAGGATTCAGGGATTTGGCAAAATTTATTATTTGAGAGCTGTTCCACTGGAAAGGCTGTGAGAATGGAGGTGGCAGACTCTGTAGTTGCTAGGGGGCCAGCAGTGGTGGCACATTTACAGCAAAGAAGACTATTGTACAGAACATTTAATTACTGCATTTTTTTGGAAACAAGCATCTTCCTTCAGGCTTGGCCAGGGATCAAACCAGCTGCATTATTTTGTGGAACATCCAAAAATGTTGTGGTTCAGCAATGGTTCTCTTTGATTGACTTATATTACAGTACACTCACTTGCTTACACCCATTTTCTGACCTGAAGTTCTGCAATTACTGCTACTGTTGGTGGTTTCTCAACATTAGAGCCCAGTATGAATCTCTGCTGTGTGACTATCTTAACTTCTGTACATTTATAACTGTATTAACATTGAAAAGCACAGATGAGGGATATAAAAGACTACACAAAAAAAACATATAACCCTATTCATTAGCTCAACATTTCTGCTATATTTCTTTATAATATATGTAACCAGTAATTCCTTTTTTTTCCCCACCAGGTCATCAGAAGTGGAGCAGAGTTATTTATTATTCAGCAAAACACACCGTACAAAGTAATGATTAAGAGATGCCACCTTTACTGGAAAAGCATTCCAGTCTTCATAAATGTGATATTGCTCTTTTCTATAAATAACATTAGCATTAAGTGCAATTTCTTCCTAGCTGGTCTTGTAAAATACCAAATACCAATACAAATTAGCAACATAGCTATTATAGATATAGCCCAGTTTCAATGTTATACTATATGCGTCTCAAAAAGGCAAAAATTTTTGATGTTCAGACCTTTGCACATGCAGAGAAGCAGCACCTTGCATGTATATAGTAGTGAACAGCTCTCTGTATGGTAAACCTGTCAATTATTGAGCATAGTAGTGAGCTTGATTATCTAGTGAAAGAAAGGAAACTATCACTTTCAAAAGTAAGAGAAATAAATATAATTATCCAGTGTTTTGCAGTATTAAGATTTTTATTGCAGAAAAAGATTTTTAATTTTTGATTTTTAACCTTTTCTGTTATAAATGACAGGTAGTGTAGCTTTCCATGATGTATTTCTTGCTGTCCAGGAGCACTTGTAGTTGCAATCCTTGTTTTACAGATTAAATATAATTTACACATTGTTTATTTCAACTTTTTTAGGGTCTTATCTGAATGGCTCTCTTTTTATTCAATATTTTCTTAATACAGGTATGGGACCTGTTATCCAGAATGCTCGGGACCTGGGGTTTTCCCGGATAATGGATCTTTCCGTAATGTGGGTCTTCATGCCTTAAGTCTACTAGAAATGCATTTAAACATTGAATAAACCCAATAGGCTGGTTTTGCTTCCAATAAGGATTAATTATATCTTAGTTTGGATAAAGTACAAGCTACTGTTTTATTATTACAGAGAAAAAGGAAATAATTTTTTTTTAAAAATTGGATTATTTGATTATAATGGAGTCTATGGAAAATGTTCATTCCCTAATTCGGATCTTTCTGGATAACTGGTTTCCGGATATGGGATCCTATACCTGTATTACCAATACTGAGGTGCTGGATTCTGCTTTTGGACACTTTGCTTATCCAATTGTACATTTGTACACATTGCATTTTTCCACAATAACATCCAAAATGGAAGGCAGGAGATAAGACAAATACAAAAGAGAAAATGACAAAGTCATCAAATATGGCATAGTGGTACCGAACAAGGGAAAGTTGTATTTGTGTGTGTGTGTGTGTCTATATATATATATATATATATATATATATATATATATATATATATATATATATATATATATATATATATATATATATATATATTTGTATTGAGAAAGGCCTTGGAGGAGGCTGAAACGTTGGTCATAAACTCTAAATAAACCAATACCAAGTCCTGTGAGTGCGGCTCATCTTTTCTATGTGAATTCTCTGACTCTGCACCCAGGCACATTTAACGCTGTTGTCGTGAGTGCTGGCATCTTTGTGCATTGTATATTTATATATATATATATATATATATATATATATATATATATATATATATATAAATATACAATATATATATATATATATATATATAGGCTCAAAAGAAGTTAGCACACACAGGACTTATGGAGAAAAAAATTTAACAGAAAAAAAACTAACGTTTCGGCTAGGTCCCTAGCCTTTCTCATAGTTCTCCACTTTGAGAAAGGCTAGGGACTAGCCGAAAGGCTAGCCGAAACGTTAGTTTTTTTCTGTTAAAATAAAAACCTTTTTTTCTCCATAAGTCCTGTGTGTGCTAGCTTCTTTTGAGCCATTGTAAATACTAATACATAGCTCTGCACCCAGGCACCTTATACCAGTATACCTGCTGTGCCGGCATTTCCAGTTATATATATATATATATATATATATAGGGCCGCCATTAGAAATCACGGGGCCCCGTACAACAACATTTTTGGGGCCCCATGGGCCCCGCCCACACTGACGACCAAGCTCCACCCCATATGCCGCCCACTCCACATCGCAGTTAAAAGACCACACAGACATCAGCGCTAAAAAAGTAACCCCCCCCACACAAGTTATAAAAAGCTATTGATGGTCAGGCCCCCCTTATAAAAAATTAGGGCCCCAAAAAAAAAAAATTAAAAAAAAAAAATTAAAAAAAAAAAAAAAAACATTGGTGGCAAGTTTTTTTGAAAAAAAAAGTGGCAGGGGCCCCCTTACAAGTTAAAAAAAAAATTGGGGCCCCAAAAAAAAATTTTTTACAAAAAGATTGGTGGCAGGGGCCTATAGAATATTAAAATAATACATTGGTGGCCAGGGGATAAAAAAAAAAATACACAAACTGGTGTTCAGTAGAATTGAACTCATGGCTTCAGTACTTCAACTTCGCCTCCTTTCATGACTTCGGGTCTTTGTGCCGTTTCAGGAGTTCGGCTTCGGCTGTTTTCATGACTTCGGGTCTTTGCGCCGCTTCAGGACTTCGGCTGTTTTCGTGACTTCGGGTCTTTTCGGCGCTTCGTGACTTCGGGTCTTTTCAGCGCTTCGGGACTTTGGCTTTTTCCGTGACCTCGGGTCTTTTCGGCGCATCGGCTTCGGCTTTTCGGCACTTCCACATTCGGCAACGCAGAGGGAGGACATACGGCTCGGTCGCTCGCAAGGGGCGCCTGGAACTTCAAAAAATGCAGCACTGCCGGGCCCCCCTTCATGCCCGGGCCCAGTACGCTTGTCCCCCCTGTCCCTCCCTGATGGCGGCCCTGTATATATATATATATATATATATATACTGTATTTGTATATTTATGTTTTATGTGCTTTGTGTTCTATGTTCTGCAATACAAATACTGATATATTTAAAAAAACATAGTCTATTAGTTTGTAGGTCAAACTTCTGACACTGAAAGCAATTGCAGATCTACTTTATTGACAGAGCAAGCAGCAGATAACATGATTTCTGTAGAGTTAACTTGCACACTCACTCATTAGTAATGTCAGGAACCAGAAGGTTGTAGTAGACAAAGTAGATAATAATTAGGTAACCCAATACAGAGTTTGTGGAGCACTTACTGGGAAACTAATATATTCATGCAAATTGGCAGGAGACCTGAAAAGAAATGGAGTCTGTGAATAGAAATATGCAGGTGAGTTCAAGAAAACCTTTCACAGATCAATAATTTAGAGCCATATATGCTGAGTAAAGACACACCACCCAGAGCCTACAGAAGTGGAGATAGAGCTAGGGCAATGAGGCCATTGTGTGCCATGCTCACAGTAGTGAAAGAGAAGAAGGTTAAAAAGTAGAGGTATAACAAAGTTTTGAAGGAGAACCTTTTACTGAAGGAAATTGACTCCGATGTTTAATCAAGTGAATACTGACAATTCTCAGAAAGAAAAAGAAAATAGGAACAAATAAAAGAGAAAGCCTTTGTGGCAAATGCTAAGCAGTCATCCTAAAATTATTATTATTATTATTATTAACATGTATTTATATAGCGCCAACATATTGCGTAGCACTGTAAAGTAAATGTGATTATACAACTACATCACACGAATTACATATATAGAATATATGGAGTAACAAACGTCACAATCAATACAGGTACAAAAAGGTGAGGAAGGCCCTATGCATAGGCATACAGTCTAAAGGGGAGGGAGTAATACACAAGGTGTGGGAGTGGGCAAGATCGAAGTAAGTGGGTGACAAATGTGGTACTGTATGTGGTGTTGCGTTTGGTAGTTAAGCAGAGTGAGGGTAGGCTTCTCGAAAGAAGTGCGTTTTCAGAGATTTTTTGAAAGTAGAAAGGTTGGGAGAAAGTCAGACAGACCGTGGGAGAGCGTTCCAGAGGAGGGGTGCAGCCCTTGCAAAGTCTTGTATGCGAGCATGTGAGGAGGTAATGAGAGAAGAGCTGAGTAGGAGGTCAGTAGAGGAGCGTAGTAAGCGAGTGGGTGAGTATATAGAGATGAGTTCAGAGATGTAGGGTGGAGCAGAGTTGTGAAGTGCTTTGAAAGTCAGTGTCATTAATTTGAATTTGATTCTGAAAGGTAACAGAAGCCAGTGCAGGGATTGACAGAATTGCGAGGCAGAGGAGGAGCGGTTGCTGAGGTGTATGAGCCTCGCAGCAGTGTTCATTATGGACTGGAGAGGTGACAGTCTCTGGAGGGGGAGGCCAATTAAAAGCGAGTTACAGTAGTCTAGACGCGATATGATGAGAGAGTGAATAAGAATTTTGGCAGCGTCTTGGGTGATAAATGATCGTATTTTGGATATGTTCTTTAGGTGGAAGTGACATGATTTGATAAGTGACTGGATATGAGGAGTGAATGACAGGGCAGAATCTAGGATAACCCCAAGGCACCGGGCCTGGGGAGAGGGGGTGATAGTGGAATTGTTAACTATGATGGATACTTCGGGGATGCTACTGGTGTTATTTGGAGGAAAGAGAACCATTTCAGTTTTGGAGAGGTTTAATTTAAGGTAGCGTTGCGACATCCAGGTAGATATAGCGGACAGGCAGGAGGAGACGCGAGTTAGGAGTTCTGGGTTGAGATCAGGAGATGAGAGATAGATCTGAGTATCGTCAGCATAGAGGTGGTAGTGGAAACCGTACGAATTTATTAATTTGCCAAGGGAGGAAGTGTAGAGGGAGAATAGTAATGGTCCCAGGACAGAGCCTTGAGGAACTCCAACAGAAAGAGGTAGGGGAGAAGATGATACTCCATTGTAGGAGACACTGAAGGAACGATTGGTGATGTAAGAAGAGAACCAGGACAGGGCTGTGTCACGAAGGCCAAGCGACTGGAGGGACTGGAGGAGGAGAGGGTGATCTACAGTGTCAAATGCGGCTGAGAGATCAAGCAGTATTAGTAGTGAGAAATGATTGTTGGCTTTTGCGGTTAAAAGGTCATTAGTTAGTCGAGTCAGGGCAGTTTCCGTGGAGTGTTGTGGCTTAAAACCAGATTGTAGGGGGGTCTAGCAGGTTATTGTCAGAGAGGAATGAGGTAAGTCGGTTGTAGACTAGGCGCTCAAGTAGTTTAGAGATGAAAGGTAGCAGAGAGATAGGTCAGAGGTTGTCAAGATTGGAGGGATCAAGAGAGGGTTTTTTCAGAATGGGGGTGACAAGAGCATGTTTTAGTTGAGAAGGAAACAGTCCAGTTGAGAGCGAAAGATTAAATAGGTGAGTTAAGGCTTTGATTAGACCAGGATTGGTATTGCGGAGAAGTTTTGAGGGAATTGGATCAAGCGGGCAGGTGGTAAGGTGAGAAGAATATTGTGTAATCCATAAAATAACAGATTTAATGATAAGACCGATTTTACTTTACCACAATTATATATTATTTAATTCATTCAGTGTGATTTAACCTAAGCCTCACTGCTTCTAGTGTTGTCATTGTTATATTAGCATATGTGTTGACTACCATGCTGGTTTGGTTGATAATGTTAGTTTAGTCTCTGGTTCTCCTCTAATATTTACATTATTTTTACATGTGTTTACCAATAGTGTCTGCAGAGTCTTCAACCATTTAAAATAAATGGGCAGAAAGATCATTGTGAATGCAGAAAATAATATAGATGCATGGAAGGTTGCACTTAGTTAAGATATTAAGGGTTACCAAGAGATGAGGCAGTAACAGGAGTACTGGCCTCTGTGTGATGGGATCATGGGAGAGTCGGGTATGGAATGAGCTTGTATCATGTTTCCACCCAGGGAAGGAAATTAACAAATTTGTATAGGCAGTACTTAGGGTTTGACCTGGCCGGTAAAAAGGGTGCTTGATGCCAGTGCTATCAATAGGGGAACACATACAAATAAATCCGTAATTTTTTTTCCAGAAAAGGTGGCAACCCTAGCAGCACTGTATATCAAGAATACTGTATTTGAGTGTACATATAGTGCATATATAGCCATACAGAATAGTAGATCAAATATAAGCAAATATGAACATGATGAATAAATATCAGTGAAATTAGTTACAGGCTTGTGATCCTGTAACCTCCTATCATCCGGATGTTCAGGCAGTTATAGTTCAAAAACATGTGCAAGGTCTATGTCAGTGATCCCATGCTGCTCACCAATCCCTTGGATATTGCTCCTAGTGGCCTCAAAGCAGGTGTTTAATTTTTTAATTCCTGGCTTGGAGGCAAGATTTAGTTGCATAAAAACCAGTACTGTCAAACACAGCATCCTTAGGCCACCAGTCCACATAGGGGCTAACAAATAGCCAATCACAGCCCTTATTTGTCATCCCCAGGAACACTTTGCATGCTAGTGTTGCTCCCCAACTCTTTTCACATTTGAATGTAGCTCATGGGTCAAAAAAGGTTGGGGACCCCTGTTCTATATATTCTATATATTCCTCTTTTTGAATACATAAATACTGTATATTGAGCAATATTAATCAGGGCATGAATATGTAATTTGTCTTATTAATATATATTTAGAAATGTTAGCATATTCTACAATACATGGGTGTATACACTGAACATACATATTACTAAGAAAAATACAACCAATACAAGAGGTAAAGAAGGGCCTGTGCAGTAGAGCTTACAGTCTAAAAGGAGAAGGAGGTATAAGGCACAAAGTATGGACATGGGCAAGGTCAGGAGTCAGCAAAGTGGCAGATTTAGTACTGAGCATTGCAGGTGCTTGTACCATACAGCGTATACTGAAGGAATGCTAGGCTACATGAGGGTGTAGCTAAAAGTTACTGACACTACAGCAAACATGGTTACAGTAACTCCTTTGGGGTAGGCAATCTATTCCCCAATCCTATGTTGAAACCGCAGTCAGTACCCCAACTGGGTCCTCTTTATTCCAGTGCCCTAAGCAATTAGTTATATTGATGTCTCTTTTGTTAAACTCTGGCGCATAATCCTGTATAACAACCTTTACAACCTCCGCATGTAGTTCCAAAAGATCCACAGTCGTCAGGAAAACCTGAGTCAGAGCACAAACATTTAACCTCCCATTCATTATCGGTATGAAGAATTCATTGTTGCAATTGTTATTGACACAAAATGTTTTTATTGAAGGCCATGTACATGTTTATCATGTATATTAATAAGCAATAACTCTATAGAAGCAAAACAAATGGAAATTATAATGTGGAAATGGATTATTGAATGCCTAGACACTCCTAAATCGCACTGAACAATTGACAGTGTTGATGATGTGCTATTATTGTTTGCTGGCGCTGGCATTTTCCAATTAGAGGGTGTACAGGACATGCCAAACTTGTGGGGTGAGGTTCATAGCTGTATCCTGTTGGAAATCCTATGTAGTGAAGCCAGACACTTGCAAAACTTCCTGTGTGAATCAGCTGTTGCTGAGTATTACAGTATATAGGCTTATTATAATGCTCATTGTGAGCATGTTTTGTATGGGCCATTCACAGGCTACAAGGATGTACACTTTCCAAATGAAAACGCCCCTGTGAACAAAGCATTTTTGCTGCAGATTAGGATATATCTGCTAGGTTTCTTGCCAGCATTTTAGATATATTTGCAGCTTTTATACATTTAGCCCTAAGGCAATGATCACATCTCTCAATAGGCCAGATTAATTTCAGCGAGAAAAAGGTTCATCTGTGAAAAATCATGGACAGAATTTAATTTGAGATGCAATTCAATTCAGAAAAACTTATCTCATGGTTTATCACGTGAAAACTCTATTTCAGGCTATGTGAAAAAACTGGAACTGAATTTGGAGAAAAGTTTTTTTTCTCCTTGAATTGAATCTCGTCCCTCTCATGATAAATCATGAGATAACTTTTTATCAATGTTCTATTTAATTTTTGTTTGACATGCGAATAGTAGATATAAAGGACGAGCACGATGTTAATTAACATATTAATTATAAACATTGAGACAATGAGGGCGTGTGTGGTAAGGGGTGCACAGCTGCGGGAATCTGCTTTCTGGATGGCTGGTGCTGACAGTGGATGCTCAGGGTATATATGTCATTTGTTGTCATCTCTCATTCTTGCTGTTTATGAAGGAAACCTCCACAATTTGGAGATATCTTTTAACTCAGTTGTGTGTGATGCATGACTGTTTTTTTTGATGCTACCAACTGTTTTACTGTGTCAGTAAATTGATCTATCCATCTGTCCCAATGGCCATACAGACTCAGGCACTCACTTATAAGGGTTGATCTTTCAAGATCTTATCTCCAACCATCTTGTCGTTATATAAGAAGGCCATACAATAAGATATGTAAAACAAGCATTGTGTCTACAAATTAGGGCTGTGACAAATTAGCTAGCCATATATTATAAGAGACACTGGCAAGGCAGCCAATCAATCGGATTGTTCACTTATATGCCCACCTTTAGGTGGACAATATCGGGCATAATTGGTTCTTTGCTGACTATGGGATCAAGGACCACTTCAACCCCCAGAAGCAGTTCTTAATCCAACAGGAAAATCAAATTTGCCCAATCAACATTTGACCAATTTTCAACCAGATATGAGTCCGGTAGGCTGGTTAGAGGGCTCTACACAGAGCCAGATAAGCTTACACCTCAGTATGAAGGTGCCAAATCGGCAGCTTATATGGTCACGTTATCTGTGCTTGTAATTTATGAAACTTGAAGTATCAATGCATAATCTCAGAATTTATCTCAATGAACACAAGACGGCTGAGTAGACGTTCCAGTTCTGGAGAAAAAGACTAAAAATGCAGTTACTGTATCTGTGAAACTCATGAAAAATAAGGAGACACTTCTGATTAGATTTTTCCTGTAGTAAATGAGATTAATAAAACTACACTGACCCCCTCTACAGTTAGTACAGTTTAAGCTCACTAGTCAGTGTTGTTTTTAATGGATGTGTAATAAAGTGACGTTTTTTACTTTCATTTGTGCAAGAGTAATAATCAGCGTAATAATCAGCATGCATTTACCCATTTTGGCCGCTATGGGTTCTCTATGCACAACCTTATCAATAAATAATTGTGACATCCTTTGGCTTGTCTTTAAGTAGATGATTCTAGTAAATTAGGAACTCATTGATTAATTAAAAAAAACTAAAATATCAAATATTGCAAATAATTTCTTGAAAACCCAATTATCTTTGAAAAGTTCAATCATTAATTTTTCGATATGAATTAGATTTGTAGACCTCAAATAAGAATGTATATCTAACTTCAGATTTCATTGTGTATGCATACAGGATTGTGGCATTACAGTTTGATAATGTATATTCTGGTGAATTACACTTTAATTACACTTTGAATTACACGTTTTTTTAAAGGAAAGGCTAAAATTAAGTAAGCTTTATCAGGAAGTTCTATATAAATACACCAGTAAACCCTCAAAGTAATGCTGCTCTGAGTCCTCTGTCAAAAGAAACACAGCATTTCTTTCCTTCTATTGAGTACACATGGCCTTCTGTATCAGACTTCCTTCTTTCAGCTTAAACCTCCAGGGCTAGAGCTTGAGCATGCTCAGTTTGCTCTTCTCTCCCCTCCCTTTTCCCTCCTCCCTGCTGTAATCTGAGCCCAGAGCTACAGTGTGAGTGAGCAGGGAGAGACTCAGGCAGGAAGTGATGTCACAACAAGCTAATTTGGCAGCTGCTATCCTAAACAAACAGAGAGAGCTCTAGAGATGTTTACTTCGGTATGGTAAAGCATTCTGCAAAATAAATATAGTGGTATAGCTTGCACTGTTGTGGCTAACCTATTGGCAATAAACTGCTTCAGTAGCTTTCCTTCTCTTATATCCAGCCTGATTCACTGCACTGGACCTACACAAGCTTCTACAATATAATCTTGAACTACTGCCTTCTTCTTGATTAGTGATTGGCAGTTTCTGACTGTGGTGCCACTGCTTGCTGCCTGCCCTCCATGACTTTTTTTTGTGTAACACTGCATTTTGCATTTCTCACTGGGAGGTCCATTTAACATAATTCGGATAGGTATATTTTTAGAAGTTTTTCAAACCACAATTGAACTTACATTTTAAAAAAACACTAACGTCTACTAATTTTTAAAAGATCTGAATATAAAAAAACATGAGCGAATAAAAACACATAAGGAATCCACAAACCCTTGTTTACTCCAAATGTTTTGCGTTTACGAGCAAAAGGAACTTCAAAATATACTAAAACCTCTAATTATCGAACCCCCATATATTATAAAAGGCACTAAGTTTTCCCAGTAGCAGTAGCCCATAGCAACCAATAAGATGTATCCTTTTAAACAAGTGTCCAGTTAATTCCACCTGGGGATTGGTTGCTATGGGATATTGCTCCTTGGCAAAATTATATTATATAACTCCTTAAAGGAAAACTATACCCCCAAAATGAATACTTAAGCAACAGATAGTTTATTTCATATTAAGTGACATATTAAAAAATCTTAGCAAACTGGAATATATATTTAAGTAAATATTGTCCTTTTACATCTCTTGTCTTGAACCACAATTTTGTGATGGTCTGTGTGCTGCCTCAGAGATCACCTGACCAGAAATACTGCAGCTTTAACTGTAACAGGAAGAGATCACCTGGCCAGAAATACTACAGCTCTAATTGTAACAGGAAGAAGGGTTAATTGGTTGTGTGCACAGTGTATCATACGATCCCAGGGGGCGTCCATTATTTTTTGAAATGCCAATTTTCTATTTATGATTACCCAATGGCACGTACTACTAAAAAAGTATATTATTATGAAAATGGTTTATTTACATGAAGCAGGGTTTTACATAAGAGCTGTTTTATGCAATTATATTTTAAAATATGCATTGGCTTCTATATGACATTGGCAGCTTTTAGATGGGTTACTTTTACATAAGAGGTTTCATGCTTACAAAATTGTGAAAAATTTGAGATTTAAAATAAATTCTTCACCTGCAAAATTTTTAGCGCTATACAGTTTGAATTGTGAAAAAAAAATACAAATGTTAATAAATTGCTCCCCGTAGTGTATTGCTATAAAGGGGCTCTTGTTGATTACTTCAGCTCTGTCCCTCTAAAGTGTTTTATATGTGGGGATTATTTGTGGGGATCACAAGTATTTTTTGGACACTTTGTTGCGTGTGATCTCCTGTGGGTGACAAACCCCTGTGTCTGTCATTGCCCTAATGCTACAAATCTGGTGCCATTTGTAAAATGAAGCAATGTACACATTTATAATTCTGATATTATACTCATAATCACAGGATACTCGTGGTTACTAAAAAGACATACTACTCACAAATAAGGTTTTTGTTCCCATCCCCTGTGCAATAAGAAGGTGCATAGCTGCATTCCTACAACAGGTTCTGATGCCAGAGGAGGGTTCACTGCAAGCTTATTCCTTACTGTGTAGTTAAATACTCAAAACCAGAAGAGGAGTGCTTAGAGTGCACTGCATTTTAAAACCGCACATATATCAGAAAGGAAGGAAATGTACTTTATTTGAAACCACATTTATCTTATACAGGAAAACCAGAAAACCTCATTGTATTAAAGGGAACTATCAATAGGAAACAGCGAGTCTCGGGTAACTATGTCTATGTAGAATTTTGATGCTCATTTCCATGCCCTAGAGCCAACACACAGATATTTGGTTAGATTGGGTTACTTAAATGCAGAAAAATGAATTGAGCTTCACTGACTGCGACTGAGCCAACTGTTCTCAGACACAGAGGAACCAAATATCTGTGATGAGTGACAACTGATAGTTTAACACAAGTTCTCCTCTTGGCATGCTCGTTCTGTACCAACCACATTACCCTAAGGCTGATCTCTCGATTTCTCAGATCCTTTCCGCGAGTAATGGATTTCCATGGGGTGAGTGTAACACTGGAAGGTTGTTGTTCTACATCATTTGGCCTAGAACAGTAGCAGAGCAGTTCCCAGATTGTGGGACTAGCCCCCAGGCATGGGGCAGTCGCTGAAGGGTTTAGCGTAAAAGAGTTATTGTAATATTTTCTAGCCTTGAAGTTAGTTTAAAGGAGAACTAAACCATAACATTTAATATGGCTAAAAAGCCATATATTATATACTGAATTGATTGCACCAGCCTAACGTTTGCTTGTCAATAGCAGCAATGATCCAGGACTTCAAACTTCTCACAGGGGGTCACCATCTTGGAAAGTGTCTGCGACACTCACATCCTCAGTGGGCTCTGAGCAGCTGTTGAGAAGCTAAGCTTAGGGGTCGTCGCAAATTACCAAGCAGAAAATGAGGTTGGCCTGTAATATAAGCTGACGCTACAAGGCTGATTATTAAAGTCTGATGCCAGTTGCACTGGTTTCTAAGCTGCCATGTAGTATCTGTTATCTGTATTGATTATTAATCAGCCTTATATTGTGATTTTTATTCTATGCGTACTGTATAGTTTGAATTGGTCCCTAAGCTCAATAAGCAGCAGAAAAGAAGATGGGGAGCTACTGGGGCATCTTCCGAGACACAGATCTTCCCTGCTAAAAGGTTGTGGTTGCCTTGGGCTGGTACAAGAGCCCAAAACATAATGTACAACATTTCTAGCCTACTACTACTTTAGTTAAGCTTTAGTTCTTCTTTAAAAACTGGAGTTTGCTATCCTGGATATTCTAGACACTATTAAATGACTCAATAAATATTTTGTCAGATCAAACTGCAATAAGTTGACTCCTACCTATCACTTTTATGACCTTCTGGCTATACTTTCTCCTTACTTGGGGGCATGTTTACTAACATTGGAGATAAATATCTGGAGAAATTTCTGGAGATGTTGCCCATGGCAACCAATCAGCAATTAGATTTAAACAACCACAGCCAAGTTAGAAAACAAAAGCAAAGATCTGATTGGTTGCTATGGGCAACATCTCCAGAAATCTCTCCAGATATTTATCTCCAATGTTAGTAAACATGCCCTTTTGTCTGTGTACTGACCATTGACCTTTTCTTACCATATTATTTATGCAGTATAAACTCTCTCTGACTTGTGCTTCATCTCTGGTTTATCAATGGGGTCATGGGACTGTGTCATAATTCTGAACACCTGCATATATCAGTCTTCATCTTCACATTTCCTCTTTCTTTTTAACTCCTATTACTGTTCATCTTCCCTAAGAACAAAAAGGAGAACTCTAAAAATCCTACACAGAAAAACTTTCTGTTCACCCTTGAATATATATAATATAGTATATACTTGTGTAATACATTCTCTAGTATCATCATTGTAATTTAACTTGTCGGTTGCACCTTTGTACCTTATGTTGGCAGGTCTTTGAAATCCCACCACAGTGCCTCCAGCTTGCCGTGCATATGGGAGTGACACTAACTTATTTGAATTTTTTATGAACAATAGTTTTTATTCATGTCCCAAACACACACAGGTATTGTGCTGCCTCTACTCAGTATTCTCATATTACAATCTTTCTCTTCCTGGGAGTGCCATATGTGACATGCTTCACGCATTATTTATGATAATTGCTGTGTTCTTTAAAGTAGCCCCGCTCCTGTCTCAGTAAAAAAGACCCCCCTGGGGTTTTAATACCCCTCTAAGACTAACATAGAGACCAACCAGATGGCATTGCTGAGAAAATGACTTGAAAAACCAGAATTCAGGTAGGGAGCAGGTCAGATGTTTGGTGGAAAGAATAAACAATCCATTCTTTTTGTTCTCTCAGGACAAGGAGACCAGTTTGTGCATCTTAGGACATTACTTTCTGAAGACAGGCACCTTGACATGATGCAGTGGCTCTGGTAAAGCAATATTCTTGCACACTACGTGATTTCCTGTATGAGGATTATGTACAGAGAATTAATTGGCACAGAGCGCCAAGACAAAAGCATGAAGGTTATTACAGGCTACATCAGAAAAATGAGATCTCATTCCAGTAAGCAGATTATATTTCTTTTAGTTGCATGTGAGTGGATTTACGTGTCCATCTAGTTGAACATTTTGATGAAATAACTCATACCCCCAAACCAAGCAAATTTATATAGCCATATAAATGTATAGGCTCATAAACCCCTATGAAATAGTGATATGCGGACCGGCACATGAATGGGTTCATGTTGAGCTTTTCCTTCTGCTCTTCCCACCTTTACTTTTTATAGACTTATTCTGGTGTGCCCCACCCCTTCCAAGATATCGGGACAGGCATGGTCTATAAATTTGGAGGTGCGTAGGGTTAGTTGCGTAGGGTTAGGGTTGGGTGAAGGTGGTGGAGGCGTGGGTTAGGGTCAACTGTGGGTCTACTTTTTGTTGATCTGCGCATAACTCAGCTATGAGAATGTCTGGCTCCTGTCTGTAATAAGATAATTAGATTGTAACTGGGGAACTGCCTTAGGTGAATACTGTTCTGTAAATCTCTACAGCATATCAGTGTCAGACTGGGATGCCAGGAGTCCACCAGACAGCCTTAGACCACATGCCTATAATTTACATTATTAAAGAGTAATCATGATGCTTCATCCCAATGTCATCAATAGGGGACCCACAATATATTTTTCCAGAAAAGTAGGCAACCCTGGCTTCTTTATTTTCCTACGACTGCCTATTTACATACAATTTTCTCTATGATTCTCCTCATTGTTCCCATAGGGAAATGGTTAAAAATCAAGATATACACACACACACTGCCTAATGGGTCGCAACTAGAAATATCTGGGTTAGACAAAGCAAGTAAAGAGTAATGTGTCTGTAACACTAATTTGAGTTTATAAAGCACAAGACCAGCCAGTTACTTGCCGACCGTACAGAATTCAGTTGCCATTCGGACAAGTTGTATGAAGGAAGACAGGTAAGACTCTTGGAGATGTCAGTGCTGCCTTTCGACCTTCATGATTCAATGCGAATCACGCATCTCAGTTTGTTGCATGACTAGGGCTTCCCTTTTCCCTGTATGGATCTCTGGGACCAGTGTCATTCTGGCCCACTGGGATACCAGGAAAACCCCCGGTGGGCCCAGGTGTCAGTGGACCCTCATGCTGCTAAATATTTGGCCTATTTCATGGCCATTCCCTATTTCTAAGAAAAAAAGAGGTTAAATAAATGGAATAATAGATTATAGAATGTAAAGAAAAGAGATTAGGAGAATAGAGGTTGAGTAAGGAGGAAGAATAATAGTACTGAGAGTGGCCCCTGGTCTAGGGTATTTTGGTGGGCCCCTGGTGTCCCAGTCCGACACTGTCTGGGGCTGACACCTGCGATGTTTGATTGTATTGAAGGGTGAGCATGGGATCATGTAATTTCTTCCAAAGATATGAGTTGGGCCAAATGAGCAGACAAAAGCCTTTCCATTCATAGTCATTTGATTAAGGAAGCTTTCATAGCAGTGCTTAGATTTGTTTTGCTCAGCCTTTTGCTAAAGTGGCAGTTAGGCAGAACCTATAATTAACTGTTTTACAGCACAAAGCAAAAGAGGTGGCAGTAGGTGGGGCAGTGGTATTATTTATGCTTACCTATGTTACCTATGTACCTGGGTTGTACTACATAATTATGTGACTTTGTTGTAAAAAGAAAATAAAATACCTTGAACATAATTTGTTATGTTTTGGGTAGCCGAGGATGAGTAGAGTATAATAGTGCTTTATTAGCAGAGTCATGCAGGCATTACACAACAGTAACTTTCACTTTTAAGCTACAAGGAAGTATGCACAATATAAGTATGAGCACAGTGATATCTACAGTCCATTTGTATAAACACCACATATTCCCCCTATAGTAGGAAAGCATTTGGGCAAATGTAATAAACAACAACAATGCATCTTAAAGCAATAATATACATTATTCACATCACATAGTCCTTGGTCCATGCAGGTAGTTTTCTGATTCTCTCAGTACGCCTTATAGGTTCACTTTCCTCAGGCCTATTGCAGTTGGCAACAGGAGTAGGAAAATGTCCTTCATCAAATGGAGCTTCTCCAAAGTCATATCTAACAGGAGCAAGACAACTTGCATTCCGTATGTGTCCATCAGGCAGTTCATATGTGTATGGTCCTCGCTGGCGTCTAACTTCAAGTGGTATAGTAAATTTACCGTATATACTCGAGTATAAGCCGAGTTTTTCAGCCCCCAAAATATGCTGAAAAACTGTACCTCGGCTTATACTCGGGTCAAGCGCAAAAACGGTCGCCGGCGTCTTAGAATAGTCGCCGGCGTCCAAGAATAGTCGCCGGTGTCCAAGAATAGTCTCCAAGAATATTTGCCGGCGTCCAAGAATGGTCGCCGGCATCCAAAAACGAGACGCCGGCACATCCAATGGGAGCAGAAACCCTCAATTTTTTGATTGAAACTTACCAGAAGCTGCTGCATTTCTCACCCTAGGCTTATATTCGAGTCAATAAGCTTTCCCAGTTTTTGGAGGTAAAATTAGGTACCTCGGCTTATACTCGGGGCGGCTTATACTCGAGTGGTAGATTGTCCTTGTTTCATTATTCCTGGTTTCTTAAATCTGACTAAAGATCCAGGCTAAAAGTACATTTCTCTTGAACCACGTTTTCTGTCAGTAAAAGCCTTGCATTTGGCTTGTTGACATTTCACAATGTCAGCAGTAGATGATTTTGTAGGCACAGTATTTTGTGGAAGTTTGATGTCTGCAACATGTAACTTAGTGCGCATCTGTCTGCCATATAATAATTCAGCTGGAGATGATTGGGTTGTTGCATGGCACGTTGCTCTGTAGTTATGTAGGACCTCTGTTGTAAATACTTTCCCAGTAAGATTTGCTGTCTGTAGTGCTTCTTTCAGACTTCTGTTGAATCGCTTTTCTCCATTTCTCCATTTGCTTGTGGGTACACTGAAGATTTCCTATGCACAATATTCCTCTCTCTCAGACTCATATGAGACAAACTGTGTTCCGTTGTCTGATATTAACTCCTTTGGATTACCTTCTCTGCTGAAGACTGTAGACAGAAATGTTATTACTGTAGCTGATGTTATATGAGAAACAAATGCAATTTCAGGCCATTTACTGTAATAGTCTATCAAGGTTAAAGCAAATCTACAGTCTATAGGAGCATCTGTAAAAGGACCGACAATATCAATAGCAAGTTTTTCCCATGCTGAATCAGGGAATGGTACTGGTTTTACATCTGGTCTCAACTTTTCTTGAAATAGTTCTTTGCACACTTAATACCGTAACATTTGTAGTAGTGACTTCATGAACATCTTTAGCAGTACTACGGCAGATCTTAGCAAAATGTCCTACCTTTCGGCACCGTATAGCGTTTGCAGGACATGTAACATGATTTGCAGTGTGTTGTGTTGAACCACAGCGAAAGCAGTATTTTCTATTTGTATTTGCTGTATGGTTTTGCAGTGTAGGTGAATCCCTTTCCTTAGCATTTGTATAAACACCACATAATTGCAGCCTGAACTTCTTGACTTTAAGCTGGTACTTTAAAGGTACTCTATCACCTTTATACTACTGTACAATCAGAACTATTGTATGTCTCATCAGAAGGTACATATATATTATTATATATTATATCTAGAAGTATACACCAGCTCTTGACAATAGAATTATAATCATTTCAAACTTTACTACGTTTCCTTCTCGTGACTTGCTGCTTACACAATACACAGACTAGGAGCCTAGAAGGCACAAGGAGCTCAAAGGCCTTGTATTTACATAACATAAAGATGGTATATAACTGGGCGCTTGTCAAAACTCTATGCTTTTGATGTATTTGATCAAGTTAAATTTTTCCAGATTTTAGTTGCGCTTTAAATGGCTACACCTCAGCCTAGCCTTATGACTGGCCTTATGATAATGATGACAATTGTTTTGTTTAAAGGTGATGCATAAAACGACATTGCCTACATCTGAATGAACCCCGGCAATTTCACACCTGCTGCATGAATGGTAGGTCTGCTCTAACTAAGGCACAAATTTACTAAAGGGCGAAGTGCCTAACGCTAGTGAAAATTCGCCAGCCTGACGTAATTTTGGCACTTTGCTGATTTACTAACAGCCCATGGCGTAAATTCGCTAGCGAAGTAGACAGATTCTAGCGGTACTTCGACCCATACACCAGGCGAAGTTGCGCTCTGGCGAAGGGACGTAACTACGTTAATTCACTGAGTTGCAGATTTTACTGAATGTTATCTCTTGCGCCAGACTTTACTTCGCCAGCTCAGACCAGATGCAATAGAGTAGACAGGAGTTTGTCAAAAAAAAGTTGAACATTTTTCTAAGTCACAAAAAACACTGGCGTTTTTTTACTTTTTACTGGGTGATAGGCTGAAAAAGATCAAATTTTTTTTTTGGGGTACCCTCCTTCCCCCTTACATTTGACACCTAAACTATACCGGTAGCACATGTGTAGGGCAATATAAGACCTCTATTAAATTTTATTAAGTTTCCCTGGGCTTGTGTAGTGTAATGTAGTTGCTGCAGCATATACGTCCATTGTACTTTAACTGCACGCCGTATGCTAATTAGGCATCGCTAGCGTAACTTCGGACTGCTTATCGTATTATCGCTAGCGCAACTTCGCAACCCTTCGGTAACCTGTGCGTAACTTCAGATCTTCATGAATTTGCGCAGCCCTGGCGAAACTACGCCCCGGCTAAGTGCAGCGAAGCTGGTCGCTAGCACATTTTCGGTGCTTAGTGAATTTGCCCCTAAGGTCCTTGCATTACTTTCAACTCAGTATTGCAAATAGCCTCTATGTTATTAGGACAGCATTAGGCCCAGGCAGGTTTCTCAAACAACATGCCATAACCAGTGCTGCTTCAGGGCTACAGTGAGAAACTGGGGGATCAACTCATAACTGAATGCAGTTGCCATATGAACCAATTGTACAAGTACATATATGAAATAGATTTTTTTTAAAAACTGGTATAATTCAATTAGTAGCACTTTTCTGCCACCTGGGAAAGTCATACACATCTTTTATAGTTTTCCAAAAACATCATAACGTCTATATAGACCTCTCAGAATACACACTGAGGGGGTTATTTACTAAAATCTGAATTCATCTCATAATTAAATAAAAAAAGCTCAACCAAACACCCATTCCTGATTTTGCCATATTCATTAATAAACTAACTTGAATAAATTGGAGAGGGAAAAAACCCAATAAAATTGAGTGAGAACCCGAATCATATGATTCTTTCTGACTTTTTTCCAAAATCGCTAGATTTTTTTCGGGTTTTTGCCCGAAAACCCAGAAGATACCAGATTATTGGGGTAAACCCAGTGCAAACCACAATAAATTCCAATTGCATTTCCCATTATACATGACCTTGAAAGGTCTGAGATGGTGCATTTTCAAATTCTGGCTATTTTCAACATCGGGGTATAATAAATATCAAAAAATTCAAGGTTTTTTTCCACAAAAAAAAAAATCGAGTTTTTGCCCCTAAAAGCCCTACCAGATAAATTTGTGTTTTAGTTAATAACCCCCTGAGTGTTAGAACCTGATAAAGCAAGCTCCAATGAGAGCTTAGCCATTGTGTCTACAGGTGTCTATCGCATGATGATGATGATGATTATCAGAAAACTACTATTATTGGTCCCTGCTTGTTTTACTGCAGCTGTAGCATGGGGTTGCCTCTGGGAGATAAAAGAGAATGGATGCTTTCACATCAGCAGAGGAGCATTATATATCACATCCAGTTTTATTCATTTTACTGACATTTTAGGGAAATTGTCTTAAATTATCATATTATATTAATTCCTTTCAACATCATTTAGAGCCGTTAGACACCATTTGGAGCTTTTGATTAATCTGCTCAGCTGTGGCAGAGAACTGTAACTCTATTAGCTGAATACTTGGCTACAAGCAAGGAAAACATAGACATCCAGGACTTAAAGGGGGTTTCAGTTTAAGGGGCCGATTCACTAACTTCGAGTGAAGGATTCGAAGTAAAAAAACTTCGAATTTCGAAGGTTTTTTTGGGCTACTTCGACCATCCAATGGGCTACTTTGACCTTCGACTACGACTACTACTTCGAATCGAAGGATTCGAACTAAAAATCGTTCGACTATTCGACCATTCGATAGTCGAAGTACTGTCTCTTTAAAAAAATCTTCGACCCCTAGTTCGCCATCTAAAAGCTACCGAAGTCAATGTTAGAAGGTCCCCATAGGCTTGGCTAACTTTTTTTGATCGAAGGATATTCCTTTGATCGTTGGATTTAAATCGATTCGAAGGATTTAATTGTTCGATCGAAGGAATAATCCTTCGATCGTACAATCGCACTATTTGCGCTAAATCCTTCGACTTCGATATTCGAAGTCGAAGGATTTCAATTCCCAGTCGAATATCGAGGGTTAATTAACCCTCGATATTCGACCCTTAGTGAATCAGCCCCCTAAGTGTCTTAGTTTTAAAGCACAAATGTAACTATAGAGAAAGCAGACCCCACAGTCGAGGGCATCCTTCCCAACTGTCCTGTTTTTCGTGGGACAGCCCCGATTTTGACAGCTCAGCCCGCAGTGCCAGATTCTTATTAAAATGTCCCACATTTCTTTTTGATCACCTGCACTGACACCAGAAAAAGATACAACTTTTTTCAAACTTACAGTAATTGAAGGAGGCTTTTGTGAAACCTTTACCATATCGTGCTTTACCATAAGTTTTATAATTGGACTCCGTAATGTGGATATTAAGAAGGCTGAAATGGGTCACATTGTGATGCATGAATGCTACCACACGGAGGCAATGTTGAATAAAAATAAAAATTGAAAGCCAATGTATGTGACCAAATCATCTGTTATTTTGACTTGGAAGTTGGAATAGAAATTCCATTGAGCTACTTCAGGAATTGGTGACCTGTGCCCCCTAGATGATGTTATACAGTCTCAGATTGCCCATTCCTGCTTTATGCTCTCATGCAATATTGAGAGAAATTCAGGGGTTACAAGCCGGAAATGTAAGGTTTGCCATATTTTATCCTCCATTATTTTGGCTAGAAAAGTAGAATACAGTGTACCATGCCTGTATATAGTGTAACAGGTGCATCATTCCCAGATCCCAGATTTTTTAATGAACTACTGCACAGCCATTAAAACAGCATTGTTTTACCCAGTTTGCATCTTATTTTTGAAAGAACCAAATGACATGCTATCATGGAAAGTAAGATTCAATTTAAGGCCAGTGCAAACACATTATTTTATTTGCTTTCCAACAACCAGAGCCAAAAGCTGAAGGTAACTGAAATTGCTCAATAAATTTGGATCTAAAATGTTCTTGGCTGACTGAAGAAGTTAAAAATTAAGGCAAAGTGAAGTTGATGAATAAGCTGCCAGAGCCAGATGGATAGTACCCATGGGTACCTATTGGTCTTACTGCTGTTCCTCAAGGATTATTCACAAAATGTGAGGCAATGAAAAACAGAAAATACAGGGCAGAGAGCAGGGGCAGAACAAATCTGATTACTGCAGTTGAAGGTTACACAGATGGTTGGGAAAGAAATATAAACCAATGTGAAATCTTGATGAAGCCTGCTTGAAATAAGCTGAGACATTTAGTACAATACAGTACAGGTATATATCCTTTTATCTGGAAACCTGCAATGCAGAAAGCTCCGAATTACAGAAAGGCCATCTCCCATAGACTCTATTATAATGAAATAATTCACATTTTTAAAAATGATTTCCTTTTTCTCTATAATAATAAAACAGTACATACTTCATCCCAACTAAGATGTAATTAATCCTTATTGGAGACAAAGCCAGCCCATTGGGTTTATTTCATGTTTAAATGAGGTGGACTTAAAGTATGGAGATCCAAATTATGGAAAGACCCCTTATTTGGAAAACCCCAGGCCCCTAGCATTCCGGAGAACAGGTCCCATACCTGTATATGCAAACTTTTGGACCTGGGATATTGAAATGCACTCTCTTATATATGGCTTTAGCAAATTCCAACCTGATGTTGCCTTGTGTTATCCATTTACAGAAAGCAACTCTTAAACATTGAACCTATCTGAGCCTAAAAAAGTTCATATGGGTATGACTATGAAGATTTTCATTCATCCAGGTCATGGTATATCTAGTATAGGTAAATCTAAAAACAACTGGATTACTCAGCAAGTCCAGTTGTTTTTAGATTTACCCTTATATGGGTAATTTATAAATGTCTCACTTGCAAGCGCAAAAACAGTAATGGGAGTAAAATCGCCCCCTTAGTGCACATTTAATAAGCGATGTGTTTGGTGCATACGTGTCCTCTGCACTTTGCAACAGCCCACTGGATTCCTTTAGGACTACACGGCCTACATAGATGCGATCAGACGCTGGGCGACTAAACGCACGCATCAAGTCTGATGCGTCGGGAACAAGGTGAGTAAATATAACGTCAGATAGTGTCGCAACGGTGATCCGACGTGACACGACTGTCGGATGCAGACGCACCCTGCAGCCATGGCCATCAGGAGGGCACAGAGGGTACAACCTGGGCCTGAAGGGGGGGGGCGGCTGTGCTGCAGTTTTTGAAATTAGCCAAGCCCCCCTTACATGATGCGATGCGAAACTGCCGAAGTCCCGAAAAGAGCCGTAGACCCGAACTCCTGAAGCCGCAAAAAGACCCATAGCCACGAAAGGAGCCAAAAAAGCTGAAGAAGAACCTAAGGTAAGTTTCACTGAACATCAATTTTTTTAAAAAAACCCTGGCCACCAATGTTGTTTTTAAAATATTCTATGGGGCCCCTACCACCAATGTTTTTTTTAAAACTTTTATGGGGGACCCTGGCCGCCAGTGTTTTTTTAAAAACGTTTATGGGGGGCCCTGCCGCCAATGTTTTTTTTTTCTTAATCTATAGGGGGGCCCTGACCACCGCTGATGTCTGTATGGACTTTTTACTGCTGTGTGGGCAGGATCTGGGGTTGGGTTTTGGGCCTGGCTGGGGTCGGCAAGGACCAGGGGACCCAGAGAATGTTGCTGTACGGGGCCCTGTGATTTCTAATGGCGGACCTGCCTGCAGCACACCCTAACGTCATCTAAATAACATTCAAGTTAGAGCAAGGGTAGGGGATACGGCAGGATATGAAATTATGAAAACATGGTGGCTTGTTTTTGCATTTTGCATCCTGTCCCACCAAATGTACATTTGTCTCAGTTTTTAATTTAAGGCCTGGGGCTATTCCTGCTGTGTTTGATTCATCTGACCTTACACACAGTACATGTGCACACACAAATGATTAGGCTGAGGGAATGTCAGTCACTGATTTTCCAGTATAACAAACTGGTTCCACCACAAGCCAGTCATAAGTAATGGTCAACTGCCCAATAGCATGACTGATTTGTTTTGCAGTATGTAGAAATTATAACCTGAATAATATAGCCTGAAATTTTGCAAATCTGTGTCCAAATCATCTAGTTGTTTGGCACTAGGAACAAGTTGCATGGCGTGTAATGTAAGCACAAATACCTTTACCTGAATTCACTGGGGGTGCCAATATGTTAGGCACCCCTCACTTAATGTAATTGTTATATTTTTTCCCCAGGCTAGTGCTCTTTTTAGAAAAAAAAATAAAACACTGGCATTTGTCATTTTCTTCAGTAGTGCCTCAATATTTTCTCCGGTGTCCTTGGGAAAGACTTTGATTTGCAACTGCACAATACAGTGAAATTGAATAAGTCTGGTAAGGGCTTGGCTATGTGGCCCCCCATCCTGCCCCTCATAAATACAGCACTACCAGAAGTGGGTGGTGCATTATTAATCCAGAAAGCAAGAGCTTTGTGCTCCATTTTTGGAGCCATGGACCTTCGGCTTGTGTCTGGGTTTTTTTTTTGCACTTTGCACCATTTCCTGACTTTTGTACATGAGCCCAGTTTCCTGCTGTTTTTTTTTTAATATTTTTTTTACCTAAAATAATTCCTGTAACACATGTTGTTTTACAAAAATTATGTTTATTTTTCACTCATTCCATATCTCCAGAAATTTTAAAATGGCATAATTATCTGCAAGAACATGGAAATCTCTCACATTGGTTCTTTTGAATACATGCCGTATATATACATATAGTATAACTATGGATATGACGGCATGGGAAATGTTTGAATGACGGAAGTCTAGTTGGATTTGATGCCTTGCTTTGCAATTAGATCTTTCAGTTGCTGTTCTGTAGTTGCCTCTTTTTGCTGCATTAGATCAGCATCTCCTTTGGTCACACCCCATTCATCTGGCTTGGACAAAGAAGGACAGTAAGGTCTACCTGAGGCCGGAGGTAGCTTCTCCCAGTAGTCTCGTCTAGCCCTGCACGAATAGAAAACAATGTGTTATAGGATACTCTGATAGGCCTGCATTTGTCTGTTTAGCTAGCAATCTCTGTAGTCAAAATGATGTGCCAGATCAGCAGACACTTCTTTTTTACATACTGCTACATTGGTAACCGCAGCTGTTGTTTTCCTGCATCTTCCACCCATACTACTCTTTCTGACCACCACACGTCCTGTCTACAGCTGCCACTCTGTGGGATCCATAATCTGGGGGACTACGGGCAGATGCACCAAATTGCACATATGAACCTCCCATACAAACAGCTCAGCCTCAGCGTGTACAGTACCTTGCTCTGACCCAGGGTTTTGTATGCATTTCTAAGCCACTCCCCCAGCTTCCATGCTTCTCAGAACCTTTCGGCAGGAAACCTCTTTCTGGAGCCAGTTCTTCTGCTATTGCTCTAGTGTGATAGGGCTCAAAGCCACAGCAGCCTCCAATATAGCGCACTCCAAGGTTATACGCCGCCCGAGCATACTTGTGTATGTCCCACCTAGTGACAATTCTTGGTTCCAAAGCTGAAAGAAATGACCCAAAGGAAAGGGTAAAACCAGCAGATTGCACATTATTCATCAAACTCTTAAGAGCCCTGAAAACCTCTGCTTAAGTTTAAGTCAGATGCTCCATCCCCAAACTGTTGGACTGACCCACTTAGTGGGACCTAGTACAGTGAATGAGATGCCCAGCCTAAAGTGCATCATTTTATTAATACAGTTTGTACTCACCAAATGGAAACTCAGGCAGGTCAATAAAACCTTGCTTTCCACAGTCTGGCGTATGATAAGCAAGTGGCTGGGTCATTAGATGGGCCTTCACCTTAGCAGCTACCAGGCCTTCTTTCATAAGCTTCACTGTTGCAACACAGGTCATTGGGTCAAAATGGCAGTTGACTCCCACCACCGAGGCACCTACAGTGCAGAGGGGTAAAAGAAGAACCGTAAATGTTCAAGTTCCAAACTCTGTGGATCCTCTGTATGATCCTAATGGGGCACCATAAGGTCATCTTTCTATCATCTGTTCTTCTTTACATGTCCCAGAGATCTGAGAGTACATTTTATGGACAACTTATAGATTGTCCATATGTAATTGTAATTAAAACACTGTTGCAATTTAGCAATACTATGTTGTGTCTTTTAGTGACAGGTTTATACAGTACACCAAAATTTAAGTTATATACCAGCTTTGGCCAAGCGAACAGCACACTCTCCAGGTGAAACTCCATTCAAATCCCCCTCAGGACCAATACAGAGCGTAGCAGCAACTGGCTTCCCGGATTCTTTCAGTACCTCAACAGCCCAAACAGCTTCTTCAACATGTTCAAAATACTGCAGGGATCAAACACATCAAATAGAAACATGTCTGGGTAAAAGTGTTTAGTTAAATCTAAACATCCTCTAAAATCATTCCATGATACACTAGATACATTTTTACACACTGTAAACCTGTTGTAACCAAGTAAATGCTGTATGTACAGTACTTTGCCCCACATAAGTGTCTAGTGGTATGTTCAGTGTGAAAACAGTGAATACCTCAGCAATGAGAAAATCCACATTCTTCTTAATGAAGACATCCAGTTGCTTCCTGAAGATGCCTTTCACCTCAACTTCACTTTTGCAGCTAAGGTACGATGGAGTCTGGCTCACCCCTCCTGCCACTAATGCATCGCCTTCATTGGCCACTTCTCGTGCTATATCACAGGCCACCTCATTTACTTTCTGGCCCTAAAATGGAAATAGAATATACAGTCATCAAATCTAGAAGGAACACAGAGACAATCCTTTCTGTATACAGTTCCTTTTCCTACTTTTATCCCTGCTCATACTGGCCCAGCAGCATTTAATCTAGCACAAAATATGGGTATGGGAACCATTGTCCAGAAAGCTCAGAATTACAGAAAGGCTGTCTCACATAGACATAGTTTAAAAATTATTTCCTTTTTAATAATAAAGCAGTACCTTGTACTTGAGCCACACTAACATATAATTAATCCTTATTGGAAGCAAAACCAGCCTATTGGTTTTATTTAATGTTTACATGATTTTATAGTAGACCTATCATCTGGAAAACCCCAGGTTTTCTGAGTAACAGGTCCCATACCTGTATCCCAAAGGCATTTACCCAACTTATGCTGACCCAACAGCAGTTATCCAACACATACTGACCCAGTGATATTCAGGCCAGAAAATACTGGACCAATATCTTTACCCCAATTTATTCTATCCTATTTGCCTTCCATCCAGAATCTACTGACCAAAAGGCATTCACAACAGTTCACAATGACTTAATGCCAGTTGACCCACTACAAATCAGCCAATTTGCACTGAGCTAAATATCAATGTACCAACATAAGATACATTCCCATATATTAGTGCTTCTTGTCACAATATACTCCAAGCCCATATAACCAAGACAGGAAAATATGGGGGGCACAGTTACATTCACCTATATTCAAAAATCACCCCGAAGATGCAACCTTTGCTAAAAAAAGATGTTCTTATTGTAAAACTATAGAGAAAAAACCTTACTTGCACTGTTGTTTCACAGTATTATTCTTTCCATACAAGGAAATCTGAGACCACTTACAGAGATTTTCTCAGCCACATAGTTGCCTCTGTTCTCCAGCTTATCATCACTGGCATAGAAGGTAAAGGTCTGCATGACGTTGGCTCCTGCTCGGAGAAATTCTCGATGAAGCTGCCGTACTTGGAGAAAAGAAAATACACAATCAGATGTTTCACAAAGAGCTCTTCCACAAATAATGTTATTGGGTTGTTGTTGTTGGTAGGTTCTACAAGTGAATGGTGTAAGCAGTCCATTATCCTCTTCAACGTTACTCTCAAATGTAAAAAGTGTTGGGGAGCAACACAAGCATGAAAAAAGTCCCTGGGGATGTCAAATAAGGACTGTGATTGGCTATTTGATAGCCCCTATGTGGACTGGCAGGCTGTGTTCCAACATTGCTATCAGCTTTATTTGCCATTTAATCAAAGCTAAAGTCAGCTAAATTAAAAAACTGAATTTCATCTGTAATTGTCACTGCAGCCTCTCTAATAAATATTCCCTTTAGGCTCCAGCTGATCTGCAGGCATAACTACTGTATGTGTGTCCCTTCCCTTCCATTGCTAGGATAATATTCAGGCAGTGCTTACAGAGCGCATATATCACTCTTAGTTCTGCATTGGCAGAGCTTACTGCTTCAGTGCAGTGGCAGAGATACTGTAAATATCGGAAGGTATTTCTGAAAAAATTAACTCTCACTAAAGTCAGAACAGCGAGCGGTAGTTGGGGGTGTTTTAACCCCAGTTGCGAAACCACTATGTCTGATATTCGCTTTAAGATAGCCTATGTCTAGCCAACTTTAGCAATTCATTATAGCTTCGTGTCTTTGCCACCAAAATATTGGAATAAGTATTGTTTTCCCTCCGTGGAAAATTTTCTGTGGATGTCCATGCCCACATCATCACAGACTTCAGGCCGTCCTACCTAATGTGAGAGCAGGGAACAGTGTCTGACTGGGGAAGGCTGGTCCCACCGGAAATCCCAAGGAAACACCCCACTACTTTGCACCCTTCCCCCTCCAACTAAGGGCCCACCACTCCTGCACAATGATTTCTGCTCAGATAATTACTACAGCACCAACGGTCAACAGAACTGGGGACCACCAGGTTTTCTCCTAGTGCCCCAGCGGGCACCCTGGCATGGGCTATCCACAAATATCAAGACTGAAGATACTGGAAGTGGGGTGACATCAATGAATTCAACATGATGACCATAATCTGCAAAGATTGAGCAAATCTTACTAGGTTTGCTCCAATAAATGTAACAAAAAACAGCATCTGCCAAGGGATTCTAGTAGACTATGGTTTGGCAATGTTTGTGTTTTTGAGGTTTCCTTGTTTCTTAAAGCAGAGTGATAGTTACACCAATATATAATTATAACCCTGTTGTGTTAGCAGGTTATGATATCAGTTGGGGCGACATTTGTAGGCAGGGTCGGATAGGCCTGCCAAAGTTCCATAGGATCTCTATTTTAAAAACATTTCATCTACTACATATTGCAAAGTCAAAACACATACTTGGTAACGAACCTCCATATAAAAATATCTCAGACTGTTTGCAATGAACTGAGCTTGACATTTAATCTTCGTGGCATAGACAGCTACACGGCCCTTAAGCTAATTTTAGTACAGTTATGGGATCTGTTATCCGAAAACCCGTTCTGAATTACCGAATGGCCGTCTCCCATAGACTCCATTATAATCAAATAATCCAAATTTTTTAAAATGATTACCCTTTTCTCTGTAATAATAAAACAGTACCTTTTACTCCAGCTCATAATACAGGTTTGGGAACCCTTATCCATAAAGTTCAGAATTACAGAAAGGCTGTCTCCCATAGACTCCATTTTATCCAAATGATCCAAAAGTTTAAAAATTATTTCCTTTTTAAAAATAAAACAGTAGCTTGTACTTGAGTCACGCTAAGATATAATGAATCCTTATTGGAAGCAAAACCAGCCTATGGGGTTTATTTAGGGGCAGATATATCAAGGGTCGAATATCGAGGGTTAATTAACCCTCGATATTCGACTAGGAATTTAAATCCTTCGACTTCGAATATCGAAGTCGAAGGATCTAGCGCAGAAAATTCGATCAAACCATTGAAGGATTATTCCTTCGATCGAACGATTAAATCCTTCATATCGAACGATTCGAAGGATTTTAATCCAACGATCGAAGGAATATCCTTCGATCAAAAAAACTTAGGCAAGCCTATGGGGACCTTCCCCATAGGCTAACATTGACTTCGGTAGCTTTTATCTGCCGAACTAGGGGGTCGAAGTTTTTTTTAAAGAGACAGTACTTCGACTATCAAATGGTCGAATAGTCGAACGATTTTTCGTTCAAATCCTTCGATTCGAAGTCGTAGTCGAAGGTCGAAGTAGCCCATTCGATGGTCGAAGTAGCCCAAAAAACACTTCGAAATTCGAAGTTTTTTTACTTCGAATCCTTCACTCGAATTTAGTGAATCGGCCCCTTAATGTTTACATGATTTTCTTGTAGACTCTAGGTATGAGGATCCAAATAACAGAAAAACTCTTTATCCGGAAAGCCCCAGGTTCCCAGCATTCTGGATAACAGGTCCCATGCCTGTATTCACAAACCACAGAGACTACAGTAACATATACACCACTGCTGTTTTTAACTCTTGACTTTATCGTTAATATCCTTATATTTTCTTATTAACATTACAATGAATATTTCGTTATTACATTATGAAGCTTTGATAGTTCTTTGGGTGCGTGAAATAAAGGTACCTGCTTCTGGATGTTCCACTGCAGCTTCAGGCGTCCAAGGTCCAGCCTTGACATACCCTCGTTTCTCTAAAGCAAACACAAAGCCACCATCTCCAATGACAACCTCACCAGCATCCAGGCGCTCCAGAAGACCCTGTAATAACCAGAGTGGGATCTGAGTGTTACTTGGAAACAAGGGAAATGGAGAGAGGAAGGAAGGGAACTTTTTTTAATATGGCTATGGTGAGTTTGTGGTTCTGTTTGAGTCGCCTCCATATTGAAGCCATGTACAATACATAAAACTACTTGTTGACCTGGTCCTACTCACCCGTAAGGTCCTTTTGTTATAATACAACCAAGTCTTAGCTAAGTTATTTGCACAAGTGTAGTACAGGTATGGGATCCGTTATCCGGGAACCCGTTATCCGCTACCATAGACTCCATTTTAATCAAATAGTTAACATCTTTTAAAAATAATTTGCTTTTTCTCTGTAATAATAAAACAGAACCTTGTACTTGATCCCAACTAAGATATAATTAATGTTTATTGGGGGAAAAATCCTATTGGGTTTATTTAATGTTTAAATGATTTTTTAGTAGACTTTTTTTTTTAGTAGATTAAGTACTAAAAAACTTTTGAACATAACGAATTGCAATTATGAGTTACATTGCCAGGCTTTTGAGAAACAGGGATTCTAGTAAGTCTTGGCATTTTGTCAATGTTCATCTTTGGGTCTTTTTGGTAAAATCAAAGCATCACAGCAAATGAAAATAAAATAAAAAATGAAATGCAAACAGAGTTATATATGGGTAATGTGGCTAAATAAACCCCCACAAATGGTGTTCCTTTGTATTTCCAGTTTTACGTATGGCATGTAATTTAACAAAATAAATAAATAAATATAAATATATATAAATATATATATATATATATATATATATATATATATATATATCTTTATGCAGCATGCCTAGTGATGTTATCACTAGTGATGTCACTTGAGTCACATGACCCCCTGAAAATGGTGTATTATAAGCAACAAGATTCACCCTGAAGTTCCATGACCTGTAAAAAAGTACTCAGCTTTTCTGTCGCTATTTCATTGTAAGGTTGCACAGTTATGGGACCTATTATCCAGAATGCTGGGGGAGATCTTTTGATAACTTGGATCTCTATAAATTAAGTCTGCAAGAAAACATTTAAACATTAACTAATCATTCATTTTAGTTGGGATTAAGTTCAATGTACTGTTTTATTACTACAAAGAAAAAGGAAATAATTTTTTTAAAAAAATGAATTATTCCATTAAAATGGGTGAAGGCCATGCTGTAATTTGGAGCTTTCTGTATAACGGGTTTCTGTATAATGAGTTACATACCTGTACATTAAATTCTGAGTTACGTCATCTCTGTGAGTGCATAGTATCAGGCTGATAGAGAATAAGAGCCAGGGCTCTGTAATACATGTGGCACCCCTTGTTGTGATAGATGGGCAATCCCAGAGGGACAACCCTTGGTAGCAGGGGCCCTCTTAGCCAGCAGACTCCAAAGATCACCATCAGCCAAACAGGATAATATGTAGCAACCACAATACATTGTGACTAGTGACGTGTGGCCGACCCGATACCCGCGGGTCGGGGCGGGTTCGGGTCGACCTTGCAGTGCTCTTCGCTGGTGGCAGCCAGCATCCGACTTCCGGTTTTACAATGTCGCGTCAGTTGGCCCCACCCCTTTTGTGATGTCATTGTGCCGTCATCAGCGGGGCAGGTCTGTAAAAGGACCCCCGGAAGCGGGCGGGTGCGGGTATTAGCAGGGCGGGTTAGGGTTGGGTGCGGGTCAGGGAAACCCTGACCCGCACATCACTAATTGTGACCCCATTTGTTCTTATCCTTGTGTTTTTATTTAAAACGGTCAGGGCACACTTAACCTTTATTCAGTGTTTGAATTGGAGTGAAAAAAAGTAAGGGGGTGCTCTGTGTGTTGAGTGTAGCGCAGCGTGCTAAAACAAGACCCTCCCACAACCATAAGCCACATCCATTGTTATAATAAGCCTCACACACCAATACTTTCTGGCTTCACCCACTTTAAAGCAAAACCATTTTGCTATTTCCATTCTGGTATTTCCTTCTAATGAACAAGTTTAATGCCCAGTATGAGTAAACTTAAATATTTGACCTGTAGGGACCCCAAATTAAAAGTTGTGCATATGACTTTTCTTGGCTGCCAAGTTATCTTCTGCAAACACTGCACCTTGCCTGTGTATTATGTGTCATCACATAGCACAACCGCTAATTCTAATTCTATATTACCCCAAATTATTTCATTTATATCATTCATCACTATTCCGTAATCTGCTGCTGTTTAATACCTTCCTTTTCTCTATAACCCTCTCTGATGCCTCCGCCTTCTTTATCTCTTCTCTATTTCTCTCCCAGCAATACTGTCTCTTCTTTCATCTTCTATAGATTTAACTATATTATATTTTACCTCCGCATTTTATTTGCACGCAAAAGTGGAGAGGAGCAAAAGAAAGTTCCAGGATTCAAAACTCTTGCGCTATTGCTATTTCACAAAAGTAAAGAAGTGAAGGGATGGCATCCCTGTGTATACCTCCCCAATTCCAGCACTGTCTTCATAGGTAAATAACCCAAATAGCCCCTGCTTATAGATTGCTATGAGCTACTACACAAGCTACAAACTGTGCGCCTTTTATTACATGATCCCCGCAATGGTTCTGCACAGAGCATGTAACTCCTAGTAAAATCTATTATCCAAAGCCATATATCCCCTAGTGATGATCCAGTAGTTTCCCCTCAGTGTGGCTTTCACCAATCATGTCCTTAATCCTTACCAACTGTGTGTGTGCCACTTGTTCTCTATCCATATGTGTGAGTGGCTAAACAGCATTGAGCAGCGGCTACAGCCTGGCGATCTCACAATCACTTACTTTCTTTGCTCCAACCGGTGCCATCTCTGCGTCGTTTGCCCAGACTGAGTGGCATCGTCCAGCGGCGGGTTATATAAGTGTATGGAGGAATTGGGCGTGCCAGGGACGATCTGTTTTCTTCTGCCTGATTGGGAGATGAGGACACACCCGATCCCATTTTCAGCCCATCTTGATAGCGAGCGCTGCGCACTGCGCAATCACCAGCCCGTTATTCTAGTGTCTGACAGCGCAAACACACTGCGCACGCTTTGTACAAATATATATAGAAGTATAGGGCAGAAACGTACACGTTCTCTATTAACTGTCACATTTAACTCTTGTCACTCAGAAGTAGCGCTAAAAAGTGCGCAAATACATAGGGCAAATTTTACTCTTCTAATGGTCTAATGGTGGAGTAAATGAGCAGCACCCTGGGCTCTGGAGTTTGCACCGATCCACACACACACCCTGCGATCGATCTATTCTGCCAGCGCTGATAGAGGCGCCCGGGGGCGGATCCCCTCCTGCTCCCTTATTTGTTGCGATTCTTTGGCGACAGATTGAGTCTGGGCTGGTGTTAAAGGCCGGGGCTACTCCTGTGTGTGCGCTCCCTGAGTTACTCACCACTTACTATCAGCAGCCGCAACAATGATCTGGAGAAGTCTGAGGTTCGTTCCTCAGCGACTGAATACTTGCGACTCGTTGCCGGTCTGGAATACAGTTGTCGCTGCGACTCGGAGGTCTCTCAGCGCAACTTCTATCTCCCAGGGGTGAGTAACCCTTTCAGTATGGGCCATTGCCCAGCCCTTATCAACTGCCCCTTCCCCAGTCCCAAGCAAAACATAGGAATAAACATTATAAGTATATATATATTAGTAAAAACTTTGCGTCATTTGCGACTTGTAGTTGACTACCGTATAGTATGTAACTAGCAATACAAATCCACCTGGCAATCTCAATGTATTCAGTTAATATTATTTATTTAACATGATGACATTTATTTATTACTTATATGAGGTAGTGAACTACAAACTCTAAAAATAGGTCCCTTGGAATGTAAAGTACAAGCATGTGGTTGCTTCAAGTCGCTCATGGGGCATGGCTCAAAACTTGGTCTCTTGACAGAAATGTACAGTAGAGGATCCATTTTCCGGAAACCCATTATCTGTAAAGCTCTGAATTATGGGAATTCTGTTTCCCGTAGACTCCATTTTATCCAAAAATTCAACTTTTTACAGTTGTGTTTTCCTTTTTCTCTGTAATAATAAAACAGTATCTTGTACTTGATCCCAACTTATAATTAATAAGATATAATTAATCCCGATTGAGGGAAAAAACAATCATATTGGGTTTAATATGAATGTTTATGCCCCCTTGCCCATTTCATCACATGTGACATCTGGTTTAGTGGATGTGGCCCACATAGTAGTCTATTCTATAGATACTTATAGTATTTATATAATCCCTACAGTGCACTGTGTGTGTGTCTATAATGAACGACATTGTTACAGTATTAGGTGGAAGAGTTTAAGAACTGGGGTTATGGGGGTGAATTAAGCATACAGGGAGTTCACCGAAATTCAATATAATGGAAATAATAACCACATCTCCCAGTCACCCTGTGTAATGCTGTGTGCCAACCATATGGGTGTTATTGCAACGTCACTTCATGTAAAGACATTGGTTTGACAAAACACATTTATGGATAGGTAAAGTTTACTCCATCTCTACGGTATATACTGAACTCCTATAGAATGGAATGGAATGCTTTTATTAGCTCAGAAGCCTGCCACACTCTTATAGGATGAACACAGACCAGAAGGCTGGTGACCAAGGGGTACATGACTTTACTACCACCCAGACGTCACAATCATTGAAATTTCTCATCATAGCTGTATCATATTTGTTCTTTATGTTCCAGCGAGGAAAATCAGTCAGCATTTTTAGGAAAGCGATGGAAAGATACGGCAGAGACAGTGATCATTGGTGGTGGGTGCATTGGTGTGAGTTTGGCCTATCACCTGGCTAAGGCTGGCATGAAAGATGTTGTTCTACTGGAGAAGTCAGAACTCACGGCTGGATCCACATGGCATGCTGTAAGTCCTAGAGCCACAAAGAGTGGCAAGTGGGGTGAATGTTTATTGTTATACCAGTGCCAAACACACGTATCTGTCTCCTTTAATACAGAATAATACTGATTATCTATTTTAACAGTCTATGGACCACATAAAGCTTCATTAGGTATGAAATACATTTCCATTATGAAGCCAGACTTGTGGAAATCACACAGCGTTTTCATGGGTATACAGCTTAAATCCAAAGGTCTTCCAGTAAAATAATTAATAATTTCTTACCTTATACTGCCTCTCCCTACTCTAGTCCAAAATAGGCACAAGGCGTCATGTTTTTTGCATTTTGAATACTGTTTTATTGCTCGACATCTACAGTCAGTGTCGGACTGGGGCCTCTCACACCCCCCTTCACCTTCCCAGCCACAACCCCCCTCAACTCAGCCCCACGAGTATTTTATTATTTTACCAGTGATCCAGGGGGGAGACTGGGGGCAGCGCCAATAGTTTGAGCTGGGGTGCAGGTCTGAGTTGCGGCGGGGCCCACAAAGGGCTGAGGGCCCACCGGGTGTTTTCCAGGACTCTCACCTGTCTAGTGTGACCCTGCTTACAGTTGCTGGTCCAGCAGTTCCATCATGAATACAGTGCTGCCTGTGTTTAGCAGTGCTGTATTTATGAGTAGGTGCACAGGAGACCTGTACTTACTTCCTGCTCTATGTCAGATGATAAGGACAGGGTTGCCTTTCCCCTGCCGGCAATACATTCCGCACCAGCTATGCCTTATCCTTCTGCTGTGATGTTGCCCAGTTTTGGAAGTTGTGAGTAAGAAGATCCCCTTTCCCCTACATGAGTAGACTAAATGGGCGTTATAGAAAACAGCACCTGTTCTTCACTAATCTTTTTAAATATCGGTACTTTTTATTTATTTTGTTGATAACAATAACATTTTCTGCAGGCTGGGTTAACCACATATTTCCATCCTGGAATAAATCTGAAGAAAATACATTACTACAGCATAAAATTGTATGAACATCTAGAAGCGGAGACTGGACAGGTATGCCAGCATCTGTTGTGGGGTTTGACTTAGTCAAGATGTCACTATAAATAATTATAATGAGACTGAGTGCTGGGCTGGATTGTAGTCTTAGTGAAAAGGCCTTCAAAAAGTAATTTGTGTGAGATGCTCTTCGCATTTTTGTGTTATAATCACTAGTTATATTTTACTTTTGAAATCAAGACTCACTAAATTGTCATTGACTCAAGACTTGCTCTGAATGCCATCATGCCAAAGATAGCAGTGCTGTGATGCCAGGGAATGCTGCTGTTTGCCAAAAAAGATTTAATATGTATTTGTTGTCCTGGTTCCATACTTATCATACAGCAAGCTGTTTTCCTCTTGTGCAGGCAGTTGGGTTCCATCAACCAGGTAGTATAAGAATTGCTTCAACTCCAACAAGAGTGGATGAGCTGAAATACCAGATGACTCGGGCTCGTTGGCATCCAAATCCACAGTATCTGGTGGAACCGGAAAGAGTGCAAGAGTTGTTCCCTTTACTGAACATGAACAAGGTAACTAAAGGAACTTCTGCTCCCTCTGTAATGCTGTATGGATGAAGGTCCTGCATATACTGTAAATGGAAGGTGAGGTTTTGTGGACACCTCAATACAAAGCAGCTGAGCTTCTCTCCAGATGAGAAAGTCCGCCTCTGTCTTCTGGTGATTTACCAGAAGGTACAATTTAAAGGACAAGAATGTTAAACTAAAGAAGTAGGCTAGAAATGTTGTACATTATGTTTTGGGCTTCTGTGCCAGCCCCAGACAACTAAAGCCCTTTAGCAGTAAAGATCTGTGTCTCCAAAGATGCCCCATTAGCTCCCCATCTTCTTTTCTGCTGATTCACTGCACATGCTCTGTGCTGCTGTCACTTACTGAGCTTAGGGACCCACTCACAATATACAGTACACATAGAATAGAAATGTCACAGGCTAATTAGTAATTAATATGGATAATTACTACATGGCAATACGGAAACCAGTGCAACTGGCATCAGAATTTAATGATCAGCCCTGTAGCATCAGTTTATATTACAGGCCAACCTAATTGTCTACTTGATAATTTGCAACGACCCCTAAGCTTAGCTTCTCAACAGCTGCTCAGAGCCCACTGAGCATGTGAGTGTCACAGACACTTTCCAAGATGGTGACCCCCTGTGATAAGTTTGAAGTCCTGGATCATTGCTGCTATTGACAAGCTCAAACTTTAGGCTGGTGCAATAAGTTCAGTATTTAAAACATTGCATTTTTAGCCATATTCATTGTTAGGGCTTAGTTCTCCTTTAGCGGCGAGGGAGTCAAGTTAAGTTTACAGTCCAAGGTAGTCTAAATGTCATCTGCAATGAGGGCCTGTAACCAGCCAAGATTTCAAAATAACTTGCTGAACCCCCCCCCACAACTCCAATACCAATTCATCACTAAGACTGGAAGAAAGGTCCAGTTATATTGTTTTTATGGTAGAGGTGAATTCTGTAATACTTCTTTTAAGATCTAAAAAGCTTGTACAGATAGATCCAAGTGACCTCTCATGCAGTTTAACATAATTAATGCAACCTAGTAGTGCAAACTATTTCGAGTTAAGTTGATCATACATAAATAACCATGGAATGTGCAATCCGGTGCTCCTCAACCAGTGGCTAGTGAGTAACATGTTGCTCCATAACCCCCTGGATTTTGCTCCCAGTGTCCCCAAAGCAAATGGTTCTTTTAGTTTTGGTTGCATTAAAACCAAGTTTATGGCCAAACAGGGCCTCTTGTAGGCTGCTCACTCACATGGGGCTACCAAACAACCAATTCTATCCTTTATTTTGCACCCCAGAAACATTTTTCATGCTTGTGTTGCTTCCCAACTCTTTACAATTGAATGAGACTTACGGGTAAAACAAGTTGGGGGCCCCTGGTGTAATCTAATAGGCTTGCATGTGTATCTTACCCAGAAATCTGTTTGTGTGTGCCAGTCCAACTGTTTTTGAACATCTGCCATAAAAAGAAAAAATACATGTGTTAAGTAGGTAATGTAAATAATGGCTGTACATTTGCATCAGGTCCAGCAGCCACACAACAAGCTGAGTATGACATTTCATCGTCTAGTATATCATGGAAAGGAATAGTACATGTGCTTGGGTTCATGGATTGAATTTCTTACAGTATAAACATGGAGGTTGTTTGGGTCTGGGGTTTTTTGTTTAGAAGATCTTTCTGCTCCCTTAGTAGTGGTCTCCATGTTTAGCTTGGTAAATCTGGAAGATGATATCCTTGAAAGAAAAGCTGAGCCCTCTGAGGGGACAGTGATGTTGTGATGTGCATATGGCACAGTAAAATTCTATAGAATATCTAATAGGCTAGAGGTCACATTATCCAAGGAGGTATGAATAGAATGCATATTTATTGCCAGTGGGCTACAGCTAGAGTTTCCCTACACTTTCTTTTAGAACCACAAACCGCTTGGTCAGCTTTGTCGTGTTTACAGTTGAATAAAGAAACATAGATGTTTTTAAAGGAAAACTATACCCCCAAAATGAACACTTAAGCAACAGTTTATATCATATTAAGTGACATATTAAATAATCTTATCAAACTGGAATAGATATTTAATAAATATTGCCCCTTTATATCTTCTGCCTTGAACCACCATTTTCTGATGGTCGCTGTGCTGCCTCAGAGATCACCTGACCAGAAATACTACAACTCTTAGGGGCAGATTTATCAAGGGTCAAATTTCGAAGTAATGGGAGTTTTTTCGAACTTTGAAATTTGAATAAAAAAAGACCAATCGAAATTTATCAAAAAAAACTAAGGGTTTTTTTTTTGGGTGAATAGGTCCGTTTTCGATCGAATTTGAATCGTACGAATCGATCAAATTCAATTTGAAGATTTTCCAAAAAAAAAACCTTTGGTTTTTCAAAGGACCCCATAGGCTAAAACAGCAATTCGGCAGGTTTTAGATGGAGAATGGTCGAAGTACACAAAAAAATGGCTCGAAATTCTAATTTTTTTCATTAAAATTTTAACTTCGACCCTTGATAAATCTGCCCCAACTGTAACCGGAAGAATTGAGGAAGCAAAAGACTTTGGCTCATGTGACCTAAAATGTGTGTTTGTTTGGTATGTTTGTGTGCACGGTGAATCATACAATCCGAGGGGGCTGTCCTTATTTTTTAAAATGACAATTTTCTATTTATGATTACCCAATGGCACACGCTACTAAAAAAGTATATTATTATGAATTTTTTTTTTTTACATGAAACAGGGTTTTACATATGAGCTGTTTAATGCAATATATTTTTCTAGAGACCTACATTGTTTGAGGGGTATAGTTTTCCTTTAAAGTGTCCATCATGGGTTTTGAGGAAATATTAATCATGTTGGAAAACATGTGCTTAGGTTTTAGCTGGTCTGCATAATCCTGGAGATGGCCATATTGATCCGTATTCCTTGACGATGGCGCTGGCAGCTGGAGCTAGAAAATACGGGGCACAGTTATATTACCCTGCAGAAGTGACTGGTTTAATACCCCAGTCTAATGGGACATGGAATGTGGTAACACAGCATGGAACAATTCACGCTAAAAGGATTGTGAATGCCGCAGGTAAGGATGCTAAATAGATTTTGTCACTATAAACCAATGTTAAAGGGGAACACTGCAACACCCATAGATGTGGGTGATTTTTAATCATCCCCATTTCTGTATAACATTCCTCTTCTCTTACTGATATTAGACTGGGCCTACACCATTGTGTCACAGGCCATATACTTGACCCATACAAGAAGTAAAATATCCCTGTTTATTAGAGCTTACAATCTAGGAGAATGGGGTGTGAGGCAAAAGGTATGGAGTCAGGAAAGTGACAGACATGGTATTTTCAAAGGAGGCAGAGGTTTATAGAATATCATGGGTTGTTTTCTGGGGCGCTTGCGAGGGGACATGATTACACTTTACAAGTACATTAGAGGACATTATAGACAAATGGCAGGGGACCATTTTACCCATAAAGTGGATCACCGTACCACAGGCCATCCCTTTAGACTAGAAGAAAATAACTTTCATTTGAAGCAACGTAGGGGGTTCTTTAGCAGTTAGCAGGGCTAATAGTCTGAGGCCCCGTAGGTGAAGGCCCTGTTAAAAACGCAGTATGGAGCCACATTATTTCTAATGGCAGCCCTTCATCTACTCATGATGTAACTGGTCTTCCTTGGTCTTTGACCCACTGATTGTTGAAGACGGTCTTTAGTAATTAGATTTCCAGCACAAGAAGTCACTGGACAAAAGTTTCAGTTGTTTAAAGGAGACATATAGGACATGTAAGAACTCTAATATTGTAGGCAATAATGAATAATACATAGTGCTGGTTTTACTTGGGGCTAAAAATTAATCTTCAAAAATGCCCCTTTATTGGGGCCCCCTATATATCTGCTACGGTCCTGTGTTTCAAATGAGGTGTGGGCGTGTCCTAACAGTCCCTGCAAGAAGCACAGTAGGAAGAAGATAGCCAATCACAGCCCTGCATTCACAAAAGCAAAGACATGCTTCAGTTCAACCTAGCTGCTGATTGGTTCCTAACATACTGTGGTGAGTGCTGCCGGCTCCTCTGCACAGCCAGAGAATTCAGCAGGCAGGAAGTGGAACATAAGGGCAGGGCTGTTGGGTTTTGGGGGAATTTTTAAATAAATCAGTCCCAAACACATATTTTTACGCACATTCCTTCTATAGTTGGAGGGGTATAATGAACTGGCAAATTCTTGTCTTTACACAATATGTCCTTTAAAGTAGACTGAAGTTGCCTCAGAAGAAAACTTTGGGCTATTTTTGAACGCATATGTTTTCCCACTGGTGATTCACATTTCTGCCAGAGAGAATAGAATTAGGGACAATGTGTTGCCCATTATTGATTGGATTGTCCAGTCATAGTGGCTTCTTGTGTTGGAAGTCTAATTACAAAAGACAATCAGGAAACTATTGCCGACTAAACATTTTTTCAGCTGAGTCAATTAATCTGCATGAATAAATTTGGATTGTTAGTAGGAACCAGAGCATTAGGAAGAGACCACAGCAAAGGCTGGTAGACAGTACACTGCTCAGACCAATCCATCAATTTCAACCTTCTACCCAAATAACTACTATCAAAGTTTGGTTGATCCAGAGGAAAAAAAGGCAATGCTTGTGCTGCCTAAAGGTTTCCTCAAAAGGTGGAAATGTTTCTTATCCTTGACTCATAGGGGCCCATTTACTTAGCTCGAGTGATGGAATAGAGGGAAAAAAACTTTGAATTTCGAATGTTTTCTTTGGCTACTTCGACCATCGAATGGGCTACTTCGACCTTCGACTACGACTTCGAATCAAACGATTCGAACTAAAAATCGTTCCACTATTCGACCATTCGATAGTCGAAGTACTGTCCCTTTAAAAAAAAATCTTCGACCCCCCTAGTTCGCCACCAAAAACCTACCGAAGTCAATGTTAGCCTATGGGGAAGGTCCCCATAGGCTTTGCTATCTTTTTTTTGGTCAAAGAAAAATCGTTCGATCGATGGATTAAAATCGAATGAATTGCTGTAAATCCTTTGACTTCGATATTCGAAGTCAAAGGATTTCAATTTGGCAGTCGAATATCGAGGGTTAATTAACCCTCAATATTCGACCTTAAGTAAATTTGCCCCATAGAGTAGTCTTGTGCTAATTATTACTATTATTTTCTCACTTGCTAAGAAGGCATCCAACCCTTTCTTGTAACCAGGGGCATTTGACAGACAGCTCCTGCCCCCTGCTTACCCTCTTTCATGTTGGAGTGTGTCTAGGGAGGGCCACATTGCTCGTGCAAAGAACATTACAATGCTGTCGCAACAAGAAGAGCTGAAAAAAAGCCGGAAGCTTGCCGCACAGTGCCACCATGGCAGAAGCTTTATAGTTTATCTGCAACTACAATGCTACAATAAATTTACAACTAGACTTATCATACTGTTCCCGCTGGGATGCTGGGACAACAAATGCAATTCAGATTCAATGTCATGTTTGCTGCCAAGTCAAACATTCTCTTTAACAGATGGACGGCTTCCCAAAAAAAGTGCTTATGTACTGTATATATCCCGAGGTATTCTGAGAAGCAGACTTTGTGTGTATTTGTGGCATTTGTCCTGAGATGATCTCGGTACTGAGAGAATAACATTATGTGTAGAACTGAATTTGCCTCTGTTACATATTAAGCTGCTGTCCTGGTGACATTGCATGGGAAGTCAGTTGTTGGAGTTAAGTCTGCGTCAGAAAGAAGTATGAGAAGTATATTAGATTGTGTATGGGGTTCTATGCCCCAAAGCCAAAATGATGATCCAACCATAAACATTATTTTTATTATTTATTTTTTGTTACATCAGTTGTTGAGTGCTGGGATTTGGTAGTTGCAGTTCAACAACAACTGGAGAACTACAGGGTAGAAACCCCTGATTGATGTCACCACCACCTCAGATAGAAGCTTCATACTGCTTCTCAGTTGCTGATCTAACTCTGGGCCTGGCTTCTTTAATTTCTCTCCTTGTATCATCTGCGCCAACTCCCTCTGGCTTCATATTTCCTGGCTCGGGGCACCTAAGCTGTTAATCAGTTAGATGTTAGCTGAACTCTTTGGGTGCCAAAATCTAGCAGTGGAACTGGAATAAACTAGATCAGACTGCATGGAGACACTTCTAAACTTTTGGATCCTTTTAGGAAAAAAGCCAAAGTGTAACCCATTGCAGGCTGTGATGGCTTGGCCTATTTCTGGACAATTCCAACTGGATGGGGTCCTATAGTACTTGGGTGTCTTAATAGTGTGATAATGCCCCAAAATATGAATGATTTATATGCATTTCCATAAGGACATACAGCTTTGGATCAGACTCTCATTGCCCACCGGCATTCAGTAAGGGCTCTGAACTTTTATCTTTAATAAGTCAAGGCAGGGTGCAGTTGAGCTAGGAAATATGAGTACGTGCCCCAACAGACACTAAACGCGTCAGGCCATGTCCTAATATATTTTAACTTTTGTATTTTTTACTTGCTACCATAACACTTTTTTGGAGGAACTCATATATAAGCACCCTTGGACTGGGGTGAACTGTGAGTAAGTACATAGGTTGGATGCACCATATCCCCCTTTACTATATTTTCAATAAGTCAAGGCAGGGTGCAGTTGAGCTAGGAAATATAAGCTTATAAGCTAAAGAAATTGGTATCCAACTACTGGTTTTGGCATGACCAATATGTGGCTGCCCAATGGCTTTCTGTTTTTTTCCACAATGTAAATACATACGGGCAGGTTAAATGTCACCCAGTGCACTTGGCTAATAAAATACATAGGAATAGAGGCACAGGGAATACTGTTGTGAGCTTTGGTCTGTAATTGATATAGAACGGAGAGTTAAATTGAGGGGGATTTCCTTATTCATTAGGTTATTTGGATGTGTGTGTGGCAGAACACACTGATCTCTTGCTGAAATTCTCATTTTAACATTAGGCAAGTCAATGTGAGTCCAAGCAAGAGCAGTGCAAGGATCAAAGTTTCCTTGTTGAGTAATATCTCAGTTTTGTGATGAATTTAATGGATAACCAGAGGCCTAGCAGCTGCTGAGAACCACTACATAGATGGAGCCAGTTGGTACTGAACATTTTTCTTTCAATAATTCGATTTCTATGTAAAACTGAAAGCTGTCAAACAAAAAAGTCTCTGCCTAGTGGAGAATGACTGGATTGAGCTCTGCCAATGAGAGTCCCTCTATGCATGGCTTTTGCTCTCCCTTTTAGGAATTATTTTATCACACTGCTGAGTGAAGTTTCAGGTCAGAATTGCCAAGATAAGCTGTTTCTGTCTGCCTGATAAAAACAGCACATATTGAGCCTCATTTACAAGGCAAGGAGGAACAGAAAAGAGTGCAAAGCACCATGATATTTGCATCATGCATTGTGGGTTGCAAAAAAATAAACAGTGCCCTGTTCATGAAGGGTGGGCTGGAGGAGACATGTGGGCATTCATTTGGTTGAGTAAAGAACTGTCTGTTGCACCTAATTAATGCAAGTTGCAGAGTGCAGAAACACCCAGGATGCAAGTGCTCTGTATAAAAGTTATGGGTCATGACTTAGTGTCCAGTATTATTCTAGCACTTGTGTGTTTGACATTGATAAATTAGATCACTTTATGCTGTATTTATTAGAACACCTCTAAAATGTCCTGCTTTACCTTGTATGACCTAAGAGTTCCATGTCATTTACCTGTTAGGATTCTGGGCCCGAGAAGTTGGAAAGCTGATTGGATTCCCACATCCCCTAATTCCCGTTCACCATCAATATGTCGTCACAGCCACGGTCCCAGAAGTAAAAGCTCTTAAAAGAGAGCTGCCTGTTCTCCGTGATCTGGAAGGATCTTATTATTTAAGACAAGAGAGGGATGGGCTCTTATTTGGACCCTATGAAAATCAAGACAAAATGAAACTGCAAGATTCTTGGGTAACAGACGGTGTTCCTCCAGGTACAGAGGCAAAGTTCCCTCTCCTATTCATTTCAACTCACATTTAAATCTTAGCAAAACACAATTTCAATATCCCCTTATGTATAACTTAATGTAAAATGCTTCAGAATGCATTTAAATATCTGGAATGTGTAACTTGAGAGTCCTGTGCTGTTTGACTGTGATCCTTCTCTGCTCAGTACTATTGCTCCTATCACACTGAGCAATTAAACTGAGCAGGGAAGTGGCAAGAGATGCTTACTTCTTCAGTAAAATAAAAAGGGATGCAACTAATCCACTATTTTAGGATTTGGCAGAATTGCGAATCCTTTGTGAAAGATTTGGCCAAATACTGAACTGAATTCAAACACTAATTTGCATATGTAAATTAGTGAAATAGGGGGAAAGAGAATGGCGTTCATAGCACATCGTTAAGAAATTTTTGAATTCCTTGTTTGTTTTGGATTCGCATTAGGTTCAGCCAGGCACTTGGATTCAGCCAAATCCGAATACTGCTGAAAAAGTCTGAATCTTGGCCGGATCTCAAAACGAATCCTGGATTCGGTGCATCCCTAACAATAAGCTTTAATCATTCTGCCTGGCCTGCACTCAGGCCAAACAACACATTTATATAACAGAAGAGCATTTTCCATTGGAATATAGCAGAGTATACAGTATGTCCCATTTAAAGGGGTTGTTCACCTTTAAATTAGCTTTTAGTTTAATGTAGCGAGTGATTTTATAAGACAATTTGCAATTGGTTTTCATTTTTTTATTATTTTTGGTTTTTGAGTTATTTAGCTTTTTATTCAGCAGCACTCCAGTTTGCAATCTCAGCAATCCAGTTGCTAGGAACCAAGTTACCCTAGCAACAATGCATTGATTTGTATAAGAGACTGGAATATGAATAGGAGAGCACTTGAATAGAAAGATGAGTAATAAATCGTAGCACTAACAAAACATTTGTAGCCTTACAGAGCATTTGTTTTAGAGTGACCCCCATTTAAAAGCTGGAAAGAGTCAGAAGAAGGTAAATAATCCTAAAATTATAACAAAGAAAAAATGAAGGTCAATGGAAAAGTTGCTAAGAATTAGCTACACCATACTAAAAGTTAACTTAAAGAACCACTCCTTTAATTAACTAACCATGATAGTAATAATTTGTAACATCTTTGGGATAAAGTCCTTACAGCACTAACTTTATATTTTGCAGGCTTTGGAAAAGAATTATTTGAGTCTGACCTAGACAGGATTATGGACCACGTGGAAGCTGCTATGGACATGGTTCCTGTTCTGAGAAATGCAGACATTATCAATATAGTGTCAGGGCCCATCACTTACTCTCCAGATATTCTTCCAATGGTTGGCCCTCACCAGGGGGCACAGAATTACTGGGTAGCTATTGGCTTTGGGTAAGTTAATAACCATGATAGCGAGTCAACCATAGGTGTAACTACAGAGGAAGCAGACCTTGCGGCTGCTGGGGGGCCCCAGGAGTTATTGGGGGTCCCGTGAGGTCAAAATAATGCTCAATTTCAAATTATATTAGTAAAACAGGTCAACCTCTGGATATGTTGGGGGCCCTAAAATTAATTTGCTGTTGGGCCCAGAAAACATCTAGTTACACCACTAGAGTCAACAACAGTTGGCCATATGTTGAAAGTCGAAAGTGGATCTTTCCCCCGATATGCACATCTGGATCCAATCCCATCACAACGAGGAGACTACCTGTCGAGGTGAGGACTGCATCAACAAGCCCATGTGGTTCTTGCCCTGATGGGATATTTAAACCTTCTCAAGGCACATCTGCCTAATTTTCTCCCAGATATAAGTTGGGCAGGCCAAGGGACCCATACACACGCACATAAGCTGCCGACTTGTTCTAAAAGGGCTCAATCAGCAGGTCAAATCTGCCCATGTATTGACAACTTTAGACATAATCAATTTCAGCTGATGGAGCAAAGCTTTCAGTGTTTTCCTTTATTTGCAGCATTACATTTCCTTATGTTGTCCGAAAGAGTGCATTGATATTCTTTACCGGATGAAGATATGCAAAATATTTGTCATGAATTCCAAAAGTTCTACATGAGCCTGCTGCACAGATCATTATCCTTTCTGCCCCTTCCTGTTCTCCATCAATTGACAGTGAGGAGCCTTGTCAGTTGATGGACAAAACAGGGAGGAGACACAGTGGATCATGACTTGTGTTTTGGGCTCCTGCAGAAAAAGTAAAGAAGGAGGTGGAGGACATCTTAAAATATGCATGTTAACCGAACCATCTGTGCTGCTATGAGGGTATCAGAACAATGTGCAGTATTATGGTCAGGTAGACTTTGGACAGATTTTGAAATAACTGGATTTGTCTTGCAGGTATGGTATAATCCATGCAGGGGGCATAGGAAAGTTCCTCTCCGACTGGATAAAGAGTGGTGAACCCCCATTTGATCTCATTGAATTAGATCCAAATCGCTATGGAAAGTGGACGACTACACAGTACACAGCATTAAAAGCAAGAGAGTCCTATGGATTCAACAACATAGGTAGATATTTCATTGATAATTTATAGTGGAAATTAGCTGAAGGAGAAAAGCTTACACCAAAATTGGTATCTAGATAGATGTTCCCAGTTTATTTCATTGCATCTATCTCCTGAGAAAGGAGAGGAATGGGCATATTATAAAGACTGTTGCAAACTCCAAAATTCAATGACCAGGGTTAACAGCAAATACTGCCTCTCCTTTCAAAATGACCGTTAGAGGGTATTAAATGGCATTAGATGCAATGTTATAGATCTCCATACATTGGTATCTGTGCATGCGATGTTACCTTTGAAGGATGGCAGCAGTGGTAGAACTACCGGGGGTGAGGGGGGTGCGATTGCACCAGGGCCTGCACCCCCTTGGGGCCCGCAGGATGCTTGCGCCAACGGGAATCCACTGCCAAAATTTCGTTCACAGGGGGCCCAGCTGCCCGGCCTGCACCTCTAGTTATTTTACTGGATGGCAGTAAGGCTTTCAAAAAATATATAATTCCATTTTATTTTAAAATTTTTCATTTTAACATTTAAAAAAGCCTGTTATTTGCCATAAAATTATTCAGATTTCACAAAATGTACTTATACAGTATAGCAATAAAATACCATAACCATACTTAGAAAATAATATTGAATCGAATCCAAGTTTTCTCTGCTCGACATTATGGGGCCCATTTACTTAGCTACTTAGACCATCGAATAGGCTACTTCGACCTTCGACTACGACTTCGAATAGAACGATTCAAACTGAGAATCGTTCAACTATTCGACCATTCAATAGTCGAAGTACTGTCTCTTTAAAAATACTTTGACCCCCTAGTTTGCCACCTAAAACCTACCGAGGCCAATGTTAGCCAATGGAGAAGGTCCCCATAGGCTTCCTAACATTTTCTGATCGAAGGAAAATCGTTCAGAAAATCGTTCGATCGTAGGAATAGCGCTAAATCTTTCAAGTTCGATATTCGAAGTCGAAGGATTTACATTCGGCAGTCGAATATTGAGGGTTAATTAACCCTCGTATTCGACCCAATGTAAATCTGCCCCCATATCTAAGAGATTACATTTTTAGAACAACTTAACCAACAATGTGAATGGATTGATGTCATGGCATATACAGTATAGCATTAGTCTTTGTTATCAATTCATTTTAGAATAAACTGTTGGCTTTTTATGTTTTGATCAGTTGGCTACCCTAAAGAGGAGAGGTTTGCTGGTCGGCCCACAGAGAGAACAAGTGGACTTTATGATGAGTTGAAGACAAAATGTTCAATGGGATTCCATGCTGGATGGGAACAGCCGCACTGGTTCTACAAACCTGGGGATGACATTGGATACAAGTGAGGAAGTTAAAAATATAAAAAAATATTTTTACACTGAACTGTTATTTTCAGAGATTGTTGTGTAATATTCATGTTGCAGGACTTCCTTTTTCTTATGGAGATACTAACTCAACTTATAGACACGAATACATCTAAATACTATCAAATAAAAATTCAGCATTGTTTCTGAAATAATCACGTTTATCTTCACTATCTCTCTTTCTCTGCATTTGTTTCTCTTCATTCTCTCTTCATGCAGGAGTTGGGTGTTAGATAATTATTGACAGTTAGATCCAATATATCTTATAGGGAGGCTCCTTTTGCCTAGAAGATGTATTAGAGCTCACTCTATTAAAATCACCAAACATCATGTCTCTCTACATGCAGAATTTGTGCAAAAGGCAGTTATTTTGTTAGATTTTGATTGTACTGGAATCAGTTATTTGAGTGAGCTCTAACTCATCTGCTAAGAAAGGAAGCCCCCCTATAAGATATATTGGATCTAACGGTCAATGAATATCTGACACCCAACTCCTGTATGAAGACAGAATGAAGAGAAACAGATGCTGAGAGAAGATTAGTGAATATAAACTTGATTATTTCAGAAACGCAGAATATTAAGAATACATTTCTTATTTCAGTATGATGGAGGTTATGTTAAGTTTTCATTTAAATCTCAAAGGTCAATAAAATGACAAATGGGGCAAACAAACACAACCGCATCTTTGCCTGATAAGGTAGACATTAGTTTTAATTTTGTGATCGAAGATGGGTGGCCTCAGTTCTCAACAGCTTTTTCTTCCAGACCAAGTTTTCACAGAACAAACTGGTTTGAGCCCGTGCGGCGTGAATATAAACAGGTCATGGAGAAGGTCGGAGTGATTGATCTCACCCCGTTTGGCAAGTTTACGGTAAAAGGAAAAGATTCCATAAATCTCCTGGACCATCTATTTGCCAACACCATTCCAAAGGTAAAAATCTGTACATTACTGAGTTATGTAAATGGGCACCATTGCAACCTCAGACTCATACTCACTGCTGTCCCCCCATCCATCGCAGTATGTCTATCCTCAAATCAGGGAGAGAGGCAGCGGGATCATTAGAACCAGCACTGAACATAAAAGGAAGGTCTCTTGGACTGGTTATGTATCACACAGAGGTTGACAAATCCCCTGTATGTTGCTAATATTAACACCCTGCTTACCTTTTAAAAGATTAATAGTATGCCACGTGTGCCAAATTAATCTGCACTGTGTTCTGTCCCCTTATAGTTTGAAATGTTAAATTCCCACTGACCCTAGAAAAATCCTGGTTGCCAGGCATTACTCACACTAGACAGCAGTTTACATTTCAGGTTAGAATAAAGCACCATGTGTTGAGTTCATCAAGAGAACATGGAAGGGATCATTTATGATGAGATAAGGATCAGTGTAGGAGCACTAAGTAAACACAATTGAGATCTTTAGAGCCCTATGCCCTATGCACTTGCACACCTAGCCCTTCCATCTGTGCTCTGCCCCTTCTGCCAGATTAATAATCCACTGCAATGAGCTGAACGCATCCCAAAAGTCTCACTGTATGTAATACCTGCCTTAATCAGATGGTACTAGGCCTTGTATATTTCTTACTTATTATTCTTAATAATAAGTGTCAGGGACCCGGGAGCTCCCTCCAGGGAGGTAGTCAGGATCAAGGAGGAAGCCCTCTTGAGGGTGCAAGGTCGCGGTATCCAAAGGGTTAAGCAAGATACAAGGTCAAAGTCCAGGCAAGAGTTCAATGGCAGGCAGATCAGGATCAGATAACAAGAGTCCAGGCAGGGGGTCAAAACCAAGGCAGGAGCAGGAATCAGGATACAGGAAACAGGAATCAGGAATACAGGAACCCAGGTTCAGGGTAGCAAAACCTATTCTTGGGCGCCCTTCTGGTGTCCTGGGCGCCCTTTTATAGTTGAGTTTGGCGCTGTAGTGACGTCACTGGCGTCCTTACGCCAGCGTGCTCGCGCCGGCGTGTTTGCGCATGCGTGTTTACGCATGCGTCGGCGTTGCGGCACTGGCGTCCTAGCGTCCACGTTGGCCGACTGGGCGCCGCCATTTTGGATTCTTCGCCGCCGGGAGCAGACGCGTCCCTTCATGCTCCCGGCGGCCTTGACAATAAGAAATGTGCAGTCTAGGGTCATACCAGGAGATGCCCATGCGCTGCTTACCTCCTTCAACCCTGTATGCAGTCCTGCATGAAAAGAGAGGCCCATCTATCTTCACTTCATTCTGGGACCTTTAGATTCTAAATGCACTTCTGATAGGTGCAGTATTTACATCTTGCCCCATATTTGCTTGGAATTTGTAGGGCAGTATGTTGGCAAGCACCAACTTATATTCTTAGGAAGATGTTTAATTCTATATTGCTTTATTTTCTTTTGCTGCAGTTCAGTTCCATGTTAACCAGAAGTTAACTGGTGTAGTTTTCTGATTATTTTTCTAGTGTAGCCATTTGGTGACTTGTCACTTCGATTTCTGCAATTTCCCTACAAACTGTATACTGTATATATTATTTGCTGCAGAGCATGGTTAATGAACCTGACCTTATGTTTGCCCTACGATTCTTGCAAAATGGCCATTGCTCCAGTATCCTATCATTGTGAAATACTGAACCCTGGTACATATGCAATAACTGTTTCTTACCTGCCCCTAAATGACATTACTTAGTTGATTATCGTTTTTTTTAACAGAATTCTGGCATTTTATTGTCCTGCCATAAGTAAAAGATGTTAAACTACATCAAAATGTTTGCACCAGTACAGTAACCCACAGCAACCAACCTGTTTATTCAGACTAGTGCTTTTTAGATAATAATCTTTAACTAGTAAGATGTTGGCTTTCCTTATTTTCTCTGCACTTCTCTGCTCAAGCTGATTGGTTACTTTGAATGAATGGAAATTGCATTGATGTTACTGTTAAGTGGTGGCCTTTAATACTAATTATGATAGGGTTACGGGTGAATAATCCTTTGTGCAAAACACACAGTAATCACCCACTAACAATGTGAAAAACAGTGCAGGGATCACTGTAACCACCACTTGCTTGAAAGCTGCTACATCTTCAGTTTATACCTGATATTAAATATCTGCTTTATTGGCATTTGAGTGTTTTAGGTGTTTATATAGAAGGATAATGGCCAGTCTGGTGCCCCTCTATGGTGCCCTGTGCAAGTGTGATATACTCCAGAGGCTGCCATGAGTAAAGCATACCAGTTATATACATTAGTAACACTGGTCTCCTATACACAGGTGGGTTTTACTAACATAAGCCACATGCTAACTCCAAGAGGCCATGTGTATGCTGAGCTCACAGTCTCACAGCTCTCTCCTTGTGAGTTCCTTCTAATTACTGGGTCTGGATCCGAACTTCATGATTTAAGGTTTGTGTTTCATGGGCATTATAGATATATATATATATATATATATATATGCATGGCCTTAGCACAAAGTTGCTGGTGTATGCGACCGTTACTGACCTTTGAATAATGCACAAAGGAAGGGGAAACAAGCCATCGTAGAGCCCTGTATTTAATGTCTTGTGATTTTGCTCCATGCATTTTCAGCATTAAATCTGAAATTCTGTGCATCACTAATTTCCCCATAACTGCCTGGTTTTGTAACCCTAGTTGCCCCTGTGGGGCTCCACTACCGTATATTTAGGATAAAGGGCATACGGTCCTAATAGGACCCTCTAAAGGCAACTATAGCTGCATGTATAAAGCCCATTGGTGTGAACTGTATCCCGGAGCACAGTCTACAGATCATACACACAGAAACCACACTGCCACTTCGCAACTGTCCATTTATGGAAAATCATCACGTGATAGGAACAGTTTTATCAGAGTATTTTAACCACAGAATTCTGTATCAAGATCTCATGCCCTGAGCTATTAGCTACTGTAGCAGTTTACAAGTCTTTGCTATTTAAATAAAAAAGGGTAACTTAAAAGGGAACTATTACTTCACTTCTGTTTTTCTCTTGACTGAAATTAAGGGGACGAATGAACAGTAATGAAGGCCATTTTTGTGATGAGTTTGTTGGCTTGTATTTGCAGGTGGATTGAAGAGGTTGTAGCACAAGGGAAATATAGAGTAGATATAGCCAATGTGACCGATGAGATTGGAGTTCTGGGTATAGCGGGACCCCTGGCCCGGAAGGTCCTACAGAAACTCACATCTGATGATCTGAGTAATACATCTTTCAAGTTTCTTCAGTCTAGGAAACTAAATATTGCTGGAATCCCTGTAACCGCAATACGGATTTCATACACAGGTGAGATAATTTGTGTAAAACCATCTTCTGTCCAGTTATTATAATATGATTAAAATAGGGCCAATGATTAAGGGATGTTCCTGAAACGCAATAGGTATCCATTACACTCCAGCCACCTGTTTTTTAATGGTTAAATAAACAGCAGTTTTTACTTAATGAGGCGGCGTGCCCATTCAGTTTTTTAGTTTTGGATTTATGCAGTTGAGGAGTCCCGCATGGTTTTGTGCACACTGAATCCTCTGCAGTCCCTCTGGGACAATTTGGGAAGGGAGCTTGGCTGAGTCTATATTTAGCTGTTGTTAACACTTATAATACCCCTTCCCCAGCTGATATGTGATTCACCAGTCTTTCAGCTAGCTTTCTAACGTGTTTCTAACATGGTCTAAGTATGTGGCTTTTCTTAATCGAGAAGAAAGCTCTTTTAACTTGGGGGGTGCCAAAAGTTAGGCATCCCCAAGTGTTTGCATGTACTTACCTGAAACCCTGGGTCAGAGCACCTATTTGGAGAAAACTGCACCAGCGCAGTAGCACGAAGAGCCAAACATTAATGGAAAAAAAACAGCTATTTCGTTCTACTGTGCATGCATCTGCCCCGGGAAATTAGAAGAAAGAAGATGCCGGAAGATGACCGCTCCATGGTGCTCGTTGGAAGAATCCCGGGCCGGTGCATCTATTAGGAGAAAACTGCTCCGGCCTGGGATTCAGGTAAGTACATGCAATCACTTGAGGGTGCCTAACTTTTGGCACCCCAAGTAAAAAGACCTTTCCTTCTCCATTCATAGCTTTCCTGACAGATAACTGCCCAAAAATTGTCCAGACATTTATCAGGCAGGTTATAAAGGACTACACTTGCTCACTGATGTGAACCTCTGCTAAGAGGGCTACTTAGGGCTGTATTATGACCCCAATGCCCCATCATTGACCTGGAAACCATATTCAAAGGAAAAAAAAATCACTGCAATATGGCAACAATCATTTACCTTGTTCCCTGGCTATTGCTTTTGTTCACTAAAACCGGGGTATACTCCCAAAAGCAAAGGACTGCCATCTCGTGCCCACTTTCCAATGGCCCTTTCAGTTGTTAAGGGCCCTCAGTGGTTAACTGGTTAACAGGGGTGTCAAATTTCCCGTTTTCAGTCTGTAAATTCGCTCTTCTAGAGTGCAATTGCGCTCTCTGTGCTAGCATTGTGGACCACCTGGATCCCCTCCAGTGCCAAAAAGGTGAACAAAAAGGTGAGCTGTAGCAGCAAACCACCTCAGGGCAGCAGAGGGGCCAGGATCACCCCTGTTTGATGTGAAAAATGAAATGCTGTTGTTATACCGCTCGTGCTAGCAGTCCCTGATGAATGAAAGTACCACTGGGAAACTGCCAAAGATGGTGGTGTGAGACTGTTAGGAGAATACCCCAGGCTGGTGCATTTCTCAGTGAAGAACTGTAACCACCCCAATGATTTTCACTTACTTAGTCCTTTCATATGTGCATTTTCTACGTTGAAAGAAAAGGAGGAGTTATTGAAATATAAGGCACAGGCGGTATTGGTCAGTACCAACAATTAATGTAAATTATAAGAGCATGCAACCTGGCCGGCTACGGCGCCGGCTGATAACGCGCTCGATTGCGCATTGCAAAACTACATTCGAAGTACGCATGCGCAAAACTGGGATAGTGCGCGCATGTGCAGAAGCAGCGGCTGGGGAGAGACGGAAACTGCGCAGAAGCGCATTTACTCACTGAACTTCCGGCAGCGGCCGAGGACATACGGGACCAGACTTGGGGTAGGCGACAGAGGAGGTACGTGGCTGGCGCCCCCCCAGCTTTGCACCCTAGGCACGTGCCTACTCTGCCTACCCCTAGTTCCGGCCCTGAGAGCACGTTCATTTGTTTTGAGGATTTAGGTCAGGAGTGCCCATATTTTACTAATGTGAGTTCTACTTTTAGTGATGTTGTCACATTGGCACACCCAAGCATCACTGGGCAAACAGAGAATGGCACACACAAGCAGCACTGGGCAAGCAGAGAATGGCACAGACAAGCAGCACTGGGCAAGCAGTTGGACAGCCCTGATCTACATCCATAAAAGCATTGTTAGTATATATAGGAGAGTGATTTAGACAAGCTGTTTGTTGACAATGTCTTGAGATCTACTGCTCACAAGCTAAAGGTCTACTTGTAGATCCCGATCTACCTTTTGGGCACCCCTGGTTTAGGTAGTTGCATTGGAGTACACAAGAATGCTGTTCATCTATGTGTATGCGCTGTTTGACAATAAAGAAAGATATTACATTTACTATGTGCCTTTTAACCCAGGTGAGCTTGGCTGGGAGCTTTATCACAAGAGACTGGATACACATGCCCTGTACTGTGCCCTCATGCAAGCTGGCCAAGAAGAGGGAATTGATAACTTTGGGACATATGCCATGAATGCTCTGAGACTAGAGAAAGGATTCCGTGCTTGGGGATCAGAGGTAACTGGGTGCTACTTATGGATTGGCTTGTGTTGTTGGTAGACAGCAGGATATCTCCCATGTCGCAGACTAATAAGCCCACTAACTACTTTAATATGGCACAACATTTTAACAGGGCTTTAAAAATATAAAAACAGCTTAGTAATGTCGTTTTTTTGCAGGTATGGGATCCCGTTATACAAAAAGCTCCAAATTATGGGAAGGCCATCTCCCATAGGCTTTATTTTCATTAAATAATTTAAAAATGTTTAAATTATTTCCTTTTTCTCTGTAATAATAAAATAGTACTTGATCCTAACTAAGATATAATGAATCCTTATTTGAGGCAAAACAATCCAATTGAGTTTATGATTTTTCAGTAGGCTTAAAGTATTGAGATCTAAATTACAGAAAGATCCCTTATTCTGTTATCCAGAATGCTCGGGACCTGGGGTTTTTCGGATAACGGATCTTTCAGTAATTTAGGTCTTCATACCTTAAGTCTACTAGAAATTCATTTAAACATTAAATAAACTCAATAGGTTGGTTTTGCTTCCAATAAGGACTAATTATATCTTAGTTGGGATCAAGTACAAGCTGTTGTTTTATTATTACAGAGAAAAATGAAATCATTTTAAAAAATTTGGATTATATGGATAAAATGGAGTCTATGGGAGACAGCCATTCTGTAATTTGGAGCTTTCTGGATATCGGGTTTCCGGATAAGGGATCCTATACCTGTAGTACATTTTACCCAGAGTCATTGATTTTTTTTTCCTTTAACAGATGAATTGTGACACCAACCCCCTGGAGGCTGGCCTGCAATATTTCATAAAGTTAAACAAGGTAAGTGGGCATTCATTCCAACCATAAAACCATCTCATAAGAATCAATGAAAGCCCTCATACATGACATGGGTGCCTTATTTTTCAAAGTTCGAATTTATCCGACTATTTTAAGTAAAAAAGTCAGACCAAACTAGAATCCACGATTGCACCTTATTTATTATTAAAAGAAAATCACGATTTTATTGGATGGGGGACAAAAAAATCAAGAGAAAATCTGAATTGTACTATTTTTTCGGATTTCTTTTCCCGAATCATTCGTTTTTTTCAGACTTTTTCCCCGAAAAGGCCGAATTTTTCAGATTTTTGCCCAAAAGGGCTAATTCCAGCAGAGACCACAGAAACTTCCAAATAGGAAAGGGACCTCTCCCATAGACATACAACCTCGGTAGTTTTTTTTACCACTAAAAATTAGGATTTTATAGTTAAAATACCCTGAATTTTTAGAGTTTGTGGCATTTGGACTTTAATAAATAACCCCTGAAAATGTTGTACCTTTGTTGTAGGCGCAACTCCATGGCAGTAAATGCATGGACCAATAAACTTACCCAATGTACATTTTCGGAACAATTCTCTGGCCTCGCACAATGTGATGTCGGCAGCAGAGGGGCAAAAAGAAGGGAATTCATTTTTTTCCTTCTCTACTTAAAATGTACAGCAGTGCCATGCAGTATCAGAAACCGGGACCAAATACATGTGCAACAGCAGGGTCGGACTGGGGGGCCTGGGGCTCACCGGGGCTGCTTCCTCAGGGCCCCCCTCCGCTCCACCCCCCACTGCACATGTGCACACGTCGCGGAAGAAGAGTTGCAGGGTGTGGATCTGGGTCGGGTTTTTTCCTGGTGTTCCGCCGGCCCAGTCTAACCCTGTGCAACAGTGTGGGTAGAATATGGCTACTGTATGACACTAGATAGAGCATCACATTTTAGTTTCCCTTTATAATGGTGGAGTCATCTTTTCAATATTATTAGTGTTAATTTTTAATATTTATGATGGGCCAAAAGTAACTCTTGCTTTTCTTTAATCATGAGACGCAGATGGCAGCTGGGGTAAGGAAGATATACAGAGCTATCCCCAGTGGATGAGAGGGAGCAGGGTATAATAAAGATTTAAAATTAAAAATAGGAAGAACTCTCTCTCTCTCTGTACATATACACAGTATAGCAGAACACAGGTCCATGTTGCCCCTTTCCCACAGTTTCAGTGCTGCCATCTGGTATCTGTTCATAGGAATACAGGTTCAGTGACTGTTTATTTTAATATAATTATACTGGGCAGCACTGCCCTCTGGGGGTTTCTATTAGGCAGGCATCTTTCCTTATTATATTATAGCTTAGTGATGTCATTTCTGTCACATGACACACTGAACTTGTGTATTATAATAAATAAATTACCCCCTGTTGCAAAATATGAGGATATTAGAAGTTCCATGACCTGTGTAAAAACATATAAATTGTATTTGGTCATGGAACTAATCTGTAACTTTTTACAAGAGGGGGTACTTTATTCACTATATAACAAAACATATTGTTAATTATTAAATACAAATCCTCAACCTGTAAAAAACAAATAAGCACAGTATAAGCTTGTAGTCATCTAAGTGGGATGGGATGAGGGTATGGGTGAGTCTTTTACTAGTAGCTTGACAAAGAGGTGGATCTTGGCAGTATACAGTCTGTTTTGACGTTACGGTTGATGTGACGAGATGGAAACAGATTAATCATAGACCAGAAACAGACTGACCAGAAACAGACTGACCAGAAACTGACTGACAGTCTGTGGTTTCTATACAGGTATTGAGCCAATTAGTTTTTTGTATGCTGCTGTTCCGCAAGTTTGTAACAATTATCTACATGTAACGAATAAAGTGAAGGTTACTGGAAACAAAAGAGATACGTTTCCACCTGTCGCATCAAAGAAAACCAGTTTGATCGGCAACATATCAAATGAAAGAAAGTTAAAATGTAACTTTTATTATGTTCTGCCAGTAGAAACGCTTGTATATATATATATATACACACCCACTGCCCAGCTGCACTGCTGGCAGTGCTGGACTATGTCCATAAAATATATAATTAAAAATTGCAAGCAGTGGACACGTGGTTTGTCTGAGCTATGACAGTTCCTCTGCCCATAGCTACAGTATTGTAAAGATTAGGGTGATTCAGTGCACCATCTCCCATTCCCTCCCTTCCAAGAATTCCCTCCGAGCAACTCTGCCTATCTACGTACGTGGGGACTTGGTGGGAGCTAGGTATCCCTGGTCCACCAATGCCAGCCCAACGCATTTCGCTGACTTGTTCGGCTTAATCATGGGGAATAAGTGTTCTGCCGTTTTTTACTGGCAGAACATAATAAAAGTTACATTTGAACTTTCTTTCATTTGTTATGCTGCTGACTGAACTGGTTTGCTTTGAAGCGACAGGTGGAAATGTATCTCTTTTGTTTCCAGTTACCTGCCTCTTCACTTTATTCATTACAAGTCTGTGGTTTCTGGCAGATGCCAGAGGGGCTGCTCTAAGCTGCCATAGACAGTCACTATTAACTGGGCTGGTGGTGGTGGGATGCTCTTTAGGCTTCTCTTTGTGCTGTTTGTGCCTCTTAAATGCCAGGGCCTATTTTGATTCTCAGTCCAGACCTGAATAACCTCAGACAGAGTGCAGAATCAACAGGGTTAATGAGCATGCTGTCCACTGCAATATTATATGTTGGAGGAAGGACCAAGTTTTGGTTGATGATTAGTTGCATTTTAGTTAGGTGTGAGATGAGATTGATTCATCTAGAAGGATATTGCTAGAGGGCTAGTCTGTATCCAAGATGTGAGCTAATAGCGGCGCAGATGCTGTTTTCAAACAAACATCAACTTCAATAAACATTTGTAAAAGGAGACCACTGTCAACACAAAGCAGGGCCGGGCCAAGTCGGCTGGGCTCCCACCACACAAGAGTGCATGAACTGTGAGACCAGGAATGCTACAAGCAGGGCCGGGCTGCACCGATTGGACGCCCAAGGCAACCCTGTCGACTAACCCCGCCCCCCCGCATATGCACACGATCGCACATGCGCCATAGCAGAGGGGAAGCAAGAGGGCAGGAGATGCAGAATGAAGCAGAAGGGCAGGGGAGGAGGTAGGCAGTAGGCGAGAGCGGCAGATGGGAGTGCAGCCGGACTAGGGACAGGCAGAAGACCCTTGAACAGGCACCTGCCCAGCGCCCCTACATTGTTGTGCCCCAGGCAGGTGCCTATTCTGCCTACCCCTAGTTCTGGCCCTGACTACAAGAAGATCCTGCGGTGAGAGGAGAAGCATCAGGACTAGGGGTAAATGATGCAAGAGGTACATGCCTAGTGCCCCCTCCACCGCTGCACCCTAGGCACATACCTCTTCTGCCTACCCTTAGTTCCGGCCCTGACTCAAAAGCTAATGCCACACGGGGCACATTCAGCCTCTCCGCTGCATCTGTCTTTTCCTGTGACTGCACCTGGAATTACCGTGTTGGGCCATGTGTAAGCGGAGTGAATCAGCCCTGTGTGGCATTATACATTCTTGTTCTGCATAAACTCCATTCACTGACAGTATCCAGAGTATCCAGATGCTCACTGCAGCTTTCAGAGTAAGAACTTTAAGGGGTTCTTCAACTTTTCATTAACTTTTAGGGGCCTATTTATTTAGCCTCAAATTTTTTAAGGGAAAAAAAAAATCTGAATTTTTAGAGGGTGGGAAACTTTTCTCGAATTTTTCGAGATTTATTATGCTCCAAACTGCTAAAAATCCGAATCTGAAAATATTTCAGCTAAAACCTGTCAAAGTCATGTAAAAGTCAATGACAGATGTCCCTTTTACAATTCGAAGATGTTTTTTTTCTTTCATGATTTTCAAGGTTTTCAAGCGACAATTTGAAAAACGTGCACGGTTTTATTGAGACTTTTTCCTGCATGTACAATTTTCATTCGGATTTTATCGTAAATTATGCAAAATCGTGGTTGGGAGTTAAATTCGAGTTTTAATAAATAACCCCGTTAGTATGATGCAGAGAGTGATATTCTGAGACAATCTGCAATTGGTTAATTTTTTTTTATTATTTGTGGTTTTTGAGTTATATTTGTGCTCATCAGCTCTCCAGTTTGCTAGGGTCCAAACTAGCCTAGCAACCATGCAGTGCTTTGAATAAGAGACTGGAATATAAATAGGAGAGGGCCTGAATAGAAAGATGAGTAATAAAAAGTAGTCATAACAATACATTTGTAGCCTTACAGAGCATTTGTTTTTTATATGGGGTCAGTGAACCTCATTTGAAAGCTGGAAAGAGACAGAAAAAACAAGGCAAATAAAAACTATAAAAAAGATGGAAAAGTTGCTTAGAATTGGCCATTCTGTAACATACTAAAAGTTAATTTGTAGGAGAACCACCCATTTAAGCGTGCGAATATAAACTTCATCTTTTATGTGTCACTGTTATATAATGCACAAGCTCTTTTGTCTACAGGACAATTCCCAATACAGTTATTAGACTTTGTATAACACGCTTGGTGGACCAAGAAGCCCAAACAAGCACAAGGACAAGTACAAAAAGAGCTGTTTTACGCAACAGTGCATTAAATAGCACGTGGTATGCATTGTCATATTGTACTGTACCTGCTCAGTTTGGTTCATTTACACACCCCATTGCAAGATCATTGCCAAAGAATAATGTTGGTTATTTCCAGAACCTCTGTGGTGGGAAATTGCCAGAAATGAGCAGTATTAGCAAGCAATATAGAAAGAACCTGGCCCAGGGATGCTGCATAGGTAGATAAAGGCCTAATGTGGAAGCTGTAGAGGGCGTATTCCAACAAGGGCAGGGTGCAAGTGCAAAATAAGGGCAGAAAAGGGAGCTAGGATAAAATATTTGTGAGGCACAAATGAATGAACCTTTAATATGGTAAAAATTAAGAGAGTACACCCATCCTATCAAAAGTGAATGAGCCTAAAATCTTACAATAATCAATCACAAAGACATATAGGACCCATAAAACCCTAATAATGCAAACATAAATATTGACAAGATATAGAGTCAAATAAATACCGATAAGGGTAAATGTTAATTTAGGCCCTGAGGGCAGGGTTGCCACCTGTTCGGTTTTGACCCAGACAGCCGGGTTTTTTGAAGGGCTGCCTGGCTCAAAACTGCCTGCCTGGTTTTCCAAATAAGGAAAAAAGTGCAGCATTCCCTGTAATTAACGCCACCACAACCTGCCCCTCTGCAACATTGTCACAAATATCAGTTTCCAATAACACATTTGTGTGCCCTTCTCTCCTAGGAGGGGTGGGGGATGATTAATGATCAAGTGGCATGTTTTAGAATGGGATGCTCAACTTTTTCCTGTACTTAGGGCAGACTTAATAGTTATTCATTCTTTCACTGTATTTAGTTTTAGCTCCTTCCACATAAACCAATCCACAGAAGCACCAATTCATATTAACCACAAATGCTTGTGCAGGATAGTCTATGACAGTGATCCCTAACCTGTGGCTTGTGAACAACATGTTGCTCACCAACTGCTTGGATGTTGCTCCCAGTGGCCTCAAAGCAGGTGCTTATTTTTGAATTCCAAGCTTGAAGGCAAGTTTTTATTGCCAAACCAAATGTACTGCCAAACAGAGTCTCTTGTAGACTGTCAGACCACTTAAGGGCTAAGAAATAGGCAATCATGGCCTTTATTTGGCACTCAGGGACTTTTTTTCATGCCTGTGTTGCTCCCCAACTCTATTTACATTTGAATGTGACTCACTGGTGAATAAGGTTGGGGACCCCTGGTCTATAGGATATCTTATATCTGATCACTATGTGGATGGCTAAAGATGGACAACCTGAGCATCTGAAACATCTATCCTCTAAAAAAACCATTAACCAGGTTCTAGGTTTCTTAGAGGGTTGGATATAAGCAGATCACCCAAGTTTATGGCCCTTCTGTAACCTATGTTTTCATAACCTCCCATCTAATCAGAACTGTCTGCATAAAGCCAACCAGTTTCAGTATAGTTTTACACTTTTTTCTGCAGCCAGCAGATTTTTTTGGCAAGCAAGCCTTGAAGGAAATAAAGGAAAAGGGGCTTCAGCGGAAGTTGGTATATCTAACCGTAGATACAGCTAATGTGGATCCTGAGGGCAATGAGAGTGTATGGCACAATGGAAGGGTGAGTATCTGTGCAGCATTTGGTTTTGTTTTCCAATATCATCAACTGTTCTCTCTGTTCATTTCCTTGTTCTGCTCTAATTTTCCAAGCTAGACATTCTGTTCCCTTCTGCAGTAAAGCTGTGACTCTTCTGCTCCTGAAGACACAAATGGCATCATTAATGATTGCTATACAGTGACTAGTGGAAACTCTAAAAGGATATTTTCCAGTATCAATGCTGAAATATAAAAGAGTACAGTTAATAAACGTAGATGATATTCTTAAATTTTCTCAGATAAACTGTGTCCACACTTCTGACTTTATTGGTAAATTCTGCTTATAGCAACATATCACCAAGGGGTACCCCAAGTTACAAAAAGTCGGCAAAAAGCTGCCAAGTCCGAATTTAACTTTGTTAAACTAAGCTCGACCAACTCCCATCAACGATTTTACCTTATTGATCATTAAAATAACTCCAAAAAGTCAGGTTGGGAAAAAAACCTCAATAAAGTCGAGTGAAAACAAGAATGATACAGTTTTTTCGGACTTTACTCCCTAATTGCAAATTTTATTACATTACTACAGAGAGCGATTCATTTATTGGGTAAACACATGTCTCTGAGCTCTGTTTTGGAGAGCAAGTGCAAGAAACATTGTAAATTGTACCTGCTTTGGCACTTTGCACCCTACCCTGCAAGTAGTAAATGACCCATAATAACTTGTACTAGCTAGAAAAAATTTATGTTGATGGCAAAACCCCAGAAAACAACAGGTCACAGATATTCCAGATAACAGATCTTCTACTTGTATCATAAGTGTACTGTGATTACGTGGTGAACTAATCGGGAAATAAAACATGTTCTTTAATTTCTAGGTTGTTGGTAACACTACTTCCGGAAGCTACAGCTACAGCACCAATCAAAGTCTGGCATTTGCTTATGTACCTGTAGAACTTAGTGCCACTGGGCAAAAATTGGAGGTGGAACTTGTTGGTAATAACTATCCAGCCATTGTAGTGCAAGAGCCACTAGTACTGACTGAGCCCACCAGGAGCCGCAAGCAGAGAAGCGCTACAGTGTAATGGAAAGCAAAGGCTTAATAATATAGAATTCATTACTATGTGATGTGCCACTCTTCTTCCAGTCCAGAATCAGAAGAGACACTGCAAATGGATAATACAGTGGTAGGCTCAAACCATTGAAAGATACAGATTAAAATTGATGTTATCCACTTACAGATCAATGAACAGTAATCACAGACATACACACTAGTCATAAACAGACCATTAAATTTCATTATTGATCTCTCTCTGGAAGGCGTATTCAGTCAGGAAGTGCCTAACTAGCCTAGCACCCTAATGGGGGAATGTGTTAAAAGTCCCAAACTAGCAACTATACATTGACTTGAATAAGAGACTGGAATAGGAATAGGAGAGGCCTGAATAGATAGACAAGTAATAAAAGTATCAATAACAATAAATGTGTAGCCTTACAGAGCATTTGTTTTTAGATGGGGTCAGTGACCCTCGATCTGAAAGCTTTAAAAAGTCAAAAGTAAAAGGCAAACAATTAAAAAAAACTATAGAAAATAAATAATGAAGACCAATTGAAAAGTTGCTTAGAATTGGCCATTTTATAACATATTAAACAGGATACAGCTTTGTGCTTCTGAAATTTCTGAGAGAAAAGTGTTCACCACTGGTGATATACAGGGAGTTTCGGCCATTGTGTTTTAGTAGGGAAGAACTAATATGATGGCACTAAATATTGTCATATCGGTGACCTGAACCCCTGGCTTCCATGATGATAACAATCATGAAGTTGTGATCACGGCAGGATCATGATTTCAGTGAACACAAGACTTTTAAAATTAGCATGGAGGTGCAGTGATTAACATTGCTGTGCTGGGGTTCAGGTTCAATCACAGTTCTCTACTGCTTGCGTGGTTTTCCTTCCACACTCCAAAAACATACAGCTGGTTGATTGGCTTCTGAGGGAAGGGGACTTCATTGTGCATGCAACAGGGACCTCAGATTGTAAGCTCCACTGGGGCAGTGAATAATGTATAATCTCTGTAAAGTGCTGTGGAATAATAATTTCAGAAATTGCTTCTACTTAAAGGGTATTAACCACTCTCCTGTGCACAACTAAATGTGTTTTTGTGAGTACAACATCTATTGTTCTGTTTCATTGGATTATGAACCTGCATTGAATGCAGAAAAAAGCCCCCAATTCCAAGCAGCTATGCTAAAACTCAGATATGGATGCTGGTGGGTACTACTAGGCAGAATAAAATGTAATCATATTAGCTCACATGTTTAGGTGTATTCAAATCTGTGTCTCAAAAAATAAACCCATACGCCTGTCAGTGCATATAATGTCCTGTTGGTCATTGGACTGATACTCTTACTCACTTACTTAGGGAGGTAGTTCTGTATCCACAGGAGAAACTTCCAGCATATCCAATTAAACTCAGGGCTGCCATCACAGTAGCCTTCAAAGAGCTGTTGTGCAGGTGTGCAGATTTACAATATTGTCTTGCCGAGCTTTCAGGTGCTTAACAGACTTAACAGGTGTAGGGGTAGCAATTAAAAACACACACACTGATCAATATTAGATAAGAATAATATATTGTAAAAAAATGAATACATCACCGATTGATTCCAAGCAACATTTAGCCAAACTTCCCTTGGCAGACACACAGGCTTGACAAAGGGCCTGTGTAGCCCGAAATGTTGCCTAAGGCACTTTAAGTAAAGTTCTTCACTTTTTCAACAAAACCGGAGTGCTGCTGTTTTCATTGGATTCATGTAAGTTTGCCCTGACAGGGGGGTCAGTGTCGGATTGGGGTGCTTGGGGCCCACCAGGAAACCTCATCTCAAGGGCCCACACCCTCCACTCTAGTACAAAATAGCGCCCACAATTTTTTTTTTAAATGTAATGAAATCTGGCATGGGTCTAGACGTATTGTCATTTTTCCAGGTGCCCCCATTCATGTCTGTTGTGCACCAATAAACTTCAGTCATTCTTTATTGCAAGTTTGAATGAAATCACCCCCACAGCAACCCATCAGAAGAACAATGGGAAGGTAACCAGATAACAGCTCTGTGGTACACATAAGAACTGCACTCAATAGTAAAAGCCAAGTCCCACTGCGACACATTCGTAGGAGAAACAACAGCCTGCCAGAAAGCAGTTCCAACCTAAAGTGCTGTCTCTTTATGAAATCACATGACCAGGCAAAATGACCTGAGATGCACCTACACACCAATATTACAACTAAAAAAAATACACTTGCTGGTTCAGGAATGACATTTTATATGGTAGAGTGAATTATCTGCAGTGTAAACAGTATAATTTGGAAATAAAAACTACACCATAAAAATCATGACACAATCCCTTTAAAATTAATTTTTAGTATGACCCAGAGAGTGACAGTCTAAGACAATTTGCAATTGGTCTTAATTTTTTTTATTTGGGTTTTTTTTTAATTACTTAGCATTTTTTTTCAACTCTCCAGTTTGGAAGTTCAGCACTGATCTGGTTGGTAGGGTCTAAATTACCTTAGCAACTAGGCATTGGTTTGAGTCAGAAGATGGCAAATAATTAGGCATACAAATATAAAAAAGGCAAAATAAATAATAAAATAAGGCAAATAAAAATAAATAAGACCAATTGAAAAGTTGCTAAGACTTGCCCATTCTATAACATAATAAAAGTTAACTCAAAGGTATACTTACCCCTAAGAGGTTAAAAAACTTTTTGTCTGCTCATCCCCACCCTAGTGACAGTGACACAAAGAGTATTTTTTTTTTTTGTTTAGTTAGACCAAAGTCAGTACCTGTTATGATGTTGCAGCAAGGTGTTCACAATTGGAGGCTTCCAAGCAGCCAGTAAAGTCATGTTAGGTAAGATGTGCCACCTGGGAGACCTGAGATGGAGTTGTGCGACTGCCATACTCTGCTGAAGAACTGTTCTGATGTGCTGCTGAACTGTGAACTGTGCACGAACACAGACAGCTCCTCAATGCGCTTGATCACAGTTGAACGCCGCACCGAATAGAATGCGGACCCAGGACATACGACGTTGGCTGCCTCCTGCCTTGCTGCCGGAAACGTAAAATTTACGTGCAGGCGCAGTGGAGCCAAAATCACTAGCAGCATAGCAGGGCGGGATCATGTGATCACAGGGTCCTCGGCAGCTAGGCTCCAACCAGGTGACAGACAATACTGGCAGGCAGGCAGCTAGATATTGGCGGAAGCAGAGTGACGGATTTGGCAAGCGGGTGGTGGTGTACCCGCTGCTGCCAATCACTTACCGGTGCGATTTTAGAGGGATCCCCCGTATACATTTGTGTCAAAAACCCTGTGGGACCACATCGTACAAAATTAATCATTTTATTTTGTGATTGCAAATTAACTAAAGCAAGGGCTCGAGGGGCCCACCAAGGCTGGGGCCCACCGGGTTTTTTCCCGGTACCCCGGCAGGCCAGTCCGACCCTGCAGGGGGTACAGCTTGCACAAAGGGCTGCAAAGAGCTTGTTCTGCTTTTCAAGGCACATGTGAACTAAATTAATTGGAGATATAAGATAAATAGATGTGGTTCTAAATTATGTATAGGGACCTATTATCCAGAATGCTTGGAACCTGAGGTTTTCCAGATAATGGATCATTCAATAATGTGGGTCTTCATACCTTAAGACTAATAGAAAATCATGTAAACATTAAATAAACCCCGGGGGGTTGTCCTGCATGGTTTCGGAGTAATACAATAAGGTATTGGCCAAAATGTCAGCATTACAGTTAGTACAAGTGATAGAATCACGGATCCTTCCAGACAAAACTGGGTTCATGCCTGGGAAAGCTACTTCTATCAATGTACTTAGGCTCTATACCAATATTGAATATTTAACCCTCACACAAAGAACCGGAGCAATAGCTGCACTTGATATTAGGAAGGCTTTTGATTTCCTTCACTGGGATTTCCTGTGGGAAAGTATGGAACACATGGGCTTTGGACCCAACTTTATTCAATGGGTTAAGGTACTATATACAAACCCTACTGCCAGAATTCAAACCAATCGTAAGATATCCTCCTCCTTTCCAGGGGCACGAGGCAGGGTTGTCTCCTGTCCCCATACTTATTTGCCATTGCTATAGAGCCACTAGCTTGTCTGATATGTAATGACTCTGATATCCTTGGGTGGAAAGTGGACGCGTTAGAGGAAAAAATATCCCTCTATGTGGTTGACGCCTTAGTTTATTTAAATGACACGCACAAATCACTAAACAGGATGCTACATGTTGTGGACCTATTTGGCAAAGCATCAGGTCTTACAGTTAACTGGTCCAAATCCACACTTGTACATAGTGGCCCACCCTTGCAAAGACCAAAAAAACCAAACACAGACCCGCTTGCATTTTAAATACCTGGGAATAGTTATTCACCCTGACCTGTCCCAATTTGGTACTCTGAACGTAGACCCATTACTGGCTGACATTATCCACAAGTTCCTGCTTTGGTCCCCATTCTCGCTAAACCTAATAGGCAGAATTAATATGATATAAATGATTATCCTACCTAAACTGTTGTATATGTTTTAGAATGCACCCATTGTATTACCTGCAGCACTATTCTCTAAGCTGGACTCCATGGTGACATCCTTGCAATGCTTACAACGCCTAAGAATCTTGGTGGGCTAGCCCTGCCACATCTTTTTTTTGTATTACTTCGCCTCCCAACTTACCCACATAGCAGGGTGGCTAAACCTTTTGGCAGAAGATACTGCCAGCATAACTGCTGCCGCAGTGGCCAGTTCTTTTGAATCGCTAGCTAACCTGCCCTTTCGTAGAATGGGTGGTCACTCTCCACCTTTCAAACTGGCACACTTGCCTGTAAGAAAGCTCTGGCACTAAACAAATCTTGTACCCCCAAAATTTCACCCAATACACAATTGTGGCTAAACCCAACCCTGCACCAACACCTGTGGGCAACATACAAACTTAAATATTTGGGCCAGCTATATAAGAACCAGACACTTAAATCATTTACAGAATTAAGTCAGGAATTCCAACTATCACGTACCAAGTTCTACAGGTACCTCCAGGTCTGGCTTGCTCTGAATGCCCAATACCCATGTGCACCCATATTGGAAATGCCAGCCTTAGAGACTCTGCTCAGGATACCTGAGAAAACAAAATGCTTGTCTAATGTATATAATTTACTAAATTCTCAAAGAGGTAACACATATGCAAAATGTTATAACAAGTGGGTAAAAGACATCCCTACTCTAGATTCGGATGACTGGTACGACATAACGGATACCTTTGTCCATACAGTGTTCAGTAGCGGGGACACACTTATACAACATAAGATGATACACAGGATGTACTACACGGCAGTACGATTGCACAACATGGGCTTGACAGCCTGTGCTACAAATGTCGACTAGACCAAGGTACCTTTATACATGCCTTTTGGTCCTATACTGTGATCCTTTCCTTTTGGAAGACTGTTGCCGCATACCTGCAAACCTACCTAGACTTCCCTCAGGTCAAATCACCAGAGATCTTTCTGGTGGGACATATTGAACAACTAATCCCACACCAACACAAACGACAACTGTTTCACCTACTATTCTTCTATGCAATGAAAGCCTTTGCACTTAAATGGAAACTCCGGGATCCCCCTACGATAACGCTATGGAAGAAATTAGTCAACGACGCACTTCCCATGTACAGGTTAACATACATGAGTAGAGGATGCCCAGAAAAATTTATGAAAATCTGCGATACATGAACTTCTTGTCAGGAAACAACCACTGATATGGACCTCCCCGTCTAACTTACCTGGTATGATACAAAACAGCAAACCAGACATTTGGTGGCCTATCCACCAACCCCCACCCCTTCAACCCCCACCCAACTAACTACTCATACTTAAGTCCAAGTTGTTTTTCCTTTTGTGTATTACTGTTTAACCTTTTTAAATGCTAAAATAAAAACTATAAAAAATAAACATTAAATACACCCAATAGGCTGGTTTTGCTTCCAATATGGATTAATTATATCTTAGTTAGGATCACGTACAAAGTACTATTTTATTATTACAGAGAAAAAGGAAATCATTTGTATAATTTTGGATTATTTGATTATAATGGAGTCTTTCTGTTATTCGGATTAGGTATTATGGATAATGGGTGTTCGGCTAACGGATCCCATATCTGTACTAAACACTTGGCTCTCATTTGAGATGCCATTTGCCGCTCTAGGTAACCCACAGTAGGTTCTAGAGAGGGGTCACAAAGCTGAAAGTTCTCCATATTGAAACGTTCTAAGAATTACATTTTCTTTCAATGAGCACAAAACTGCCTTTGGATGGAGATTCTTTTAAAAGGCTAAAAATAGAAAATGAAATTGAAAAGGTGCATTTAACTTTTGTCACCTTACACAATGGCCAGTGCAAAAGCATAAAAAGAAAAATAAAGAAGGTGTGTAGAAGTCAGAGGGAATTGTTGTGTTTTTTTAGCATTATGTATAGAGGCTACATAATATGTCATTCCTTTATTACAGTATCATGCCTTCTTAATGGCTACAGGTCGCTATTTTGTCCATTATGTACAGGCAATATCAATTTCTGCCATTGAGTCTCACACACATTAGGGCTCATTTATAAACATTGGGCAAATTTGCACTTGGGCAGTAATCCATACCAACCATTCAGTGATTAGTTTTTTTCAGTCAGCTGCAGGTTGAACAGTGAAAGCAATGATCTGATTGGTTGCAATGGGTTACTGCTCATGTGCAAATTTGCCCAGTATTTATAAAAAGATGATTTTAAAACATTGAAATAAACTTCAACATTTTATTCCTACGAGCGGTGTTCGGAGTGCTTGCTGATTTTTTCTGTACTGCAGTGTTTATAAATGAGCCCCAGTATTTATTTGATTATTTTTATGTTTTTTCCCTTTACTGACAGAGTGGCCCTTTAAACTAAGTGTAAAAACACGGAATAAATAAAGGACATGATTTGCTTTAGAAAATATTGTATGATGTTTCACAGACACCTTTCTGCTTATTCCCTCATCATGAGTTTCCTTTATTCATATTGCACCAATATGTTCTGCATGATTAACACTACATCTAATGTTCTATATAACAACTTTTAATAATTGATTTGTCCTTCTCTGTGTTCATTAAGTGGCCTTCTGTATATGTAATATTATACTGTATCAGATGGATGCTCCTGAAAAGATTTATCATGACCTGTAATGAAACCTACCTCATCCTGTGCCCCTCTGCTCTCCAAGGTCTTAGTTATACAGATAGTGATCAGTGAAAATCAGTACCTTTTGTTAAAGGGCAATACAGGCCTATGCTCAACAGAAATCCAATAAAATAGGGCTTGTGTTAAAATATCTTTGCAATGTTTTAAATTTTTAAAAATCTATGTTTTTACTGAATATCTAATTAAAAAGTGCACTTGGGACATAAACTCTTTAAATTGTGTCATTTGACAAAATATTACTAAAAATACAAGATAAAAAATATGTAATTTTCTATGTTAGGCAGAGGAGGAGTTGGAAGCAATTTTGGGTATCTGGAGTCGGAGTTGCCAAAAATGTACAGACTCCTAATAACTTTAAATACAAGTACTGAAAATAATCAAATCTGATTTAAGAGCTTCTATGAAGGAGGATATGGCAGAAGCAATTCTGTTTCTAAGAACAATACTTAATAGTTAATTTTGTATTGTATTTAGCAGCTATTCTACAGCTATATGCCAGGTTCAATTAATATATCAGTTGTTTTAGGTTTTCCAATTGTTTTTGGTTTATGTAGTTTAACTTTGATTTTGGTTGAAGCTTCTTACTTAGACGGTCCCATAACCTTGGGGGAGGTGGCCACAGCCATGGGGAGCCTCTCACCCAGGAAAACCCCCGGGCCAGATGGTCTGCCGGTGGCGTGGTATCGTCTTCTTAGTGAAGAATTGATACCTAAGCTGCATACCACGCTGTTGGGTACAAAAGAGTCAGGTCATGTCCCACAATCCTTTTACTCAGCCACTATAATACTCATACTTAAGGAAGGAAAGGACCCTGAAGCGTGTGAATCCTATCGGCCCATATCCCTACTTAACACAAATGTGAAAATATTAGCAAAAATCCTGGCTCAAAGACTGAAAAAAGTAATAACCTCAATAATACATCCAGACCAAAATGGCTTTATGCCCAACAAGAGCACAGATATTAACCTGAGACGAATATTTTCCCACCTTCAAATTGACCACGCCAATGCTGGTACCAGAGCGATTGCCTCACTAGATGCCACTAAAGCATTTGACTCTGTTGAATGGCCATATCTGTGGAAAGTGTTGGAAAACTTCGGCATAGGGCCTAATTTTATATCATGGGTTCAATTACTGTACCGCTCACCTACAGCTTGCATACAGATCAACAGAACTCTTTCCAGGGAATTCGCCCTCTCCCGAGGGACCAGACAGGGATGTTCTTTGTCCCCACTGTTGTTTACCCTAGCAATAGAACCACTAGCTATATTAATCCGACAGTCCCCTAGGGTGATAGGGCTTAGAACAGGAAGGGGTAGAGGAAAAAATAGCTTTATATGCTGATGATGTTCTCTTATTCCTAGCAGACTCCAATGATTCTCTTCATAATACGCTACACTTAGCAGGTCAGATGGGCAGGTTCAGCGGGCTCACCATAAATCCATTCTTTTTTCTCTTGAGACTCCTGGGCCAGTACGTGACATACAAAGTCTAAAATGGTTCACAAGGTTCAAATACTTAGGTATAGGTATAACACGGAAAGCGGATGAATATGTACATGAAAATGTCGAACCAGTGTTGCTAACTTTTGAGACCAGAGCAAGTCAATGGGAGAAACTTCCACTCACTGTTTGGGGCAGGATAAACTTGTTTAAAATGATATCTCTGCCTAAATTTATGTATGTTATGCAGCACTCCCCGTCCTGGCTTCCCCCGCAACTATTTAAGCATATTGATGATATACTATTTCCCTTTATATGGGCCCACAAAGCCACCAGGGTTAACAGACAAACGCTAATGGCTCCACTAGACTGTGGTGGTTTAGTGCTCCCACACTTACAATATTACTACTATGCTACTCAGTTGATGTACATACACAATTGGCTTGCATCGAACCCTGAGAATCAACTTACGACACTGCATGCCACTATGGCGGGATCCCTCGAAGCGTTGAGAAACGCGCCTTATAGGAAAGCCAGAGACATCCCTGAACTGCCACCGGTATTATCGGTTCCATAGAAAATATGGGCGCTTGCCACTAAAATAGTATCCAAATCAAACCCCCAACCTTCGCCAAACGCACCAAGCAAGCTAATTTCTGTAATATATATAAGTCCCTGATACCTAGCCTGGGGAAACACTTTGACAAAGCAAGGAGCAAATGGGCTGTTGACATGCCCCACTTGAGTGATGAGATGTGGGCAGAGGCAACTGAGGGGTTATATGACTATCTAATCTCCACCAAAGATAAGATGGTACAGTACAGAATAATTCACAGGACATATATCACACCACTAAGGCTAAAAATAATGGGTAGGAACCCTACCGCATCGTGTCCAAAATGCAATTCTCCAGACTCAGGTTTCTTCCACTTGCTATGGGCATGTCCGGTGGTACATAAATACTGGGCAGAAGTAGTATCCAGGGGTAACCCTCTAAGACTACATTGGAACTCGCCTCACATAATTACTCTCCCAATGCCATTTATTCCCCTCTGAGGGGCATGTTTACTAACATTGGAGATAAATATCTGGAGAGATTTCTGGAGATGTTGCCCATGGCAACCAATCAGCAATTAGATTTAAACAGCCACAGCCAAGTTAGAAAACAAAAGCAAAGATCTGATTGGTTGCTATGGGCAACATCTCCAGAAATCTCTCCAGATATTTATCTCCAATGTTAGTAAACATGCCCCTAAGTTTGCTCCCATAGACTACTGGAATGTGTCTTACTGTATATGTGTATAACTTACTATTGCCCGTTATGTCATTTTATTTGTATGGTCATAGCATTGCAACTTTATGTTTGTGTTGTTGTGTTGTGAAAATGTTAAATAAAAACCTTTTAAACTTTGATTTTGGTTTAGCATTACCAAAGGATGTGGTTTATATTTTTGAGCTTTGGCAGTGATAAAATGTCTTGTATGTTGTGTACTTAACGTATTTCAATTAACATGGAAAATACATTAGTATATGGGAGAAAAGACACAGGATGCATAGCACATAACAGTTAAAGGAACAGTGACGCCAAAAAAATCTTTTAAAGTAATGAAAATATAATGTACTATCGTACTGCACTGGTAAAACTGGTGTGATGGTTCAGAAACTCTTAGGGTAAGGTCACATCTGGAGATTCGGGGAGATTTAGTCGCCCGGCGACTAATCGTCTCTTCTTTGGAGCGACTAATCTCCCCGAACGGCTTCCCTATAAGAATGTGAAATTGCCTGCGGCATGGAACTCACAGCACTTCATTTTCCAAAGTTGCCTCATGAGGACACTTCAGACGACTTCAGAAAACGAAGTGCCATGCTGCAGGCGATTTTTCATTCTGACAGGGGGAAGCCGTTCGGGGAGATTAGTCGCCCCAAAGAAGAGGCAATTAATCGCCGTAATTACTCACCTTTTTTACACTAATAGAAGGTGCATATGAAGTTATCCTGACCTATTCTAGACAAAGTCTTCTATATGCTGCCCATACCTCTGGGCGAATAAACATGGTTTGTTCTGCAGATATATATACATGGTTTGCTGGTGTCTTAATGCAGAGTTGACAGATTGGTGGTTTTCCAGCCAAATTGGGCTACTTATTTAAAGCCCAGGTGGGTTATGAAAGTACAAACTAGCCCAGGTACAGATTTGGGCTGCTTTTTGGGCCTTGGCTGGGTTGTAGTTTGGAAACCAGCCAAAGTTGTTTCTTGCCCTAAGCCTGTGTCTCCCAGTGGATGTTTGGTAATGTAGTTTTTGTTTAACAATTTGCCAACTGCCAAGTTTAATGCAAGACTACAATACCCAGCAAGCAATGGGACTGACGTATAGAAGTCAGGAGTTACCAGTGTGTGCTCTCTGTTCCCCAGTCTCCTGTCACTCTTAAGCTTTCTCACATTTTCCGGTGACTTTCCTCAATTTCAGACAATGTTGGGGCAAAAATCTACTGGCCACCAAAATGCCAAGAAGTTGATCTGTTTTACCAATATTTTTTTAAATTGTATATGTATTAGGGCCTTATGGGGCCCCTATACCTCCTGGGCCCCCATCTGTAGTTACACCCCTGGTGACCGACGAATCTGTTCCATTTTGCTTCATGGAAAAATTAGCAAATCAGTGAAAATTTGAAAAAGGCGTATTTTCACATATATTCATTTAGACTTTTTTTTTTATTGCACATTGAGCTATTTCTGGGCATACTTTTAAAGTGCCTCTTGGCTAGTTTTGGGCTGGTTTTGTAGCTGACTTTGGGTAATTTTGAAAACTAGACCTGGCAACCCTGCCTTAATGCCTTTTTCCCCCACATAGGCAACCAATATGGTAAATATGGCCCAGCGTAAACTGTAAGTGCAGCAAACAGCAATATGAAGTGTTGCATGCTACAGATGCAACACATTCTGTTTCAGTGCTTCTGATGCACAGGACATCCTTCAGGATGTTTCAATTTAGCAATTTTGTGTCTTTTATAATTTCATGGATTTAGAGAGTTTAGGTGCAATCCTACTTGAAACCTACAAAAAGAGAGGTTCGGGTGTTGAGCTGTGAGTAGTGACCCCAATCTGAGAAAGAAATGTAATCAAGGAGCTTCTACTGTAACCGTTCCTCTGATGTTTGGTGCAAATGGCAGTATTGGTGCAAGTCTGCGACCCCCGCTCTATATATATATATTCCACCCTCACTTGATGGGTTGTGCCTGACGTACAGTCTATACACGTTGTTGTGCCACAGAATAGTTACACAGGGTGCATGCCCTGCCTTGCTACACTAAAACGGTAACTGGGTGGCATAAGTGTAGAAGGAGTGTATTTTATGAGGCAGCAGGGAGCACAAAGGCTGGTAAGTGAGGGGCGGAAGATATAAGGGGCAGGGCGCCATCCCTCACACACACCAGGATTGCCAGGTTTCCAGCCCAATTGGGCTACAAATTTAAAGCCCAGGCAGGTTTTGAAAGTACAAACTAGCCAAGGTATGGATTTGGCCTACTTTTTGGGCCTTTGGCTGGTTTTAGTTTGGAAACCAACCAAATTTTTTGTTGCCCTAAAGTGCCAAGCCTGTGTCTCCCAGTGCATGTTGGGTAATGTAATTTTTGTTTAACAATTTGCCAAATGCCAAGTTTAATGTAAGCCTACAATACCCAGCATGCAATGGGACTGACATGTGTAGAAGTCACGAGTTACCAGATTTTGGGCTGTGTACCCCAGTCTCCCACCAGTCTTAAGCATTCTTGCATTTTCTGATAATTTCTCAATTTCAGATTAATTTGGGGCAAAAATCTGCTGGCCACCAAAATGTCTATAGGTTGACTTGTTTTACCAATATTTATTGATATTGTATATGTATTAGGGCCTTATGGGGCCCCTATACCCCTGCCCCCCCCCCCCTGTAGTTACACCCCTGGTGACAGGCAAATCTGTCCCATTTCACTTCATGGAAAAATTTGCAAATCTGTGAAAATTTGAAAAAGGTGTATTTTCACATATGTTTATTATTTAAGATTTTTTTTACTGCAAATATTGTGTTATTTTTGGGCTACTTTTGAAATGACTCTTGGCTAGTTTTGGGCTGGTTTTCTCGCTGATTTTGGCTGGTTTTAAAAATTAGAGGCCCTGCCCTCCCAACATCTTGGAAACAGGAAGATAACATGGTTTTATGGCTATGGTTTTGTATGTTATTACAGTTTTGCACTTCCTCGGGCATGTCCGGGAGATTAGAAGTTAGTCTGCTGTACAATGTGCCCCATACAGCAGCCCTGTGTCACTTTATATGGCAGCTGAAGGAAAGGATTTCTGAGTAACAGTAGCCGAGATATAAAATACAATAGCACAATCTCCTGCGGGGGGGGGGGGGCATTGGCTCAGTCCCTTTTATCTGTTTATGTGGATAATTCATTGTATATAAAGGAACAGAAATAAAACGGGAACACCGGATATGCTCCTCCTGTCCAGCGCAACTTGTGAGGACAGAGGCTGAGACACGCCAAGCGCTACTCACCCGCACACGCCGCACCGGTAGGAGTGGAGAGAGAACTTGGTGGAAGTCGGAATGACCCAAGCTCACTCAGTGACAAGCGATGCGCTGAGAAAACCTGGAAGTAGCAAGATGCCGCGTGCCAGGGAAAATCAGTGACAAGGACCAGTGAACATCCATAGGGAGTTCCAATAAAGGGGCTATGAATAATATTCATGTTTAGCACCATGTAAAAGCAACACCATATATTACTTATAATTAGGGATGCACCAAATCCACTATTTTGGATTCGGCCGAACCCCCGAATCCTTCGCGGAAGATTCAGCCGAATACCGAACCAAATCCTAATTTGCATATGCAAATTAGGGACGGGAAGGGAAAAACATTTTTTACTTCCTTGTTTTTTGACAAAATATCACGTGATTTCCCTCTCCACCTGTAATTTGCATATGCAAGGATTCTGCCGAACCCGGAATCCTGCTGAAAAAGGCTGAATCTGGAACCGAATCCTGGATTTGGTGCATCCCTACTTATAATTGCCTTTAAAGCAGGGTCAACAAATGGAGGGCTATTGACAAGATATTCAGAAGCTGTTACTGAACCCTAGTTTGCCCATTGGCTTCACAAATAATTATATTACATATTATTTAATATAATCCAGCCCAGGGACTTGAAATCATTCAGATTATCAACCCACTGCTTGGTACATGATGGACAGCACTGTAATAAAGAGATCATATCTATTTTTAATAGATTAATAGTACTTCATACAGAAATATAATGGCAGTCTAGAAGTTTTTTGGCATTAACGCCATACATGTACCCCATGCGAGTCAGTTTATTATGTTAATCCCACTGCACCTTTTTTCAGGCTAAAATTTGATCTCCCCAGTGAAGTGGCATTTAGTAGGTACCATGGTCTGACACTTTGCTGAGTGTGTATTGAAGTCACACAAACACGGGCCCTGGGCGGGATAAGTGTATAAGGAGTGTATTTTATGAGACAGTGGGGAGCACAAACGCCGGTAGGAGGCGGAAGATATAAGGGGCAGGACGCCATCCCTCTCACACAGACACCCAGTCAGTTCCTCAATAAAAACTTGTGACAGGAGGAGAGTGAGGGCACAGGCGCAAAGTATGGCGGGAGCTGCCCTGAGACTGGCGCGGATGCTCGTGGGCTGGTTGGCATGGATGGCACTTTTACAGGCTGCTGCCGCCTCTGCTCCTCCTCACATCGTGTTTGTCCTGGCGGATGACTTGGGCTGGAATGATGTCGGTTTTCACGGTTCTGAGATCCGAACGCCGACTCTGGACTCTCTCTCTGGGCAGGGGGTGAGGCTGGCGGGATATTACACCCAGCCCTTGTGCACCCCGTCCCGTAGCCAACTGCTCAGTGGCAGATACCAGGTCAGTATAACAGCGGGCACGGGGCAGGCAATTACAGTGTGTGTGTGTGACGGTGCAGGACATCGCCATTCTTGTATTGGGCAGGGGACACTCTCATCCTCACACTGGGGGACTGTGCGTTCAGCGCAATGAGGAAATAGCTCAGTCACGTGACTTGTTGTGGGATCAGTCACATGAGCGAGGTGTTTATACATTTCCAGCCAATGAACTCTGCAAAGTAAAGTCTATTTTTCCAGGGCGTTTTATAAATACAAATTAGTTTTATCCGCTTTTATAGCGTTGTATAAATGCTCTGAATAAAGCTGCTCGTCTGCTACACTGCAACAGCCCAGGAGCTGATGATAACGTTTAAGTTACAGAATTTCAAACAACTTTTGCACTGGTCTTCATTGTTTATTTTTTATAGGGTATGTTTAATTATTTGCTTACAGCTTTCAAATGCTCTGTAAGTTTATTGTTACTGCTCAGCCTTTTAGTCAGGCCCCCTTCTATTCATATTCCAGTCTCTTATTTAAATCAGTGCATGGTTGCTTGGGTCATTTGAATCCTAGCAACCAGATTGCTGAAATTGCAAACTGGAAAGCTCCTGAATAAAAAGCTAAATCACTTAAAAAGTGCAAAAAATAAAAAAATTAAAACCAATTGCAAATTGTCTCAGAATGTCGCTCTCTATGTCATACTAAAAGTTAACTCAAGGGTGAAAAAACCAATTGATAGAGACTTCAGCCTTGCCCTGAGCTGTCGGCATTGACCAATGAATGCTGGGAAATGTAGTCCACTAACAGATGCCACTATACCCATATAACATGGGACACATATGAGTCTGACTCTTTGATATTTGTGTGCAGCATTGAGTAACCTTGCATTAATGTAGTGACTAATGTAGCCCTACTGTCATTTATAAAGATATTAGAAATCACTGAGGTGCTACATGACCATATATATATATAATAGAAAAAGGATATTGAAGGTCCCGGTGGTCTGCTTTCTCTGCTGGTCCACAAAATTGTCTGTTCTCCCTCAGACTCAAAATGTTACTGTTTAAATCGAATAGAAGCAAAATTTACAATTTTAAAAGAATTTTTCTTATATGCGATTTTAATAGTAACATTGTGAGTGTACTTTATTGAGAATTAAAAAAATTACACTATGTCAGCGCATTCTTTTAGAAATGTGGAATCAGAAGCCTTCTGGAGAGGTTATTATTAATAACTCCTTTCAACGCCTTTTCTTCTTTTAAACGCTCGTGAGTACCCCACCATAAGAGTGACCACACTGTGTGAATTCGATTAATTCAAGGATTGGCACATAGAGAGCAATAATAGAATTGGGAAAGGACATTCAGCACCAATTTTTATCTTTATTTTAATTTTTCTAATTTCGCCTGAGGTGTACTAAATCTATACTATATTGGAATTATTTCTTCTTTTTTTCGTTTATTTGTCTAATTCTCCTGCTCATGAACGCTGGTCCTCCCCACAATACGATTTGAATTACATGACCATATATAAGCACAAGGCCACAGGCCAAGCACTTTTTTACAGGTTACTTAATTCTGAGGGGTGAAGGCCAGCAGTGATCACAGTTGGTAGTTGGCAGCTGTTGAAGGAGACGTCAAGGTGCAAGGACTAGCACTTATGGCTAGTGACTAGGGTTGCCATCTGGCCGGTATTTTACGTCTGCCCAGGAAAAAATGATGATTGATCCCAATGTTATTAATAGGGAAACAAATAAATATATAGGAAGGCCAGTATTTTTTTCCAGAAATAGTGGCAACCCTACTAGTGACCAGAGGCAGCAGCAGGCTTGTAGGGAAAGTGTTTAGTAATGGAAAGATTCTTTAGCAGCGGCTGGGCAAATGAGTGGGTTCATCCAGTGTTAAAGGAGAAGTTCACCCCTGGACCCCTCTGCCAACATCGTGGACCCCCTTGACCCCATCATGCGTAAAAAGGTGATCTCACGACGGGGGAAGGGGAGGCGCAGCTGCAAGCTCCATCATGCTGCGCAGGGGCCTGGATCACCCCTGAGGGCAGTGACATCTAGGAAGTGCTGCCCCAGGCATAGAGGTGGAACAGGCAACATATGATTGAAGGCTCAAATATTTAAATACATTTATAATATGTATGGGTGTTTTAATACAAAAAAAGAATTTGGGTTTCATGTTGAATTGGCAAAGGACTTTTATTGTACAGCTTTTTAATGTATGGGTGACAGGTCCCCTCTGCAGTTTTGTTTTTTTCTATGTGTTTTTTGAATTTAGAATCTTGTTCATCTGCTCTCCAATTTAGAATTTCAGCTGTGGTTTGGAAGATGAATTGAAGAGGCCCAAATAGAAAGATAATAAAAAATTAAAAAAATTTAGCCTCCCAGTCTAATAGTTTTTTTGGCTCCTGGGGTAAATGACCCCCACTTGAAAACTGTAAAGCTGGCCATCCCCATCTCCCGACCTGCCACTAACTATTCCAATCAAATAAAGTAGAAAAGAACAGATCAGCCGATGTTCTGCCCCTGACAGCAATAGTACGAAAGTTATGTCCGACATTTAGCTTGTGACAGTCTCCCACTGAAAATCGTCCGATCGGCAATACACGCAGAGATATTATAGACAGCCGACAGAAATCTTTTAACCTGTCTGATCGACCAAGCGACCGATCTCCATCCTCAATTCGTACGATCAGATCTTTGCTTCTATGGCCAGCTTAAGGCAGAAGAGGAAGGTTAATAATTTAAAAACTATACTAATTTAAAAAATACAGACCAATTGAAAATATGATGAGAGTAGGAAATACTACAACATACTAAAATTAACTTAATGGGGAACTACCCCTTTAAAGTGATTAGGTGTTCCCACCAGTGCTATGTTTAATGTATATGAAAGTGACATCACGCGAACGGCTGCACATGACATCAACTTTTACTTTTTTGCAACTTTGTTAGAGACCTGCTGCACCAAAATCTCTTCATATTTTCTGTTTTCATATCTCCACCTTCTTTTCATTTGGTTGTAGATTCACACAGGATTACAGCATCAGATTATATGGCCGTGCCAGCCTCATTGTCATCCCCTTGAAGACAAACTTCTGCCTGAGCTGCTAAAGGAAAGGGGGTATGCCACCCACATGGTGGGGAAGTGGCACCTTGGCATGTATAAAACTGACTGCCTGCCAACCCGAAGAGGCTTTGACTCTTACTTTGGTAATACGATTTTTTCTTTTACGGTTTTAGTTATATTTACAGTGCAGATAGAAGTCAGGCTGTCACATATAAAGTGAGGGATACAAACTGCACAAGTTGTTACTAAACTATGGAACATTTTGTTCTGTTTTTCAAATATTTTAATCTAAAATGCCACTGTTGCACAACTCCACCAGTCTCTGTTTACTACTTAGGAACCTTACTACTTAGGGTAACTTTCACGAAAATGAAGATTTAATATTAGCTTCAGCATACTGAAATAAGGAAATACAAGAGAATACAGTCAATTAAAAATTCTGTACATTTCTGAAATAATCAAGTTTATCTTCACTATTCCTCTCTCAGCATCTGTTTCTCTTCATTCTGTTTTCATTCAGGAGTTGGGTGTCAGATGAATGATCCAATATATCTTAGATAAATGCCTAGAAGATGTATTAGAGCTCACTCTATTAAAATGTGTACGAAGTGCAGGGCAGGTGCACATTACACCATGCTTTGCTCTTTGCAGCATAGTGCTCCGAACTTGAGTCCAAAGATCTGCTTCTCCTCATGAATATAGTATACAAAAGTGATGTCTTCCTGACTGATGTCCATGGGGTGGCATGTAGGACACAAGTTAAGGAGCACTGGTGTGTGCCGATGCTAAAGGAACCTATAACAGGTGATAAGAACAGGGCTGCACTCTTTAGCACTTGTGTCTGGGGTCATTTGAAATGACCAGTTCAAGTCCCCCTTGAAGGATCAACCATTTTTCAGTGCCCTCCTAATACACCAGCTCTTAACAAGGTTGCCAATTTCTGAAAACATGGTGGATCGGCAATTCCATAATTATTTAAAAAAAATCCAGGACAGCAACTAAGTGCTCGTCCAAATCTGACCCTAACTTACCCTTTATCTGAGTTTTCTGTTTATCTTGGAGAACAATATCCCAAAAATGATGACTGGCTTTCAGTCTGAGCTTCCATGAGTAATTGGTGTCTGGCAGCATGTGCCAATTTTGGAAAATATGTTGGGACTCTGAAGGGCTACAAGATTAGTTCAGGTGTACACATTTCTTCAGACCTATGGGAAAAGGAGGGAAAGCAGATATTTTTCAATAATTTTTTTGACTTTAATTGTAGTCATTTCAAATGGTGGGTTGGTATTTTGGTATCTCACAAAAAATGTGGTGCCCATCTGTTGCTTCTTCTTTATCTTCCTTGTGTTCTACCATCCTAGGATATTGGACAGGAGGTGAAGATTACTATAGTCATGAAAGATGTTACCCTATTACACCCCTGAATATAACCAGATGTGCTCTGGACTTCCGAGATGGGGAGGTTCCTGCCACCAGCTACCAAATGAAATACTCAACCCACGTATTTACAGATCGAGCTGTGGATCTCATAGCGAATCATAATCCTGAAAAGGTGGGCATTTTGCAATTACCTGCATAAGTCTTCTTGACTGTTTTGGCCCAGGTGCAGACACACACAGGGATTTTTGCGCTGAAATGCAAGAGTTTGCATTTCGGTGTCAAAATCTTTGCATTAAATGGGCCAATGCAATGTATACGGTTCAGACAAGGTGAGAGTCTGATTCCAGCATAAGGGCTGATTTTTGGCCTGTGAATTTCAGCATTAGCTCTCTCTCTCTCTCTCTCTCTCTCTCTCTCTCTCTCTCTCTCTCTTAAAGTTGAAATCAGCACGTAGGGCTTAAAATGGAAAGAGCAAAGTTATTATTTGGAGACTGATGTTTCAAAGTGTACAATTACAAACAGAGGAGCCTGATAAACCCCACAGCTTGATGAGAACATAGTAAAGAGCTGTGCGTGGTGAACATCAGCAATAACATACGTCGTTATAAACACATATATATACAATATTTTCATAATGGTGTGTTATTGGATGGGTAAATGTCTTATATGTAGGGCTAATGCTTTCCAAGTAACTGATTTAACCTAGTATCCAGCACCATATCTTGATTCTTTAACAGTACCTGTAAACAATTAGGTTTTTTTTATAATAGATTTTTGTTGGCATGAGTTGTATGCTTCTGGGCATGGGAGATAGCTGTATATCTCTGACACTTTCAGATGATTGACCTCACTTAGTATCCTATACCCTCCTAAAAATACAAAGAAGGAAGGCAGTCCTTTAAGTTTAATTGTTACCTCGTGGAGAATCGGAGGCGTTAATTACTGTTAACAAATATTCAAAAAATGAGAAAAAGATAGTAAAAGCCCTCGCACTCTCGAATAAGTTAAATTAATTATCTAAATTATATCGTGAACCAGTCATTTGATAAATATAAAGTGCTTGTGCTAAGAAGGAGAACTTGCTTGGTTAATTAAAACCTTCTAATAGGTTTAAATAGAACAATTAACAAAACAACAAGTTCAGAGAAGCATAGAGTTGCTTTTTCTGTATATTAAAAATAGCCAGTGCCAACTTGTTGATTTATATACTGAGTCTATAAGCAATAGATTCAAAAATACAATAAGTTATAAAGTGCAAGTGCTCAAATGTTACAGTCGCTGACTGGGTGTGGTTCGAAATAAATAATTTAAAGGGATACTGTCGTGGAAAAAAATGTTTTTTACAAAATGTATCAGTTAATAGTGCTACTACAGCAGAATCCTGCATTGAAATCCGTTTTTCAAAACAAGAAATGGATTTTTTTATATCTAATTTTAAAATTTGCTATGGGGCTAGACATTTTGACATTTCTCAGCTGCCCTCAGGTCATGTGACTTGTGCTCTGATAAACTTCAGTCACACTTTACTGCTGCACTGCAAGTTGGAGTGATGTCATTACCCCTCCCTCCTACAAGCTGCTGTAATGTAAATAGAGCCTTGTCTGCTGAGCCTGTCAATTGAACAATAGGCAGGAATCAAGATAAGCTCCCACTGACACCACTTCAGAGGGACTGAAATAAGATAGTCCTGTGATCACTGCCCCCACTTACGTTTCAAAAATAAATATATATATATATACACACAAATTCATTTTGGGCACTGGAAAAAATATTTTGTATAGATAGTTTTTTTAAATTTGTTTACACAAAAATGAAACACAGGAGAAACACAGGAGTACACTCCCAGGACTGATAACAGGGAATAGAAAAAAGGGTAAAATAAGGACATACTTGAAAACCAGGAAAACTTAGGAGGAAGTCTAGAAAGGGTTAAAATAGCTCAGGAGAAAGGAGACAGTAAGTAGTTAATGAAAAAAGAAGTATTGCAGGCAGGAAAGGAGCAAGGTCTGTGTGAGGTGGATAGCAGAGGGGACTCATAGCTCCTTTACCACCAGTAAAACTAACTAGGAAGGCAACAAGGAGAGAAAGTTCCCCCCTCCAGAGGAAAGCAGAGAACAAACTTACAGAACGGCAGGAGCTTTGATAGTGTCTGTGGGAGGAGGGGCTGCTAGTGCAGCTGTAGAGCAGGACGTAGGAAAGTGAAAGTAATTGCTTCCCTGCAAACCATGTGACCTCTCTCCTCCAAACATCACACACTGGCAGAGAGGGGAGGGGGAGTGTACAGCTAGATTCTCATGTCCTGGTGGCTGCCTCCAAGCACAGGTAATGCTGTGCCTGCTGTTAGAGCAGCACAGGATGAATGTGTAATGAGCAGAAATGGAAGCCCCCATGACAAAATACAAACTAAAATAACTTATGCATGGATTTGTGGATTAACATTTTATTTGCCAGACAGTGTTTATGGATGTGTGTTTTTTATAAAAATGCAAAAAAAAAAAAAAAAGTTTAAAATGACGACAGATTCCCTTTAAGCAAGTGCTAGTACATTATAAAATCACAAGGTAATTCATTAGCAAAATTAGTTTAAGAAAAAGGAACCAGGACCGTCATTCAAGGTAAATTAAGTAGGAAAAGGAAAATAGTGTAGAGGTGGAGAAGTCCCAAAGAAACTGCTGCCTATTATTTTCTAAGTCCTGGGACCCCACACGGGGAGAAAGTAGTACACTGAGGACTGTGGTCTCGTATATTACCTAACCTATCTCTTAAAAGAGCTAAAATATCCTAAAAAAACACAAATCCACCAGTGCCATATAAATAACAGATAATGAAGGAATTGAATGTGGTTCCCTGGACCAGGCTATAAGTATTCAAAATCAGTTAAAAAGATTTTTTTAAAAAAGATTTTTTCCAGTTGATCGAAATAGTATTAAGATCTGAACAACAATTAAAATAAAAATATTGTGAAGAGAGACTCTGCCAACGCGTTTCGCTAAAAAGCTTTGTCAAGGCAAATGGTGTCCACTCATGCTTGCACGTTTTTTAAAGACTCGAGTTTAGAGATCTCGCGAGATCTATGCAGGTCAGTCTCCAAATAAAAACATTGCTGTTTCCACTATAAGACCTGTGACGTGCAAATTCTGAACCCAGGATAACCACTGCAGCTTGCTCTTTGCGCCTAGCTGCTGAAAATAGTCTATGTTTCTTTAACCAGTCTGCCTTTGCATGGTGCCCTCATGTTAATAGGAAGGTGTTGCTAAACTGAAGAGGATGCATAATAAATACTTTTAACATAGAGCCTTTTCTTATTGTTTTTGAGAAATAAATGTTTTATGAGTGTGTTTTCTCACCCTAATAATTATTCTTTACTACAAACAAGCCAACCATTCTGTGTATTAGTAACACAATGCACATTTCTTAATATGCTGCAATCAGCCAGAGGAAGGGAAATCTGTCACATCTTAAATGTGGTTTAGAGTGTGTTGGTCGCAGCTGCAAAAACAATGTTGTGTTGAAAAACACTGTTTGTTAAATAAATTACCAACTGTAAGAACAAAACTATTAAAAAAAGGTTTGGAATGGACAGCAGATCATTTTGTAATAGTGACCATTCAAATTTTTCTTATTTTAAATAAGAGCTAAACCCCCCACGGTAAAAAGTAGCTTTAGGTCTTCTTCCAGCGCATCTGCAGTTGTTGCGAACCAGAAGATTGCTCCAACTGCGCATGCGCCAATATGGCGCTCACTTTACGAAGATTACCGAAGCGCCCAAGATGGCGCCCATGTGCCCCGCTGCGCTCACTCTGCATGTGCGGTCAGTAATCCTGTCTTTTTAATTGATTGTATTTAGAAAGTTTCTTATTTCAGTATCAGGAAGCTTATATTAAATTTTCATTTTCGCGATAGTTCTCCTTTAAGTGTATTTCCAGCCTAAATGTGGTGAGTGCAGAATATCTATTTAACAGTTACTTATTCAGTGTTTCTGTGTTTTCTAGCCTTTATTTCTCTACCTGGCTTACCAAGCAGTACATTCCCCTCTTCAAGTTCCTGAGCAATACATTGAACCTTACATCTCCATCCATGACAAGAACAGGCGGCTGTATGCAGGAATGGTGTCTGTTTTGGATGAGGCAGTGGCAAATGTAACAAATGCTCTAAAAAAGCAAGGGCTATGGAACAACACAGTCTTTATCTTCTCTACAGGTAAGTGAAAGGAATGCCCCCGCTGCTAAGCCATTCATTTGGCTGTATCACACATGACCCAATATTTTAACAAAACTTGTCCTCAGTTGGATTTTTTTTCTAGTTTGTCCTATTTACACAACTCCTATGTTGATAAAAATGTTTCATTTCATTTGTTGATGTGTTTTAACCTCGTCTAATTGTTTTCAACTTGCTTTTCTTCTGATCATCGAAAACCTTTTCTATAAAATATGTAGTTCCTCCTTAGAACAGGCACGGTATATTTCCCAGCACTTTATTTGGGAACATATAAGAAGGAAATATATATTAATTTTCTAACCTATTGATTATAATGCTATAATAGTGGTTGTCAAATGTTTTTATATCAAGCACCCTTAAAGCACCAACATTCGCCAGGGCTCCCCTTGAAGCTGCTTCCTTGGCTAGGGCTTCCGCTGAAGGTCCATCCTTGGCCAGGGCTTCCACTGAAGGTCCAATGTTGGCCAGGGCGTCCATTGAAGTTCCAACCTTGACCAGGGCTTCCGTTGAATGTCCAACCTTGGCCAGGGCTTCCATTGAAGGTCCAGCCTTGGCCAGGGCTTCCGTTGAAGGTGCAACCTTGGCCAGGGCTTCCGTTGAAGGTCCAAACTTGGCAAAGGCTTCTGTTTAAAGTCCAGGGCTCCCATTGAAGGGCCAGCCTTTGTCTAGGGACCACTGTGAAGGTCCAACTATTGGTCAAGGCCCCCCTTTGCTCATGAAATAAGTACAGTTATAGAAAAATATTAATGTGATCAGCCACTTAATTCCAGCAACAGCAAAAAAAGTGTTCACCCTAACTGACTTTCAAGCTGAACTGTCAGGTATATCAAGAAGAGCAAATGGGCCTTACGATTGAGCCCCCCTGCCAAAAATCCAAGACACCTCCATGGGGCAAGCTCCATAGATTCAGAAACTATTCAGTAACATTTTACTCTTCATATTTTCATTTAATTATTGATAACCTTTTTTACTTTCCATTTGATCATTGGATAAGGACCCGCACTCCAATATTTCGTGAAAAAAAGGTTTTATTCCAACTTGTGCATCCAACGTTTCGGCCCTTGTCCTTGATAAAGGCCCAGACAAGGGCCGAAACGTTGGATGCACAAGTTGGAATAAAACCTTTTTTTCACGAAATATTGGAGTGCGGGTCCTTATCCAATGATTGTATGCTGAAGCTTTGACCCAGCACCCACAGTATCTCCAAGACTGGATCTGAGTGCGAGTGTTTTTCTATTTATATATATATATATATCTATATATCTATATATATATATATCTATATATATATATATATATATATATATATATATATATATATATATATATATATATATTAATGCATGTGAATAATTTATTTTAAATAATTGTTTCCCATCATCATTTTAGCACATAATACAGGGAAATGCCTCTGCTGATAAAGATTTATATATAGATAACCTTTGGGGAGTTATTTCGGATGCAGTTATGCCTCTAGAGAACCATTAGTGGATGTTTCCAGCTGCTCATGCCCCCAGTTAAGTCAAATGTAAGTCCTCAAGTGACAGGGTCCTTTTCTATGTTTTATTAGGGGATTATAACTAGTGATATCCTAGGGAAGATTAAACCTCTTGTTAATACCTTAATAGAAGCTATGAAGCAAACTGAAAGTAATTACACCCCCAAGTTAATATTGTCATTAAATAAATACAGAGGGAAAATAAAACATGAATATACAGTTGCCTATTAAAATATCAATATTGCTTACACTTTTTTTTAAACTGGAACAGGAGTTGTATTATCATAAGTTCAGCTGGCTGTGTATGCTTTATAGACATCAATAGAATATGACATAAGGGCGTTTAACACTTTTATAGGTGCCTTATAAAAAAAAATAACCACAACAACAGTCTCACAATACTGCATCATATATATTCATTGTATATTGCTTCTCCGTTTACTGGCCAGGTGTCAGTTGTAATATTCTTGGGTTGCCACAAGAGGTCACAGAACAACCGTTTTGTGAATTCCGATCTGGACTGTTTAAGGAACAGCTCTTCGATTCCCGGTTTATTTACACTAATAATGTGTATGTTTTCTAAAACGGACTTAATTGCTGGAGCAATATAACCGATCCACCACAAATGTTTAAATCAGTGTTTAGGCAGTGGAAAAATGTACCGTCTTTCGCATATATCAACTGTATGCAAAGCCACCCTTGCATTAGGAAAGGAAGTCTTAGTAAAATATACATTGCTTCAGAAGCATATATCAAACAGTTGGCCCCATTTCAAGCAGCCGCTAGCAGCCTAAACATGCTCATCCTTTGAGGAATATCTACATTCGGCATAATAAGTTCTTAACCCCTGATTCCTGTGCATAACGCTGGCTGCACACAGTGGGTCAGACAGTCGGAGGCAAGATCACTGGTTCATGCTTTCATTTTGGCATGAATCTCATAGCAGCTGAATACGTGGGTGTGTAGACTCCTTCAGTAGGCCTATCTGAATATAGAGACAGAGCTAAAGATCCATCAGACTTTGGCTCATTTGCCCCATGACAGTGAAGCCATGACAGTGAAGCCTAATAAAAACTGAGAGCTAAACAAATACAAGAGGCCCTTTGCACTTAACCCATTATCACTATATTAATGAGTCGTTGTGTAATGTCCTCTCCTTTAAACAAAACATGGATTGTTTGTCCATACATTGCAATATACTCACTCTGGCCCAGTACATCCAAGTCAGTCCTACACTCACTTTCAACTTACTCAAAATTCTGCTTCATTATACATTTTACACAGGGATTCATTTTTATCTGCAACTTGCCTTCAAGGTTAAAACTCCCAAAACTGGTTGCCCTTTTATTGGCTACCACTGAAAACACCTGTATAAAGCTGTAAAATTGGTGAAAGTTGACTTAGATGGCCATCTTAAATATATTGCAATATATGGACAAACAATCCATGTTTTCAAGGGTAAGGCATTTTCTAGTAGCTTAAGGCACAAAATGTCTTAATGTCCTTAATATATTGATAATGGGTTGGGTGCAAAGGACCTCTTGTATTTGTTTATATGAATTTTGTGATCACAGCCTCATTTTCCTTTTCTTTTTGGAATGAGCCCAAGGTGAGTTGGAAATAGATTAGACACTTGCTAGTGTAACCATGGCTGTATAGGAATGTAAGAGCAAGGGTTAGCTTTGATGTCACTGGCTCCCAGACGTTGGACAGAGAAGAAGACTAGGTGAGAATGTGATGTGAACGTGAGCAGTTTTTGTGCAGAGGAAAGGCTTACTTCACCAATAAAAGGGGAAAAGTTCAAGGGAATGGACTATAGTAAGGAAATATGTGGCAGGGACTACTTTTGGCTTTTATGGTGTTATTACTATCCAAAAATAAAAGTGTGAAAAATGGACAGAGAATTGGCCAAGGGCTGCTCTAAATGAAGCTTAGTTTCACAGAATCAAAAAGTACACTAAAGTGATTTAATTGATTTATAGATATACTGTGCTTTTTCCAGTTGTTTTGTTTGAGTCCTATTTCCTACCACCTTTGAAATATTATGACTAGCGCCTTGCCACTAATACCTGTGCCTTTCCCAAGCTAGCTCAAGAAGGGGCCATGAAATGTGTTGTACTGGGCACACAAACAGAGAAATACTGGAGACTTGGGATTTTCTGGATAAGGGATCTTTCCATAATTTGGATCACCATACCTTAAGTCTGCTAATATACCGCCAATATTGATTCACACAGCGTAGCTACCATCAAGTACAAGATACTAAAAGGAAAAATTATTTTGAATAATTAGAATTATTTGCTTAAAATGGAGTCTATGGGAGATGGCCTTCTGGTAATTCGGAGCTTTCTGAATACTGTGTTTCCAGATAAGGAATCCCATACTTCTACATGTGGCCCCTGAAAGATTGATTTGGCCAATTAACCTTTTACATGATCACAGCACGAATATGAGAGCGATCCTTAAAGGAGAAGGAAAGTCATTTTATACTTGGGGTTGCCAAAAGTTATTTGGCACCCTCAAATGATTGTATTTACTTACTCTGGGCCAGTGCTTCTATCAGCAGAAAACTGCACCCGTGGTTCTTCTAGCGAGCACCGTGGATCGATCCTCTTCCTGCTTCTTATCTCTTCGAATTTCCCAGGGCAGACGCATGTGCAGTAGAATGAAATAGCCGGCTTTTTGCTCTACTGTCATGCGCAGCCACGAGAAGAAAGAAGAAACAGGAAGAGGATCGCTCCGTGGTGCTCACTGGAAGAACCACGGGTGCAGTTTTCTACTGATAGGAGCACTGGCCTGGAGTGTTAATACAATCACTTGGGGGTGCCTAACTTTTGCCACCTCCAAGTATAAAATTACTTTCCATGTCCTTTAACCTCCATTATTTTCATAATCATAATTCAATTTCTATAATAAAGAGTAGTTCTTAAAATGAAGTGAATAGTCACATGTAAAGCTGGGCTTACCCGAAAAACGTAAAATTGGTTCATCTCACTAGAGAGATTATGAAAGTGACATATATAGGGACCTCACAGACCCACATCCATGGTCCAATGCTGTCATCTCCCAGTGTTATTCTCTAGCCCAGCTGATATGTGAATGAATCCCATAAGATATTAATATGGGAGGCCCCCTATACATGGGCCAGTAGGCTGTTGACTCAGAAACCGATGTTTGCCCATGTATAAGCACCCTAACATACAACTGTTAACTGATAACATCAGTAAAGTGAAGATAAACTATACATAAATGATGATCATGCAGATACGACATATTTATTTTAGGTCATGCTAGGCTACCACTGAGTTTAGCTACAAATACATCTTAAATACTACTCTCTATTTATTTTTAATGCAAATATGTCACTGGATTAACTATCTAGGTGACTGTACATCAGTAGCCCTGGAAAGTCTGTTAACTATTAAGCACTGAAACACAGTTACACATTGTAGGGGTTATTTAGGAAAGGTCGAATTTTAGAGCTATGTGAGCTTTTTATAAACTTTGTATGCACTCACAGCTTAAGAAATAAACTTGAATGGAAAAAGCTTGAATCAGCCATTGGTTAACAACCCAAAAACTCAAATTGATTGAGTTTTCGGCAAAAAAACCCCCTGAGAATAGCTTGAATTGATCAAGTTTTTGATCGAAACTCACCGAAAAAACTCCAACATCATGAAGGCTATTAACATCTTCAAATGGTTCAAGGGACTTCTGCCATTGACTCCTATGTGACCTCATAATAAAGATAAAGTTTGTGCTACTGCCACAAAGAAAAAATATAAATAGTACCACTCAAAAAATAATTAATAAAGCAAAATAATTTCGTTATTAAGTAAATAACAGGAGGATCCACTCACAGTTCACCTCAGTCCCAAGGTGCAAAATCCAAAACACTATCCAAAAGGAAGAATGTGAGGACCTCCAATAATAAAGAAACTAAATATTTAAAAAAAGTAGAAAATGTATTAGGACATAAGACCTAACGCGTTTCGTGTCTAATGGGGCACTTACTCATAAGCCTATGAGTAAGTGCCCCTAAGTGCCCCATTAGGCACGAAACGCGTTAGGTCTTATGTCCTAATACATTTTCTACTTTTTTTAAAGTAACGCGTTTCGTGTCTAATGGGGCACTTACTCATAAGCCTATGAGTAAGTGCCCCATTAGGCACGAAACGCGTTAGGTCTTATGTCGCGTTTAGTGCCCATTAGGCACGAAACACGTTAGGTCTTATGTCCTAATAAATTTTCTACTTTTTTAAAATATTTAGTTTCTTTATTATTGGAGGTCCTCACATTCTTCCTTTTGGATATAGTCCTATGTGACCTCGACAGGTTTTTGATGGGGTATTTTTGGATTCTAGGATTTCCAGGATCGGGGTATAATAAATCTCGTAAAATCTATTTTTGACCAAAAAAATCACCTCAAAATTTGAATATTTAGTGGAAAAACAACTCGACCTTTGATGAATAACCACGCCATTATCTACTATCAATATACTGACTAAAACTATAAACTGGAGGAGTTATTTTTTTTACTTTGCACAGAGAAAAAACACTGGAGCCACACATCATAGAGATGCCCAATGTTTCAACAGAATAATGCATTTTTATCCGATTGGTGGATTTGAGGCCGCAGCTCCTTCTCATGCATTTCTATCATTCATGGGGTTGACCAGAACAACATTAAGGCTGCCATTGTATGGCCCATCATACCGCATCTGTCCCATATATTATATACATAAATAATACACAGGAAGTGGAATGATTTTTGTTGTAAGGCAATATTATGAATTCTTACTTGGAAACTTTTTGCTGTTCCTTTCTGTAAGTCCAGGCCAAAAGCAGAAAAAGTCTACTCCCAAATATGATTCAAATATCTGCCTGGACTATCAAGGGATAAAATATTCTGCTTGCACATTTATGAATGTTCAACAATCCTCGCTTTTATAGAAAAAATTATATTTTAGGGATTCTTTCACTCAATAGGCACATCTGGAGCCAATAAATGTGTTTTGTTTTTTTTCATTCCAGATTGGCGGCAGTTAGCTTAGCAGATCTTGACTTCCATAGTTTTATTAATGCTTCCATATTGATGCATGCAGAATACCTCTGGTTTCTGTTCACTTACTTTGGCATGACAAAATATACAAAACATATTTAAAAGCAAATATCAAGATATTTTCTGCAATTTGCTGTAGCCAGTTTGCAAACCTGACAAACTCTTCTGTGAATGTTTTGCTCTCCCCATGTTTAATATAGTGCATTTCATATTCTGACTCTTGATCTAAATTACCATTTACAAACAATTACAATTGTTTGCCCACTGAGTTACTGGAACCTATTTACATCACAGGATCATCTCGCTGCCAGCAGTGATGTCAGACATTGCTCTTGCACCTTTGCCCATTTTGTGATGTGAAGAATGCATGCAAACTGGGCTGTGTGTATGATTCATGTTGACATGTGGGAGTGTCCCTCAATTACAGAAGTTGTGCACATTGCATCATAATCTACCCCTATGACACTCATTCCATTTAGATTTTCTCGAGCATGGGTACTTCATTAACTAGTCTGCCATAATCTTAAAGGAGGACTAAACCCTAAAAATGAATGTGGCCAAAAATGTCATATTTTATACACTGAACTTATTGGACCAGCCTGAAGTTTCTGCTTCTCAATAGCAGCAATGATCCAGGACTTCAAACTTGTCACAGGGGGTCACCATCTTGGAAAGTGTCTGTGACACTCATATGCTCAGTGGGCTCTGAGCAGCTGTTGAGAAGCTAAGCTTAGGGGTCGGCGCAAATTATCAAGCAGAAAATTAAGTTGGCCTGTAATATAAGCTGATGCTACAGGGATGATTATTGCATTTTGATGCTAGTTGCACTGATTTCTGTGCTGCCATGTAGTAATTATCTGTATTAATTACTAATCAGCTTTATATTGTGTCATTTATTTTCTATGTGTACTCTATATTGTGAGTGGGTCCCTAAGCTCAGTAAATGACAGCAGCACAGAGCATTTGCAGTGAATCAGCAGAAAAGAAGATGGGGAGCTACTGGGGCATCTTTGGAGACACAGATCTTCTTTGCTAAAGGGCTTTTTGTTGCCTGGGGCTGGTACAGAAGCCCAAAACAGAATGTATAACATTTCTGCCCTACTTCTTTAGTTCTTAGACCAATGACACTCAATATATGATGGCAGAGAAATGCTCCATACTCCTTTGCGCTGTCTGTCATGAATGGTAGATGAATGCAAACTGCCTTTTGCCAGCAGTGACAGACAGTTTTCCACCTGTTAATGCTCAAATATACATTCTTTGGCCGAAATCTGTCTTTCATGGCCAGTAACAGCTTCCATTTATCTAAATAATAGGCAGCACAGGGAAGAATCTGGAGTTTCTCTGCCGGCTGAAACACATATTGTTTTAAAATGCTGGTTCCCAAGCTATGGGGTTGCCCCCCCCCCCGCAGCAGGGCATAGAGTATTGTGGGGGGAGGTTTAGGGACAATGCCTCTTTGCTTTCTTAGATACAGTTTGAAGTCCAATAATGGGGTGATTTGGAGTGAACATTATTGGAGCTATAGTGAGATATTCGATAAACCAATGTTCTCCTGCATTTGTAACCTTGCTATGAGGTAAGGGGGTCCAGACCAAAGGCTAGAACTACAAGGTGGGCTTGAATTCGAGGTTTGTCAAGTTTGATCCTTCAGGACAGAAACATATGTCAACCAATGCTTCCAATCATTATGTATGGGAGGTCATTGGTTCACAGTACATTACAGGGGCCACAATTTCCCTCCTGGCTCCTATACAGTTTATCTCACTGGATTAGTGTAATTTGGTCATCTGTGTGTGTGGCCAAAAAGCATGCAATTCAATAGCTCCAACTGTGGGCCAGCCCTGTGTTCAGCAATCAGTGTGTGTTTGTGGCTGGCTTAAATGGGATCTATCATGTGCTGACTGTGTGTATTTTTTATCACATCAAGGTTTATATGTAGTCAAATGCTTTTTAATAAAAATAAATTCTCAGTAAAGTGTTTGTGTGCGTTTATTTTACGAGAGTAATCTTTCCTTAGCAGTAGAACGGACTTAATCCTTTAAGTGCAGAGTGCCACTTACCCTTTCATCCAGCTTTGTCTAAATGTTTAATTCTGATTGAGCAGTTGTATGTAATGCTACATGTTTCAGGGTAAGATTACATTTAGACCAAAAAGGGTGAATCAAGCATTTAGAAAGGTAGTATAAAAATCCCTTGGAAGGCCTCGCTGGTCCATGGGACACCAGTTCTGCCCTTCTATGTCTCCCCTTCAGGTTAAAGGAACAATAACACCAAAAAAAAGTGTTTTAAAGTAAATAAATAAAATAAATATCATGTAGTGTTGCCCTTGCTGGTAAAACTGAGGTGTTTGCTTCAGAAACACTACTATAGTTCATATAAATAAGCTGCTGTGTAGCAATGGCGGAAAGGCTTTATGGCACAGGTTAAATAGTGGGTAACAGATAACACCATTATGTTCTACAGAGCTTATCTGCTGTGTAACCTGAGCCTTTTCTCCTTTGAATGGCTGCCCCCATTGCTACACAGCAGCTTATTTATATAAACAATAGTAGTATTTTTTACCAGTGCAAGGCAAACACTAGATTATATTTTTTATTACTGAAAAACACTTGAATTTTTTTTTTGATGTCACTGTTCCTTTAATGACATAATGATAAGGCTAGTGGCCCAGCAGTGCAGGCAGAGAAAAGACTGAGCTGCTCTTTCCTGCTCTATGTTTTGTATGCACTGACAGACAAATGCAAATGTATTATCACACCATAATCTGCCCCTGTGTATGCTGATGATCCAATACCATGCCTATACATAGAGATCAAGGAAGGTAAGACAGTAAATCTGATTTTTCTCTACTTGTGTACAAACCCAGGCAGAGAAAACGCTGCCATTTTGTTTTTGCACAATGCGTTCTTCCGGTATTGCCACAGGTCTCTGCAAATACCACATTGACGACGTCCATTCCATATATTGTGAGGGGCAGGGGGAAGCACATCATTCAGACATGCAAGTTAGGGAATGGCAGGAGACAGCTCCCTGCCCTTATTGCTTGCATATGGCTTGGCTGCACTACTCTTGTGCCCATTACTGCTCCAGTACTCGCACCCTGAGATAGGGTAAATGATCCCTAGTAACTTGTACTCCGGGTCGGATTTCAGCGGCGGAGGCCCCTAGGCTGCGCGGTCCTACTGCCGCTGCCCGCACCGCTCTAGTGAGTGCAGCCGCACCGTAGCACTGGTGAGCTGTGAGTCCCCAGTGCTCTTCAGCAAGCGGCTGGGCGACATACCGCCCCTATTAACTTGCCGCCCTAGGCCCGGGCCTTTGTGGCCTCACCATAAATGCAGGCCAATCTGCATGACTCCATATTGGTGGAAAAACAATCCTGTTGGGTTTATTTCATATTTAAATTTATATTTAGCAGACTTAAAAATTACAGAAAGACCCATTGTCAAAAAAACTTGAGATTCCAGATAATAATATACCTGTAAAGGTTTTGAAATACTTGTGTTTATATTACTTATGTCAGATAAGGCACCTTAGTGCAAACAATAATGAAACTGACATTTACTGTATACTAGAGTGTTGTGACTGCTATTTCACTCATTTTAGGTGTAATTGTGATAAAACAATTCTTGAACAATTGAGACTGATCAGTGTAACATTTGATTTACATCTTACTGCTCTTGAACAATTGATTGCGATTGATCAGTCTGATCTGATCGACTGGACATGGTTCTGTTGAATTTTAACAATAATGATCACTCTTTCTGGAAACTTTGATCACATTGCTAATCCGCTAGAAAAAACAAACTATAAAAAGAAAGTACATTGCATATAAGTAGGGATGCACCGAATCCAGGATTTGGCCAGGGTTCAGGCAAATCCAAGTGGCTGGCGAACCAAAACATTAAAATCATGTGAGTTTTCATCACTCGAACAAGGAAGTCAAAATGTTTTTTGTTGCACACATAGCACACAGTTCTATTTAACCCTCCCTTACCCTAATTTGCAAATGAGTGCTCTGATTCGATTTGGGATTTGACTGAATCTCTCAAAAAGGATTTGGGATTAAAGCCAAACCACAAAATAATGGATTTAGTTCATCTCTATGCATAGGGGCTCGGACAGTGTTAAATAGCGATCTTGATACAATTCATTACATTCACCTATAACTATTCATACAGAGAGTGAATTTGTATGAAATCCCCATTTGACCTTGATAAATCTGCTTATTGATGTTATTTTATCATTTGTATCCATTCTGTACTCTCCCGCACTCTTACCTCATTTCACTTTCTTTCCTCTTTGTGCTGCTGTGTGTGATGGTTACATTTTCAGGAATATATAAAATCGAAGGCAGGGCAGGGACGAATATTACCTTTCACAAATTTTATCTGTCATTTGGGAAAAATAAAGCAGTAAGAAGGTCTTTGCCCAGGAGAGCAGGATTGTTAATCTCATGTACTCCTGTACTCCTGTCTAGATGGGTGCCCTGAGAGAAGACATACATCTGATTTGGGCTGAGAGAATAATTCATTGGAGTATTTTTAAATGAGACTGACCAGATGTTTTATCTCCACTGCGCTGTTCATTTCAATAAGACTTCGCTGTCCACTTACAAATGACCCTGAGCTTCTGAAACCATTTCTGACATCATGTCTTAATCCATTGTATTTTTTACTATTATTTTTCATGTAATGCCAACATATTATGCAAGCCTTAGAGACTGTTCATCATGCACATCACCCCTTGTCCCAGTGGATCTCACTGTTGCAACACACACTAGGGTCACTATTTTGTTTTTGAGCCACCCCAATGTTTGGGCTCATTGTCCTTCTGATAGACTAACCTCTGCTTTTTTACTTAACTGAAACAGGTTTTTGTGCAGGATTTGCCTATATATTTAAAGTTAAAATGTGCTGAGTCTGTTGCCACCCATTGCCAGGCATCATTGAGTAAAAACAGCGTACCTCGATGTATAGATCTAGCATTACTGTAAGCAGCCACGTGAAAATGCTGTATTATTATTATTATTATTATTAACATGTATTTATATAGCGCCAACATATTGCGTAGCACTGTAAAGTAAATGTGATTATACAACTACATCACACGAATTACATATATAGAATATATGGAGTAACAAACATCACAATCAATACAGGTACAAAAAGGTGAGGAAGGCCCTATGCATAGGCATACAGTCTAAAGGGGAGGGAGTAATACACAAGGTGTGGGAGTGGGCAAGATCGAAGTAAGTGGGTGAGAAATGTGGTACTGTATGTGGTGTTGCGTTTGGTAGTTAAGCAGAGTGAGGGTAGGCTTCTCGAAAGAAGTGCGTTTTCAGAGATTTTTTGAAAGCAGAAAGGTTGGGAGAAAGTCGGACAGACCGTGGGAGAGCGTTCCAGAGGAGGGGTGCAGCCCTTGCAAAGTCTTGAATGCGAGCATGTGAGGAGGTAATGAGAGAAGAGTTGAGTAGGAGGTCAGTAGAGGAGCGTAGTAAGCGAGTGGGTGAGTATATAGAGATGAGTTCAGAGATGTAGGGTGGAGCAGAGTCGTGAAGTGCTTTGAAAGTCAGTGTCATTAATTTGAATTTGATTCTGAAAGGTAACGGAAGCCAGTGCAGGGATTGACAGAATGGCGAGGCAGAGGAGGAGCGGTTGCTGAGGTGTATGAGCCTCGCAGCAGTGTTCATTATGGACTGCAGAGGTGACAGTCTCTGGAGGGGGAGGCCAATTAAAAGCGAGTTACAGTAGTCTAGACGCGATATGATGAGAGAGTGAATAAGAATTTTGGCGGCGTCTTGGGTGATAAATGATCGTATTTTGGATATGTTCTTTAGGTGGAAGTGACATGATTTGATAAGTGACTGGATATGAGGAGTGAATGACAGGGCAGAATCTAGGATAACCCCAAGGCACCGGGCCTGGGGAGAGGGGGTGATAGTGGAATTGTTAACTATGATGGATACTTCGGGGATGCTACTGGTGTTATTTGGAGGAAAGAGAACCATTTCAGTTTTGGAGAGGTTTAATTTAAGGTAGCGTTGCGACATCCAGGTAGAGATAGCGGACAGGCAGGAGGAGACGCGAGTTAGGAGTTCTGGATTGAGATCAGGAGATGAGAGATAGATCTGAGTATCGTCAGCATAGAGGTGGTAGTGGAAACCGTACGAATTTATTAATTTGCCAAGGGAGGAAGTGTAGAGGGAGAATAGTAATGGTCCTAGGACAGAGCCTTGAGGAACTCCAACAGAAAGAGGTAGGGGAGAAGATGATACTCCATTGTAGGAGACACTGAAGGAACGATTGGTGATGTAAGAAGAGAACCAGGACAGGGCTGTGTCACGAAGGCCAAGCGACTGGAGGGACTGGAGGAGGAGAGGGTGATCTACAGTGTCAAATGCGGCTGAGAGATCAAGCAATATTAGTAGTGAGAAATGATTGTTGGCTTTTGCGGTTAAAAGGTCATTAGTTAGTCGAGTCAGGGCAGTTTCCGTGGAGTGTTGTGGCTTAAAACCAGATTGTAGGGGGTCTAGCAGGTTATTGTCAGAGAGGAATGAGGTAAGTCGGTTGTAGACTAGGCTGTAGGAAAAAACCTTTTGCATTGTTTTTCCTAGAGCAATTTCTACCAAAACTTACTCGCCTCTTGAATTTTCCCCTTTGAATTGCTCATGGTCTGAAACGGCATAGAAAAAAATGTGTCAAATCCGGCGTTCGGACAGAGTACAAACCTTGATAACTTCACCATTTATTTTACATAGCTTTTTAAAGGATAGTCAAAAGTTAGGTAGGCATCCCCAGTTATTGTATTGACTTAGAAGCTTCTTTGTTTCCAATGGATGTGGTATTTCTCCCCTCAATTTTTGTAACCTTTGTGGTCAGTTCCTGTACCTTGTCCTTGGTACTGGCAATCAATTGAAAGTATAGTTGGTGGAACAGACCAAGGTAGACGCAGAGCTTTGCTGCAAAAAATCCTTTTATTGACACAACATGTTTCAAGCAAAAATGCCCTTTGTCAAGTGTTTTGCTCGAAACATGTCAAGTGTCAAGTGTTTTGCTCGAAACATGTTGTGTCAATAAAAGGATTTTTTGCAGTACAGCTCTGCGTCTACCTTGGTCTGTTCAAGCGGGTGTGCATGCACAGTAGAGTGAAAACATTTATTATAACCTGTCTTTTTCACTTTACTGCTCATGCATCTGCCCCAGGATATCGAAGGCAGAAGAAGTGGAAGTAAAGGAATGCTTCTTGGTGCTCACCCAAAAGTTAGGCACCTCCACTGATTGTGACTTTTTTCTCCCTGATACTCTAGGTTTCTTCTAAGCGAGCACCATGGAGCAATCCTCTTCCTTCTTTTTTTCTTCACGCGGGTGCACATGCGCAATAAAGTGAAAAAATTTGGGATGCACCAAATCCAGGATTCGGCCAAATCCTTCTACCTGGCCGAACCGAATCCTAATTTGCATATGCGAATTAGGGGCGGATAGGGAAATTGCATGACTGTCAAAAAACAAGGAAGTAAAAAATATTTTCCCCTTCCCATTCCTAATTTGCATATGCAAATTAGGATTCAGATTCAGTTTGGTATTTGGCCAAATCTTTCGTGGAGGATTTGGGGGTTCGGCTGAATCCAAAATAGTGGATTCGGTGCATCTCTAGAAAAATGTACTTTAACCAAAAAAAAAAAAAAAATCATCTTTTTCACTTTGCTGTATTTACATGTGTCGGCTCCAGATATCGAAGAAAGAGAAAGTAGAAGTAGAGGAACGCTCCTAGGTGCTCATCCAAAATTAGGCACCACCCTATGATTGTGACTTTCCTTCTCCTTTAATGAATGGTGTCATTATGCAGAACACTTGTTAGCGCACTTGCATTCATAAATTACTGTTATTTTCATTCAGGGGCAACTATCAGGGTTGAAATCCCCTTTAATAACTTATAATATATAGAAACATAAGCCTCAGTGCAGAATAGCTGATACTGTATATGTTACTAAAGATTTATAGCAGGGATTTCAAAACCATTTAGGCAGTGATCCCCTACAAAATTTAAATGAAATTTACTCTTACATAATGACTGAGTAGGATAAGTGGGGCTTACCTTCTAGTGACAAGAAACTTAATCAAAACACTGTACTTTCCAAGGCCAATAACAAAAGATATTCATGTATATATTCCAGTTACTACAGAGGGACCATTAATACTAACAGATGTATTTATCATTGTAATATTATTATTATTGGAGGAGGAAATCGGTTATGCAGTGATGTAATAATTAATCAGATATTGTTGGGTTGCTAAGAAATTTATGACTTCTTCAGATTTCTCCATGACTCACCCGGGGGTCCCAAATCACAGTGTGAGAGAGACTGATTTATAGCCAAATGAAGTCAGAGTAATGCCTGCTTATAAACAGTGTGTGGTTTCCCTTCAAATGATACAGGGCAACCCTTTTGAAATAAAAAAAAATAACAAAAATAGTATAAAGGTGATACCTTTATTGGCTGACTATAATCATAGCAAGCTTTAAGAACATTTTAGTTCCTTTCAAGCTGATTACAATGAAGCTGTGGTGTTCTCTGTTATATTTAATTTAATGAAATATACACATACAGTTATGGGTATGGAACCCGTTATCTGGACCCGTTATCCAGAAAGGCCATCTTCCATAGACTCCAATTTATACAAATAATCCAAATATTAAAAAATGATTTCCTTTTACTCTGTAATAATAAAACACTACCATGTACTTGATCCAGACTAAGATATAATTCTATGCAGGTCCAATAGTGGTCTTGTAAAGGGTCTTAGGAACAGACAGAAACATTGACCTCCTGTTTTTAATGTATTAAATACATTTTTAATAATTTTTTAAAGGTTCCCCGTGTGCACCATTATTTTGGATTTTTGTATAACGTTACAATAGGTAGCACCGGGGTCAATTTATTGTTGGTCACGGTGTGCTGAACATACATATATATATATATATATATATATATATATATATATATATATATATATATATATATATATATATATATATATATATATATATATATATATATATATATATATATATATATATATATATATATACAGTATATATATATATATATATATATATATATATATATATATATATATATTTATTGCAAAGACCCACTCCAGTTTTTTTATAAAGTTCAAATTCTTTTTATTGTGTACAAAAAAATCCGACGTTTCAAGGATCCTTGAAAAAGGCCCCAATGGGGGCCAAAACGTCGGATTTTTTGTATACAATAAAAAGAATTTGAACTTTATAAAAAATGGAGTGCGGGTCTTTTCAATAATTATACATAAAACTTTGGACCTTGCACCCGAATTATATTGAACAAGCCCGGTTTGAGAGTGGTTGCTATAAGTAGACTATATATATATAAATTCTTAATGAATCAGATGAAAATTGAGCGTAGGACTGGCCAGATATGGGATGACTTTGACGTAGTTGGTCAGTTTAAATATATTGCAATATATGGACAAACAATCCCTGTTTTGTTTAAAGGGTAAGGTATTTTTCAATAGCAGTATGCACAAAATGTCTCTGTCTTAAATATATTGATAATGGGTTGAGTGCAGAGGAATCTTGTATTTGTCTATATATATATATATATATATATATATATATATATATATATATATATATATACTTTCTCCAATGAATATCCGCACTCCAAGGCTACTGTTGATGGCGAGGTGCACGGTAATTATATGTATGTATCAATTAGCAATGGACCAGCACTCCCTTTTCTTAAAACGTAATATTCTTTATTGTTGTCTTGGTATCAAACTGACCGAAAAAAGTTGGAAAGCAATGTAAGCATGCAAAGAGTTCCTGGGGATGCCAAATATGGGCTGGAATTGAGTATTTGGTAGCCCCTATGTGGACTGGCAGCCTACAGGAGACTCTGTTTGGCAGTACATCTATTTTTTTATGCAACCAAAACTTGCCTCCAAGTCAGGCATTCAAAATAAGCACCTGCTTTGAGGCCACTGGGAGCAACATCCAAGGGGTCGGAAAGCAACATGTTACTCACAAGCCACTGGTTGGGGATCACTGATATAGAAGGATAAAGGCCACTCTGACATTGACTTTTTTATGGTGCCCTGTGCACCTGCACAGATTTAACACCCAAAGGCCACCCGTGGGTACCATATACATATAAAATCAGCCAAACAACACATGTATTAATATGTATGGACACTTGTCCAGTGAAAACCAAGTAGGCTGATATATGTAACTGCAGAAATCAGAATTACAGGGGCAAAATGCAAAAGGACAGTGCAAACTGTCATGTTGTTTACAATTCAAATAACATTTGTGCCTAGACCCAGAGGTTGATTTCTATACATACACACACACACACACACACACACATATATATATATATATATATATATATATATATATATATATATATATATATATATATATATATATATATATATATATATATACAGTGATGCCTCTGTTCCCATACCTCTGTAAACCATACAGCAGCTAAATGTATCAATTCCAAATACAAAGCCAAAGATTCTTCTGGGCTTTACGGCATCCGTTATTGACAGAAGTGGATGCATTTCAGCCTTCAGCCCTTCAGTGGTACTGCAGATTTATAATAAAAGCGGGCATGTGTTGGATAATGGATGGAGAAAAAAAAATCTCAGTCAGATGGACAAATGATCAAGATTTCAAAATGAGACTTGTTTGCCTTGCCAGCCGTGCCGTGCAACAGCCAGAACAGCGAGGATTTACTAATGGCTACACCCTAACATTCTCCTTGGATTAACACTAATCTCATTTTAATACTTTGGGCAATGCGAACTCCACATAATGCAAAACAATAATACAGACATCTGTCTTGTTTCCTTTTAGTATCTCTTAAACTGCTCTCTTGGCAATAAAAGTTTAAGAGCAGCATGCAAGCTTTAGAGCCTCACCTCAGACTTACTGTGTATCCAAAGAACAGATGGGCTCTTTTTCCATAAAGTTGCTGATCAGATGTCAGGTCTCTGGAAATAATTCTTATTTTGGCCCTCCATCACATTCACAGAGTGGATAAAACATTTTCATGGGCTATGATTATTTTCCTTTTATTCACCCCTAAATAGTTGGAGTATGAAGGCCTGCATTACAGTGTGCATGGAACACTAATTATTGTCATTTTGGCCTCATATAAACTGCCATTGTCTCAGGCTGTTTGCCCACAACCTTCCTCTTCACCTCTTGTTATAGTAATCTAATATGAAGCCAGTAGTGCGTGTGGTTTAACTAATTTGAGTGCATGGTCTGACAACTTAGGGTGCGTGTCTACCGACTACAAATGGAATTGTCCATGACAGAGAAAACTTTCTAGTGTATATAATAGTCTGTACTGATATATATAATAAATCTATGCAAACGTGGGTATTCTTTTTGACCAAGTACACATTTAGTGGAAGAAATATAAGGCTATAGCAGTCTTTGAAATGTTTGGCTAAAAAGAGATGTCTACTATACAATGCAAGGCCAGCAAACTACTTTCACATTAAATAGCATTACAGAGTATTTACAATATTCCAACAGGAACTCAGCAGCCCTCCTCTCATTTAAAAGGGTTGTTCACCTTTATGTTAACTTTTAGGGGCATATTTATCAAGGGTCGAATTTCGAATTGAAAAAACGTTGAAATTCGAATTCATAAAGACCAACCGAAATTAAGTCGAAGTTTTTTTTTGGGTCGAAGAGGTCCGTTTTCGATCGAATAGGTCTGTATTCAGCCGAATTGTTTGAATCGAAGGAATAGCGCATTCAACCGATTCAACGTTTTTCCCAAAAAAAAGCTTACATTTTTTTAAAGTCCCCCATAAGATGAAACAGCAATTCGTCAGGTTTTAGATGGCGAATGGTCGGAGTCGAATCTTTAAACAATACATTTCTTTCAGATGTAAATCGAATTTGGACTATTCCCTAGTCAAAGTACACTAAAAATAGCTTGAAATTCTACTTTTTTTCCATTCGAAAATTCACCTCAACCTTTGATAAATCTGCCCCTTTTTTTTTTTTGCACTTTTTTCCATTTGTACTTTTTATTAGGGATGCACCGAATCCACTCTTTTGGATTTGGATGAAAGATTCGGCTGAATACCAAGCCGAATCTGCATATGCTAATTAGGGGTAGGAAGGGGTAAACATTCTTTACTTCCTTGTTTTGTGACAAAAAGTCACGTGATTTCCCTCCCCCACCCCTAATTTGCATATGCAAATTTGGTTCGGCTGGGCAGAAGGATTTAGCCGAATCCTAATCCTGCTGAAAAAGGTCGAATCCTGGCCGAATCCTGGATTTGGTACATCCCTACTTATTATAATCAAATTTTTTAATTAATTTTTTGGCATTGGTGATTTTAGAATGCCATGAAAGTTCTTAAACTTTTATGGGGGAATGTAATATGTTTCCCTAGCGTAAGTCAAAATTGATCTGTCCAGTGCATCACATCTGTTTATACCATGGGAGTGGTGCAAGGGGTGTGGCCAGGTGTGCTGTGGGTGTGCTAAAAAAATCACATGACTTTGGTTCCCTGAAGGTAGTATTCTGTGTCTCAGCATTGTAATGTGCATAATCATACCCCATCAGCTGATTCTTTTTTTATTCCTGCGTGAGTTACATAATCTGTTTTTCCAACAGTTGTGTCAGTAACCCAATTTCCAAAAGTCTCTGATGTGTGCCTTATGCTCGGCTTTTTCCCACCCCCTGTAATATTTCTATGACTTGTTATTCTTGCAGTACCCTAAGCTTATTCATTAGGCAGCCTCTGCCAGTTTTGATTGGCCGTTAGTCTTGTTATTGGAATGGCTGACAGCTGTCTGCCAAGCCGTCTGCATAGCCTTCCTGTGCTCTCTGCTACTAAGCTCTACGGCACTATTGTTTCACATATAGCCCTTTATTCTTCCCTTGCCGTAAATGCTTCCCAGCTGTATCCTGATACAGCAACTTGCAGGACGTTTTAATTAGTTCCAGCTTGTTCTGTGTATGCAGTGTGTGTGATAAGCAAGAAGGTACAGTAATCCTTTTAGTGTTACGGTCGTGCTTCTTGAAGTAGACACGGGAAAGGAAGTTTGAGGTGACTTTAGCACTGAAGGGAGCTTTTATTGGCCGACTGAGTGCAGTTACAGGCACAGATTAAGGGGACACAATCGTCAAGATAAAAATGTTTTATTAGTTGCGGAAAACCTATTGTAATATTGAGTGCATTAGCAATTTCTGCGAAGAATCTGTTTGTTCAATTTAAAACTAGCAAATAATCCTCTATTGTGTATCTTGGTTCTACTTTGTTTCCGGTTGTGGGTAACACAAGGGATTAAATGCATGTGGCTCAGGGTTCTGACAGCCGGGTGGGAGGGAGTCGTATTGTACGAGTGTATGGCCACCTTCCTATTGATCCGTTTGTTCAATAGGAACGATTAGAACTGCAGGAAGTGAAGAGGAGCTGACTTTACCACATGCAAGCACTGTCATTTGAAACAATCAAACATATTAAATCAAGAGTTTAAAAAGCAAAAAAATCATTACCATCTACTTAGAATTTAACAATTAGGGTCGAATCCGAGGGGTTAAATCCCTCGAAATTCGACTGGGGAATAGAATCGAATAGGCAATTCGGGCGAATTTACGCGCTGGCGAATAGTCGAATTGGCGAATATTCGCCAGGCGAATAGGCGCTCGATCGAATATTCGCTCAAAGGATTTTCATTCGATCGAATGCCTTTTTATTCGATCATAAACTTGGAAAACAAGCCTATGGGACTTTCCCATAGGCTTTTAAAGCAATTCGGTAGGTTTTAGGTGGTGAAGTAGGCAGTCGAAGTATTTTTAAAAGAGACAGTACTTCGACAATCGAATGGGCGAATAGTCGCAGCGTTTTTGCGCTCAATCTATTCGAATCATTCTACTCAGGCAAATTTACCCCAATTCGATAGTCGAGGAACACAAAAAAATATTTTCCTTCTATTCCTTCACTCGAATTTAGTGAATGGGCCCCATAGTCTACCATGCTGGAAACAATTCATTCTGATTCTGATGGGTGTTAGTGCTCCCTGCTGCTGCTGAGCTATTCTGAGCACTGACACTTGAATTAAACATAATGGAATTCAAAGGAAACATACATTCTGATGAACTGACACAGGTATCAACTTTGAACGGGTAGTAGGATATGCTGGGAATCCTTCTGGACTCCCTAAATCAATCTTTCATAAGTCTGCCCCATAATTAAACTACACTTCACAACTTGTTTTTGAACAGTAGCAAAAAGGATGTATTGCATATTTATTTTGTTCATACACACAAACATTGATTACAATATTTGAGCAGATTCTTTCAATTGACTCATTTTGGTTCAAGAGGGCCTCAAGTTTTTGGTGTATAATATACACAAATGTGGTTTCCTGTAGCCAGACTATTCCAATATTGTAACATAAACACAGGGTGGGAAAGCGACAAGTGCTTTTCCTTTACTGAGATCCTGAAATAAACACTTAAAGTCTTAAAATTATTATGAAGATTCTCTACTTGGAACATACAGCCTAAAACCTGAATATGTAGAAAAACATTCCGAGTTTGTGATGTCCATTCAGTGCTGTGACATTTCCTGTACATTATTCTGTCACACATAGCAGGGCTGTAGTGCAAAAGGTCAGTCTTTTACAAACATGGACCAAAAATAGATGAAACAGTTTCAGGCAGCATCATGAATTTTCATATTTCTGTGTCTAGTTTTAGTGACTTTCAAGAAAAGTGAGTCTGAGCCATGTATGTCCTGAGCTATTTTTATATTCAAGATAATCTTTAGCTACTCAACTTGAACAGGCAACAGAAGCTAGATTATTACAAGATGATATATTAAAGAATTCCTAGAATATTTCCTTCCTAGACTGTTTTCATGGCAAATACCTCTTTACAGAACGGCAAAATATATACATTAGTGGTATAATATTGTCTCCTTTGCAGTTGCAGTCAAATAATGCACCCGTTGTTTTGGTAATCTTTTATAAATAAAAATGCTATGATATTAACAATCGTATTTCCTGTTTGCAGTGGAACAACACAAAAAAAAAGCAAAATCATTGTCACCTTTAAAAAGTTGTAAGAAATAGTTGGACTAAGCCAGTGATTCTCCTTTATGTATGGCATCATGAAACTAGGGAATTACCAAGGCATTTTGGTGCACAATATTGATAAAAAAGGCATACCTCAAATTTAGAAGAACTGGAGCAATTTTCAGCACAAGAGTAGTCCACACTGTCAGAGAGCTCAAACATGGCTATAGCAATCGCTTGATTCAGTTATTGTTTCCAAAGGTTGCCCTACCAATTATTGTGTGGCCCATTTACAAATGTTTATATTTTTCACAAGTCAAGTTTTTTTATTGTTAAAAATCATCGACTTTATTGATTACTCTAAACCACGAAAAATGTGTAATTTATTAAGCGTTAAAACCACGAAAAACTTCAATACAAAACTTTGCCATCTAAAAGTTGTCAAGGTCATATAGAAGTCAATGCAAGCCGTCCTTATCCGATTTTAAAATCTTTCTTTAATTCAAGCTTTTGGAGGTTTTCAGGGTTTTTTTTTCACTATGAATATTTTGAGGAATTAGAGGTTTTCGAGGTTGTCGTTATTTTGTTTGTGCTTTTCATATTCAGGTATTTTAATAAATGACTTAGCATTTGTAGTTTTAGGGAAAATGTGTTGTTTTTTTTCATGCACAGAAGAAAAATTCATTTTGATGATACTTCTATTGAACTGCATGGGTTCATCAGCCATCTGGGAGCAATATCAGGCATACCACCCTCCTACTTTGCTTGACATTTGACCTGTGGGTGAAAAGAACCAATAACGAGGGAAATGACCCTGTGTTCATCTTAAATCCTTTTGCAGGCTTTTACAAAACTGAAAAGGCAGAGAAAAATAAAATTGGCCTAGTCTAGGTTTTTATAAATACATGCCGCAAACAAATCTTTTCTTTTCAGATCTTTTAAGTTTAGTAGTAGCTTTCTTTAGTCCTCATCGAGTTTATGATGAAATTTGTAAATGCTGTTTACACTTATTTTTTAAAACAGTCAGAGATGTTTTCTTTAAATGTCACCATAAAAAAGAGGAGTCTGTTGCTTTAAAGGAACAGTAACGTCAAAAAATTAAAGTGTTTTAAAGTAATTAAAATATAATTCAGTGTTGCCCTGCACTGGTAAAACTGCTGTGTTTGCTTAAGAAACACTACTATAGTTTATATAAATAAGCTGCTGTGTAGCAATGGGGGCAGCCATTCAATGGAGAAAAGGCTCAGGTTACATAGCAGATAGCAAATAAGTTCTGTCTGTCTAAAGGTCTTATCTGTTATCCATTAGTTAACCTGTGCCAAATAGCCGTTTTTCAATTACCGCCATTGCTCCACAGCAGCTTGTTTATATGAACTATAGTAGTGTTTCTGAAGCAAACAGATCACTTTTACCATTGCAGGGCAACAGTACATGACATTTTCATTACTTTAAAACACTTACATCTTTTGGTGTTACTGTTCCTTTAACAACACTGTGTTTTAGTTACTTTTAGGGGCATATTTATCAAAATGTGAGTTTAGAGCTTAATAAATAAAAACTCACCCATGTCCTATTCTGATAAATACAATTCTAAAAATCCCATAGGAATTAATAGAACATGGGTGTGTTTTTATTTATTAAGTTCTAAACTCACATTTTAATAAAAATCTGCCCCCTAGTGAAAAGGTGTTTTTTACTACATGGGGGCATCTTTACTTATATTGGAGATAATATCACTGGTGGTGTTTCGCATAGCAAACAATTAGATTTGAACAGTCACTAACAAGTTAGAAAACAAAAGCAAAGATCTGATTAGTTACTATGGTCAACATTGCTGGTAATAATTATCTCCATTGTTAGTTAACACACCCCATATTTGCTTTGCTATCTGAATACATATGTGTTAAACCTGTGTGGCTGATCTATCAAATAACAAAGTGGGAAATACTGAATTATTTTAAAAAAAAAAGGACAAACTGACAGTTGATGATCAAAGCTGATACCTGTGGTATTTAGTCAGAATGTGTTCCGCTGCTTTGAGTAGTCAAAAGCCATAGGGTGTTATAGCAATCAGCACTGTATATTTAGTATTTTTTTGCCACATAAAACCCATGTATTTTATTCCATATTTCTTTAACCTCTACTTAGGTGACAATGTTTCTTAATTAGTAGCTTTACTGTAAAGACCAGTTCAGAAACCTCATCATACAAAATGCAAAATAATGAAATTCTCATCACAGGCATTGCATGCTAAAGCTACTAATTTGTCTTTGGCCATGCTATAAATCCAGAATTCTGTCTGAGAATAATAGCATGGGAAGAGAGCCTCGACAACCTGGCTGTGGTGACTCATTACCCTAAATGCAGACTAAAGTCAGAATAAAATAAAGGCAGTGAGGTCCATATCTATTTTTGTAATATCGCATTTTATTCTTAACTGTGTTGCCTGCGCTCTCTGTCCTTTTCTTTAAATTAGTAAATAATCCTTTAAAAATTTTCTGAAATCCTCTTCTGCTCCTGCTGATGGTTTTTCAAAACCCCAAATCCAGGCCAGAAGACAGGTTTAAAATCTTTTCAATAGCATTTTTTTACTGAAATTTTAACATTTATCAAGAGAAAAAAAAGAAAAGAAGAAAAAACTATTCCTATTACATTGAATATAGTAATTACATACAACTAACATCATCAAGTTTAGGGGAAAAAAGTTTAATAGTGTATTTTGTATTTATGTTATTTAGAGGTAGATTTATCAAAATGTGAATTTAGAGCTTACTAAATTAAAACTCACCATGTTCTATTCATTGCTATGGGATTTATCAAATTGTGAGTTCTTTCACCCATTATAAATTGAAAAAATTCCATAGGAATGAATAGTTTTTATTAAGCTCTAAATTCACATTTTGATAAAGCTGCCCCTTAGTGTTACAGCTAGGGATGCCTAGGCAAAATCCCAGAATCCTTCATGAAAAATTCGTCAGAATACCGAATCCTAATTAGCATATGCAAATTAGGGACAGGAATGGGGAAAAATTAGTTGTTTTGTGACAAAAAGTCACATGATTTCCCTTCCAGTCCCTAATTTGCTTATACAAATTCGGATTCAGTTCGTCTAGGCACAAGGATTTGGGCGAATCCGAATCTTGATGAAAAAGGCTGAATCTTGACCTAATCCCGAACCGAATCCTGGATTTGGTGCATCCCTAGCTACAGCATTTGAGTATAACATTCCAATTGTTTTTGATGTTACAGATAATGGTGGGCAGACTTTGTCAGGTGGAAACAACTGGCCCCTGCGAGGAAGAAAGTGGACCCTCTGGGAAGGAGGAGTACGTGGAGTGGGATTTGTTACAAGTGCCTTGTTAAAACAGAAGGGGGTCACTAGCAAAGAACTAATTCATATTTCAGATTGGCTTCCTACTCTAGTGAACCTTGCTGGAGGATCTACCAACAGCACCAAGCCTCTGGATGGGTTTGATGTGTGGAAGACTATCAGGTAATTAGTATTAATAAGTACTTACAATGCAAATGCGATGTGATGACGCCATACTCAAAGCAAGCTGACTTATTTTCTTTAAAATTCCTAACTCTTAGCATCAACTCTGTATTATTGATTCAGAATTTTTCAACATTACCAAACAAGAGTTCATAGCAGTGTTCTTCCATATTTTTAGTATGTTATAGAATGGCAAATTCTTAGCATTTTGGCAGTTGGTCTTCATTTTTTCGAAGTGTTTTTTGGGGCATGTTTACTAATATTGGAGAGGTTTCTAGAGATACCAATCAGCAATTAGATTTAAACATCCACCTATACGTTAGAAAACAAAAGCAAAGATCTGATTGGTTGCAACGGGCAACATCTCCAGAAATATCTCCAGATATTTATCTCCCTTTATTTTGTAGAGTTTTTGAATTGTCTTACTTTTCTGATTCTTTCAAGCTTTGAAATGGGAGTTACTGAACCCTGGAGCATTTTTCGTCCGGCAGAGATTGGTCGCTTGGTCGATCGGCCAGGTTAAAATATTTTTGTCGGCTGCCGATAATATCTCTGCATGTATTGCCGATCGCACAATTTTCAGTGGATCACAGCTTTGACGGACATAACTTTTGTACGATTGCTGTAGGGGCAGAACATCGGCTGATCTGTTATTTTACTACTTTATTTGATCAGAATGGTTAGTGGCAGGTTGGGAGATGGGGAAGTCCGATCATTCGAGGATTCAAACGATCAGATCTTTGCATCTATGGCCAGCTTTAGAGTATTTTTCTGCTCAAAAAACTTGGCTGCAAACAACTGCAAATTGATCCCAGGACATCTTCCGTAGGATAAAACAGCAATTCGGCAGGTTTTAGGTGGTGAATAGTTGAATTCGAGTTCCTAAAGGGCCTGTGTATGTTAAATCGAGAAAATAGAATTCAAATGTTCTGAAAAACTCAAATCAAATTTGAACATTTCCCTAGTCGAATTTGACAGTTTTGGCCATAAAAAAAAAACAAATTCGAATTTGAAATTCGAATTTTCACTTTGACCCAAAGGGGCAGATTTATAAAGCTCGAGTGAAGGATCCGAATTAAAAAAAGTTCGAATTTCGAAGTGTTTTTTGGGCTACTTCGACCATCGAATGGGCTACTTCGACCTTCGACTACGACTTCGACTACGAATCGAACGATTCGAACTAAAAATCGTTCGACTATTCGACCATTCGATAGTCGAAGTACTGTCCCTTTAAGAAAAACTTCGACCCCCTAGTTCGGCAGCTAAAAGCTACCGAAGTCAATGTTAGGTCCCCATAGGCTTGCCTGTGATTTTTTGATCGAAGGATTTTCCTTCGATCGTTGGATTAAAATCCTTCGAATCGTTCGATTCGAAGGATTTAATCGTTCGATCGAACGAAAAATCCTTCGATCGATCGATCGCAGGATTTGCGCAAAATCGTTCGACTTCGATATTCGAAGTCGAACGATTTTAGTTCCCAGTCGAATATCGAGGGTTAATTAACCCTCGATATTCGACCCATAGTAAATCTGCCCCTTCACCCATGTATTATAAGGGATAATGTATCCCTACTGTAAATTATAAGGATATTAGAATTCAGTGAAGAGTTATTGCTTTTTAATTAATATTTTTTATTTTGTTTACAAGCACAATCATAATCAGGTGTACAATAGAAAGGTGTTCAGTACATATCTGATTTACAGGTTAAACACAAAAGGTAATTCACAATGCCCCATGCACTGAGCAAAAGAAAAAAAAAGTCTGGTAAGCCATTTTTTTGCACCTTGCCCACTGTGTGGTGCATTGTGTGAATAGCCACAGGCCTCTGCTCTCCATTATTGTAGTGCAGAGACCTGCAGACTAAAGTTTGATTTAGCGGGAGCCACAGAGGCATATTGCAGACCTTGTGCTTCGATTTACTCAGGAATCCATTAAATTTTATTCACTGCAAAGCACTAGCACTGTCTGTAGTTTGTCTTATAATTTAATTAATACCCCTCACCTTGATTGCATCTATCTATGTATTTGAACTCACAAAATAAGCTATAGTTTTATACAGGATCAGAAGGGAAAGCTCTGATTTGGACAACTTCATACTACAGGATGAGCAGCACAGCCCTGTCCTTCAGTAAGTATAGAGCCCCTATACTGCTGCATGTCCTGCCGCTCCCTATGTGTAAGGTGGGAGTAGTCAAAATGATGTTTACATGCCTTCCCCTGACCTCCTCTTTTGGATCCTGGGCTGACTAACCCACTCTGGATCCAAAGACCATGCCTCCAGCCATTTGCAAGCTTCACAAATGAGGCCTTACACATTTTATTGGAGGGTAACCAACTGTAGGAACCCTTGTAGATACAAAACTTATATACACACAAAGGAGAAAATGAAATGATTCATATACTGTACAACACAAGAGACAAACCACGTAATAATTGACCGATTGTAATCAGGGGGGACAAGTGTCCCGGTGGCCCTGGCGCCAATGTTTTTTTATAAGGGGGCCCTGACCAATTTATAAGGGGCCCTGACCATCAATAGCTTTTTATAACTTGTGTAAGTGTGGGGAGGGAGTTACTTTTTTAGCGCTGATGTCTGTGTAGTCTTTTAACTGTGATATGGAATGGGCGGGTCTGGGGCGGGGCTTGGTCACCAGGGCGGACAGGGCCCCCCGAAAATATTGTTGTACCGGGCCCCGTGATTTCTAATGGCGGCCCTGATTCTAATGATTCATGACTCTACCCTGAATAAGCTGGCTATGAATGGGGCAGTCTGAGGGGCATGTTTACTAACATTGGAGATAAATATCTGGAGAGATTTATGGAGATGTTGCCCATAGCAACCAATCAGATCTTTGCTTTTGTTTTGTAACTGATAAGTGGCTGTTTAAATCTGATTGCTGATTGGTTGCCATGGGCAACATCTCCAGAAATCTCTCCCGATATTTATCTCCAATGTTAGTAAACATGCCCCTCAGTGTGTAAAAGAGAATGTATAGGGCCAATTGCAGATGTAGTGAAATTCTTCTAACAATGGCGTACGCATATATTCACCCATGTACACACACCTTGCACACAGAAACATACAAGTAAACTCAAAAAGTCTCAACCGGATTAAACTGCAGTGGTTTACTGGGTAACCTTTAACAATTATAAAAATACACATATATCCTAGGGAATTTAGCAAAACACCTTGTAGAACATCTCAACAACCAGGAGCATTAAATATCCAGCTTATACAGCTTAGCATACCCAACTAAAATAAGAATAATATATCTGAGAGAAATTTAACCAAACATTAAATGAGATCTGTCACCATAAGAAATAATTCCAGATACTATTTTATCATGTCAGTCAAGCTGAATAACTATATAAAAAATTTCTTTCATGCTTTTGGAATTTGCTTAAAGCATTATTATTACTTTATTGTTAACATGTACAACACTGCCAACATATTCCATAGCATTGTACAGGTATAGGACCTGTTATCCAGAATGCTTGAGACCTGGGATTTTCCTGATAATGGATCTTTCCATAATTTGGATCTTACATCTACTATAAAATCACGTAAACATTAAATAAACCCAATAGGTGGGTTTTGCTTCCAATAAGGATTAATTATATCTTCGTTAGGATCAAGTAAAAATTACTGTTTTATTATTACAGAGAAAAAGGAAATAATTTTTAAAGATTTGGATGATGACTTTTCCGTAATTCGGAGCTTTCTGGATAACGGGTTTCTGGATAACGGATCCCATACCTGTACAATAAAAGGGGGATACATTAAATATACAAAGGAACCAATAGCCAATACAAACTATAAAGATGGTCTTGCCCAAAAGAGCTTACAATCTGAAAGTAGAAGGGGTTAAGATAAAAGGTGTAGAGATGGGCAGTATGAAGTGAGAGCTGTGGAATTGAGCATTGCATTTAGCAGCATATAGTGCACACCAAAGCTATGCAGATATACTGGTAGGTGTCATTTTGTGGAAACTATTTTCAAGACAAGCTTTCCATCATCCCATCCCATCCATCATCTGAGTGTATAGGCTCCTACAGCCCTGTTGCATGGACATGCCCATCAGAACTCCATCAGTTTCGGGTTCTTACATGAGATGATGGGCATGTCCATGCAAAAGATCCACAATTACAAACAGTAAGGAGGGATGGGGTTATTAGTGGAGGCCAGTGATGTCTAGAAAGTACAGAAACAAAATTTAAAGGCACAGAGACAGGGAAGGGAAAAGGTTTTTTGATGGAAAAAAGAACTTGGGTTATTTTGAAAATATAAACAGCTTTTTATGTCTGGGTGACAGGTCCCCTTTAAGTCAAACAGGAAAACAGGTTAAACAAGAAATAAAAAGAGTGTATATCTGGGGGAAGTTAAAAGGGGTTGTTCACCTTTAAATTAACTTCTAGTATGTTGTAGAGTGAATTCTGAGACAATTTGCAACTGGGTTTTATTATTTCTGTTTTTTGAGTAATTTAGCTTTTTATTCAGTTTCTTGTCAATTTGCAATTTCAGCAATTTGGTTGCTAGAGTCCAATTTATCCTAGCAACCATGCATTTATTAGGAAAAGAGAAAGATGAGTAATAAAAAGTAGCAATAAAAATACATTTGTAGCCTTACAGAGCCAGTGACCCCATTTGGCAGCTGGAAAGTAGAAGGCAAATAATTAAAATAAACTATATAAATGAAAGCCAATTGCAAAGTTGCTTAGAATTAGCCATTTTATAACATACTAAAAGTTAATTAAAAATTAAACCACCCCTTTAAATATGGCATCATAGCCATTTCTGTGTGATTACACAATTAAAATAGTTTACACAAAGTGATTCTTATTTACAAAAATGAAAAGTTTTTTTTTGGGAGTTTTGTTATGCAAATAGGAGCATGATTACTTATTGGGAATACATCTTCAGTGACCAGGTAAACTAAAAGTTTTGTACCATTTCTACTCCAGGGTCTAGGCATTTGCTAGTGAGTACTACTGCTGGCAGTAATTAATGTCCTGCCTTTATCTAATAACATAAAGGATGTAATAAATAATAATAAAGTTTATTACAAACCTGTACAGTGTTTACCACATCCGTTTGAAAAACCCTTCTGTGTGATACATGCTGTGCTGGGAGTAACTAGTAATAAGCAATATATCCCCCAAATAGAGTTTCATGTAAAAATTCATAAATACAAAATGTAATTTAGTTTAGTCCCTGGAGCTGATTTACATACCCAGGTACTAAACTGCAAACTTGTATTTGGAAATAGCAACCAATAAGCAATTTGTTTTGAAACGTCTAATAAAAGTTACAAAATGGTTGCTACTGGCAACTGCACTTGGGCATTTTATCACTGATGCTTGTAAAATAACCACACTTATTTAAAATGGAGATCCAGTCAATGCTAGCGTAGACTACTCAAAATTAATATGACCCCTGCAACCCTTTCCTTTCTTTGAGTTGCAGGGATAAGGGCAGCTCTGGGTTTCCTGTAGGCCTTGGCTGGTGCCCTAACTATTGATTCTGATCCAGTTATCATGCCCGTATACCCAGAATGCAGCATGAAGGGGCTCAGTGAAGGTGGCAGTAAAGGTGTGTAAGTGTCTGATTGGCTCACTTAGCTCATAAAAGGACAGACGTCCAGCCTCATAGTCCAGTGAGATTCTGATTTTGGTGCAGGAAGGGACGTGGGGTAAAACTGTCCTTTTCTTGTTATGTATCACTTCGTATTTAGAATGCCTATACAAACACCAGGACTTTTTATTCTCCCCAATCCAGGACTGAATGTTTTCTCTCTCTATACTAGGATAGGCCACCCCTACCCTCCAGACCCCGAATTCATTGCCCTCCACTTCCCAGTAATGTCTCCCTGAGGAGAAACTTCTGATGCTTAAAGCCTGAGGATATGGAAAGTCTGTGTATGCACATGAGCTGGTGGTGGCACATTTCCTGTCTCCTGATATAGATATATCATTCCAAGCTGTCATTTTATCCAATAACAGGTCTTTAGCCTCCTGACAACAGATCACCCTTCCTTTTAGCCCAGTCACAATCCCAGCAAAGCCTGTGAGTAATGTTTCTGAGATCTGCTCCACATCCAGGCCCCCTACAGCAGGGTCATATATAGCCTCTATCTTCCTGCGCTTTCTGTCTCCCCCCTCAGCCTCACAAAAGGTAGCTCCATCTGATTCCTGGTTCTGTAGGACAGTCAGTGGATCTGCCATGTTGCACAGCTCCTCAATTTGATGGATCTTCCTGGACATCTCTTCCTTCTTTATTTCAAGCTGCTGAACTAGATCAAAGAGTTGGTGAGAAAGCTCGTCTTTCTGCCTGGAGATGTCACTGAGGAGTCTCTTCTCTAGGACCTCCAGCTGTTCCCTGATGTCCCTAAACAGGGCAGTGACTCTCTCTGTCTCTCTGGCTGCTTTTTCTTCCACTTCTCTCCTGCGTTTCTGCAGTCTCTGGACTCCTCTTTCAGTCTCCCCTCTCTCTAGGCTCAGTTTCTCCAGAAAATCCCTCAGATTCTCTTTCTTCTTCTCAGAGGCCTCATTCAGTGTTTCCACATTGTGGTTCCTGTGCTCTTTAGCTACCTGGCAATATACACAGATACAGACAGAGTCGTCACAACAGTAATACTCCAGGATCCTTTTATGCACAGAACATTTTCTCTCCATAAAAGAAGTGGTGGGTCGAGTCAGTACATGTTCTGCTGACTTGCTGTGCACCCTGAGGTGGGTGTCACACAGAGAAGCCTCACAGTGTAGGCAGGATTTAACTGCAGGTACAAGAGAGTGAACACAGTGAGTGCAGAAGATATCCGTCTCCCCCGGCTCTGTCTCAGTAGGACGGAATTGCTCTGCTATATTACTCAGGGTTCTGTTCCTCTGCATGGCATGGCGTTTCCGAAACTTCTTTCTGCAGGCAGGGCAGGAATAACCCCCAAATCCCTCCTGGGTACACAGCAGCCTCTCAATGCAGCCCTGGCAGAAGTTATGACCACATGGTAAAGTTACAGGATCAGTATAAAGGCTCAGGCAGATGGAGCAGGTTAGCTCCTCTATCAGATCAGCAGCCGCCATCACTGAAAGCATGAACAAGAAACGAAACTGATCATTCCTTCTCTCTATAACTGGTAGAACCTGATTCATCACATACCTCCCAATAATTGGAAAATGTAAAGAGAGACAAAAATATCTGACATACACAGCGTGTCCACTTTGACCATGCCCCGCTTTGTGCCCCCCCCAATACCAGTACTTAAATTTAATACAGATGTGGGACCTGTTATCCAGAATGCTCGGGACCTGGGTTTTTCCCTATAACAGATCTTTGCGTAATTTGGATTGTCATACCTTAAGTCTATTAGAAAATCATGTAAACATTAAATAAACCCAATAGGCTGGTTTTCCTTCCAATAAGGATTCAGTATATTGTAATTTGGACCAAGTGCAAGGTTTTATTATCACAGAGAGAAAGGAAATATTTTATAAAAATTTGGATTATTTAGATAAAATGGAGTCTGTGGGAGACAGCCTTTCTGTAATTTGGAGCTTTCTGGGTAACAGGTTTTCGTATAAATAATCCCATACCTATGATAACTTTAATTTGGCAGGTTGTGGGAAGTTTGAAGATTTCTGGGGCTCTTAGGTCATGTTTTATGTGTTATTAAAGTTTTTGCTAATGGTGGTGAAACTAGGGGAAGGACAAATGGGGAGATTTGTCACCGAATTAAAAAATTGCTCCCCAAGATACTTAATTATCCATTACAATTGTATCTAAGTGCAGGTATTAAATATTCTGAGCTCTCTGCCAAAAGTCCTCTTCTCTTATTTAGTTTGTGAACCTTTGTTACTTTTTCTGGCATCCAGGTTGCAGTGCAGGACATTTCAATAAGGATCTGGGACAGCGGACTGAGCTGTCAAAATCAGGACTGTCCCCAGAAAAGAGGGACATTTGGGAGGTATGCAGACATGCTATGCAAGTATGCAACATCCCATAGCATCTGCACACATGCTAATACTTTGGAGTCAGAAATGACTTCTCACTCTGCTTCATGATCATTTTCCCAGTGTAGGAAATCTAAATGAGCAAACATTTGCCATAACTGTCCACCCTGACAATCCACTGAGCGAACAGCTGAATCCTATTTGGAGCCTATGCAGAGCTTTAAGAGAGCATTACTTCAGTGTGACAATGTGGTCATCGCCTGATGGGATTTTTAAACCTGCTTGATATTTTCCTTGACAAGCTTCATGACGGCACAAATCGGGATAGCTCCTCCCCTCTGCTCCTATCAGAAGGACTCTGCCCAAATATTTAAAAGACCAACCCCTCCTCTATTTTTGTCCATTGCCAGCAAACTATTTCTTTTTAACTTGAAATTTGGCCTGCCCATAAGGTGTTTTTAGGACAGGGGTTTTTGGTCCTTAGGATCTTTTTGTCCCCCAGCACGTTGCCTCATATTGTTCCTCATCATTTCAGCTGCTGGATCTGGTAGGTCACTGGTGTGCAATTGTGGATATCCCATGCCTTCTTCTTCCAGTCCTGCTGTCAGAGCATTTTATGGCAAGTGCTTGTCCCCTACATCCATGTGCCCTCCCGGCCTGCCCAAATGGTGCCCAGGCAGCAGTGTATAGGCTCCTGCAGCTCTTTTATTTTTATGGATGGACGAGGGGGTGACAGTTAGCATAGGATCTGTTGGTAATTGGGCAATCTAGTGGCATTGGGGCAAGTCTGAATGTTCAACCCTGTGCTCACATTGCTCCTCACTGACATCACTGAATGCGTTTATGCATGCACACATTAAATTCAGCTGGAGAAACTGGAAAACCCTGGGAAATTATGTATAGTGACAAGAAAACAGAGAAGGGAATCCAAAACCGGGTAAAGCCCCGGGGAAATTGGGGTAGTTGACAATTATGCATCAATGTGCAACATCACCTAGAAAGAAAAATATATCTAGTTGTAATGTTCTAACTTCTCATCTTATTTCAGTCCCATAATTACCCCTGCCCCTTCATCCTCCAGCCCCACAGTTTCCTGCATTTCAAGACTCATTTTTACACTTTTAGAACTCAGCACCAAGAATTTAATACCTCCAGGTCAAAAGTTTTTCCAGATGCCCAGTACGATTTAGCAATATTAACTGTCCCCCAAAAATCCATTATCTCTGCCCACTGTGCTCTTCTCTCCCTCTCTCTCTCTCTCTCTCTCTCTCTGGATCACAATGGTTACTTAACTTTTGCTTATGAGACCAACAAAGTAAAAACCTCAAGCCCTTACCCATTGTCCATCAGATTAACCTCCAATAAAATGAGTATATTGAATGCAAATATATACGTGCACGTGCATCAGTGTTGCACCAACTCTACTGTGCTAATTACAGCAAACAGTTCAAACAATTCAAAAAAGGCCTGGAGACTTATAATTACCCAGCAGTCAGGTGCTCAGTTTCCTAACAAGTTATTGTAAAAAGCAACCTTCTGATAGATGCTATGGGTTAGCCCTGTTCCCATATAATCAAATAATGCTCTATGTGGGGTGCACTTGGTTAATTGATGGGAAAACCAAGAAAAGTAAATAACAAAAACTTACTTGGATAAAAGGTAGACACAAGCTAAAACACAGTTCCAAATGTTAAAACAGTTGGCAATATGATTCCTTTTCTAGCAGAAGGAAAAATATGTTTCCACCGTTTGAAGGTAACGGTACTAATTCATAATGGATCTAGGGAACTTTCCTCAAAGAGAAATATGTTAATCATTACAATCTCTTTATTAAAGCAGGTCTATATTTCATAAGTGAGCTTTTCAAGGAAGAAAGGATATTATTGTTTTCATTAGGAATGGAATGTTTAATTTCCTCAATTACGTTTTGATCTCTCTTTAGTATGTATATATGAGTACTACCCAGTATGGACTTCTCACATTTATTCCCAGCTAATAACCGCGCCGTTTCACATTTTATATATATTATGCTTTGTATATCGATGGTATGGATTCTCAATAAACTGACATGCAGCTAATATCCAGGAAACATGGTCCTATTGACTTTGGCAGGCAAGGCGGCTTTACTTTTATTTCATGGAACATTTTAGCAAAATGGCCTATACATTCACTTCTGTAGTGCAGGCGAACTATTAGGCTGTAGCTACAGATATATTTAAGGAACTTTGGGGATATTTTACTTTGCATTTATTATCTATTGAACTTGTTATCAGTCATACTTATTTTAATGCCACATCCTAGTAATTGTCAAAAATGTTTATTATATACCACAAAAACATTTTTGGGATCATTTACATACTGCCAAGATGCAAGTGCTTGTGAGCCCCAGGGGTACACTCTTGCTCCCCTTAGAGCTCTAGCACTGGCTTCCAAATCATTAAATGACCCATATTTGTCACCCTCCTTCTCTTCCCATAGCGAAGAGAAGTCAAGTAGAAACCTGTGCAGATCTGTTTTTGCAGAACCGCGCCCAACTCATACCCACTTGACTTGACTGTATTCCAACCCAAACCTGCTTACCCACATTCTTTCTAGCACTAAGTTAAACCCACCCCTACCTAAGCGCATACCTCCCAACTGTCCTGTTTTGACAGCTCAGCCCTCAGTCCTGGATTTGTTACTGAAATGTCCCGACTTTCTCTTTGATCTCCTCCACTGAACAGCCAGAAATAGATACAAAGTTTCTAACTTAATTGGCTTTTGGCAGAGCCCAGAATACATACTTTGTAACAGTTTAAGATAGCAAAACTGTAATAACACATAAAAACCACAGAAATGTGTTCAAACTTTCATAACCTGCCAAATTTCGTAAAATGGACATGGTAATTAGGGGGTGTGGCCAGAAAAATGGGGGTGGCCAAATTTTTTTTCGATGCGCTCCGCTCTGCAAATCTTTTTTCCCTCTTTCTATTGCCAACGTGTTGGGAGGTATGCCTAAGTGATGTGGAATCTGGAAGTGACGTCACTGGACCTGGAAGTGATATCACGCTACTTTGTCTTTTCACCTTACATTTAAAGGGTGCCCATATAGTTGGGACATGAAGGATATTCCGACCCAGTCCCGACCCCTTTGCGGGTATTCCGCTGGTACAAGAGAGTAAGCAGTGATCATATACTTCATTGTATAGCTGCATAGGGCAACATTTAATTTAGATCATTTATGAAGCATTATACTGTTATTATTTGCCTTATAACTGCTGTAAAAATATTGTTTTCAATTATTTTTCATATCTAACTCAGTGTATGTGACTGACTGCAAATCAAACACTGCACTCTGCTCCTGAAAAATGGCAGCCTCCCCCGTAGAGACTCTATATCTGCTCAAAGTAGCCAATAGCTCTCTACTGCGATGACTCAGGAATTCTGCTGTTTACTTTGGTGCAAGTTTTCAGAGTGGGATGCATAAGAATAATAAAAAGTAGGAAATTAATACAAAGAGCTGTAATCAAATATGTACAGTTTGGGTAGAACTTTTTGTAGATGTGAAGCCGACATGTTTTTTTCATCCCACAAGTTTAATACTGATACCAGATTTGTAGTTTAAAAACCCAGTGTACTGTGTTATATATGTCACCAAATATATCCCAGAAATTCTGTTAAACAGAAGGGAGGGAAGTGTTAGTAAATTACAGCATTACATACATTATAAAAATAACAAAGCAGATGTAGCCGGTATAAAAAATATGGAGCTGTGTAAAATGATTTACCTTCTTTCAATTTTCTCCTTTAGCTAATAGTAAATGTTACTGCTGATTCATGTCAGTCCTTGTAATAAATATATATATGTACATCCACAGCAATGACTCGCAGGACTTGCTTAAAAATGAAAAAAAGTCCTTTTTATTGTGCAAAATAAACATTTCGTCCACATATTCAGACCTTTATCAAGGTGCCTCATGGTGTATAAATAACCATCTAAATACCCAGTGCAAGTTACATCAGCATGACATCACCACCCTCTACTAATGAGCCTCCTAATCATGCATGGTAATGAGCCCAACGTGAGAACCTAAGAATACTATTAGGGTGGTGGCAGATGGGGAGATTAGTCACCCAGCAACAAATCTTCTCTACATCTGCAGAATAGTCTCCCCGAAATGCCTTCCCACCGGCAACAATACAAATCACATAAGAAACAATTTCGCAAATTCACGGTGAATTTAGCTTGAGTGAACAAATAATCGCAACAAATGGTTCTTAATTATTTATTTAACAATCCAAAGTCCTCTGTCCATAGATAAAAGATTCCCCTTCGTGAAAGATTCAGCCGAATACCAAACGAATCCTAATTTGCATATTAGGGGAGGGAGGGAAGGAATATTTAAAAGGAACATACTTGTTTTGTGACGAAAAGTTATGTGACTTCCTTCCCACCCTTAATTTACATATGCAAATTTGGATTCGGTTCAGCCAGGCACACGGATTCAGCTGAATCCTGCTGAAAAAGGCTGAATCTTGGGCGAATCCTGAACTGAATTCTGGATTCGGTGCATCCCTACTTCGAACTCTTTTAGATTCAGTTACAAATAGGTCATGAGTTAGTTCACACATGGTGAGATATGAATTTATCCCCATTCCACCATGGTAAATTGCTCAGCTATGTAGCCTGAGAGTTTTTAACCATTAGCTTGCTTTGGGTCATTGAGATGAAACTCCAGCACACGGATGCTTAAGGGTTCATAACCCGTGTTTATTGTCAATGCCAAACAGGAAACAACGTTTCGGGGGCGTACCCCTTCGCCCCCGAAACGTTGTTTCCTGTTTGGCATTGACAATAAACACGGGTTATGAACCCTTAAGCATCCGTGTGCTGGAGTTTCATCTCATTGATCTATTGTTGGAGGTGCCGTCCTCCTTTAACCCCAAGCACCGGTGAGAATACCGAGAGACCAGGTGTGCTACTGCTTCTATTTGCTTGCTTTGGGTCGTGCCATTCTATCTGGGATATTGGGGTGCACTTTGACTGAAGCTAGATTCACACTAGAGTTTTAGTATATTCTTAAAAATATTGATGAATTGGACTGGCCATGCGTGTAGATGCCAGCCTGGTTTTGCAACTTTTCAGTGGCCTCCAGGGGACCATCTGATTTTATGTTTATCCGTGCAAAACCCCAGGCAGATTGTATGAGTCATCTCTAACTGATAGCAGCCTTCAGTCAGCAGCAACGTTGTAAGTGTTAAACAATTTCCTGATCTATCTCTCTTGTAGGGTAACTTGCTTACATTTTTCTGTGAAGCGAGGCTGCTGTGAATCATTTCTGACTCATACAGCTTGTTTCGTTAGCCTCCAGGCACATACATAATGCTGGTCATCTTTCTGTAGGTCCATGTTTAAGAAACATGCTATCAAGGCATTGATATTTAATAAACAACATTAAATACATGCACACATAAACTAAATTGAGAGTTTTTGTGACAACAACAATTCATTTAAGAAAAAAGGAACATTATGGCAACGTTTGTGGAGGAATGTAAAATTATTTTTTAGCCAGGCTGTACTGTAATCGAGATATGCAAAGCCGGTAGTTGAGCCATATCAGTTTCAATGCTGGATTTGCCTGCTCTGTCCAGTGGTGGGCAGGGGGTGATAAAAAAAGGATTTTTTTCATATACAGTTATGGGATTTGTTATTTGGAAACCCCTTATTTAGAAAGCTCCAAATTACGGACAGGCCATATCCCATAGCCTGTTGGGTTATTTAATGGTTTCGTGATTTTCTAGTAGAAGATACAAATTATGGAATATCCATACCTGGAAAACCCCAGGTCCAAAGCATTCTGGATAAGAGGTCCCATACCTGTATCAGCATTTGTGAGCCGCCCACTGAAGCTGCTGCCATACACACAAGGTACATACATAGAAAATATGGTAATGGCCAAGTCTAGATATCACCGACCCACAGGGGCCTATATAGAAAATATAACAGTGGCTTGGTTAAGTTACAGTATCTCCTTCGGCTGAACTGGTAGAAAAAGAGGAATATTTACATTTTGCATACTGCCTTTCTGAATATAGTTACCTTGTGCAAAACATGAATTGAAATTTAGAGCATACACCATTAACCACTACATTTTTCCATGTATACTTTTGTTGCCCATGAATATGTGTTGCAATCCCACAGTTTCTTATATACCATGATGCTTTGGCATTTGCCATTTGAGAAACATGTTGTAAATAGTTAACGGTCAAGCTTAAGTTATTTCCTGAAAATACAACAAAGGAAGCATTAAAATAGAATATGCAATTAGCAGATGTTGGACGGATAGTAATGTTTTCCATTTCTTTATATTTCTTTCCTAGTGAAGGAAGCCCTTCTCCCAGAGTGGAACTGCTTCATAATATTGACTCGCTCTTTGAAGATTCGTTTCCCTGTAAGTAGAATAGTGCTGCTCCCAAGTGGAAGGGAAGTAGTCATAATATATACATAAGCTGGGGCAGGGTATTCCAAGTTCAGCAACCATCCCTACTTCTTCTCTTGCCATGTGCATTGTCTTGGTTAACCCAATGGACCGATCTTAAAGTTACATACAATCTGTGTCAAGCAGCATACAGAATTGGAAGGTTTTTTAAAATATTGAAACATAATTTTACATAAGGTAAATTATAAATTTTGGGTTTTGACACTAATTACTTTCAATTTCCCTTCACTAAATTGTACTTCTTCCCATGTTCAAAGACAATATTGTTTTTGTTTTTGTGTATGGCTAAGGACTCAGAGGGCATATGGTCGGATTCTTTTTGCGTACGTTTTGTTTACTGACAGGTATGCAAAAGCATGCATGTTTGTGCTGATATCTGATCCATGTAGCTGCACTTGTCTAAAAGCTTTGCAGTTAAGCTGTTTCATACAAAACGCTGGTGGAGCACGGTATTTTACCGGCCAGTAAAAATGTTGCATGATTGCAATGTTAAGTATAGAAAAAAAACATAAAAACATAGGAAGGCCGGTATTTTTTTCTAGAAAATGTGGCAACCCTAAGCATATGCCTTGTGTGCCCTCTTAAGGTGGCCATACACAAGCGCCTTCTGGACTGAGTCGAAAGCTTATTGGCATACCGTGCAAGATATCAATTAGGCAGGTTTGATTTTCCTTTCCAACAAGGGCTATATCAGTGTGTTGATTTGGCGTACAACCAATTGGCCTGTAGGCTCCTCAAAATTATGCCATCTTTGCTCCCAGCCAGAATCAGATTAACACAGGCTACAACTCCCAGCATCCTCCATTAGATTGAACCACAACTTAAATGTATAAAAGGCAATCTTTATTACAAATTCATTAGCCATATACATTACCAGCATAGTGAAAACACTTAAAAACATTTTGGCACCAATATTACCGGTGAAAAAAGGGTTTTATATATCAGTGGTAGAATATAGTACTATAATACAAAAAAAACACTATTTTATTTCTTTCTCCATTATTAAAAATAATGTATAGCACTAAAAAAGATGAATAACTATAGAATGGAATAGTGTTAATTATGATAATCAGCCTCTAAGCTTTATTTCCTTATTGATTTGAAGCATAGACATAAGCAGTTCTTATTTTAGTTCTTTTGCTATTATCTTTTATTTTCATAGTGCCAACTCTCGACCTTCTGATTAATATATCCCTTGAAATACTCTATGTGAAACAAGATGCCACAGTACGACACTAAAGTAAATTTCTCTGGAAGACAGCAGATTTGCCATATACACATAGGTGTTACTGGGACCCCGGTGTATACACCCCAAGTCCTTTGCAGTGATGGACACTCGGACAGTGTTTCTATCACTAGACAGATTAGCTGCATTGCTACAGAGACATGCGATAAAATGTGCAGCATTAATGTGCTATGCATTATAGCAAATTTTAGTAGTATAGTCCCTTTAACAGAAAAAGCCCCTACATCTAATGTTTTGTGGAACAAAATCCCCGTAATTATTAGAATGTCAATATATTATACTCTGGTCAATTTCCTACCTACTTAGAAGGAACAATTCATGATTTCCTTTGGGGATATTTTTATATTCCAGGTCATTTCTCATTGTTCCTAATAAACAACTCTATGTATAGAAGATAGCTTTGAAGTCACAGGGGGATCTGTGATTCATCACAATGGCAGCACTACTATCGAGGGGTCATCTTAAAAGCAAATGACATATTGGAAAATAAGCATATTCTGTTTACAGTCAGGGCAACAGGGGGAAATGATTTAGCTCAGTTTGTGTTTTTGTTAGTCCAAGACACGTATGTATCTATATTTTTGTTTCTATAGCCCTACTGTATACCTGGTGCTTCACCTTTTTATAGAACAGTCATAGTAGAAACAGAGAACAAACACTGCAATGATATAAATATACACAGTATGAAATATATAAGCGATACCGACACATTCCTATAAAAATCATAGGAATGAGTCCATATTTAGGAGGTGCTAGTTTCCACTAAAAGCCCCCCCAAAGCCACTCACAGCCCCGCAAACCTTCATTAACCTGACCCTCTGACACAACTAATTGATCTTCCGCATTAGCCTTCCATAGGCTAATTACAAATGAAAACAGAACTACAGCCTACGGAATAATCGCACCGCCACCCTTCCCAGCGTCACTGAATGAACAAAGTGTCAGAGGGTCGGGTTAATGAAGGTTTGTGTGGCTGGGGGCGACTTTGGGGGGCTTTTAGTGGAAAATATTTGTCGAACAGCACCTCCTAGATATAGGAACATGTCGGTATTGCTTTAAGACGCACATTCATACTGTGAATTTCTATTCTTTCAGTTAACAGTTTCCTGCTTCAATTGCTTCACCTCCCTTTTTAGTGTCTAGTGCAAGTATGGGATCTGTTATCCAGAATGCTCAGGCAGCACCGGATTTGCTGGGTGGGCGCACCTAGGAAGCGCAGTCCGCACTAACTCATGCAGGCGCAAAAGCGACTTCCCCAGTGCTCCCCATAGAGTGGCTGGGCAGCATGCCGCCCCGAAAAATGTGCCGCCCTAGGCCCGGGCCTATGTGGCCTCGCCACAAATCCGGGCCTGTGCTCGGGACCTGGGGTTTTCCAGATAACTGATCTCTGCGTCATTTGGATCTTCATACCTTAAATCTACTAGAAAATCATGTAAACATTAAATAAACCCAATAGGCTGGTTTTGCTTCTAATTACGATTAATTATATTTATATTTGGATCAAGCACAAGATACTGTTTTATTATTACAGAGAAAAATGAAATAATTTTTAATTAGTGATGGGCGAATTTATTCGCCAGGCGCGAATTTGCGGCGAATTTGTGGCGAATTTGCGCGATTCGCCGCCAGCGAGTAAATTCGCAAAACGCCTGTGAAAATTTGCGGCAAAAATTCGCCAGCGTCAAAAATCGCGCAAATTCGCCGTCAGCGAGTGAATTCGCAAAACGCCTGCGAAAATTTGCGGAAAAAATTTGCCGGCCTCAAAAAACGGGCGCCGTCGCTGTTTCGCAAATTTCGCGCCAACGGCGCATTTTTAGGGGTAAACAATTTATATTTTTTGAAAAAAAAATTGCTTCTGTTTATAGATCATGACCAAATCAAAAGAAATAGATAATCGTTTGGGGAGTATTTGGCTAAATTCATAACATATGAATTCATCACATACCTAGATTATAAATCATTCACATTAGCCCCTTCCTCAGTGGAGCTTGCAATCTAAGGGAGCCCTGTGAGATTAGTAATGACTGGTAATGAGATCCCGTGTCTATGAATTTTTGCTATAAAATCACCAGTACTTATATATATATATATTATCCGTGAGTGCCGGCAATTTCTACAACTATTGAGATACGTTTTGGGAGACACATCCGGGATTTGGCATGATATTGGGTGAGTGCCGATACTCAATGTGACTATTTCTGCTCATTTATAAAAACTATAGCAGGGATCATTCTATTTGTTTGTTTGCCATTCCTTGTGTCTTTTTTTACTTTCAACAGCACTGCAGGAAACGTTTGTTGTTTATAAACAATCAGTTCCTGGTTATATTGCATTCTGTACACTCCCTTTCTTTAATAAGAGCACCGATATCAGCCATATTGGGCTCGTTGTAGTCACAGTTTCCCGGTCAGTGTATTCGGAGCCGGGGAAGTGGTTTCACACGAACAGAACATTTGAACTGAGTAGTGTTCATAATCTCACTTGTTTTGTTGCATCAACGCGTGACCCTGACGTGTCAGTAACCGTTGCCCTTGCTGTCGCCTTCAATGCGGTTTCCTGATCACATTGCTCAGTATCTATGAGGCGCACAGGAGATATTTCTGTCTGGCTTTCCATATTCACAGCGGAAAAGGAGGAAGTACTTATTTAACTGAACAGGCAGAAACAGATGTAGACATTATAGATAAAATGTAGGTTAAGGGGTTTTTTTTTCTGAAATAGGCTAGCTTTCTTCTTTCCTCCAGTTTTTCTTAGAAATGTAAGACATTTTAACCTACTGAGTAACTAAAAGCAATAGGTTCCCCAAAAATGGAAATCAAACACTGACCTTTTATGTGAAAAGCTGATTGCCAGCTGTTTTTGCAGTTGGAGGTAGTCACCTTGCCATTACAGTTTCCTTTCCCTGCCGTGTCATTAATATTATCCATTGCTGGAATGTGAAAAGAAACTGGAGCATTCAGTAAATCCACACAAACATAGAGATGACTGGAATTGAACTTTTGAACACTAAAAAGAACAATGGCATTTTGTACCACTGTCAAGCACTAAATTAAAGAACCAACCACATATAAGCCCACAGTGACCAAAATGGGTAAATTATGTACTTATCAGAAACATGCACAGCTTTAAACATTCACTTTTATTACAAATAGACTAAAAAGCTTTATTAAACAACTAGCCTAACGCATTTTATGTTTAACCAGCAGCTCCAAAAGGAGTCTGTACTCCATCATCCTTTAAGCTTACCTCACCAAACCTTGTTCGTGTCACCAAACAAGTGGATCTTTGCACAATTTGGCCACCTACATTCTAGGCCAGTAATCCTCAACCAGTGGCTCGGGAGCAACATGTTGCTCCCAGTGGTCTCAAAGCAGTGCATTTTTGAATTTCTGAACCGGAGGCTAGTTTTGGAGCTATAAAAACATGGGAACTGCCAAACAGACCCACCTGCCAGACTGCCAGTCCACACAGGGCTACCAAATAACCAATTGCAGCCCTTACTGGGCACCCCTAGGAACTTTTTCCATACTTCTGTAGTTCTCCAACCTTTTTATATAGTTGAATGTGGCTCATGGGGGAAAAAAGTTGGAGACCCATGTTCTATCTAGGCCAATGGCCAATTATCGGATGCACCAATGGGGTCCCCACTCATCAGAATTTCCAAACCTGTCTGATAGAACTATCGCTGATTGTGGGCCATATAGCTATCAGGGAGGCAGTTCGGGAGGTCAACTACATAGGCAGATAAGGTCTAAAGGGACCCAATGTATGGCCAACTTAAAGGGATACTGTCATGGGAAAAAAACATTTTTCAAATTGAATCAGTTAAAAGTGCTGCTCCAGCTGAATTCTGCACTGAAATCCATTTCTCAAAAGAGCAAACAGATTTTTTTATATTCAATTTTGAAATCTGACATGGGGCTAGACATATTGTCAATTTCCCAGCTGCCTCAAATCATGTGACTTGTGCTCTGATAAACTTCAATCACTCTTTACTGCTGTACTGCAAGTTGGAGTGATATCACCCACTCCCTTTTCCCCCAGCAGCCAAACAAAAGAACAATGGGAAGGTAACCAGATAACAGCTCCATAACACAAGATAACAGCTGCCTGGTAGATCTAAGAACAACACTCAATAGTAAAAACCCATGTCCCACTAAGACACATTCAGTTACATTGAGAAGGAAAAACAGCAGCCTGCAAGAAAGCATTTCTCTCCTAAAGTGCAGGCACATGACAGCGGCAGCTGGGAAATTGACAAAATGTAGAGAATGTGACAGAATTCTGCTGGCGTAGCCCTATTAACTGATGTGTTTTGAAAAAAACATGTTATCCGATGACAGGATCCCTTTAAGGATAAAGCTGCTTGCCCCATTTACATCCCTTTCAGAATAAATTGCATCTGCCTCTATAATCCTCTGTTAGTGTCTTGCTACAGTGTGCAGTGAAAGGGGGAACTGAAAGGGTTAACTTCTATCCTTGAAACTTCACCTGTTCCTTTCATGCAGCTCATGTAAATGCCACAAGCTGAATTTTAGACAACTGGACTTTTTTACTAGTTTTACTTCTCAAAACTATGAAACTGCTGTATTTTCCTGTAAGGGCCAGTTAGGGATCCAATTATAAAATTCAGTATAGGGGGCATTGGTTATCTTTTCGGGGCACTAGAAGAATCTTGTCCTGGGGAGTCCCACCACAGAAATCATGTGTATCGACAGAACTTGTATTCATACCAGTGGGATTCTGGCAGTCTGAGGACCTGAGTACTATTCCAGAAGGAAAATGTGTTTTTTTTCAAAGTTTTTATATTTCACCATCTTTTAAAAATAGTTTATTTAATACTTATTCATCCAGTAGTTAACTGAAATGTGTGAGCCACTCCAGAGCCATATTGCTTTTCATTAACGCCAACAGTTAACCTCTGAATCAAAAAACTTAACTCGCCAACTTATGAAAAAGGAAAAAACAGTGGGTTTAAATAATTGTTGCAAGAGATTCATGGATGAATATTGGGACACTGAGACCAGCAGGCCCACACACATACAGGATAGTCTGTTTGACACGTATGATCCTCCATTAGAAATGTTTTTTATTTTTTCTCTTAGCCCCTGTAATGAATCTAAATAATAATCATTCAGGGTGGGGAACCGCACCCTGAACATCTGGGATCTATTGATTTAAGGGCTGCTCCTTACTGAGCAGAAACATACCGCAACAATTCAATTTATTTTGGATATTAGGAAATATGCAGAAAGCATTTGTTGTCATTCCAGTGTTATAAGCCTTCCTTAGCTTCATGTTTAGGTGTATTTGTCAACTATTATTTTGTAATTCCCAATTTGCCATTCTGTATAAGTTCAGTGTAAACATTTAGGTTTTTGAATGATCATTTTATTCATAATTTGGAAATAATTAAGTTTTTTCAGATCATTGCCTGGACAAGTACAGATGATTGTTTTTTGGCGGTTTTTATACCTGTACAGCAGCAATAAAGCACTGCATGAATAAGTCCCATCACTAAAATAACATGGAAGCAGAACAGTAAGCTCATTAAACTGCTAATCCATGGGCTGTACTGAAGCATGGATTTTTGCCTATGTGCAATTATATATGCTGTACATTCTCCCTTATATAAGAGCCATGTATAGTTGCTGTGTTACTGTCCCATTGACATTGAAGTCATATCATTTTATGGCACTTAATGTACTTAAGTCAGGTTTTCAGGATTCCTAAAAATTTATGCAAAATACTCTGAGTATATCAACATGATGAGCTGGTTATACACTATAAATCCACTTGTTACACAAGGTCACCAAATGAACAAACTTTCCCCCCAATATACCCACCTAAGATGGACGGCATTGGTCTTAAGCTTATCATTGGCCCAGGAGGCAAACAATCAGAATACAAGCCATCAGAGTGAGGAACCACATCAACTAGACCAGTGATCCCCAACCAGTAGCTTGTGAGCAACATATTGCTCTTCAACCCCTTGGATATTTCTCCCAGTGACCTCAAAGTAGGTGCTTATTTTTGAATTTCAGGCTTGGAGGCAAGTTTTGGCTGCATAAAAACCAAGTGCACTGCCAAACAGAGCCTCAATGTAGGCTGATAATCCACATAGAGTCTACTAAATTATTTATTAACATGTATTTATATAGCGCCAACATATTGCGTAGCACTGGCCAATCATACCATTTATTTGGCATGCTAGTGTTGCTCCCCAACTCCTTTTACTTCTGAATGTTGCTCACGGGTTCTAAAGGTTGGGGATCCCTGAACTAGACAATGCAGTTATCGATCCAACAGGAAAACCAAACTGATTTTCAGCCAGATAATGGTTGAATGGGCCCATCAGAGGGCCCCATACACAGGCAGATAAGCTGCTGAAATGGTCTAAAGTGTCCGAATCGGCAGCGTAAATCTGTGTTTGTCCACCTTTACTCCTGAATTGGGCTTAGTCTTGGCAAGCCAGTGAGTGTTCATGGTTAAGGCAAGTAATATATAAAAAAATGAGTTAGAACCTAAAAATAAAATACTATTCAGCTAAATATATTGAGTAGTTATGTATGGTTGTTCATGTGTTTATATTCAGTAGTCAAGGTAATTAAAGGACAAGCCAAAAAGGCTACAGTTACCTTCATTTCCAAAAGGTGTTAAGGAAAGCAGATCTTGCAGAACGGAACTCCTGATGTAATGTGCGTTGTTGCCAAACCATAGACTGTGTCTGTAATAAGTCAGCAATTGTACATTTCCCCTACCTGTAATAACACACTGCTGTCCTTACTGCACTCAAAATTTCTTTTCAGTAACTAATCTGAAGTCTGCAACAAGCCCGTTTTATTTTGGTACCAATAAACCTGACCCACATACTTGATTGCATTGGGATGATATGAGTTTACTTTGCTGGGGCCTAGGATATTTTTTTATGGGAGTAAACTAATTGTTGCAAAGCTCACTGGAGTGTTTTCCTTCTGTGAACTGATGTATGTAGTAGGGATGCACGAAATCCAGGGCTGTATTTAGGTCTGATGCTGCCCTAGGCACTGGACCTAAACATGCCCCTTACGTTTCGCGCGTGACGTCAATGGGTCGGGCGCAGGGCATCTGCATGTTGTGCATGTGACCTCACACGCAGCATGACTGAAATGATAGCAATTAAATATCTGCATATTCCCGGTCATTGACTCTTCTAGAGGGCCACCAGCATGAGAACCATCCTGTTATAATCTATCATCATGTGACAGTTTTTCCTTAGCAATAGCATTGCCTTTGAAAATTGATGTGAGGGGGGCACTGATCTCTGGCCACCAGGGGCTATGATGCTACAAAAGAGACAGGCCATAGAAGCACCTGGTTTATAGCAGCATGTATTTATTGTGATCCTGCTAGGAAGTGATTCCTAACCAGTGACTCATGAGTAACATGTTGCTCTCCAACCCCTTGGATGTTGCTCCCAGTGACCTCAAAGCAGGTGCCTTTTTTTGAATTCCAGGCTTGGAGGCAAGTTTTGGTTGTATAAAACCAGATGTACTGCCAAACACAGCCTTCTGTAGGCTGCCAGTTTGCATAGCCAATCATGGCCCTTATTTGGCATCCTTAGGAACTTTTTCACGCTCGTGTTGCTCCTCAACTCTGTTTACATATGAATGTGACTCATGGGTTAAAAAGGTTTGGAACCCCTGTGCTCGGGCATAAGTAGTGAGGTCATAAAAACATGTATTTTTGTTAAGTTAAACATGACTACCCAGAAGATTACCCAGAAGAACACTGCTCTGATCATGCATAAAAATATTCTAAAATAATGTAACTTTGGCACAGCAAGGTTTCTCCAGCATAACTTCTACTTGCCCGATTTTACATGGCTGAAGCAAATTTATTTTCGTATGTCATTTCTTTTACACAAGTTTTTTCATATTTGCCTCTCCTCACCAAGTGTCCTATTTTTCATAACCCATAATTCTGTGGATTCTTTTTGCTTGTATCCAGTTACCATCCACCGCTACTACAACAGATTTTTCCACGACTACATGTTCTCTGCTATTGAGACATCACAGTTTAGGAATCTCTGTGCCTGATTTTCCAGATGTTTTTCCATTTAGCGCAACAATTTTGTTGAGGCTCCGGTTTATTTAAACTTGATTTATTAAAAAAAAAATTCTTGCATTTCAGTTTTTTGTGAAGTGATCTTTTTCCTATTTCTAAATATTAGTGTGGGCTTTCTTCATTGTGAAGAACTGGCAAAGAACATGATGCTGTAATACAGAGATTTCTAGATGTAGAGTATACAAGAGTAAAATTCTGAACACATTCTCTGTACATCAGCACAACATTATTTACCAGGTTGTACAGACTTGGAAAACAAATATTCTATCATAAGTCTGCTCATATGTTTTTAATGAAACGTATAGACAAATTGGTGTTTATAAGATTTTGGTTAAAAATGAATTCTTAGAAAAATGCAAGACTTCTGTCATGTGCTTTTTTAATGTTGACATTACTAATCTTTGACTGTTGGACCCAATGAACACCCCCAGTATTTGTTACTCAGCCCAGTCTTAAATGGAACAAATGTGTTTTTATGTTTTTTTTATTTTGTATTCCAACATTTCCATCACCTTTTGGTTCCAGTTTTTGCTTCTTTTGAGCTTGTAATGAAATTAAGGTATAGGATCTATTATCCAGAATGTTTGGGACCTGGGGTTTGCCAGATCTTTCTTTAGTTTGGATCTCCATACCTTAAATCTACCAAAAACAGTTTTAACTGAAATGAACCCAATAGGATTGGTTTGCCACCAATATGGATTCAGGCATCTTAGTTACCATCAAGTACAAGTTCCTGCGAGAAAGGAAATCATTTTTATAATTCAGAATTATCAGTAGTGGGCTTTGTGGATGATGCCTTGTAATTTGGAGCTTTTTGGATAATGGGTTTCCTGAAAGGGATACACATATAGTGGTTTAAAGGGGTTAACTTTTAGTATGATGTAGAGAGTGCTATTCTGAGACAATTTGTAATTGGTCTTCGTTAGTTTGACACCTTTAAATTAACTTTTAGTTAGGGATGCACCGAATCCACTATTTTGGATTCGGCAGAACCCCCGAATCCTTCTCTAAAGATTTGGACGAATACCGAACCAAATCCAAACCCTAATTTGCATATGCAAATTAAGGGTGGGAAGGGGAAAAAAATGTACTTCCTTGTTTTCTGACAAAAAGTCACACAATTGTCCTCCCTGACCCTAATTTGCATATGCAAATTAGGATTTGGTTCGGCTGGGCAGAAGGATTCGGCTGAATCCTGCTGATAAAGGCTGAATCCTGAACTGAATCCTGGATTCGGTGCATCCCTACTTTTAGTATGATGTAGCGAATGCTATTCTGAGAAAGTTCACAACTGGTCTTCATTTTTTTTTATTTGGGATTTTATTGCTAAATTATTATTTAGCTTTTTGTTCAGTAACTCTACACTTTGTAATTTCGGCAACTATCTGGCTGCTAGAGTCCGATTTAACCTAGCAACCAGGCAGTGGTTTGAAAGAGAGACAGGAATATGAGTAGAGGAGGGCCTAAATAAAAAGATAAGTGATACAAAGTTAAAATAACACTAATAGTTTAGCCTCACAGAACAATAGTTTTTTTGTTGCAGTGCTCCCTATTTAAAAGCTGGAAAGAGAAAATAATTTAAAAATACTTTTAAAAAATGAAGACCGATTAAAAAGTTGCTAAACTACATACTTAAAGGAAACTTAAGATGAACCACCCCTTTAGGGTAATGGCCGACTAGGAGTTTTTTTCCTTCGTGATAAATTGGTGCTACTGCGGAGGATAAATCTCCCGAAAATGTTTCTCTATCGTAGGTGGCGATAGCTACAGGGTTGGCACAGTGACCTGTATCAATAGACACAAGGTACTAACACCCAGACATCATTTTGATGCCAAGCACATAAATGCCAAAATCCCAACTTAATTTTCGACAAAAAGTAAAATCTCCCCTTATAGCTGCCGTTACACTGGTGTTAAGTGAAAATACACTGCATTGTGGGTAAAAACATAACGGCTTGCATCCAAAATGCTCCGAAATGTCATCAACTGGCCTTTGTTTACCTGAATATGTTTAAATATTGATAAACTTGGATAAATGTACACACAATAACATAGGAGACAAGAGAAAAAACACACACAAATCTAAACTACACAAACGTGGCAGGGATTTATGGCCCTAAGAAAGGCCGTTAGGGAAAGATAGAAAGCCTTTATATTGTTATGTTGAACAAACTTAGCATTTAGCTGAGAAGTTAGAAAGGGCAAGGACTACGCTACATTAATTTCCCTTCCAAGGGCACTTCATTACTGCATTCTCAGGTGTGCGCTTGAACTCGGTTACTCTGAAAGTCACATTTTACGAGACAGAAAAGATATTATTTCTTTTATTAAAGAAGTATTGTCCTGGTATTAAGTAACTTATTTGATTTTTCATTTTGTCCGCAGACATCTCCCACGGAACGGACTTAATGTTTCCATTATCTGTGTGCAGTATGGGATAGCTTTTAATAATGTGCATTCTGGGGGAAATCTCCTTTTTTGTGCTGAACATTAATTTGTAGCATGGCTGTAATAGTGACACACAGCTCGGGGCCCAATTCTGAATTCTTTGGAATATTTATTAGGTATATTAACCCTCACAGGGCTTGTTATTTGTAGGGATCATCCTAATCTATAATTCAAATTTTTTTTTTGGTGAGCATAGGTATGTGATCCATTATCCATAAACCCGAAAAGCTCCAAATTACGGGAAGGCTGTCTCTCATAGACTCCATTTTAATCAGATAATTTTAAAAGTGATTTATTTTTTATTTGCAATAATAAAACAGTAGCTTGTACTTGATCCAAACTAAGATATAATTAATCCTTATTGGAAGCAAAACCAGTCTATTTGGTTTTTTAATGTTTACTTGATTTTCTAGTAGACTTAAGGTAGGAAGATCCAAATTATAGTAGGATCCGTTATCCCGAAAATCCCAAAATAACAGCTTCCATACCTGTATTGTATATGGAGATCAGCTGTAGACAAAAAAGGTCAAAAAGTCAAAAGTCACATGAATTTTAGAGGTAGCGTTTGATTCAACTGAACATTTAGGGACCTCTTTATCAATTTTCGAGGTTGAGGGGAAAAAAACAGAGAACAAAAAACTCGTGCAACTTTAATTGCCAGAAAGAATCACATTGTTCCATTTGTTTTAATAAGGCTAAAAACAATGAACATTTTAATGAACTGGGAAAATAAATAAAGTTGTTAGAGACTAGTCCATTGACTTCTATAGAAGCTCAACAACTTTTACTTGCTGAGTATTTTTTGGTGACTTTTTGCAGATCTTTAAAAAACACAGACTATTCAGACTGACTGTTCCAAAGTATATTGACATGCATAAAATATCTAACCCATCTAACTTTGTGTTTATTCAGTGCTGTCCAACCATTGAGCAGGGCCAGATTTATTCGTAGGATGCCCCCAGGCTGAAACCACTAGTTGCCCCCTTACTGCCTCCCCCTTCATATGTGTGCATGCATAAGCAAGTCTTATTGTGTTGGGTCAAGAGAATGGGGATTGGTGGAAATTTAAAGAGCTAGCATATCTTCTGCATGTCTCCAGTTTTTTCGAACCCATTGCAATGTGACTGGGCTGCATGACTCCCCTAATTGTGCTGCCCTAAGCCCGAGCCTTTAGTGACCTTTACACAAATCTGGGCCTGCCTTTGAGATGACCAGTTTTCCAGCTATTAGATTGTATTGAAATCACTTTGGCCAGACCCCTTCTAGAAATCTGGATATTCTGTCAATTGTTAAGGAAGGTTGGAGTTAACTGCCATAGATTGTCACTCTTGATTGGGCTTTGTTGATCTGAAAAGCTATAGTTTGTCTCGGTCTGGGCATGATTTTGTCATACAAACAGACCTCGAGCAGGAGGATATTAAAATAACTTAAGGGGCCACATCTGGCCTGCAGACTTCTGGCTGGACAACTCTAGACTAGTTTGGGAAACACTAAAATATAATCTGAAACCAGGAGAGGCTGATTTTTAAATTCACCTAATCAGATCCCTTTATAGAAGTGGTATAGGGTCATTCTTACTGCTAACCCCATGAAAAGGATTTAATGACATGGTGCTGCCAAGGAAAACATGTTATTGGTTTGTGTGCATTCATTTATATGGTAGCTTTGCCACATTAGAAACCTTCAAAGCCAAACAAACTGTAAGCTTGATAATTGCAACCTTCAATCTGAAAATGAGCAATCTGCTGTTTCTTAACAATAACCTTAGCAGACGGGGCCCCAAAGGTGTCTCATGGTGTAGTGGTGCCTTGGCTATTGCATTGAAAGCCTATATAGATACACGTGTATGTATAAATTCACAGTTGTTTAGCTGGACTTGTTCTGCGTCATACAATAAGTAAGTGTGTTTTATTATCACTGGAAGATATGTTGTTTGGATCTGAATACAACAATGAGCTCATTTAATGATGAGAAAAGCTTACAGTTGGAAGTGCAACACTGGGAAGGAAATCTGTAGTTCTCTCCATTTATAGGCAGACCTTTTATATGTCAGGTGCAGAGGGAAGTCACCTGGGGCCTCTGACAATATCCATGTGCTGCAGGGAAAAGGCTGGGAATCAAGGTGCCAAGTTGGGATAAAGTAATATGAAGCCCTGGAGGAGCATCAGTTAATGATGTTATTGCTTTAAACTCTCAGTCACCCTTGTGAGATAGCTATTAGGGCACTGATTCTAAAAGTTTATATCAACCTTTCCCTGACCCCCAACCAAACAAAGTATTCACTCATTCCTGCTCTCACGAGTGACCCTTTTGAGAAGGCATTAAATGTGCCCTTCTATCCCTTGTTTAACCTCTTGAAGAATCAATGACTGCCTAAATTGTAAGCTCCTTTGAACTATCCCTCTGTTTCTTTAACTATATGAAGATACAGAAATTGCTTGGATTTTGAAATAATCATATGCTGTATATAGTTTTGATTGTATTTAAAGAAATCAGTTATTTTTTTAGGACCAATACAATATTGTTTGTATCTACTATTAAACACTTTTTGAATCACTAATCTCTACTCTTTTGGTGTGCTACAGCACTTTCAATATAATATTGCATACATTTCAATGCAATATGCCCTTAACGGGCATAATGTACATAGCACACTTTTGGTTCTTTATGGTAGAGTCCTGCAGCGTGTCGGGTACCCGCGGAACGAGGGTAGACTTTTCAGGTGTGGGTATCGATGCGGGGTAGCGGGTCGGGTCTCTTTTTGCTGTAGCTCTCTCCCAGCAGCTCGCTTCTGTCCCTCTCGGCTATTGGCACTTTTGATGATGTCACTTCCGCTTTGCAGCAATAACACTTCCGGTTTTCAATAAGGCAGTTGCGGGTCCAGGTCAGGTAGTGGATCAAAGTGGGTAAATATGCAGGTTGCAGTTTTGGTTGTGGGCTGCAGGTCGAGGGTTCAGGTCCAGGTCTTAGAAATTGGTTCCGCACTGGACTCTACTTTATGGGTATTGCATGTGGTTGCATTGGACACACACTACTTGCCATTTCAGAAACTGAAATGTTTTGCCCAGTTATCCCTATATCTCCTAAGCAGTACACTACACTTTCCTGTCATAGTGTAGCAGGAGAACGTCTGCACTTTATAAGCCAGCTCAGACCCCAACACAAGTGGCGCCACTGCAGTGTCTCTCTTTCTGCAAAGTATCCCAAATTCTCTACTACAGGCACAACAATTCTGACTCTCTAAGGTCAGTTTCCATCATAGGCAATTAACCTACAGTATGAAAGTGCAGGAGGAAACTGGAGAATTCATAGAAAACACATGCAAACATTAAATAAAATGGCATGGAGGTTGCCTGGGTGGTAATTTAATTGATTGTCCCGGTGCTGATAGATATGAGTGTTAGTCACTCTATTGCCCATGCGTGTGCTTATTCATGTGAAGTTTTTTCCTGGACTTAAAATATTCTGTGCATCATGTATATTTGCTGCATCTCTGGAAGGTTTGATCTAGTGAAATGGCTTTACTTCAAGATGGGTGTTGGGGTTTAAATGTGAGGTCTTGCCACAATAAATCTCTGCCACAGTAAATATTGAAATGATGTTACTTGGAAGCCAAGAATTTTGACACTGCTTCAAATGCCATATTTTAGGAATAGTTTGCAAGTGCCACCATTTATATGCAACAGTTACGACACAATCTTCTACTTCAAAGACAATTGTTTCCACCACAAAGCTACTAGTTTAGCGTGACCACAAGGTCATTCCTTTGGCTGAGTTTCCAAGTGACCACATGCTGGACCCACCCAAGATTACAATTTTAACCCAAGTGTATTTGTCTTTTGAGTTTTTTTGAGACAGTGGACATATTAAACTTGTAACTTCACAAATTTGCAGATTACTTTCAACAGTGCAAACGCATAAATACTCCCAATTTTACAACACAATAACGAGGGGAATTATGTTTTTGCGTCGGTAATCGGAGTCATTTCACTGAGCAGAGAGTAACGAGCAAAGCTTCATCAATCCCTCAGAAGCAGTATCCAATTCCCTCTTAAAAGATGAAGGTCACTGCTATCCCTCATTTTTTATTTATTTCTATAAAGTTATGGGCAGTCACAGAGCTCTGCATAAAATTCATTATAACCATAAAGTTTCAAAAGGTCACAAAATGTCTCTACAGTTAGATCACCAAAAAAAATCTTATTTGCTCAATAATTCATTACCTCGCTCAAAATGTAGATGGTTAGCAATAGATATTGGCGTAATTCTAGAACCGTTCGCGTATTATCATAAAAAACTGGTAGGATGAAAGATAAATGCTGTGGGTAGCGTGCGTGACCAACTCATGAAATGACCCTTTCCGGGAAAATTTGTTACGGATTTCTTTGCTGAGGGTCTCAGCAATACGATATCGGTTAAATAGTATAATGTACTATTTCCAGTATAACACATGATACTTGCTTAGTTGAAAAAATACAATAATAAAAATGTAGGACTACTTTAAAATGGACTTGTAGTATTTTTGTAGCCAAGTCTTAACCATGTTGTGGAACTTCATGAAGTTTATTTGACATGAGCTCTGTGGATTCTGAACTCACAAGAGTCAGAACCCGAACAAAGAAATCAGAGTTTTTATCAACTTGGGAACGTATGACAAAAGAACTTACGGGCATAAAAGGGAGTTACCATTGCATAGAGATATCGCTTCACAGAACAAAGAACTACCAAAGAACAGTAAACAAAGAACTGCTCATACAACCAATGAGATGGTTCTTCCTTAAGGTCAAGGTGATAATGACCAAGCTAGCTTGAGAACAAAATCCATCCAAGTCAGGGGGGCTCCCAGGGGAATCTGCATACACAGAATTTTATTATTTTTCACTCTCTATCTATTTTCTGCAAACATGGCTTTTATAAAAAAAAAAAATTAAATTGTCTTATGGAAAAAATGCAAAACAACAAGAATGCAATATGCTAGGAGTCATTTGCAGTGAGTAATGTGCAAGTTTGAACACATTCACCATGTTTTTTGCCACAATGCAATTTCCCCCCCAAGAATTCCAGTGTTGTTGCGGCAGCAAGGGGGAGTTCAGTTGTGCGCACACTTTTCAAATTTTTGTTGGCATAATTTCCGGTGTTCGTTGCAAGTGTACTGAGCCTTGTGACTATGAGACAACCCTGGAGCTACCGCCTTGTCCAGAGCTGGCAGTAACTTTTTGGTTGTATTCCATCAATAGGTGCAACTGTGCTCAACTTGTAATGGGTGACTTTTCGGAAGAGCAAAGAACGCATTTTGACACAAGTCCCTTTAATTAATGGTGTTTAATGTGCAACTGACTGCAGGAAAATTTGCAGCTGCTCTTGCAGTCATAAATGACCCCCATTTAATCTTTTTTGTGTGTCTAAAAAATCATGCAGAGAGTGTCAAACATTCATCTATTGTGTTTATACGCATTCTTTATTTCTTTAAATACAATTAAGTGTAGGTATGGGATCCATTAACTGGAAACCCATTATGCAGAAAGCTCCGAACTATGGAAAGGCCATCTCATATAGACCCCATTTTATCCAAAAAAAATCCAAATTTTTAAAAATTATTTTCTTGTTCTCTATAATAATAATAAAACAGTAGCTTGTACTTGATCCAAACTAAGAAATAATTAATCCTTACTCGAAGGAAACCCAGCTTGTTGGGGTTATTTAATGTTTACATGATTTTTCTAGTAGACTTAAGTTATGAAGATCCAAATTACAGAAAGATCCGTTATCTGGCAAACCCCAGGTCCCGAGCATTCTGGATAACAGGCCCCATACCTGTATGTTTTTGTGAGTTCACTGTCTTTTGATTGAATTAGGAACACAAGTTGAAAGCATTCAAATTCAGCATGTTGCATTTATAAAAAACTGCCAGGTAGTGCAGCTTTGCTAAAACACCTATTTCGATGCTGACGGGTACAACCAGGTATAATAAGATTAAATATTAGCTAGTGAATTTTGGTGCTCTTAGATCTGCGTCACAAAGTAAAGCTTGTTCAACTTCGTTTGTTAGGTTTCAAATAATTTGCTGTTCGTTTTAGTAAATGACCTTTTCTTCTTCCACTCACTGCCCATCTGGCAACCATTTTGGGATTAGCTTTTGGGTATGACTTGCTTTTTAAATTAAGTACACATCCATAACCATATCCATACAAACTCTAAAAGCCTGTCAATCTTCTCCCAGCGCTCAGACCACAAAAGAAAGGCATCCACACGCCCAGAACACTTCTTGGCTAGGCTCATTTTCATGGTCATTAAATAACATGTTGGCTGAAGAAAAGCAGACTGATTTATCTCTTGCCACAGTAAATAAAGAGCACAAAGGTGCCCATTTGGGCCATTTTTCATCATGTTAATGACCAACTGGTGGGTGTATATTCTATGTTTGAAACATTTTGTCCACTGAGCATCAGTTTTTTAAAGACCCTTAAAGGGGAACATTCACGAAAATGTAATACGCTTCAGCATACTGAAATAAGATGTTATCTAAATATAATCAATTAAATATTCTCTACTGTTCCTGAAATAATCAAGTTTATCTTCACTATTCCTCTCTTAGCATCTGTTTCTCTTCATTCTCTCTTCATGCAGCAGTTGGGTGTCAGATAATCATTGACAGTTAGATCCAATATATCTTATAGGGGGGCTCCTTTTGCCTAGAAGATGTATTAGAGCTCACTCTATTAAAATCACCAGACATCAAGTTATTTTGTACAGTACAGAATTCTTAAAGGAAAACTATACCCCCAAAATGAATACTTAATCAACAGATAGTTTATATCAAATTGAATGACATAATAAAGAATCTTACCAAACTGGAATATATATTTACATAAATATTGTCCTTTTACATCTCTTGCCTTGAACCACCATTTCGTGACTCTATCTGTGCTGCCTCAGAGATCACCTGACCAGAAATACTACAACACTAACTGTAACAGGAAGAAGTGAGGAAGCAAAAGGCAGAACTCTGTCTGTTAATTGGCTCATGTGACCTTACATGTGGTTTGTATGTGTGCACAGTGAATCTTACGATCTCAGGGGGCGGCCCTTATTTTTTAAAATGGCAATTTTCTATTTATGATTACCCAATGGCACATACTACTAAAAATTTATATTATTATGATAATGGTTCATTTACACGAAGCAGGGTTTTACACATGAGCTGTTTTACTCAGTATCTTTTAATAGAGACCTACATTGTTTGGGGGGTATAGTTTTCCTTTAATTGATTGTATATAGAAAGTTTCTTATTTCAGTATGATGAAGCTTATATTTAATTTTTGTGATAGTTCCCCTTTAAAGGGGAACTATAGTGAAAATGAAAATTTAATATAAGCTTTAAAGGGGAACTATCACGAAAATTACAATTTAATATAAGCTTCACAGAGTGACGCCAGAGATCTTCACAGTCTGCTATAGTGAAATTCCACCACTTTCCATACATTTCTATGGGATTTTTAAAAGAGTATTTAACATTGTGTGAAAGTGGAAATTCACCCGTTGATAATAATGCCTTTCAAAATGCCATAGAAATTAATAGAGAGTGGCAGAAATTGACTCTAGAGGACTGTGGAGATCTCTGACTTCACTCTTTGATAAATATGCCCCATAGACATTATTTTGTTTTATTGGGATTGCAGGGCAAATCGATCATTCAGCATTCTCCAAATCAGTTATCCCCAACCAGTAGCTCGTGAGCAACATGTTACTCACCAACCGCTTGGATGTTACTCCCAGTGGCCTCAAAGCAGGGGTTTATTTGAATTCCAGGCTTGGAGACAAGTTTTAGTTGCATAAAAAACAGGTGCACTGCCAAATAGAGTCTCCTGTAGGCTGTCAGACCATATAGGTACTACCAAATAGCCAATCACAGCCCTTATTTGGCATCCCCAGGAAATTTTTGCATGCCTTTGTTGCTCCCCAACTCTTTTGATTTTTGAAAGTGGCTCATGGGTAAAAAAGGTTGGGGACCCCTGCTCCAAATGAATGGAGATGGGACACAGAGCGGATCTGCTTCTTTCAGTCTAAAAAAAGACACAGTCTGAGAGCAGTGGAGCCAACTCTCCGTCCAACCTTAAAGGAACAGTAACACCAAAAACTGAAAGTGTTTTAAAGTAATGAAAATATCATATAGTGTTGCCCTGCACTGGTAAAACGGATGTGTTTGCTTCAGAAACACTACTTTAGTTCATATAAACAAGCTGCTGAGTAGCAATGGCGGAAATTGAAAAACGGCTATATGGCACAGGATAAATAATGGATAACAGATAACATTATGTTCTACAGAGCTTATCTGCTGTGTAACCTGAGCCTTTTCTCATTTGAATAGCTGCCCCCATTGCTACACAGCAGCTTATTTATATAAACAATAGTAGTGTCTCTGAAGCAAACACAGCAGTTTTACTAGTGCACTGCAACACTGCATTATATTTTATTACATTAAAACAATTTAATTTTTTGATGTTACTGGACCTTTACGGTGGCCATACACGGAGAGATCCGCCTATTTATGGCCAACTTTAGCCTGTAATCTTGTGATACAGATCTCAGGTTGGCCTTCACAGCTGCTAAATGCTGTTCCTGACAACTGACAGTATAAGGGCAATTATATAGCACAAATCCTTATATCCATTATAACATTATCTTTAAACGATGTTTATAATTTTGCCATAAAAGTATTTGCCCAATGATTTTACATTATCTAACTGACTCCCTGTGATCTTTTGAGGGGGCTGCCATATTTGTGCAGCAGGAGTCCGTTAGCATTAGAATCTATAACTGATAGGCTGAGAGGGGACAGTCAGGTTGACAAAACAGTCAGGTTTAGGAACTTCAAGTAACAATTACTTACAAAAGCAGAACTATCAGCTAAAAACGATCAACATGACCTATAGGTAACTTGAATATTTTGAAAAAAAGATTTTTAGTGTCAGTATCACTTTAAGGGAAGATGACTTGTATGGGTTGTAGAAACAACGCTGGCTGTTTTCCTAATGTGATTTTTTTACATTAATAGCGCCATGATGCAGAGACATAACTAGAGGGGGGCGGGCCCTGGCGCGGGATGTGCAGCCGGGCCCCGCCCCCTCCATACGGCCGGAAACGGCCGTATTTCCCTAAGGAAAGAGTGGCGTGCGAGCTGCCGTGGGCCCCTGAGGGGGGTGCAGGCCCTGGCCCAATCGCACCCCATGCTCCCCCGGTAGTGACGCCACTGCCATGATGTTATAAGAACTGACACGGACTGTGTGGGACAGCAGTATATAATCGGAGGCACAGAATCAGCTGCAGTGCACAGTCTCAGCTTCTTTCTGCTTACTTGCACATGAAATACACACACAGGTTATTTATTGTGTCACCTTTCTTTTGGGGGATTAGAAGCACAGAGGTTGGTCAGCAGACCTTTTCTCCCTGCAGCAAACAAAAGACCTTTGTTCTGCAATCAGGTTATGAAAGGTTCCTGCTTGATATGATTTAAGAGTTCAGTCATGTCTGAGCTATGTATGACACCAAATAAAACAAAGGACACGTTTGTGTAACCTGCTTTTAAACTCTCGACAAATGACCGTTAAGGTTGTTATTGGGTAACCTGAGATTTATGTATTTGGCTGTGATTGTGTGATACAGCCGGCTTTCCCATTGCATTTCTATGATGTCTCTCTTCAGCTTCCCTTTCTGTATTAATCTCCATTAATACCCCTTCCCTTGTCTTCCATTCATTCCCATTTTGTAAAATGGAAGTAGGTAGTCTTAAGCCTATAGAGAGGCATGGCTTTTGGAAAAGGGTTAATATCTGAGACAAATATTGCTGTGATTGTTAAAAATGAAAGAGAAATCAGGGTCATGTTTCCCAAGAGACAAACACCATCATCTACAGATAGGAGAAATTTCATTAAAGCCATTTTCAAGCTGTTTTTCCATAAATTAAATATATTTTATGTACAGGTATGGGACCTGTTATCCAGAATGCTTGAAACCTGGAGTTTTCCGGAAAATGGATCTTCCTGTAATTTGGATCTCCATACCTTAAGTCTAATAGAAAATCATGTAAACATTAAATAAACCCAATAGGCTGGTTTTGCTTCCGATTAATTATATCTTAGTTGGGATCAAGTACAAGGTACTGTTTTATTATTACAGAGAAATAGGAAATCATTTTTAAATATTTGGATAAAGTGGAGTTTATCGGAGACAGCCTTTCCATAATTTGGAGGTTTCTGGATTACGATTTGCCGTATAATGGATCCCATTCCTGCATAGCATTAATGAGAGTCCACCAATTTATTTAGTTGCATAACCGTTGGCCAACCTTGCTTTAAAACAGGGTCCATTTAAGCTTTAAAGGGGCTGTGAGTTGTGCAATTATTAGCCAGACTCACAGCATCAGACTAGGGGTCCCAGGGCCCAACATGGCTGGCACCTCAATGGCTCCCAGATCTAAAATCTAATACTAATGTACAACCCAACTTTTCCTACAGGCTCTGTGGGACCCAACAGCAGAGACCTAGCACCCAATCCTGCTGCTACTGAATGGCAAGATTCCCTGTTTAATGTGTCTATCCACGCTGCTATACGACATGGGAACTGGAAGTTGCTGACTGGAAATCCAGGTATGGAAATCCAAGGTTTAATGATCTTTGGAGAAAGTTTTTGCATAAAAGATACTGGCCAAATTGTGTCCCTGTTGTTATACCTGCCTGGGGCATTAACCAGTTAACTGTCGTTATAAGCACGGTCACCTTTACAGGGCATTATTTGGCACAAAGGAATATTCCTATGGTTGGTATATCAAACATTCAGATAACATACAAACACTGCCATATAAGAGTGGTAAAAAGCTGACAATCTAAAAGGTTACTATTTAGTACGGCCTCATTACTAAAAACACTGTTTAGCAGGGACCACTCAGGTGAGTCTCAGGGCTTCACATGATGTTAGTATCCCCTTTAGGGTCAGGGCACACAGGCAGATTCAGGGAGATTAGTTGCCCAGCGACAAATCTCCTCTTCTTCGGGGCGACTAATCTCCCTGAACTGCCTTCCCGCCAGCTAAAATGTAAATCTCTGGCTTGGTGGCACTCGGAGCGATTCGTTTTCCAGAGTTGCCTAACTAGGAAACTTCAGGCAACTTCGGAAAACAAATCGCTCCGAGTGCCATCCCACCTGAGATTTACATTTTAGCTTTAGTCGCCCCGAAGAAGAGGAGATTTGTCGCTGGCCAACTAATCTCCCTGAATCTGCCTGTGTGTCCTGACCCTTAATGTGCAGGAAATTAGATAAAATAACATAATTTTCTCTCTTTTGCTAAACTGAAAAATCACAGACTATCAACGGTTAATAAATATGTCGGAAGATATAAGGGGCAGCATTGCCTTGTGCAACCTGTGTTCTTGTTCTGGATACTAGCACTAAAGTAGGTTAAAATGATTTGCAAAATGCAACGTTTTGTGGTGTAGAAAGAAATGGCTGTGATTGTTCTTAATTTCTTTATAATGTGAGTCTTATCTGTTGGTGGGCAGGGTGCAGTCACTGGTTTCCACCACCACCAAAACACTCAGAAATTCCATCCACCGATGGCTCCAGTAAAACGCTATGGCTCTTTGACATTGCGCAAGATCCAGAAGAAAGGTATGATTTGTCAGACAAGTATCCAGATGTGGTGAAGATGTTGCTTTCCCGTCTCCAGAACTATTATAACAATTCTGTGCCGATCGATTACCCAGACGACGATCCAAGGTGTGACCCTGGAGACAAAGGAGTGTGGGGACCGTGGGAATAGATAAAAAAAAATAAAAAAAAAAAAAAATATATATATATATATATATATATATATATATATATATATATATATATATAGATATACCATGAAAGTATGTTTTCAATGTTCATGAAGACACTTCAGCCTACAGTGTCTGACAAGGCATGGTGTTCTTCACCCTAATGATTATGGAATCTTCACTCATTGCACCCCACAGCAGATCTTTTATAGTCACTCAGGCTAGAATCAGTTGAATTTAGGTTGGTGATGACCTAGGTCCTTCCCAATTGAAAAGTACCTGACACCCCCCTCCACTGCCGGATTTAGCTGCAGGTATCCAGCAATGGGCTGAGGAGTTTGATACAATCACGTTCCAATTTTGAATGTACCTTTGGAATCAATCATTCCTGTAGCTTTGTGGTTAAAAGGCCACTAATACAAGTAGCACTATAGAAATCAAAAGCATACACACATAACTTCATTCAGGTTATTTTCCCTTTGCATTTGTCTAATGAAAATATTGAGCTACTTAGGGGCCGATTCACGAATTTCGGGTGAAGGATTCGAATAAAAAAAAATTCGAATTTCGAAGTATTTTTTGGGTACTTCGACCATCGAATTGGTTAAATTCGATCGAATTCGATCGAATTCGAACGATTAGAAGTAAAAATCGTTCGACTATTCGACCATTCGATAGTCGAAGTACTGTCCCTTTAAAAAAAACTTCGACCCCCTACTTCGGCAGCTAAAAGCTACCGAAGTCAATGTTAGCCTATGGGGAAGGTCCCCATAGGCTTGCCTGTGATTTTTTGATCGAAGGATTTTCGTTCGATCGTTGAATTAAAATCCTTCGAATCGTTTGATTCGAAGGATTTAATCGTTCGATCGAACGAAAAATCCTTCGATCGATCGATCGCAGGATTTGCGCTAAATCCTTCGAATTCGATATTCGAATTCGAAGGATTTAAATTCCCAGTCGAATATCAAGGGTTAATTAACCCTCGATATTCGACCCTTCGTGAATTGGCCCCTATGTGTATGATTATTTCAAATGCACCAATTGAATACTTTTTTGGATTTGACCAAATACGGAATGCTCCATAAAAGATTCAACCAAATGTTTCATCTTATGCTGTTTCGTTCTATTGCATTATCTTGTGTGCCCAAAGCACACCCTTCTCTATAAAGAGTGATCTGGAAAGCAATAAAGAGCAGGAAGTAATAAATCCAAAGTAAAACAAGTGCAATGAGGTACATATCTGTGAATGCTGCAATGTGGTCTTTTGAATTCTTTTTTTGTGATACTGTCCCTGTACACAAGGCCTGTAGCCACAATATGGTTGATCAGACTTACAATTATGTCTTATGTTATTAAATGGAATCATAAAGGGAAATATGAAATTGCTCAATAATTGAAAATAAAATGTAGATTTTTTGGTAGTGAGTACTTGCCATTTCTTTGTGTTCCTTTACTGAGTCTGGCGATGTGTCCACCAATAATCCATGTATATAAAGCAGCCCATGTGTCTGTATAGCAGTGAGAAAAGCCCACAGATTTATTATAATCCCGTTTATATAATGTACTTTCCGCCCATGCGATAGGAAAGAGTTCCCCCGCAGAATTTTGCTGCCAAGACACATGGAGAAAACCAAAAACATTCTATCTTTGTATTGCTTTCAGGATCAGCCCGAACGGGTATGGATAATTGAAAGATATGGGTCTTAGTTATCAAGCTACAACAGCATATATTTCCATGCACTTTGTTACTGATATGTTTATTAAAGGGGTTGTTTAAGTTAACTATTAGTATGATGCAGAGAGTGATATTCTGAGACAATTTGCAATTGATTTGCATATTTTATCATTTGTGTTTTTTGAATTATTTAGCATTTTATTCAGAAGCTTTTCAGTTTGCAATTTCAGCAATCTGGTTTCTAGGTAGGGTTGCCACATTTTCATGGCCCACGATCCGTGGAGAGAGCGGAAAGGTGATGTCACAGGGGTGGGTCAGTGATGCACAGGGGTGAGTGGTGAGATTCAGGGCAGGGCGAGAGCTGTCACAGAGCAGGCTATGATGTGGAGATCAGCGATTGGCTGATCATCATGTCAATCAAGGGGGATCCTGTCCGGTTTACCTTATTTGTAAAACTGGGCTGTCCGGGTCAAAACTAGACAGATGACAACTTTTAGAATAATCTTGAGGCGGGGTTAAAAGGGTGGGGCCATGACGCGCTATTGGCTGGCCGGGTTGTGTCGTCAAAGGGGGCGGAGCAGAGTTTGGAGCAGACTGGGGGCAGGACACCGGCTTTTTTTAGGTGTATTACAAATTTACCGGCAGCTACATTGCCGGTAAGTTTGTAATACCGGCCCCGGCCTTGGCTGGTGTTTTACCGGCTGGTTGGCAACACTAGTGACAACCCTATTGCTAGGGTACAAATAAGAGACTGGAATATGAATAGGAGAGGCCTGAATAGAAAGATGAGTAATAAACAGTAGCAATAACAATAAATTTGTAGCCTTACAGAGCATTTGAGTTAGATCGGGTCTGTGACACCCATTGAAAGCTGGAAAGAATCAGAAGAAGAAGGCAAGTAATTGGAAAGAAAGAAAAAATGAAGACCAATTGAAAATGCATTAGCCATTCTATAACATATTAAAGTTAACTTAAAAGTGAACCCCCCCTTGAGTATGAGCATGTGTAGCCATAAGCTGCGTATGTGTTTATCAGTGGCATAACTCCCACAGTGCAGTAAAATACTCCACACCAGTCTCAAGTAATGTCAAACTGGAGAGCTGGTCTCTTTCCCACCAGGCAGCAGAATGACATGGACCTCCTCTGCTGAGATGTGAGTAATTGTGCCTTAGCCTGCGGGATGCTTTAAGTCTGCTATGAACTGTGAGACTGGATCGTCCTGTGCAACAGACTGTCCAATGGAACAAGTAAACATATATTTCAAATGACAGAGCTAAACTAATTTAGTGATTTAAACGGCTATTACATTCTGAGAAAGCCTATCATTTTTCCTGTTAACAAAAGTTTATTTCTCAGGATAATTCTACGGCCAGGCCTGCACTTTGTTATCAGAACAGTGAGGCTTTGTCAGGAAAGCATTTGGTGTGATGAAAGATAGAAGACAGTGGCCCAGCTGAGTTCAGCTTCGTAGTTGTGCAGAGCAATTTAAGTCAATGCGTAAAATCAAGAAAGAATGAAAACTTCATCAAAATATCATTCCATATTTGGTACGGCACACATCTGCCATTCCATTTCCCTTTCCAGTGTCGGCACAATCATCTATTGTACTGTAAGTCTAAATTGCATTGTTGTGTGCGCCGTCGGATATAAACAGTCACACATGGATATAATAAATATTTTGCTGTTCTTTTTCCCTATGGATTACATGTTTTGCTGTCTCCATATTTTTTATGAATTTACCGGCAGTCTGTTCCCTGAATGGCAGATGCACTACTATGTTTTTCATTAGTTTTTAGATTAAAGCTATTTTATATGTTATTTAATTCTATTTTGCCCTAGAGAATTGGGAAAAAAACAATATTACTGACAATTGACTTTGTACTTTAGAAGGTAAGTGGCTCGGTGTATAAAATCTCACGTAACATTTGTTGCATCTTGATTACACCCCCAGACAGTTTGTTCAGAGGCTATATGCTTGCCAGTATTATCATTTCCTTTTCTTGATTATTCTATTGAGGGCCTCTTTTATTCTCCTTTATTCTCTACACTGTCTGCCATTCACACCACTTACTCATATGAAATTGTCTCCAGTTAATTCTTATTGTGGACATTGACACCTGAAACCATGGTTGCATGGTTGAAAATAGAAGGCAGTAACGTGCCTCATGGTACACGTATAGTATTGCCTTGTAACCAGAAATGAGAGACATTAACCTTCACCTAAGGAATTATGGGTGAAGACGTGCAAATTACTCATTTGTATCCCTGTGGCCAACTATGCACCCAGAGCTGCTGGTTTAAAGGAACAATAACACCAACAAAAATCAAAGTATTTTAAAGTAATTCAAATGTAATGTACTGTTGAACTGGTAAAAAGGTGTATTTGCTTAAAGGGATACTGTCATGGGAAAACATGTTTTTTCCAAAACCCATCACTTAATAGTGCTGCTCCGGCAGAATTCTGCACTGAAATCCATTTCTCAAAAGAGCAAACAGATTTTTTATATTCAATTTTGAAATCTGACATGGGGCTAGACATATTGTCAGTTTCCCAGCTGCCCCAGTCATGTGACTTGTGCCTGCACTTTAGGATGGAACTACTTTCTGGCAGGCTATTTCTCTTACTTAATGTAACTGAATCGGTCTCATTTGGACTTGGCTTTTACTATTGAGTGCTGTTCTAAGATCTTCCAGCTCTATCTTGTGTTATGGAGCTGCTATCTGGTTACCTTCCCATTGTTCTTTTGTTAGGCTGCTGGGGGGGGAGGGGGTGATATCACTCCAACTTGCTGGAAAAAGAATGATTGAAGTTTTTCAAAGCACAAGTCACATGATTGGGGGCAGCTGGGAAATTGACAATACGTCTAGCCCCATGTTAGATTTTAAAATTAAATAATAAAATTTCAGTGCAGAATTCTGCTGGAGCAGCACTATTAACTGATGCGTTTTGAAAAAAACATGTTTTCCCATGACAGTATTCCTTTAAGACATTATACTTTAGTTTATATAAACAAGCTGCTGTGTAGCCATGGGGGCAGCCATTCAAGCTGAAAAAGGAGAAAAGGCACAGGTTAAATAGCAGATAACAGATAAGCCCTTCGAATATTGAAGTCGAAGGATTTACCGCAATTTGTTCGATCGAACGATTGAATGAAAAATCGTTCAATCGAACACTTAAATCCTTTGAATCATTCGAAGGATTTTAATCCATCGACCGAACGATTTTTCTTTGACCAAAAAAAGATAGCAAAGCCTATGGGGACTTTCCCCATAGGCTAACATTGACTTTGGTAGGTTTTAGGTGGCGAACTAGGTGTCGAAGTTTTTTTTTAAAGACACAGTACTTCGACTATCGAATGGTCGAATATTCGAACAATTTTTTTGATTTGAAGTCGTAGTCGAAGTAGCCCATTTGATGGTCGAAGTAGCCAAAAAAAACATTCGAAATTCGACATTTTTTTCCTCTATTCCTTCACTCGAGCTAAGTAAATGGGCCCCCTAGTTGTTTTCAGATCGATCACCAGAAATAACGACTTTTTCCAATTACTTTCTATTTTCTATATGTGTTTCTAATATTGAAGGGTAAAGTGTAATTTTTCACCTTCTAAAGCAGCTCTGGGGAGGAGGGGTCGCCGACCCTGTAAACTGTTCTCAACTGATACATTTCTTATCTATGTCCCTGCTGAGCAGAATTTCTTGGTTTCATTAAAGCCAGCTGTTAGAATTGATAGAATAGTTGCTAATACTCTACAGATGCTGCTGAGAAATGGATCAACTAAATGTTGCAGAATTGTAACAGTTCAGAATCTGCACCTGAATTACTGCGCTGCCAGACTCAAACACCAGAGACATTAAACTTTCAATTTAGATTTTGGAAAAACAGTAAAAAATAAATAATGGAAAGTAATTGAAAAAAGTCTTTATTTCTGGGGTACAATCTGAAAACAACTGAACTGAAAAAAGTGTTTGGAAGGTGAACATCCCCTTTAAAACATTTTCACATACTGTTCCTTTAATCGATACAGCCGTATAATTCAAAGCCATCAATCCTTGTTCAATCCCATCGGTACAAGGTATTGGAGTGTGGCTTCTAAGGGGGTTGAACTTGGACAGCAACCAAATAACATCAAAGTTAGGGTGAGTAGGGGCAAATGGAGGTGAAAAAAAATATGTTCCACCTGAGGGCTTCAGGCTTAGTACCGCAGCTGAAAAAGAAAGATGTCTGACGCAGGTAGAGTTTACAGTTTTCGGGGGGCGTGGTCCGTGCAAGGGGGTGTCGGTGACATAATTTGGTAAATCTTGGGAGACTCCTTATTTGGAAACCTGCCAGGCAGTTTGACCTGGGCAGCCCATACAAAACCTGAACTGATCAGGTCGAAACCAGCCAGGAGGCAACACTAAACACAAATCTGTACCCCCTTGGCCGGGAGGTGACTTTTTATAGGAATACTGACATATTATGATAAGAAACAGGACCATGCTGTGACTACAACGAGAAACACCCAATGTAGCAGAAGTATTACCCATATCTGTATGAGCTGTTTGGTTACAGAGTTCTCCCTTGGCTCCGCAGATCTGTAGCAGAAGGGGGTTGATTGATTTTGCAGGTCATAAACTCTGCACTTCCAGTGACTGTAGCTCGGCCCTTCTGCTGGATTCTTTTTGTTGCCAGAAGCCTCTATTGAGACATAATATTTAAAAACAATAATTTAGATAAACACTAACCATTTTTCTCTTTATAAAGCTCGTCTCTGCCAATTTCATAAACACTGAGGATTCTGAGCTAGTCATAACAACTATATAGGGTCAAGTTGCAGATATCTGGGGCCTGCAATAGCTGAGTGGACAAGATGCTCACAAGACTCTACAGAACTTAAAGATAAATTCTGCACAGTTATGGATTTAGATTTTTTTCTCCAGTGTACCTAGGCAGCACAGATACCATAGGGTTAATGTCGATTTACCTCTAGGAGGCATGATGACTGAAGAAAGTTGTAGACTGTTCCTCATCTTCCCAACATTAGCCCCTCGTACTAGATTAATCTTTCATTTCTCATCCATATTTTCCCTTATACTGTCATGGGAAAAAAAAAATTCCAAAATGCATCAGCATCAGAATTCTGCACTGAAATCCATTTCTCAAAAGAACAAACAAATTTTTTTATATTCAATTTTGAAATCTGACATGGGGCTAGACATATTGTCAATTTCCCAGCTGCCCCAAGTCATGTGACTTGAGCTCTGATAAACTTCAATCACTCTTTAGAACTGTACAGCAAGTTGGAGTGATATCAAACCCTCCCTCCCCCCCCCAGCAGCCAAACAAAAGAACAATGGGAAGGTAACCAGATAACAGCTCCCTAATACAAGATAACAGCTGCCTGGTAGATCTAAGAACAACACTCAATAGTAAAAACCCATGTCCCACTGAGACACATTCAGTTACATTGAGAAGGAAAAACAGCAGCCTGCCAGAAAGCATTTCTCTCCTAAAGTGTAGCACAAGTCACATGACCAGGGGCAGCTGGGAAATTGACAAAATGTCTAGCCCCATGTCAGATTTCAAAATTGAATATAAAAAAATCTGTTTGCTCTTTTGAGAAATGGATTTCAGTGCAGAATTCTGCTGGAGTAGCACTATTAACTGATGCGTTTTGAAAAAAAACATGTTTTCCGATGACAGGATCCCTTTATGGTTACCTACTGACTAGGGAGAACCCACCATGAAGCATCTTGTTACTCCATACATATCTCTCATGATAGTAAATATGGTAGTCCTCTTCCAGTGTACCCCAACGTTACTAGGAATTCCTATTATAACAGACCTGCTTCTGCACTGTCACAAACCACAGTTGACCCATATACTACAGCAGTGTAACGATCCTGGTTTTATAGTTTTGGAGGATATAGAGTTTTTTCCACTCCTCAAGTATGCCCAAGTGTTTCTGTTAAAACTCTTATTACCCCAGACATGCGTCAATGCTGTCACAACGCGCTATAACAGGACATACATAAGGGTGCTCCAGTGGCTGGGGGCGGGATCGTTTAATACTGATTGCTTGGTACCATTTTTTAACGGTATTTTTACCTCCATGATAGAGTGAGAAGGTCCACTGAATCCACTCAGAAGATCCAAGCAAATGGTCCAAGCAAAGCAAACTGTGACATAGTAGGTCAAATGAAAATATTTTTTCCAAGTTAATAAAGTTTTATGGCACGTTAACCCTCACTTACTGCACTAAAGAGAAAAAATTTCTTCCTGACACCAAATGGCAATCTGTATGATACCCTGGATCATGGCTTAATATGAATGTGTGTGGAAGGGTGGGTGCGTGTGTCCTGGAGTGGTTGCATGTGTCGGGAGTAGGAGAGGTGGTGCAAAAGTAGGTGGGGTGGGAGCAGGTCAGCCATCAGGGGGGAGAGTTGTAGGGGGCCCCAAGGGTAAGGGGGGCCCGGCCACGCCACACTTACTTGATAAGTCGGGCCCCCATCTTTCTGAAAGCTGCTGACTTCGGGAAGGCATGGACGTTTAAGGGGTCCTGGCCACCAATTTTCTCATAATGTGGGGGGGGCCCTGGCCACCAATTTTGCCCACCAAATTTTTTTTTCTATTGTGGGGTCCTAGCCACCAATATTTTTTAATGGGGGGGCCCTGGCCACAAATGTTTTTTTATGGGGGGCCCTGACCACCAATATCTTTTTATTTTTTATTAACATGTGGGAACCCTAGCCACCAATATTTTTTTGTTTTTTTACTGTGTGGTGGACCTGTGGGGTGGGGAGGGCGGACTTGTAGGTCAGGCTTGCGGTGGGTTCAGCCCAGGGGGCCTAGGAAATTTTGTCCTATGGGGCCCTGCGATTTCTGATGGCGGTCCTGGGTGGGAGCAGTAACACAACTAGAGAGGGCAGGCCCTGGTGCGCGACTTGCAGCTGGGCCCACTCCCTCCAAACTCAATTTTCCTGTGTCCCACGAGCGAGGCACACAGGTCTGAAACATGTTGTGTACTAGTAGTCGGCAAATAAAAAAACAACCACAACATTAATATGCCTATTGAGTGCTCTCCTCATTCCTCTATAATGTGAGAAAGAAATGTATTAAGTTGTGCTATTGCTCTTAAAATGAGACCTATAAATTAAAGGCTAAATCCCAAAATAAGTTCTCTAAAGCACAAGTTGTGTCTTTGCATCAATTCCCAAAAATTATGAAAACGTATTCCCAAACCATCGTCAATGGTAATGTTCTGCACGGCAGCCTTTGCCGGTTACACTTTCTATGCCAGTGAGAACCTGTTAGCCTACTAAGAAGCATCTTGAAATAAGGAATGACTACAGTAAGTGCCAATATAAACTACAACTGACCATTAAATAAACCTAATTGGAGTTTTTTTTGCCACCAATATGGATTCATGCAGCTTAGTTACCCTCAAGTACAAGGTACTGCTTTATTATTACAAAAAAAAGGACATTTTTCTAAAAATGTGTATTATTTGGATAAAATCTATGGGAGATGGCCTTCCCGTAATTTGACTCTTTCTGGATAATGGGTTTCTGAATAATGGGTTTCTGGATAATGGATCCCATACCTGGATTCCTATGCTGGGTAAGACATAAAACATTGATAACTGCTCATTGGTTGCCATTCAGAAGTTGGAAGTCTAGTTTGAACACAAACCAACAGCTACTGAATCTTTTAGCCAATGAATTACTCAAGTATATTCTGTATGGCTCCAACAGACCTAAAAATATCAAAAGCACAGCGGCCTACCATTGGTATCCTGAAGTGGTAACTAACAACATAGAAGTTCATTATGACTGGGTTAAACATAACATAGAGGTTAAAGTTTCAATCTCTGTGTTTTTGTACAGGAAAAATGGGAAAGGGGAGCTCTAGTCTTTCTTCTCCATGGAGGATTTTTTGCCTCTTCAACGAAACTGAAGTTAGGGGACAGGGGTTGTTAGTCTCTGGAAATAAGGGTTTACTGCTTCTGCATAATGTACATGCTACTACTCATATTCCAATAGTTCAGGGGCTTTCTTTATCTATGTTTATAGGAAATGAGATGAGCCACTCTGTTAGTGGTGGGGGCCAGACCAGAGCTAGGCCTGAACAGAATGTGGATATAGGGGATTTAATTATAGGGTAATCTGTCATCCATATATATCTGTATAAACACACACTTTATATAAAGGTGTCTTTTTTGTGATTGGAAGTTTCACTTTGGGAAATAAATAGTCCAAAATAAAGTTTATAAAATGTGCACTAATCATAGAAATATCTGTACAAGCTGTTTTAACACAAACTTCTTTGGGGCACATTCACTACAGGGCGAATTGTCGCCAGTGACTGCCTCGCAATCTTCGCACCACTTCGCCAGGCGCAAATTCGTTACCACTACACTAATTCACTAAAATGCAAGGTTGCGTCCTGGCCGCTGAACCCTGGCGACTTTTTGCTAGCGATACTTCTTCAGTGCGAGCATTTCATAGCGATTTGCTAGCTTTCGCTAGTAATCGTGTGCTTAGGTCAATTTGAATAGGGGAGGCGCATAAAACTCATATAAACGACTATTTTTTTTAGAGATTTAGAGATTACTAAAATATATGTGGCATGCCCATCAAATGTGTCGCCTGTGTTTTTTACACTTTTTATGACTTTCCAGGGTACAGGATATGATGTCACTGACATCGGATTGAGGAAGATGTAGCTGCGTTATAGCAGTTCGCCTGGTCTGAGGTGGCGAAGGAGGTAACGTTCAGTAAAATCTGCCATTTAATGAATTTGCAGAGCAACGACCATTCGCCAGAGCGAAAAGTCGCATGGTGATAGAGTGGAGACGAACAATAGCAAATTGTCGCCTGCCCCTATAAACTGGGATTCTATTTGGAGGATTTTTGTGCTGCAGCCACTGGTTCTGCAGAGTTAGTTTGTATTAAACAATACAAAAACTATGGAATCCACATTAGATTACATGACAACACAGGACCCAGTGCAGTCTGTATATTCTGATTATTTCTCAGTCTTGCTGTATCGGCTTCTGGCAGATATTATTTGACTTGTGCTGCTTTGATAATTGATGACGATCCCTAAGCCGCCCAGACCACACTGAGCATGTGCACAGTCTTGGTCTTGCAAAGATATTTAACAAAGTTACAAGATGGTGACCCCCGGTGGCCAACTTTGAAAGCATAGATCATTTGTTTTATTAGGCTTGTGGTGCGGTAAGTTCATGTTTATGTCTAGTATATAAAATACAGCGTTTCTAGCCTTATTCCATATTAGACTTTAGTTCCCCTTTAAACACATTTGGCCCCTTTTAAAATACGATTCCAAAATGTCAGCAAACCAGTGATAATTTCTCCTCCTATCGATCAGAAGAGCACAGGAGATCCAGCACCGTGACAGAAAGAAATCGTGTCTTTGTTCCACCAGTTCAAAAGCACGGAGTAATGGCGAATATCACGAGGCTCACGTGATGTCAGTGTTTGAGAGTCTGCCAACTGTTTCTCAGTACCAAGGGTTTTGTTATGACATTTAATCATTTTGGTAATGCAAAGCAGTACAGCTACATTTAGGATTCAATTAGTGTTCAGTTACCTTTAATCTATTGGTCGATACCTCTATTGTGTATGTTTCTTATCAGCACCACTGTTGCTGTGGATCTCTCAGGATACAGGAGAACAAATATGTATCCCCCAGGCAATGACAGGCCTTAGCAACCAGAGAAGCCAACTGTATATCTGAAAACGGACCTAATGATCACACAAATAAAAAAAAATTACATAAATTGTAGAAATCCAACATAAAACATGGTACCAATGGAATTCTTTAAGCATGAACTGTGAAAGAGATACATGAACAGAAAAGATGAAGCCATGAAATAAACATGATTCTGAAAGAAACATGATTCCAGTAAATTGCTGCTCCCAGTGGAGATGAAGCACCAGTAGCTCATTCAGATAATATTGCATTACATCAGAAAGCACATACTGTAGTTCAATTAGCTAATGATCATTGAGCATAAACCTATAAATTGTGCACTGATTAGTCTAATATACTGGTAGTCAAAATAAAGTGTCTTGGTAAACTGGAACCTGTCTGCAAACTGCAGCTGCAGTGACTATATATATATTATAATGATGAATGGCAAAGCACATACTTGGCAAGTAGTGTCCTGCAGTGGATTGGGTACCATAGGGTTACACTAGCTGGTGCAAACAAGAATTTAGAATGCAGCTATTGGTCTGTGGGTTGGGTGCCATTTTTTAAACTTGAATTCTTTGCCCTGCTTTCAGATGATGTCATGGTTGTATGATGACAGAGCTTCTGGTCTATGATAAAGGCCACCTTCTGTTTCATGGTGGGCTGTGGGTAATAGGTTAGGTTGTGGATAAAGTAATAAAATAATTGTCATTCACAAATACTGGGCAGTGTGCATACCGCAATTTTTGGACGCAAATCGTCATATTTTCTGCCCACGATGCAGCTAGGGTTGCCACCTTTTCTGGAAAAAAATACCGGCCTTCATATATATTTATCTTTTTTTCCTATTAATAACATTGGGATCAACCATAATTTTTACCAGCCAGGTAGCAACCCTAAATGCAGTGTCCACAGCCCTTTTGAGACATGATAATTATCATAAAACTATATCAGAACTTTACCAGTGCAGCGTAATTGTATATGATTTTCAAATGCATACAAGCAGGGCTGGAACTAGGGGTAGGCAGAGTAGGCACGTGCCTAGGGCGCAAACTTGAGGGGCGCCAGGCACGTACCTTTCACTGCTACCTACCCCTAGTCCCTGAGTAAGTGCCGCTCCAGTCCATGCGCCTGTTTGTGCGCATGCGCGTACACGAGGGGAGAGCGTACCTGGAGAGGAGAGGTCGACGCAGCTGGTTAGTGCACATGTGCGTGCCTCGTATGCATGCGGTCAGTGCGCATGCGCGAGCGGATGCATGTGCGTGGACGTCCTATGTGTACGGTCAGTGCACATGTGCGGCGGAGGGGGCATCACAGCTGGCTGGGTTGCCTGGGGCGTCCGGCCAGCATGGCCCGGCCCTGCATACAAGTCTTTCGTTTTTGGTGTTACTGTCGCTTTAAGAGAAGAAGATGTATCTAAAAAATATATTGGAAACATCTTTGCAGTATATATATACATGTACAGATTACTGGTGCACACACAAACAGTTTGTCAATGCCTGGGTGCCGGTTAAGCCATAAATATCTATAACATGAAAAAAACGCACTACACAAGCCGAAACGTTAAAGGAATAAACTGATTTTTTTTTTCTCACAAGTCCTGTGTAGTGCGTTTTTTTTTATGTTATATATATAGTATATATATATGCAGATATCCAGGGGCGTTTCTTTTGCAGTATTCATATACAGATAACAAGGGGCATTTCTAGCCTAACAAAGACGGCGAAGAGGAAAAAGGCTGAAGATTTATAGGTAGAAGGTTTCACAAAATGTTATTAGACAGGCAATTGTAGGATTATATTAAAAGCACCTCATGTTAATGAAGATGAAAAGGCTTGGCCTTGTCACAAATAGAAAAGGTTGAGCCATGTTTTAATCATGGGGAAATGTAATAACCTGGAAGTTGTTATTCTGAAAGAACCTACCCAGAAAAGGTAAGTGATCACTGGGAACTTCTCACAGAAGTTAGAAGAAGGTCCCTAATGTAGTACAGAGAAGTACAGAGTTGTCTGTCTGAAGCCCAGAGACTGCAAGTGACACTCCAGGGCATTTATATGACCCCCCAGATTGCCCAGGGGCTGTGGAGACTTCTCTACATAACATCACTATGTTCATATAATTTGGCCCAAAAACACTTTGTATACGAGAACCCACAACATGGATAAAGAGCAGCAGCCACATCCATAACTCACTTTCTCCATACTTATATATACATACTACATACTTATTCATACATATCATCAGGACAACCTTTACATTCTGAAAGCGTGGACATTACCAATGTATATTGTACTTCTATCTATTTAAGGACATACTGCCTCTAGGCTAAAGTGACCACCAGGAACCTAAAATAAAGTTGTGGCATCCTTTCATAGTGATACAGACACTTACCTATTCATTTTCTTATATATGTGTAAGTATGACTTTAAAGGAGAAGTAAAGTCTTTTTAAACTTGGGGGTGCCAAAAGTTAGGCACCCCCAAGTGATCGCATTTACTTACCTGACAACCCCGACCATGTGCCTATCAGCAGAAAACTGCACCGGCCCAGGGTTATTCCAGTGAGCACCAAAGAGCGATTGTCTTTCTGCTTCTTTCTTCTCGCGGCTGCGCATGCGCAATCGAAACAAAAAGCCATTTCATTCAACTGCGTTTTGGCATCCCAAGTAAAAATGACTTTCTTTCTCCTTTAACATGAGCCTAGACTGACTACTTACAAAGCTGAGGCAGGTACTAGATGATGTCATACGTTGGAATCCTTCATAAAATGCTCTGTTGATGACAGCATCTAAACTTACCCAGTCTTTTTCTTGATCCCGATTCCTAGCAGATCCCATCTTTTGGCTGTATACCTTTTCTTTTTCTCCATTAACACACTGTATACACATACTGTATACTATTTATATGAAAAATAAATATGTTCTCCCTCTTATCTTAAATGTAAGAAATGCAACAGAAACAAAGATTTGGACAGTCAGATTTATGTCATTTACAAGAATCAGTCAACGCAGCAATGAGTGACATCACAACTCTCAAATGCTGTTTATGTAACACACAGGGTTGGGCTTCCTGTTCATACTTTAGATGATTTAGTTGTTTTGGGGCCAGTGGAATTCATATTTTGACAACAGCACAGCGAATGATTGAATATACAGTGGTGGTGAACATTTTTATTCAAATTCAGTTGTACAAATAGCAAATGGCAATAACTTAGCATCATTTTCATCATCACTTCATTTCATGCTTGTTTATAGGATATCACATTTCTTCATATGACTGTCTATTGCTTTTGGAAATATTGTATATTGTGTTATTAGGAATGTTTATTATTTCTAGGGAGTTATTGTATTATTTTAAAGGCTGAATATAAAATGACAAATGATAACAACCTTCTTATCAGAGCATTTACTGGTTAACTTAGAGTGTTACAGCATGGCAAATTCTAAACAACTTTTCGATTTTAACTTATTTATTTTTTTTACAGTTTTTTAATTGCTTGCCTTCTTCTTTAGACTCTTTCCAGCTTTCTAATGGGGGGTCACTGACCCCACCTAAAAAAAATGATCTGCAAGGCTACATATTTATCATTATTGCTACTTTTAATGACTCATCTTTCTATTTAGATCTCTCCTATTCATATTATAGTCTCTTATTCAAATAAATGTATGGTTGCTAGGGGAATTTGGACCCAAGCAACCAGATTGCTGAAATTGCAAACCGGAGAGCTGCTGAATAAAAAGCTAAATAACTCAAAAACCACAAATAATAAAAAAATAAAACCAATTGCAAATTGTCTCACTCTCTACATCACACTTAGCGAGCTTAGTTCTGTGATTGCCAAACCTCTTTACTTAATTTTTCAGGATTCATTGAGATCTGGCATAGTTCAGAGAGACTGGCGAATTGCTAATGTGTTGCCTCTATTCAAAAAAGGATCCCGTTCTCTGCCTCAAAACTATAGGCCAGTTAGTCTGACGTCAGTTGTAGGAAAGCTTTTTGAAGGGTTAATAAAGGATAAGATACTGGACTTTATAGCAAATCACAATACTATGAGTGTGTGCCAACATGGTTTTATGCATAATAGATCTTGACAGACTAACTTAATTTCTTTTTATGAGAAGGTAAGTAGAGACCTCGATTCTGGGATGGCAGTGGATGTGATTTACTTAGACTTTGCTATAGCATTTGATACAGTGCCACACAAAAGGTTACTGGTTAAATTAAGGAATGTTGGCCTGGAACATAGTATTTGTACCTGGATAGAGAACTGGCTAAAAGATAGACTACAAAGAGTGGTGGTAAATGGAACATTTTCTAATTGGACCAGTGTTGTTAGTGGAGTACCGCAGGGCTCTGTACTAGGTCCCTTGCTTTTCAACTTGTTTATTAATGACCTGGAGGTGGGCATTGAAAGTACTGTTTCTATTTTTGCAGATGATACTAAATTGTGCAGAACTATAGGTTCCATGCAGGATGCTGCCACTTTGCAGAGTGATTTGTCTAAACTGGAAAACTGGGCAGCAAACTGGAAAATGAGGTTCAATGTTGATAAATGCAAGTTATACACTAAATGGTAGGATCTAGGGGTTTTTGTAGATAACAAGTTGTCTAATTCTGGGCAGTGTCATTCTGTGGCTACTAAAGCAAATAAAGTTCTGTCTTGCATAAAAAAGGGCATTAACTCAAGGGATGAAAACATAATTATGCCTCTTTTAGGTCCCTGGTGAGGCCTCATCTGGAGTATGCAGTGCAGTTTTGGACTCCAGTCCTTAAGAGGGATATAAATGAGCTGGAGAGAGTGCAGAGACTAAGTGCAACTAAATTGTTTAGAGGGATGGAAGACTTAAATTATGAGAGCAGACTGTCAAGGTTGGGGTTGTTTTCTCTGGAAAAAAGGAGCTTGTGAGGGGACATGATTACTCTTTACAAGTACATTAGAGGACATTATAGACAAATAGCAGGGGACCTTTTTACCCATAAAGTGGATCACCGTACCAGAGGCCACCCCTTTAGACTAGAAGAAAAGAACTTTCATTTGAAGCAACGTAGGGGGTTCTTCACAGTCAGGACAGTGAGGTTGTGGAATGCACTGCCGGGTGATGTTGTGATGGCTGATTTAGACATAATATCAAAGGCTATTGTGATACTAAACTCTATAGTTAGTATAGGTATGGGTATATAGAATTTATGTGAAAGTAGGGAGGGGTGTGTGTATGTTTGCTGGGTTTTCATTTGGAGGGGTTGAACTTGATGGACTTTGTCTTTTTTCAACCCAATTTAACTATGTAACTATGTATAACTACTATGTAACATTAAGGGGGTTATTTACTAAACTCCAAATGAAAAAAATCCCGTAAAAATTTATGATTCTTTTTTTATAAAATCAGACTTTTAAATAATCATACTTTTTCCATAATTTATAAACCCAGAGGATCAAAAAGTCAGAATCAGAAAATCCGGCATCTCAGACCTGTCGGGGTTACATATAAGTCAGTGGGAGAAGTCCCTATGATTTTTTGATTTTTTTTCTGTGTTTCGTGAAAAATCCATAAAAATCGTGAAAATCTGATTTTTTTCCCGCAAAGCAAATTTTCGGGAAAATGCAAATAATAAATAAGCATAAAAACCATGAGCAAATTTGATCAGAGTTTGCAGCAGAAAATGTTGAGATAAAATCGGATTTTGATAAATAACCCCCTAAAAGTTAACTCAAATGTGAACAACCCCTTTAAGCATTCGGACTCAGACAGGCCAGGCAGTCGCTCCTAATTAGAAAAGGCGACAGGGTGACAATCCATTGTGCGGCACTCAATTTCTACTCCCTCCTCTCCTATTGAAGGCAGGGAGGAAAAATCGAGTTGGATCGTGTCACCTTTTCTGAAGAGGAGTGCAAGCGGAGTTTCAGTGAGTTATTTTTTAATAAAGACTGCAATTTTAAAGTTAAATATGTCTTTATGTTTTTTTTCATTATATACAAACACATTTTTTTTAAAAAAAATTTGACGTTACTGGTCCTTTAAATTAACTCAATAGGCTGGTTTATATTATATCTTAGTTGGGATCAAGTACAAGGTATTGTTTTATTATTACAGAGAAAAAGGAAATAATTTTTAAAAAATTGGATTATTTGCATAAAATGGGAGATGGTCTTCCCAATATTCAGAGCTTTCCGGGTAACAGATCCCATAAATGTATTATTGACTGGGGCACATACCTTTACTCTCCTCTGCTCTCTACATATAACGATTACTATACATTATTCTTACTCACCACAAGCTTGGATGACTCGACTTTGCTATTTTGGACAGGGAGTAAAACATCTCTCTGTAGAACCACAAGAGAGCCAAATCTGTTGCAATTGCAATTAAAACTGCTGAAATGCTTATAAATGCCAAAAACATACAGTGATTTATTACACTGAAGAATACAGAGATAAACCAGATAAAGGTTCAAAGATGGACAAAGTCAGAGGGCACATGTACAGCGTTTAATGTAGGGTTCATCCATTGAGACTGGAAGAAAGGGGGTTTGATTAGTGTATTAGCAGCCCAGCTATGTAATCCCTGCAGCGAGAGAAGGGGATACGTGATTCATTGGCTGGGTGCATCTAGTACAAGTATGGGACCTGTTATCCAGAATGCTTGAGACACGTGGTCTTCCAGATAACAGATCTTTCTGTAATTTGGATCTTCATACATTAAAGGGGGTTGTTCGCCTTTGAATTAACTTTCAGTATGACGTAGAGAGTGATATTCTGAGACCATTTGCGATTGGTTGTTTTTTTTCCAATCAGTATGGTGCCAGAATTATCTTTGTTGAGGGTATATCTTCATAACTTACAGAATTAACCCCCACAAAGTAAACTTTGCTCCCCGCATTTGAAACCTCAATAACTACTGATAGAAATAGAACTAGAGATTCCAAATAGTTTATCTGAGCTACATTGTCACTATCCAGTGGACATTACTTCCTTAAGGGTAATGTCACACTGGGAGATTCCCCGTGAGGCAACGTCGGGCGACTTCGGATAAATGAAGCGCCGTGAGTGCCATGCCGCAGGCGGTTTTTTCATTCTTGCAGGCAGAAGACAGGGGGAAGCAGTTCGGGAAAATTAGTCGCCCCAAAGAAGAGGCGATTAGTCGCCGACTAAATCTCCCCGAATCTCCAGGTGTGACCTTCGTGGCTTGGACTTTAATGAACTTGCTGCCCCAATGGAAATGTAGCTCTTTCGAGAGAAGGACTCCCGTCCAATAATGACCTCTGGCTCGCTATCAGGATTTGAAAATCCAATGAAACCTCTCTGGCTCCAAAACGGCTATACTTGTTATTTAAGTCTGATTACAGAACCTCCCCTGGCTAAAAAATCATATTTAATTTCCATTTATGAAAAAAAAAAAATAACAATTTAGGAAAAAGGAATAAAATGTGCAGCAGATTAAATTACGTTTTTTGCTTATGCATATGTTTCAATTTAATGTACTGTTATACGGCTAGAGAGCAGAAACTTGGATTTTCTGAGAATGAACTGCTGTTAGGGCTTAGGATAACATTCAGTAAAAACGAGATGTTTTAACTTAAAAGTACATATTTCAGTAATACCCATAATTGGGGAATTAAAAAAAATGTAATCTCTGTTATTGTTTGCTTTGCCATACTTTCTCTGTATAGCTCTGTATAAATTATGGGTAACTCAATATGAACTGCTGCTTATTCTTGCCTTTCTTTGCCTTTCTAAAACAACAATTCTGTCTTTCTATAAATATGAGACACAATGTTTGTCCAGGTCTAGTCATCCATTGCAGCCAATAATATGTTTGTTTTTAAGTAGATAATCATTAAATGCTACCAATTGTTGGGGACATATAGATGACTAGACCTGTAGCAAACATTGCACCTTTTTTACGTAACTCTTGGAAACTTAAAGGAGAACTAAGAATATGGCTAGAATTGGAGTACATGGGACATGTTATCCAGAATGCTTGGGAACCGCAGTTTTCCAAATAACAGATCTTTCCGTAATTTGGCTCTTCATACATTAAATCTACTAGAAAATCATATAAACATTATATAAACCCAATAGGCTGGTTTTGCTTCCAATAAGGATGTGTTATATCTTAGTTTGGATCAAGTACAAGTTACTGTTTTATTATTACAGAGAAAAAGATAATCATTTAAAAAAATTTGGATTATTTGGATAAAATGGAGTCTATGGAAGACGTCCTTCCTGTAAACCGGAGCTTTCTGGATAATGGTTTTCCAGATAACAGATCCCATACAGATCCCATACCACAATTCTAGAACTAATATTCTCGAATATACCAAAGGGAGGTAACATTATAGCTTATGGTGTTAGTAAGGAAACATTTAGGGTAAGGCCACACAAGGAGATTCGGGGAGATTTTGTCGCCTGGCGACTAATCGCCTCGTCTTTTGAGCTACTATCTCTCCGAACTGCCTCAGCGTTTTTCCCCATAGGCTACAAAGAAAAGTCGCCTGCGCTAATGCACATGCGCGATGCGTATTCTATAGTCGCCCTAAGTTGCCTCACTGAGGCAACTTTGGGCGACTATTGAAAACGCATCGGGGAGATGGTCGCTCAAAAGACGAGGCGATTAGTCGCCAGGTGACAAAATCTCCCCGAATCTCCTCGTGTGGACTAGCCCTTAGGCTAGTGACACACGTTAAGATTTGGGGAGATTTAGTTGCCCGGTGACAAATCGCCTCTTTTTCAGGTTAATCTGTCCAAAAAGCCTTCCTGCCAGCTAGAATCTAAATCGCCGTTGGGATGGCACTCGGATCGCTTCATTTTCCAAAGTCGCCCGAACTTGCCTCGTGAGGCATCTTCGGGTAAATTCAGAAAACAAAGCGCTTTTCGGGGAGATTAGTCGCCTGAAGAAGAGATGATTTTTCACTGGGCGAGAAAACTCCCCGAATCTTAGCGTGTCTCTGCCCTTATATTAGGTAGGGGGCAAGTGATGACTAACCCAATCTATATGGGAGTGGAAAAAGCCCTTCCATTGTACAAACTTACTTACATGAAAAGGGGCTGCCCTGAGAAATTTAATAAGATATGGAGCTTGTGGCTTGAGGAGGACCCTGACCTAGATCCTCCTTGACTCTCTAACTGAAAACACTGAGTTCACGTTATCCTTTACCTGTACATAATATTCTAGTGAGATATGGGAGTGTCAGGGGATTATATATTGGTTTACTACTACTTTGCAGAATTTAACACTTAGCGTGCATAGAGGACAATAATGTGTGAGAAACAGGTGGGATAGGAATATAACAATATCTTTATACTGTGATACATTGTGAAACTATGGCAGTACTGTGTAATGTTGTAGATGCATGTGGTTTACTGGATGTATCGAGATAGAACTGTATTGTAATATTTGTTAATAAATATGACAAGGAAAACATAGGGAAAATAATAATAATAAAATAAAGGCAAGACGAAGACAAGAATCTGAAGAACGACAAAGACACCATGTTATTGTTATTTGTTTATGTTTTATTGTTAAAACTGAAATGCTTACATGAACAATTAGTAAAAGGAACAAACATTGTATCTACAACAGCTGTGTTAACTGAATATATGTTTGTTTCAATAAAAGAATTGTTAAAAAAAAAGAAAAAAAAAAAGTGCTAATTTAGGGAACACGGGGCAGAGTGCAATAACCAATGACCGATAGTGAACAACCATGTTTTTCACACTTTCCATCCTGCCCCTCATTTAAGCTAAATGCTGATTGGCTGCTATGGGTAACTGCACAGGTACAGTTTACTATTATAGTTTAAAAAGATATCGTGTATGTGCATTTGTTTGCATGCAGTCACATCACATCATCTTATACAGGTATGGGACCTGTTATCCAGAATGCTCGGGAGCTGGGGTTTTCCGGATAACAGATCCTTCTGTAATTTGAATCCTCATACCTTAGTTTTACTAGAAACTCATGTAAACATTAAATAAACCGAATAGGCTGGTTTTGCTTCCAATAAGGATTACTTATATCTTAGAGTAATACGTTTTTGGACTATCCAGGCCAACGGCCAGCTAGTATACTAGAGCATGGGTTACACTAGACTCTAACACGTAAGGCAGGGCCTTCTCAAAGTGGAAGAAATGAAGGTGCGGTGTAGCGCAACTACAACTCCCACAGGCTACTGTGCTTCATCCAATAAAGAAATGGGCTCCAGGAGGTTCTTGCAAATCAAACAGAACAGAATAACTTTATTTGTCAGAGACAAATGATTCACAGGTTACTCAGTAAAGAGGCATTTGCAGAATATATAGGCACACAGCTCAGACAGTATATCAGAGGTAGATGTAGGTGCATTCACTGAGGATGTAGTCAAGGCAGTACAACTTCCCTCTAGGCAGAAATACCTCACACGTGATCTGGATCTGGATCTCACCCAGTCGAGGGGTCAGGGAGGAGAACCTAAAGCCTGACACCCTATCCACTGTGGTCCCTTCGCTGTAGGCAAATCTTACAGCCTGTGAAGCTACTCCCTGCTACACCTCCTTGATGGAGCACAAATCTGCTCTTTCTCTCTTCCCTTACTGTCTTACTCGTCTAGAGAGTCTATAACAATTATATTCCTGTCACTCACTAGCCTCATTCACAGGTTCCCTGCTCCCCAACTTCCACACTAGAGGTTCGGGTCCCTCTATGGCAAACTGGTCTTACTGGGCCTTGCTGTACCCAGGCACCCTGGAAACATCCGGATGAGTCAGACACCAGTAGCCAAAGAGGAAGATCCACCACTTCTCACTCACTATACCAAAGTGTGACAGGATGTGGTCACAAAAACTCTTGGCCAATAACTGGGATATGTAAATTACAACTAGCTACATGGTAGTGATGTGTGGGTCGGTTCCTTTTAATATATAACATGCATTATTGAAGCAGTAGTATTTCAGCAGTGATATAAAGTTTATTGGATTAACAGAGAATATGCATCATAACAAAATTAGACCGGTGCATAAATTTGGGCACCCCAACAGAGATATTACATCAATACTTAGTTTTACCTCCTTTTGCAAATGTAACAGCCTCTAGACAGCTCCTATAGCCTTTGATGAGTGTCTGGATTCTGGATGGTGGTTTTTTTTTGACCATTCGTCTATACAAAATCTCTCCAGTTCAGTTAAATTTGATGGCTGTCCGGCATGGACAATTTTGTCAATAGTTTCGACCTGCACACAATTAATACTAATATTCACACAGTGGTATTTGTAAAAAAAAATTTATATATGAGTATATAATGCGTAATCAATACAAAAAGAGACAATTTTCTCTACAATTAAGGTAAGTCATAAACATGTAACATCAAGTCTACAATGCGTAATTATTACATAGCATCACTCTGGAACAAGAAAAGTATGCCTACATGCAAACAGACACCCCTGTCAGAGAATGAGAACCACCCCGACGTTTCAGCATGAAAGCCTTTATCAAGGGGAATTCATGTCATGGACAGTCTGCTTCAAATCATCCCATAGATTTTCCATGATATTCAAGTTGGGGGACTGTGACGGCCATTCCAGAATATTGTACTTCTCCCTCTGCATAAATGCCTTTGTAGATTTCCAAATGTGTTTAGGGTCATTGTCATGTTGGAATATCCAACCCCTGCGTAACTTCAACTTTGTGACTCATGCTTGAACATTATCCTGAAGAATTTGTTGATATTGGGTTGAATTCATCCGACCCTCGACTTTAACAAGGGCCCCAGTCCCTGAACTAGCCACACAGCCCCACAGCATGATGGAACCTCCACCAAATTTGACAGTAGGTAGCAGGTGTTTTTCTTGGCATGCGCCATGCAAAGTGCTTTTTATAATGACCAAATAACTACATTTTTGTCTCATGAGTCCAAAGCACTTTGTTCCAAAATGACTATGGCTTGGCTAAATGAGCTTTTGCATACAACAAGCGACTCTGTTTGTGGCGTGAGTGCAGAAAGGGCTTCTTTCTCATCACCCTGCCATACAGATGTTCTTTCTGCAAATTGCTCTGAATTGTAGAACGATGTACAGATACACCATCTGCAGCAAGATGTTCTTGCAGGTCTTTGGAGGTGATCTTTGGGTTGTCTGTAACCATTCTCACAATCCTCCGCATATGACGCTTCTGTATTTTTCTTGGCCTGCCAGACCTGGGTTTTACAGCAACTGTGCCTGTGGCCTTCCATTTCCTGATTACATTCCTTACAGTTGAAACTGACAGTTTAAACCTCTGAGATAGTTTTTGTAACCTTCCCCTAAACCATGATACTGAACAATCTTTGTTTTCAGTTCTTTTGAGAGTTGCTTTGAGGATCCCATGCTGTCACTCTTCAGAGGAGAGTCAAACAGAAGCACAACTTGCAATTGGCCACCTTAAATACCTGTTCTCATGATTGGACACACCTGCCTATGAAGTTCAAGACTTAACAATCTAATCCAACCAATTTGGTGTTGCCAGTAATCGGTATTGAGCAGTTACATGCATTCAAATTAGCAAAATTACATTTAATGTAATTTCATACAACTGAATACTGCTTCACTAAAAATCTTTGTTCAGAAGACACCCCAGTGTTCCTAGGAAATTAAAGACATACCACTGTTACCTTTTTTGTTGAAAGTGGAGTAAATTATTATTCAGGCTGAAAGGGGTTCCCAAACTTTTTCATATGACTGTATTTTTGCATATTTAGCTAAATTAGGCCAAAAAACTGTACGAAGTCAACTGGCTATTCAAACTTTTAGTTTGAATAGGTAAAATAGTAATAATGAATAATCACACAATAGAGTTTTAGAGTGAGCTATTTATTAAAAGGATTGTTCACTTTTAAATTAACTGTTAGTATGATGTAGAGACAATTTGCAATTGGTTTTCATGTTTTATTATTTGTGGTTTTTGAGTTATTTAGCTTTTTATTCAGCAGCTCTCCAGTTTACAATTTCAGCAGTCTGGTTGCTAGGGTCCAAATTCTCCTAGCAACCATGCATTTATTTAAATAAGAGACTTCAATATGAACAGGAGAGGGCCTACATAAAAAGATGAGAAATATGTTGGAGCTATATAAATAAATATTACTAATAATAATAAAACTAGCAATAACAATAAATTTGTAGCCTTACAGAGCATTTGTTTTTTTAGATGGGGTCAGCGACCTCCATTTGAAAGCTAATAAGAGTCGGATGAAAACAGCAATAATTAAAAAATATAAAAAATAATTATTGAAGATCAACTGAAAAGTTGCTTAGAATTGGCCATTCTAGAACATACTTTTAAAGGAGAACCACTCCTTTAAATGAAACAGTGGTGCATGGTGGAATTCAGAGGTCATTTATATGTGCGGTGTCTCTGGGAAGAATCCATTTGCAGAAATGAATCCATTGTGTTGCAGCAAAGAGGAATTCTATCACTGGGGAGTGGGAATAACAGATGCTGCAGGATAGGAATATCTTTGTCCATTTGGGAAAACATCATCACTACAAAGCAACAGTATTAATGTTGCTATAAACCTGTTTTTCTTTCTAGGAAAATAACCAATGCAACAGTTGAAAGGATTAAATCCTTTGACTTCTAAGAATCAGATGGATAAGCCCATTTGGAAATATTATTCTTCTGTCTGCTCTGTGTCGGGGTGATCCAACAACAGCACGAGAGACGGCCTAGAGAATTCCGGGGCTTCTTGGAACAGTTCGGATCTTTATGGACTTCCTAAGGCTCTAACACCTGTGGTGCCTATAGAACAATGCTAATGTGATTTCATGGCTTTCCCCTGCTCAGGGACAGTATCCAAAAGCATGAGGTCAGTGTTAGAGCTATAATGTTTCATAAGCCACAATGAACATGCAACTGATCTACGAATTCATTTACAGCCCATATTCAAATTTCCAATGACATAAGGTCACACTTTTTAAATAGGAGAGGGATATTACTTTTTCAAGGAATAATTTCACCCCTCTGTGATAAATCTGTCCATGACCACACGTTGGCTAATGGTGTACTAGGTACAAAAACAAATCAAAAGGGCTGGTTAACCTTAGAGTTAAAAAATGGCCAATTCTGATCGACTTTTCAATTGGTCTTCATTATTTATTTTTTAAAGTTTTGCTTTTTTCCAGCTTTCAATTGGGGTCAGGGTCAGGCCAAGTATTTTGGCACCCTAGGCAAGGGCTTCAATCAGTGTCCCCATCCCCACCCAGTCCTGCATTACCATTTCCAACCTTACCATTCATATTGCCCCCTGTACCAGGGCCAGCAGCCATCATATTTCCCCATGTACCTGTGCCAGCACCTATCATATTGCCCCCATCTGTACCTATACCAATGGCAGTCAATCGTTCAGATTGCCCCCAATCTGTACCTGTGCCAGCAGCCACCATATTGCCCCATGTACCTGAGCCAGCAGCAGCCAATTACTCATCATGCCCCCAATCTGTACCTGTGCCAGCAGCAGCTACAAAATCCACAATATTGCCCCCAAATATGTATCTGTGCCAGCAGGAGCCAAAAATCCACCATATTGCCCCCAAATATGTATCTGTGCCAGCAGGAGCTACAAAAGAAATCATATTGCCCCTAATCATCTGTTTACCTGTGCAAGCAGCAGCCAAGAGGGAGGTGGGGAGTGATTCTGCCTGCAGTACGAAAAGGGGGTTGCAACAGGCGGTTTATAAAATTGAAAAACTATAAAAGGCCAAGCAAACCAGGGTTAAAAAAAAAGAAATTAAATTCCCCTTAAAAGGGACCCCTTCCATAACTGCACCCTAGGCAGGCGCCTACTCTGCCTACCCCTAGTTCCGGCCCTGATTGGGGTCACTAACCCCATCTAAAAAAACAAATGCTCTGCAAGGCTACAAATGTATTGTTATTGGTCCTTTTTATTACTCATATTTCTATTCAGGCCTCTCCTATTCATATTCCAGGGGAAAACATTTTTACTTTTGTAACAAAAAGTCATGCGATTTACCACCCTGTCCCTAATTTGCATATGCAAATTAGGATTCAGATTTGGCCGAATCCGAACACTGCTGAAAAAGGCAGAATCCGAACGAATCCTGGATTCCGTGCATCCCTATAAATAAGTTAAAGAAACCCAAATAATAAAAAATTAAAACCATTCGCAAATTGTCTCAGAATATCACTCTCTATACATTATACTAATAGTTGACTCAAAGGTAAACAACCCCTTTAACACTAAAGAAGTAAAGTCTATGAATCTTGTTTCTCAAACTAAAGTAATTCTGAATAACAAAAATATACAATTTTTATAATAATAATACACATATTCAGGGCCGGGATACCAGGGAATATCCTAGTGGTCCTTCTTCTTGATTTGTTGAGCAAAATTTCTCTACTTCCTCCATTTTGGTAAACTTTAGTTATTGAATGAATTAATCCCGTAGGTATGAATTTGCGGTGAATTTCCACATTTCCCCGCCAGCGAATAAATTTGCAAAACTGTGATGAAAATTTGCCTGCCAAAAATCCTCCTCGAAAAAAAAAAAAGTTGGGAGTCAGAATAGTTGTGCGCATAAAATTGTCGTGCGTCAAAATTATTTGGACGCTCATTGACTGCAAAATTGTTGCGAGTCAAAATGATTTTTCCGTAAATTTTCAAAATTTCTGGTGAAGCAAAACAGCACAGATTCACCCATCACTAGTAAGCTTCTCTTTCACAGGAATTGGATCCTTCAACTTCTCCAATCATAGTTCAGCTCACACCAATTATTATTAAATGCCTTAATGACACAAATTAGCCAAGAGCCTAACATAAATTATCATGGAAGGGAGTTTTAGGAAAGTGGATGTACAGAGTCAAACATCCAAGATGTTGGATTGTTTTGGAATGATGGGGGTTATGTAATAAAAGGCACTAATTTGCGCAGGAGCAGTAACCCATAGCAGCCAATCAGCAGGTAGCATTTACAAGTCTGCTGTTTAAAAGCAAACATCTTATTGGTTGCTGTTGGTTACTGCTTCTGGGCAAACGTAGTGCTTTTTATTACATATGTGGGATAGTATCATATAATTTTAGTGATACAGTAAATGGGGGTAGTCAGTGCTAAACCAGCAGCCTGTAAAATGTGGAAGTGTCAGAGTTCCTTAGAAGTTAAAGCAATGTTTAATATAGTGTAAAGTAGATTTCAACAGCTAAATATTCTTTGGAATGAGGGCTAACTAGGATGGGGGTGTTGTTCTAAATTTAATATTGCTAGGAATTAAAAAAAGGCAAGTGCCTGGCTCCTTTCAGATGCAGATGGTGTGAGTTATTATTTCAGGCTTGACATCAATACTGCATGAGAGCAAGCACGAGGAGCCTGAGCAGTTCCCAAACACCAATCACAGTCTCCTGTCATACTTATGTCTGTCCCTTTTTTCTCTGAGACTTTATTTTTTTCCTCCCGATGGAGTCACTTCATAGATCAATGCAGAATGAACACAAACATTTTATTGTTTTAATTAACTCTTGTGAAACATTTGTACTGCTGGTGCCGGCTTATGGAAACTTGGCTTGTCACCATTGTCTGGCTTCAAATTTATTAGATGAGTATATTCATATAACGTGCTTCTCATCCAGTGACCTGCTTTACACTAGAAAGCTAAGAAAATGGCGAATTATATTTAATCATATCCCTTCAAAAACAGTTCCTATAGTTTTTATTTTAAGTTTAAATACTGCTTGAAATGCCTTAATGTCAATCTTGGCTGAAACACCGCTATGAGAAGTAGTTCCTAAACTTTTGACATGATGATCTATTACTTAAGAACTATATATACACGGATATACAATTAACAGAACTTGTGTCAGACCTACTTTCAGCCTCTTGTTTGCTGTTTCTGCTATTCCTTACTTTAACAGTAAAACTGAAAGTATTTTCACGTTGCACTTGATGGGGTCTCCTTGCTTCGTTAGATTCAGTGTAGGAGGTGGTTGAAGCTTGCAGAGGAAATGAGCATTAAAATGTTTGCTGCCCAGAAACAGTCATTCCTGCTTTTTAACACAAGACACAGAATTGTGTGTGCATCACAATTTCCCAGTCCTAGGCAGCATATATTTAGGGGCCCATGGACCATATCAATAGAGAGCACAGGATAGGGTGGGTTATTCAAATTGCTTTCAAATCACAGTGCAGGGTGCCTGTGGGTTGGGAGTGGTATTTGGGTGAAGCTAAATGGACTATGGGTGGAAAAGATAGAAATCCTGGCCTGTTTTCAGTGGTATAGATGTAGTAACCAGTGCCGTAACAAAGGCACTACGGTCCTGGGTGCAAAACTTAATGTGAAGGGTGATGACCTTTCCAGTGGCATAACTACTAGAGGAGCAGGAGGTGCAACTGCACCTGAGCCCCGTGTCTGCAGCCATTTCAGGACAAGCATGGGGTTCGTTATCTCTGCTCCCATGGTAATTACACCACTGGAAGGGACATCGCCCAGTGCCAGGCAAAAGTCAGTGGAGGCCAGGATAGTGATTTAAGGAATGGGAGTGGGACATTTACATAAAAGGATTTGAAGGGATTTGGTGGGTAGGATTTTGCACTGCTAAGGGTAGTGGGAAGATTAGAACAAATCTCCTCTACTTCGGAAGACTATTCTCCCCAAATGCCTACCCGCCAGCAAGAATACAAGTCACCAGCGGGATGGCATACATTTCCGAAGTCGCCCGAAGTTGCCTCACGAGGAATTCATATGCCGTACCACCAGCGATTTGTATTCTTGATGGAACGAAAGGCAATTCAGGGAGATTATTCACCCAAAGTAGGGGAGATTTGTCACTGAGCAACTAACTGCCCTGTCTGCCAGGAGAAGGGATTATGGCTGCTTCAGGGCAGAATTCGGTGGGCTTGGGGTGGAATGATTTGAAATTAAAAATTCACTAACAAGCATATTGCCAGTAATTTTTAAAACCAGGCTTGGCCTTGGATGATATTTTACCAACAAGGTATGTGCAATTCTAACCATGTGGCAACCCTAGGTATAGTTCATATGGCAGTGTTTTTATTAGTTACAAGCCTTCTGGCATACCTCCCAATTGTCCCATTTTAAGTGGGACAGTCCCGATTTTGACAGCTCAACCGCAGTCCTGGATTGTTACTGAAATGTCCTGACTTTCTCTTTGATCTCCTGCACTGAACAATCAGAAAAAGATACAACGTTTCTAACGTAAATGGCTTTTGGCAGAGAGCCTAGAACATTCAGGTGCACTTTCAATACTTTTGTAACAATTTAAGATAAGCAAAGAAGCAATTGTAAGAATTTAAGGGTTTGGCAACAATTTGGAAGTATGCGCCACTCCAGGTAACCTACAGCAGTTAGCCTTTGGCTGTAGAAGGGTGCTGGGAGCTATAAAGCATATGGGTACTCCTTTGTCCCTCTTTCTTTCCAAAATGTTGGGAGGTATGTTATGGGGGTGTTGTTTGTTGTTGTTTAAATTTAACAGAAGGCCAGGCCGCCTTCCACGGATCACAATTTCTTATATTTTGGGGAAAGGTTCTGTTGCGTGGAGAGAAGCTTTGCATTTTATGCGCCATCTAGGTTTCCTTTTGTTCCATATTGTAGATGCATATCCATTTAAGTGTGTTTCCAGTTGTATCCCGAGGGGAATTGGGAAGGCTGCTGTGAACTGGCAGGTTTGTAAAATCCCTCTTTGTGACTTATTTACCAAAATCACATTCCGAACAGGAATTCAATGGGTCTGATAAATTCTTTGTGCGCTTTGCAGGAACTCAGCGGCTCAACATAAATCTGAAGAAAGAACCCACTCAATATTTTTATGAATATAATCTGTAAATAAAAAGATTAGTAATGAAAACTGATTAGCCCATATCCACATTTTCTTATTTTAAAAGTTCAGCCATGAACATTTTATTTCAATCTCCTTGTAGAGCAATGAAGAATATTTATGGATTTATTTACTTTGATAATATGTTCTAGATCTGTAAAGAATTTAGGGTGAAATATGAAACACAAGACATAAAATAAATGTCCCAAGTGTTACATGAGTATGTGCCGTGTTGATTTTGTCCCGACATGTCTTCTTGTTCTCACATTCATGGCTGCGCCGTTGTATGGTGAGACCCAGCTCTAACATGGCAGTTGCTATAGCTTCTACGTGCTCCTGTATGAAACCTCTCCCCACATCTGTTCTCAATTACATGCGTTTTTTCTGCATACAATGTGTACAGGAATGAGGAGGTTAACAGGAATTATTGTATTCATTCTGGATTACATAACCCTTCAGTAGTCGAATTCCCGCGATTTGCTGCCGGCAAATTCCCGCAATTCGCATTTTCGGCGGAGCGAAATGCACCAAAGTCGCCCATCACTACCCTTCAGGATGAAATGATTTGCTTGGGATTTCTAGATGCCGACAATGGTATTTCTAGAAAGGAGAACTTTTGAGGCTCTCAAGCAGGGCCAGAACTAGGAGTAGGCAGAAGAGGCACGTTGGGGTTGCAAGGCAAGTACCTCTCCTATCTGCCTACACCTACTCCAAGCCTTTGTCCCCCTCACCACCCGCATATCACAGGTACCTGTTCCCGGGCTTGTTGCTCACACACTTACCTGTGCATGCTCTGGTTCACTTATGGGAGCGGAGGTGGGACAGGGGTGCCCTAGGCAACCGTGCCAGCTAGGCCAGACACAGCTCAACCATTCAGTGGATATGTATAAAGCAGGGCCGGAACTATAGGTAGGCAGAGTAGGCACGTGGCTAGGGCGCAAAGCTTGGGGAGTGCCAGACACGTACCTTTCACTGCTGCCTACCTGAGTCTGGTCTGCAGAGTCTTGTTGTCTGGCTTGTTTGTGCACATGGGCGCATTAGGGAAGGTGGTACGCCTGCATGGTGGAGAGGGTGGTGCGGCCGGCCGGGTTGTCTGGGGCACCCAGCCGGCCTGGCCCGGCCCTGCTATAAAAGATTAGGAATTACATTTAAAACATGCAAATGTTACATTTAGAATGTACTACCTTTTGTAATATGTAGAGTTTGGTAACAATTTAGAAGTGTGCACCACTCCAGGTAACCTACAGCAGTTAGCCTTTGGCTATAGAAGGGTGCTGGAAGGCAGGGGCGTAACTATAGAGGAAGCAGACCCTGCGGCTGCAGGGGGGCCCAGGAGGTATAGGGGCCCCACGAGGCACTAATTCATATACAATTTCAATATATATTGGAGAAACAAGTCAACCTCTAAACATTTTGGGGGCCTGAAAAATAATTTGCTGTGGGGCCCAGTAATATCTAGTTACGCCACTGCTGGAAGGTATAACGCAAAGACAGCTGGGGGGCTAAAGGTTGGATATTTCTCTGATGTGTATACTGAAATTTCTAAAATTGTTACATAAAAGAGTTCATTTATGTCCACTACCACAGTTATGATCAGTAAGCAAAAGGGCCAGTGGATAGATGGGTGGTTCTGAATGGAAGTGGGCAAAATGTTGAGTTTCTCTCACGTCTGGATCTGTTAAGGTTGTGATCCCCAACCAGTGGCTTGTGAGTAACATGTTTCTCACCAATCCATTGGATGTTGCTCCCAGTGGCCTCAAAACAAATGCATATTTTGGAATTCCTGGCTTGGAGGCAAGTTTTGATTGTATAAACAACTGCTAAACAGAGCCTCCTGTAGGTTGCCAGTCAACAAAGGGGCTACCAAATAGCCAATCAAAACCCTTAAGTGGCACACTAGGAACTTTTTTCATGCTTGTGTTACTCCCCAATTCTTTTTACATTTAAAATGTGGCTCATGGGTAAAAGGGTTGGGGACCCCTGTGCTAAGATCTCGCAGAGGACCTTAGTCAAGACATTGGCAGGTCAAACTATCTGTCTTAAGAGAGTCTGGCTTTTGATCCAATTAAATTGCAGAACAGTCTGTTCAAACTCTCTCAAAGGACTTACAGCTGTTCTGTTGGCCAAGCTGTAAGGTGAATATCAAGAAGCACTGTTTAAACAGCAGTGACCTGCCAAAGAGAGTTTGCAGAAAGATATACTTTATATTTCACTCTAACAAAAGCCATTATAACTCAGTAACACATACTTGTAACATAACCAGTCTAGCACTGTTAGAATACTGAAAGTCATTGTCTGATTGCCTGTTATGAGCTACTGCCCTGGTGTAGTTGTACCACAATGATAAGGAATGGAAAGCACATTAATATAGGATATTACATCCTTGAAGCTGAGGTCCATTGTAAAGACAATAAAGCTGAAGAGAGCTTGTGTATTTAAACAGTTAAATAATGAGCCAGGAAAGAAAGATGAAGGTTTGGGAAGGACTTCCCAGATGATCTATGAAAGGGAGTGGGGAATATTGACTGTCCAAAAGCCAACACTAAATTATAAGGTAAAACCTAAATTAAGGGTGTTAGTCATGCCCAGTTAATACTTCAGAATCGTCCTACTGCATTTAAATAAGAAAGAAAGAAAATGTTGTAAAAGATTGAACAAAACTCACAGAGATCCCAAATCAGAACCTTTTCTGTGCACAAATTAACCAAGTTCCATCAGAGGGCCCAACATTGGTGAATGCTACCCTCTGGCAGGTGGTTTTCCAATGGAACAAACTCATTGCACAACCTTCATCTCTACCAGTGACCCAAAATCCAGACTTTACCCTGGGTTTAGCCATAATAAACCTACAAGAATAACTAACTATGGCAGAATCAGTTCATTTTCTACCATACAGACTTGCGGCAATGACCCATAAGCTTCTAACAACATTAGTAGTAATTCCTGACAAAATGCCAAACAATGCTCTCACAGCTATCCAGAATATCTTGGATTTGGGCTTTTCCGGATAAGGGATCTTTTCGTAATTTGGAACATAGCTTGACATAACGGAAAAAATAGCCTTAGACTCTGTCAGTGCACCTTTAATGCATGGAATATATCTGTCATTTACATGTCCTACAGACAAACACAGTATGTATAATTCTCCTTGGGAACCAAATAAAGAAGCAGGGGTCGTTTACATCTGGTTTGGCCTCCCTGCTGTGCTAAAGGGCACATGTGAAATGATTTTGATGTGACTGACATTCACATTATGTAATTGTAGGGGATTTTCATGCAAGGCAGTCAGATCTGGTTTTCAAAGTGAAATAATCTTTTACATATGAAATCAGATGAGACTAATCACCTGGAAGTCACCCCACCTCCATGGAAATACGCAGGAAATTGAGTCTTAGTTTGAATATTGAAACTGAACTGTCACATTTTCCATCTCACACTGCTGGACTGTATGAAGTGAAGGGAAATGTAGGAAAAACACAAAGAAGGCATGAGTCCTTCTGCTATATCATAATAAATAGGCATTGCCTCTGTGCACCAGCAGTTATTAAGGTCAACATTTCACAGCAGGTTTCAGAGACTCTGGCCACAAAGTGATCCCCCAAGTGAAGTCACCCTATGGCTGATGTAATAATCAAAGATTAATGTACAAAATATCTCATGGATCACCTGCTGTATAGTAAAAAACCAATCAGAATGTTTGGTTTCAGTGTTTTACCTGCCCTATGTTAGTAAATGATCCCCACTAGTGAGCTAGCACAGCCAGGGAAGGCGCTGATGAGGTCCCAGGCCGGTTTTGCTCTTGTTGGGGATCATCTCTGCCATCATGGAAGCATGATGACCTGGAAGTCCTGAAGACTATGTAAAGTTGAAGGTTATTTTTAATGATATTTTTTTGATTAGCAGGTCCAACAGGTGCTAAGGTCCAATTTAGCTTAGTAACCAGGAAGTGGTTTCATAGATAAGTTGGGTTGAAAAAAGACCAAAGGCCATCAAGTTCAGCCCTTCCAAATGAACTGCAACTTGGGTTGCCATCTTTTAGCCCAGTGGAGACAGGGCAAGGGGCAGGGCAGGGGGCTGGGCTGTGATTCATAGGGACGGGGCACAGATATGGAGTGGCGGACATGATGTCAGGGGGGGGCTATGACGATCGCCGATCTCCATGCCAGTCTTAGAGAATCCTGCCCGGTTTTCCTAATTTGGAAAACTGGGCAGGCAGCTTTGGCCCGGGGCAGCCCTTCAAATTACCGGGCTGTCCAGGTCAAAACGGGACAGGTTGCAACCCTAACTGCAACCCAAAACTGTACTGCATACTCAAGGTGAAGTCTTACCAGGGAAGTGTTAGGGCACTCTTTATCATTTTCTATTTTGACTAAGACGAATATGTATCAAGAGTACTGAAAAGATTATAATGAACACTGATCTCAAAAGCTGCCTACTGCTCCTATGTACCATTATTGGTGAAGACTTGCGATCTGCTTCATTGTTTGTGGCTTTTAATAACCATGGATAATTTAATGCTATCTAACACAAACTACATCACCTCTACGTCCCTTATTTTTGTGCAACATAAACAGGTACAAATAGAATCATGAAAAGAAACAATAACAATAAAATTGTAGGTTCAATAGTTGCTGGGGTCGCTGACCCCATTTGAAAACTGCAAAGAGGCAGAAGAACAAGGCAAATAATTTAAAAAATCCATTGTAATCCAATGACCTTGCTGGCTGGTTGTTGCTAGTTCTGACTCCTGCATCCTCGCTGGTCTCAGCATGAATCTAGTTCTTCGCTCAGCAACTATAGCTCCATCTAATTTTGTCTCAGTGTGGTTCAGCTTCCTCCTGGTACTATTCTGTACCATCTTCTTTGTGTTAAGGTAAAAACACTAATGGTACCTGCTGGTTAGAAACCCATGTTAACCAATCAGCAGGGAACATGGGATATCATGACCTGGAGCAAACTTTGCACTTTTTATCATATCATCCCCAGTGCATTTTAGGGATGCTGGCAAGCATAAAGGAGGAAGAAAACATTGCTATGGAATAAGATGATTGTGATTTTCATGCAATATGCTTTTGTTTTCCCTTAAGTGTATTTGAAACGGATATTGCACCAAAGCCAAGACCTTCCTAAGACCTTATAGGGAAAGAGCTGAACTTCCTACAATTTTTTATTTTATCTTTTTAATGAACTATGACATCCTGTTTACCTATTTAAATGCAGCTGGATGTGTACAATTGAAGCTCTCTCTCACGACACAATTTGTATTTATTGTGCTCATGTTGTTCAAAGCTGTAAACCCAATACATAGCTTTAACTGCTTCCACCAATTAGTGTTCTATCTCATGAGCTGAAACATGACTGGAGCATATTTAAATAATACTTAATCCATCAGCCAGGCAGCAGCTTCCTTTTAGCCTGGAAATCACCAATTCTGAGGCTTATATTATGGCAACCCTATATACTGCATGACCTATAGACTTCCAGATTTTCCTTCTATATTTCTTTCATCTAGTAAATGGCAAAAAACATCAGACAAAGCAATCTATCAATTTTCTCTTTCGGGTAAAACAAATTCCTTCCAGACTCCCAAAGAGCAATGATATTAGTGCCAGGAAAAAAACACTCTTTTTTTTTTTTGATTTTTCAACTTTTTAAATTTGCCTCCAACTTTTTCTCCCTACAGCACTTTGAAAAAGTATTCAACCCGTTGTCAATTAATCATTAACACTCATTAATGAATTGGCCAATTTATTTTAACATTTCCTTTTTCTGATTAAGGTGTAAATTTGTAAGGAAGTGTTTGGCACAAATTCTGTTCTGTGCTATGGGGTGTTAGAGCTCAGCTGCAGCTGTTTGAATAAGCATTTAATCCCTGCACTTTAATATTTTGCAGGCACCTTTTGCAGCAACAACAGCTTTAAATCTTTTGGGGTTAGCATGTACCAGCTTTGCATGGTGTTTTTTGTGGGATTATGGTCCATCCCTCCAGGCAGTATTTCTCTATGTTGTTTAGGGTGATCGGATGAAGCTTCAACACGTCAGTTTTCAAACAGAACTACAGGTTCTCATCTGCACTGACATCAGGACTTTGCCTGGGTTATTTTAGAACAGGAAAATCCTCTGTATCCTATCTATATATTCAGAGTCATTGCAATGAAAGACGTAGTCAGAAATAACTGCTAAAGAGTGTGCAAAGCTGGTATTTTGTTACCCCTAAATTCTTAAATCTAATGTTGCTACCAAGGGTTGCTCTACAAGCTACTATACCTAAATAAAACATAACAATAATATTAAATATTGAGACTGGGAAACAGTTTGATATTCTTGGGATATACTTTAGGGATGACCAGCCTCCAGTTAGGCCTGGACTGGCAATCCACGGCTGCTGTAAATTGCCATATACATTCACTATCTATTGGGCTGGTGAGGGGCTATTTGGGCCTTTGTGTGAGCTGGTGGCCCTCTATATACCTATAATGCCAGGGCCTATTTTGAATCTCATTCCAGACCTACTTCAGTAGCTGTTGCTGTGCCACCAAGGATCATAGCTTGTAATGTTCCCCCTTTCAGTTTTTCATAGGTCCCATTTCAATGACTGCAGCTCTGAGTATATAGGCAGCACGTTGTCAATTCAGAGCTCACAAAACTAATCTAAGGGCATTTGCCATCAGCATCTGCATTCCTCAAGAGCACCTTTGCCTTTATTGTTTATCCCTTATTGGTCTTCCTCCATCAGACTTCAGATAATGTCTTAGGTTTAAGCAGTCAACTGATCTACAGTGGCCCACAAAACCTTTTAAGTTGATTGTAAAAGGCATTTAATGGATTGTACCTGACTCATAGCACATAATGTTCTTATATTTATAGGTTACTTAATTATAAATGAGGTTTCAGGGCAGCTCTTGCCATATGGCTTTAGGTGTTTACAGCTTGGTCCTGTTGGGAGAAGCAAAGAAGGCAAGCAAACATTTTATTTCTAAACTCAGCAGAAGGATGTTACTGGTTTTATTCTATTTTACTGTAGAATCTGTTGCTGAATGATAGCATGTATCAGCAACATACAGGTATATGCTATAATGAGATATTAGGTTGCAACATTTATGGATTTGTATTGTGGTCTCTCAAACCCCCCCCCCACACACCATTCTCAAGGGGGATATTTGTAGTAGATTGAGAACCTGTGTAACTAGAGACCCATGGGCACCAATTCAAACATTTGATAGCCCCCCATTTAACATTCACGTCTGAACACCCATGTAAGAAATCATCTGCGGTTCCCTCACCCCACCTGTCCATCCATATTGCTCAGCACCTGCCAATGGGATAATGCTTTGGCACTTTGGTTACAATGATATACTACCGGTCCCCAGGCTCAAGAATGGTCTGTTACGTGATACATATTAAAGATGAATGTGATACTGCATGACTGTGTAACCATTGCAAAACACTGACAATTAAGTCATGTTGACATACAGCCAAGTATTTGCAGGATAGGAAATGTTCTCCATACACATTGCTTTGTCTGTCCTTCAGTCTGTGCTTAAGGAATACCAAGAACAACAAATTAGCATTCAAACCAAATCTTCACCTAATTTGCCTTTTGACTGAGTATTTAGCCACTGATTTTGGTCCCTTGTGGAAAGCCTCAATGTTTAAAAGTTTCTACCCAAGGGTAATCGGGTTGCGTTTTTGTTGACCATTCTATAACTTTTCATAAATTATACTAGAATAGCCAAACCAATTCTTATCAGCTTTCCAATTGGACTTCATTATTTATTTTTTATACTGTTTTAATTATTTGCATCCTTCTTCTGACTCTTTAAAATTGGAGTCACTGACCCCCACATTAAAAAATCTATTGCTTTGCAAAGCTACAATTGTTATTGGTACTTTTTTTTTATTATTTATCTTTCTATTCAGACCTTCCCCTATCATATTCCAGTCTCTTTTTCAAATGAATGCAAGTACTGTATACCCCCTTGTTCACATTGAACATATCTTTTCCTATTGTTTAATCATGCAAAATATATTTATTATTGCTTAAAATAAACAGGACCAACAGGGAATCTAAAGCTTTCCCATGTTTGGTAGTTGTGAGATCACCAGTATACAACCTCCTCCATTCACCCTTTGTTAGCAGAAGTCCAACATGCAAGGGGTGATCTGTGCACTGGGAATCTGACTATCTACCTGGCTAGGACCAAACATGGAGTAGCTTCAATCTCCCTGTTGAATCTCCCTTATCTCAAGAAATAAAAAAACAAAAGATTTTGCATTAATAAAACAATAGGCAAAAAGTATGTTCAGCACAAGCCCTAGTCATTAAACTCATGTTGAACTGGCCTTTTAACTTCCACCCAAAAAAAAAATGGAATATTTGGTGAACGCACAATTACCATATCTGCAAATAGATGGAAATCAAGACTGAAACATTTCCTTCCTCTATTTCCTTCTATTCTGTAATTTATGATGCAGTTGAATAAAATCCATCTCCCTGAGAAATAAGGTCAGGTAATCTGTATAATCCCACTAAATATGGAACAACTAAAAAAACAACTAAAAACATGCAGGTGGTTATACATGTGTGACTGTGTTTTGCTGCACCGTCTCAGTCTTACAGATGGGGAGTTATGGCTGTGTCTCCTTGAATTCTGTTCCTTCTATCAATTCACAGGCAACACTCAGATAAAGTGACTTAGTACTGTCACCAGTCACAGACCCCTTACATTTGTATCTGTTATTCTCCAAAACACAGAAAGTTACATTTAAATGACTGATTACAGATACTTGTCGTTTGACCATAGTTCTACTGTATACTTAGAATGTTCACAGGGGAAGAGAAGGTATCATTCACTTATATATACAGGTATGGGATCCGTTATCTGGAAGCCCCGTTATCCAGAAAACTCCAAATTGCAGGAAGTTCATCTCCCATAGACTCCATTATAATCATATAATTCTAATTTTAACAAAAATATTTCCTTTTTCTCTGTAATAATAAAACAGTAGCTTGTACTTGATCCCAACTAAGATATACTTAATCCTTATCGGAGGCAAAAACAACTTATTGAGTTTATTTATTGTTTAAACTATCTTTTAGAAACAATGTATGTTGATACAAATGAAGGAAAGATCCAGTATATGAAAAACCCCAGGTCCCGAGCATTATGGATAACACGTTCCATACCTGTATTGTTTTCTGTCTCACTGAATGTGACAATGTGAACATTTTTTCCCCCAAATAAAGTCTTTTGGTGTGGCCGGTGGAATGCACTGCTACTTATTGACTATTAATCCCTTCTCGTCTGCACCCAGGTAAATCGTTATTTATGGTTGGGGGGAGTGCGCCTCCAAGGACTTGAAAACATGTATGGTTGAAAAGGCCCATCCCCCTAGACACCAATTTTGACTTTTTATTGTATTAAAATGGCCATTGTGAGACTATGGGAACATGGAAAGCTGAACACACAAGTAAATGATACACACCAGGCTAATATACACCTTATAAAGCTGGCCAGATCCGATCGTACAAATCCTCAATTCGTCCAATGAGAAGAAATGAGGTTCTATCTAAATATTCAGAAAAGGTTTTTTACAGTGAGAGCTGTGAAGATGTGGAATTCTCTCTCTAAATCAGTGGTACAGGCTGATACATTAGATAGCTTTAAGAAGGGGTTGGATGGTGTTTAGCAAGAGAGGGAATACAGGGTTATGGGAGATAGCTCATAGTACAAGTTGATCCTGGGACTGGTCTAATAGTTAGGAAGGAATTTTTCCCACTCTGAGACATATTGGAGCGGCTTCAAATGTTTTTTTTTGCCTTCCTCTGGATCAGCTAGCAGTTAGGCAGGTTAAAATAGCGTTAAAAGGTTGAACTTGATGGACGTGTCTTTTTTCAGCCTAACTTACTGTGGCGATTTTACGTTGCATTTTTGAAAACGAGAGGTAGAGTGTAAAAACGCCAATGAAACCACACACACGTGATAATGTGCATCTTTCAACCTGTAGTTTTCTTTTCCCAGCATGCATTTCTGGTGTTTCTCATTCCCTATAATTCCACTTTAAGAATTTTGGTCGATTTTTGTGAAAAACAGCCAAGCGGAAAAGCAATTTACATGCAAAATGTAGCCGTATTGATCATCAATACGCAACTTAATTATGTCACCAGAACAGTGTCGGACATGGACACCAGGGGCCCACCCAAGAACCTTAGACCAGGGGCCCACTCTCAGTACTATTAATCTTCCTCTCCTCACTCAACCTCTATTCTTCTAATCTCTATTCTTTACATACTATAATCTATTATTCCATCTATTTAGCCTCTTTATTCTCATAGAAATAGGGAATGGCCATGAAATAGGCCAAATGTTTAGCAGCATGAGGGCCCACTGACACCTGGGCCCACCGGGAGTTTTCCTGGTATCCCAGTGGGCCAGTCCAACACTGCACCAGAATATGTATCTGTACAATTCATCTTGCAAGAGTTTGGCCACCATATTGAAAATTTGTGGCGTATTTCAGCTTACCGTATTTCCGAACCTGCAGATCCCATAGAATTCAATAATATGGTGATTGCTGAAAATGCAAATACTGGCTTTGTGCGGATGTTGACTCGCAAATGCACAGTTGGAATTGCTATTGTGTGTATTCCATTATTTTTAATAGGGCTTCGTTTTGTGCGTATTTACGCTTGGCTGCAACTTTTTAAAAACACAAGGTAAAAACACCACGTGTGAAGTTGCCTTAAGCATTGAGGGTTGTCTTCCCAAACTTCTCTGTAAAAAAACTACAAGTGAGGAATTTTGAGCTTTCTTCATCATGATACATAACTTACTGTGACTGCTGGCAACATAGGCTTAGTATAGAAAACAAATAGCCACTTTCTATAGACCCCAAACTTTTTTCCCAGGAGCCACATTCAAATGTAAAAATAGTTGGGGAGCAACACAAGCATGAAACAAGTTCCTGGGGTGCTAAATAAGTGCTGTGATTGGCTATTTGGTAGCCCCTATGTGGACTGGCAGTCTATAGGAGGGTCTGTTTGGCAGTACAACTGTTTTTTTCTACAACCAAAACTTGCCTCCAAATCAGGAATTCCAAAATAAGCCCCTGCTTTGAAGCCACTGGGAGCAACATCCAAGGGTTTGATAAGAAACATGTTGCTCATGAGCCAATGGTTGGAGATCACTGCTATAGGGCATGACAAAGAGAGAGAGAGGTCCATACATGAATGTGGGAAGTCTTTTATATAGGGATGCACCGAATCCACTTTTTTGGATTCGGCCGAACCCCCGAATCCTTCACAAAGGATTCGGCCGAATACCGAACCGAATCCGAACCCTAATTTGCATATGCAAATTAGGGGTGGGAAGGGGAAAACATTTTTTACTTTCTTGTTTTCTGACAAAAAGTCACGCAATTTCCCTCCCTGCCCCTAATTTGCATATGCAAATTAGGATTCGGATTCGGTTCGGCCGGGTAGAAGGATTCGGCCGAATCCGAATCCTGCTGAAAAAGGCCGAATCCTGGCCGAATCCCGAACCGAATCCTGGATTCGGTGCATCCCTACTTTTATATACACTGAGCATCCCTGCTGCTTTACACATAGACATTAATCCATCACACATCACATAACAGTTTTGTTTCAATGTACCATATGGAATAAAATCCATTTTATACTTTCTGAACTTACCCAAACTTCTACCATCATATGTAGTATAAAATGTGGTCCCTTGCCATGTCCTCTACAGTGTTTTAGAAGGTTTGCAACATCTGAGCAAGTACTGACTTTTATAACAATATGGAAGTTATGTTCTGTTATGTGTGTGTTTCATTGTGGGCAGCCAATTTGTTGTATGTTTTATTACCAGCCCCTGAATGTGTGTACTTCAGCCAGTTTTACATCAGTTCAGAAATGTTCTCCAATTTCATCAACTCAAGGGTAAGGCCACACTGGGCGTTTTGGGGAGATTTGGTCACCTGGCGACTAATAGTCTCATCTTTGCGGCGACAAATCTCCCCAAACGCCTTCCCTCACTCTGTGCCGGCTAAAATGAAAAAACGCCGGCGCTAATTGGCCACAAAGACGAGGCGACTAGTCACCAGGCGACCAAATCTCGCCAAAACGCCCAGTGTGGCCTTACCCTAATCATTTGTGTGGCCCTGTATAATGGGCCTTATCAAAATCCAAATATACAACACCCACTGTATTTCCTTTACTTATGTTCCTGCTTATGCTATTGTTGATATCAAATAGATGTGTTTGGCATGATAACCTGTTCCTTTTCAACCAGGCTGATTCTGACTCAGAAACATGTGATTTGCTTTGCTTATTACTCCTCTGGACACAGCTCCAATTGTGCTCCCTGTATGATCCAACTTACCCCCACTTTCCGCTCCATATGTTCATTAATTAGAGTTCATTGGTACCCCTTACCCCTCAGTCTTCTGGAGTCTTCTATTCTGTGAATTGATGATAAAATATTGTATTAACAGCCTACAAAGTAATTATTAGTCGTCAGAGGCAAAAAAGGTGTAACTTGTCTATACAGGGATCATTTCTAGAGTTATCTCCCAGGAAGGCATGGGTGTCCGACCCCCTGTGTTGCGCTGGGTTAGATCATTCCTACTGTTGCTGTAGCTGGAACATGAGCCCAGACAGTGCTGAGCCCCTAATCTCTGTCTTGTTTCCTCTGATACTTGCAGCCAGTTTGTATTATCTTCTCTGATGTTACCTCAGCCAGCAGCTGGGAATCCTGAGAATATAATGAAGCCACATGAACTATGAAGAGTCACCACAAACTACTATTTATTCTGTCTGCACCTGCTGGGCTCTAATTGCTTCATGGCCTGTGGCAATATCCCGACTTGTCAATGTGCCCTTTCATTAATGCCATGCTTGTGCACTCAGGGGCTTTAAATACGGGTCTGTGGGTACAGGCTACAGTCGGATAATGCAGCACTGAAAAAAAGCACTTTTGTCTTTTACTTATCTCTCATCTTCCTGTCATTTGCTGGGGGTTCATCTAACCTGTGACTGATACTCTGCTAAATCCACACAATCCTGGGGGGGTTGCGGTCCTTAATAGGACACTGGCAGGGGAGTAATGACAGAGGAAACAGGGAGACCCAGGAGGTATAGGGGCCCTAATTCATATACAGTTTTCATAAACACAGGTCAACCTCTAGACATTTTGGGGGCCTGAAAAAAAATTTGCTGTGGGGTTTAGTAATATCTAGTTACACCACTAGACACTGGCATCATATCATTGTTATACAATCTTAAAGAAGCAGTAAAACCAAAAACTGAAAGTAATTAAAATCATGCCCGGATTTGTGGAGAGGCCACCAAGGCCCAGGCCTAGGGCGGCAGGATTTTAGGGGGCAGTATGCTGTCCAACCACACCCACATTATTTCAGAAACACTGTGGAGTCGTATGAGATACGATAGTTTTTAAAATATCCTGTAGGCAAATCCCCATTTCTCTGGTCCCGATGATGAAAATTTGATTGAATGAAAGGGTGGAGACGGGCGACGAACGACAGTGGTCCTAGGGGCACCTGCAAAATCCGGCCCTGATTAAAATATAATGTACTATTGCTCTGCACTAATAAAACTGATCGGTTTGCTATAGAAAGACTTCTATAGTTTATATAAACAAGCTGCCGTGTAGCCATGGGGCAAGCCATACAAGCTGCTGGAAAAAAGGTGAAAAGGCACAGGTTAAATAGCAGATAACATATCAAACACCATTGGATTGAACAGAGCTTATCTGTTTATGCTGTGTGACTTTTCTCCTTTTTTGCCAGCTTGAATGGCTGCCCCAATGGCTACACAGCAGCTTGTTTATATAAACTATAGTAGTGTTTCTGAAGCAAACACATCAGTTTTTAACAGTGCACGCTAACAGAATATTACATGTTAATTACTTTAAAACGCTTTCATTTTTATGGTGTTACTGTTCCTTTAATACCCAAATTTTTTCCGCATGTAGCGCAGCAATTTTTTGACCACACCCCTGTCTGTGGCCACACCCCCTAATTACCATGTTTGTTTTACAAAATTTGTGTTTTTGTGTCTCAAAATTGTTACAAAGGATCTTATTTGCACCTGTTAGGTGTTCTGGGCTCTCTGCTAAAAGCCAATTAAGTGAGAAACTTTGTTTCTTTTTCTGGCTGTTCAGTGCAGAGAAAAGAGGGACTTTCCAGTACAAATGAGGGAATGCGGGTTGAGCTGTCAAAAGATGGACTGTCCCTCCGAAAAAGGGACAGTTGGGAGGTATGAGATTCCATGATATATTTTTTTGTTGTTTTATTTTTGTAGTGTTCAGTATTATTTTAATCATTATGCAGGAGTCAATGTAGGCGCCCGAGGCCAGTTATTAAAGGAAAGTTACTGGTTTGTTAAATCTAAAATCCTTTCTGATTTAAAATCAGAATGACAATTTTAATCAAAATAAAAATGTAGCCTATTTCTAGGGTAGCCAGCTTCTTCATTAATACAAGGCTTCAGGATGCAGGCGGAGGCCATGACATCAAATGAAGGCGGGGCTATGACATATGGGGCGGCTAAGTGGGCAGAAATACTTGGATGGGACCAGAAATGGGCCGGTAAATGGGCAAACCAGGTAGGGAGATAGACAGGACAGAATAATGGGTGATCAGCAGAGGGGAAGAGAGGGATTTATAGGGCTCCATAAATTTACCAGCAGGTAGATTGCAGATACTGGTGCTGGCCCTAGCTGGTGATTTATCGGCTAGGCTGGTCAAATACCGGCCAGTTAGAAACTCAGGAAGTACAATACAGAAGTATCTCTACTAGCAGGCCTTATATATTAACCCTTTAAGTGCTATGCAAAGTAGAGCAAAGAAAGTCAATAGGGGTGCCCTGAAGTGTGCAAATTGCAATTTCCCATCACAATTGGCTTGTGTTTTTACTAACAATGTATTTTCCAAGAATTCTCGTCAGGTTTTCTAGTAAGTCTGGTTGATGTCAATGTCAGCATTTGGTGGGATGTACAGTATGTGCCAGATTTTTTTGGCACATCTGCTCTGCAACTATTGGTTCAGACCATGGGGGAAACCCCGGCAGGGCAGCCATCAGGGGGGGACAGGGGGGAGAGTTGTAGGGGGCCCCGAGGGTAAGGGGGGCCCTGCCACGCCACACTTACTTGATTATCCGGGCCCCCCATCTTTCTGAGAGCTGCTGACTTCGGCAAGGCATGGACGTTTAAGGGGCCCTGCCCACCAATCTTCTTATAATATGGGGGGGGCCTGGCCACCAATTTTTTTTTCTCATGTGGGGTCCTAGCCACCAATATTTTTTAATGGGGGGGCCTTGGCCACAAATGTTTTTTATGGGGGGCCCCGACCACCAATATCTTTTTATTTTTTTTTAACATGTGGGAACCCTAGCCACCAATATTTTTTTTGTTTTTTTACTGTGTGGTGGGGGGTGGACCTGTGGGGTGGGCAGGGCGGACCTGTAGGTGGGGCTTGCGGTGGGCGCAGCTCAGGGGGCCCAGGAAATTTTGTCGTATGGGGCCCTGTGAATTCTGATGGCTGTCCTGAACCCCGGAGATACAGTCTTGTTCTAATATACATTTTGCATTTCACTGATCTGAGATAGAAATGGCCCTTGAAGATTAGAATGACAAATATGCCTTCGAACCAGCAGGGTGTAATAAAGTAATTGCAACAAATCAGCTGAATCAGATAACCCAACAGTGACGTGGTACATGCCCCATCTCCAGGCTGACAGCTGAAGTGACCTGTTTAAGCAGTGACCTTGCTAATAATTTGCAACATGGGGTTAGAGGTCAGTTTGGCAGTCCAAAGGTTAACCAGCACTAAATAAAGCCAATATCCATCAACTATATTAAACCTGAAAGCAACTTGTAAGAAGCTCAACCACATTTGAATTGTTTACTGAGCAAATTAACTCTAGAATACGGCAGAATAATTTGTCTTACAGTTTGTACTTTCACTGATTACATTTTTCTGTTTTTTTAATAAGTTTGAAATAAAAGTCATTCACTTGTCTTACAAATATAAAACATCTAAATAATAAAATTTGCGTTTATCCTCATATTTAAAAAAAAACATTAGGGGTCATGCCTACACAACATACTGATGTAACAGGATCGGAATAGAAAACATGAAAACACAGAACCTGCAGCCAACATCAGCAAGGCTTAATGGGGCATTCAAAAAGCTGTTTGTTGCACATTTTACATTAAACATTTTCATTGGTTTTATTTGTAAATCTTACTGAAAATTAAAGTATTGTTTCTTTATTGCTTTGTGTACTCTTGTTCTGACTTTTAAACAATGTAGAAGAAGCCATTTCTCCTTTATGACTACTAAAGGTCTAATTCACCTTTACGTTAGCTTTTAGTATGTTACAGAATGTAGTATTTTGAACAACTTTGTAGCTGGTCTTCTGTTCTTTTGATTTGTTTTTAATTATTTGCCTCTTTCTTCTGCCTCTTTCCAGCATCCAAGTGGGAGCCACTGACCCCAGCTGCTAAATACTATTGCTCCATGAGGATACACATTTCTTGTTAATTTTTCATTTTTATGTTTCTACTCAGACCCTTTTCAAATCATATTCCAATCCGATATTCCAAAATTCCAAACTGGAGAGCTACATAATTTATCTCAGAATATCACTGTCTATTGGGGTTGATATGTTATCCACCCTACCCAGACTGCAGGACACAAAAAGGTGGCTACCCTACTGTCTACATCAGGGATCCCCAACCTTTTGAACCCATGCGCAACATTCAGAAGTAAAAGGAGTTGGGGAGCAACACAAGCATGAAAAATGTTTTTGGAGTGCCAAATAAGTGCTGTGATTGGTCATTTGGTAGCCCCTATGTGGATTGTCAACCTACATTAAGGCTCTGTTTGGCCTGGTTTTTATGCAACTAAAACTTGCCACCAAGCCTGGAATTCAAAAATAAGCATCTGCTTTGAAGCCACTGGGAGCAACATCCAAGGGGTTGGTGAGTAACATGTTGCTCATGAGCTACTGGTTGGGGATCACTGGTCTACATCATATTACAAGTTAATTTAAAGGGAATGTCAACCCAAAAACAATTGTTTGCCTAATAAAAGAAAACATATTTCCAAGCAACTTATATTTTCTATGGTGTTTAAGTTATTTGAATATATAGTTATAGCGGTGTTTGTCCCTTTCTATTATCCTGGTGGCTCAGACTGTTGATACAATGTAAGACAAGGCAGCTGATTAACAGACCTGTATTTGCTGGGGAACGAAGACTTTTGCAACATTGCTTAAAAAGTAACAACCAAGAGTTAAGCAAATGTGGCTTTCAATAGCATTTGTTTCTATAAATAATTTTAAAAGCGCTGACAATTTTTAATAAATTATATTGGATAGTTGCTTAGAATTATGTTTTTTTTACTAAGCGGTTTTCTGTTTTGGAGTCGACTTGCCCTTTAAAGGTAAACTAACCCTTTAAAGGGGATAGAACCCTCCTGAGGGCCTCATACGGAGACCTAAAATCTTTTAACTTGGCCTGGAGGGTTTAAGGCATTAAGCTTTTATTAGCCCATTTATTGCCACCTTGTGGGAACAAAAAGTGTGTGCCTAAAATGGCATTTTATAAGATAAAAACCTTAAGCATAACATTTAGATCTCCATACCAGTGTTTTATGATTGCTACGGACTTTTCCATTTTATAAAGGAGTGTAAAGTCCCTTTTCTGTGACATTACTAAAATTACATTTATGAAATTCCTTGAAGTGAATCTGTCTGGATGATTTCCATGTTTGACTGATCACAGCACAGCCAGACTGACTGGCCACCATTAATCACTGTAAGCTGAGACTGTGACTTCTCTCTGAGAATTGGCACTGATTATTTCACATAATAATCAATAGTGGTCATCTCTTGTCAACAGGGCAGTCGTGCACAATTAACCCCATTAAAACAGTCGCTCCAGGCTGCTATACTCATGGATTATCAAGCAACTAGAAAAGATCACTACAAACAACATAGCTCAATTATGGTCACAAAGACTTGTCATATCCCGGGCATAACTATTAAGGAATAAGACTATGCAATTGTTTATTATAGAGGACCTGATTTGTTTTAAAATTTTAGAATGTTTATGAAAAATGTCTTCCACCCAGTGTTTAGTGGTACTCCAAAATGATTTGGCTGTGGGGCCTAGTACTTTCTAGTTATCCCACTGTTAGCTGTACTAGAAACAGAAAATATTATTCCCACCTTCACAAAGCCAAGCCAAAGGCTGAGGCATAGGGGACTGAGAAGACCTTTGCTTACAAAAGCAGGACTAAAAATTAGTACTGGTGTTAGGTTAGGGAAATGTGCCACAAATATTATATTGTATATTGAAATTCACTCAGTTGGCAGAAGTAGTAATATCTAATAAAAAAACAATACCCAGGGCAACTTCAGACAGGTATTCGCCTGTGTTTTATTCATAGCAGGGTTGTCCTCAAAATAAGGTCAGCTTTAATTTTACATAGCATACAGGGTCAGACTGGGCTGGTGGGACAGTGGGAAAAAACCTGGTGGGCCCTGCTCCCAGCGCTGCTCCCTGACCTGCCCTACTGGCCCCAATCTTGTTTCATCAAGAAGAGAAAACAAGGTACAAGAGGGGGTGCTAGCGGAGGGGGGTTGCGGCTAGGGTGGGGGAGTGGGGACACCCAGTCCAACGCTGATAGCATATGCAACAAACAAATTAAAGTGAAAGAAGATCAAAGGAAAGGAGACTATACCCCCCAAACAATGTAGGTCTCTATAAAAATATACTGTATAAAACAGCTCATATGTAAAACCCTGCTTCATGTAAATAAACCATTTTCATAATAATATACTTTTTTATATTGGGTAATCCTAAATAGAAAGTTTCCATTTTACAAATAAAGGCCGCCCCCTGGGATCATACGATCGTACGGCTTTCTGAGCCAAATAATGTATCTCTTGTGGCAGCTTCCATCATGTTCTGTCATAGCAACTAATGGAAGACTAAAAGTGGCCATACACGTAGAGATCCGCTCGTTTGTCGATTTCACCAAACAAGCGGATCTTTCCCCTATATTCCCACATTGAGGTGGGCGATATTTGGCTTTTCCAATAGTGGGCTCTAGGGCCCAACGATCAGATCATAATGTAGGCAATATGGGTGGTCGGACTGCGGGACCGCATCAACAAACAGATGCGGCCGCAATCAGACTGGATTTTTTATCCTGCCCGATTAATATCTGACTGATTTTCAGCCAGATATCGATCAGGGAAGCCCGTCGGAGGGCCCCACGCACGCGCCGATAAGCTGCCGACAGACTGACAGTGTATGGCCATCTAAGGATTCTTTTAGTTATAGTTCAGTTCAGGAGGATAACAGTTATGTGAAATAGTCTAAACTCTTGTCTGGCTTTGAGAGGAAGCTAAATGGAATAAAAGCACTAGAGCAGGCTTACTTATGGGAGTTGTAGTTACTCATCCCAATTACATTGGCTATTTGGCTGCTGAAATAACCATATGGACATCCAGCCCTTTTTTCCCTGCATTAATGTATTTTTTGCAAAACTGTGCTGTCCTGTTAGCTGGATTTTTTTCTATTTGCTCAGCTGATTCAGTGCAGGAAACGAAAGATGGAAACAATTTTGAAACTGCAGATATCCTGAATGCTTTGTGAATATTCTCATAGGCTATGCCCCAAACTGGATACATTAAAACAGCATTCAGTTCTTTCATTCTTCTTTTCCATTCACAACAACATGTGTGCATATAATCAAATTCAGCTAGAGAATGCTGAGCCCAAGGAGGTCCACCCTGCAGTTCTAATATTTAATGTTCAACTACAACTTCCAGCATCCTTCCTAGGCTCTGTGTCCCTGACTTCACCCTGAATATGTGTCAGAAATCTTCTCGCAGGAAACTGTTATCATATATCTAGAGGAACCAGCAATGAATGGAAGCTGACATGAAATAAGTGGATTTTCAGTCACAGCTTTCTTTCCTCACCCCTCTATGTAAATGAATGCTTTTGATGTGGCTTAGGAACGGAACCTAGAATGGATGAAAGTTTCTGGTTGGTTTCCATTGTGTTCGGAAGATCTCCATGAGATGTACATGTGAAAGATTTCTGTGGCAGCACAGTGGGGCTGTAGGGTTAGGCTATGAATCTATGACTTACAATGAGCAGTACCATATGCAGATCCAGACCTTTAATTGCCACTTAATTAAAAAAAGAGATCCAAGTGGAATGTGGACACTTCCCTGAGCTGTCAGTGGCATCCTGCAAAGATCTCCAGCTACACAAGCCTCCAATCAAAATGCCTGACATTCCCTACCCCCAGTGGCATAACTACTGGGTGCAGGCGATAGTACCTTGGCCCATACCCCCTTGGAACCTGCTGGAGCCAATTTAAGTCTTATTGCGCACCAGGGGAAATTAATTTTTGGGCAGCATGTAGGGTTGCCACCTTTTCTGGAAAAAAATAACGGCCTTCCTATATATTTATCTTTTTCCCCTATTAATAACATTGGGATTAACTCATTTTTACTGGCCAGGCAGTTAAAATACCGGCCAGATGGCATCCCTAGCAGCATGTGGGAGGGTAAATCTTAGCTGGGGCTGTTTGCACATTGTGTACCCGGGTCTGACAGTGACTAGTTACTCCACTGCCTTTCACCATTCTGGTAAGACAAATCATATGGAGTTACCCCATGCTCAGTGCCAGCTTCATGTAGAATAATTTGGACATTACAGAAGGAAAATTTTAGGTAAAATCTAAAGAGAACAACAAATTTCCTACAAATGAAAAATTGCGTGGGCATTCCTGACATTACCAGGTTCCTGAATAATAAGGCTGAAAATGTTTGAGACTATTATTTTACTTGTTCAGCAGGTCCTGTGTGTCTGCAGTGGGCTTGAGCAGCCTGTATTCACTGACTTTTTTGCTGGCTGTATCATACCTCTGGAAGCTCAGTTCTAGAGGTAGGATATAGTTATCACCCCTCATTTTCAACCTTCTCTTTTCTTTTAGAAATTGCCGAATCAGATCAGCTTTCTGTAGCGGGCAGAACTGTAGGAAGCAGGCCGTGTGGCTGCCGGGCCCTGCTTAAAAAAAAAAATTTATTCACAAAATTTAGAGTTGGTCTCTGAAAATTATTTTATTGTGGGGCACAGAATCTTCTAGTGACCACACTGATAGGCTCTAAATGTTTTAGGGAGACGACCCTGTATAACAATCTTCTAATCAGACTATCATAGTGTATTCAGGTTATTGGCATTGCTGCTCTTATAGAAAGTTAATCTGTATCTGAGGATTAAGCTAGGCCATACATGGGATGATAATAGGGCTTCCTGGACAAGCCAAAGTGGAGGGAGGGAAGCTTTGACCGGGCTAGGCAGGCTATAGGCAATAAGGGGTCAGGATTGGTGGTGAGGAAACGAAGGAGGACTTACCAGCAGGGTGTATCCAGGGAGAGAACTGGTTGGCAGCCATCTTTCTGGAACAGTCTGGTGAAGCAGCATCAGCATGGCTAGCGCTGATATTACAGCCATGCTGGAAGTCTTGAAGCAGCAGGCAGAGAAAAATGGCCCTGCTTGGTTGCGGGACCAGTTGGGGAGCATTAGTAACCCCCAGGGCAGCGAGGCGGGTCCCCTTAACAGGCCGCATCGCAGATGTAGGCCTCCAGCGCGCCTCAGCCCTGAGGCGTCTGGCAAGCAGCGTCGCACGGCCAGCCCGAGTGCGGGAGCAGTGAGGGCCCTGCGAGGTAATGGGGCGCCTATTCCCCCATCGGCAGCGGCGGTTTCCAGGGCCAGGAGCAGCGCCACAGGCCGCTCAGGAGAGCGGGCTCCTTCAGCCACAGCACGAGCAGGGGGGCGGAGCGCGCGCACCAGCCGCAGCTCAGTGCGGCGCCACAGAGGGAATGGCGCCTCTTCTCCCCTGCGCGTGCTATTATCGGCGCACAGTTCAAACTCCTCACAAGGTCCCGGGGGGCATATACAGGGGGCCCCAAATGAACCCCCTATCACGCCAGGCAACGCCAGCGGGGCCCCTTCATCACCATGCCGGCCACCTAGGGTTCCTACACCTCCTGGCCCTAGCCCCAGTGGGAGGGGTCTCGGCAGCCAGGCAGCAGCTGCAGCATGGGGGCATGATGTTGTAACAGCCCATAGCAGGGCTCATGATGGGGTAGCCGGACAGCACAGAGAGAGGGGGGGCCATCCCAGCAGCAGCATGGATCCCAGCAGGGCCCCCAGACATGAACTAAGGCAGGAGAGTTTGGGGAGAGAATCATCAGCGAGGCCAGAGGGGCGGGACCGGCTGGACAGTCTGCACGGTTCAGACTCTGACAGTTCCCAGGACAGGACCACGCGCCGCAGCTGGCTGCCATCACGCTCCAGCAATAATAATACTGAAATAGCCGGTGCCAGAGCTAATAATGCAGGGGTGGTGCGAGCGGCTGACCGTATAGCAGATGCAGGACACCCAGACCAACGGCCGGAGGCTTCCCAGGCTGTTTCGGGTGGTGAGTACTTTGAGTTACCATTAATGCAGTCGCAGCGTGTAGTTTCAGCGCAAGCTGGACCTGGTGGGGCGCAGGGATCATTGTTGAGCCTGTTTGAAGGGGTAGGAATATGGTGGCATCCTGGGAGACAGCAAAAGGGGGGACCCCCACGGCGGCTTCGGTGCAGGGGGCGAGCTCAGTCGGAACGGAAGGGCAAAGTACGACGGTACTTGCCATCCCTCCGCTGGGGGGGACGGAGCTTCCCGGGGCAGTGGCAAAGGTGGCGACCCCTGCAGGGCAACAAACTGCTGCGGTAGCCATAGGTGAGACTACAAGTGCGGGAGTCCAAGTGGCTGACACGGCTTTGGGGGGGTCCTACTATTGCTGTGCAGGTCCCTTAGGGGTTCATCTTAAGCCCGAAGTGAAGGAAAAGATTTGGAAAGGGGAGTTTATAGAGTTGTATTCGTTACTGCCCAGGGAGGATTTTATAGATGTGGAGGAGGAGAAAGATAAAGAGAAGGCAAAAAAGCGGGAGGAGGAGGAGAAGAAGCGGTATAGAAAAATTCCAAAAACATTTGGTACTTGGCTGAGGGCCTTTTGTATATATGCGGGGGTGCTGGGGGAAAAGCAACCCCAATTGTGTTCATCCCTCTTCTGCTATGTGGATGAGATCTGGTCGGCTAGCAGGGACTTTGGGGGATATGCATGGTGGAGGTACGATGAGCACTTCCGTCAACGGAAGGCTGCGCACCCCACCATGCGTTGGGATTATAAGGACATCAATTTATGGTTAAAGCTGATGGGCCCACAGAAGAGCTCGCCCTTTCAAGGGGGTGCCAGCGGGCTTAGCCAGCCCGGCTCGCTGGCAAACGCGAAAGAAGGGAAGCCGGTATGCTTTCAATTCAACGAGGGTCAGTGTCGGTGGCGGAACACGTGCCGATTTCGGCACAAATGCTCCGGTTGTGGTGGGGGGCACCCCTTCGCCAGATGTTTTAAGAAGGGCAAACCAGGCAATAAACCTGCAGAGGGAAAAGGGGATCACTCCCGTGAAGCTAAAGGGGATGGAGCGCTGGCTAAGTAGTTACAGCAGTCAGGCAGATGCCGTCTTTTTAAGGGATGGGTTCTCCCAGGGTTTTTGGATCCCTTTTCAGGAAACACCTGGGTTGGATTGTGGGAAAAATTTACGTTCGGCGTCTGATCATCCGGAGGTGGTGCGGGAAAAACTTTCTAAGGAGGTGTTGCTGGGTCGGATGGCAGGCCCCTTTGGGTCGTTGCCCATTTCTAACTTGCGGATATCTCCGCTTGGGGTGGTCCCAAAAAAGGAACCCGGCAAGTTCCGCCTAATTCACCATTTGTCTCACCCAAAAGGTGGGTCGGTCAATGACGGTATTTGCCGGGATCTGGCAACGGTGCAATACACCTCCTTTGATGAAGCCTTGGCCTTGGTCAGGAGCGCTGGGAGGGGAGCGCTGCTGGCTAAGGCCGATGTGGAGTCGGCGTTTCGGTTGCTGCCAGTACATCCGAACTGTCAGCATTTACTGGGCTGCAGGTTTGGGGGTCAATTTTACGTTGACCTTTGTCTGCCCATGGGGTGTTCCATCTCCTGCTCCTACTTTGAGGCGTTCGCTTGGTTCATTGAGTGGGTGGTGAGGTATGAATCGAAGTCCAAAGGAATCGTGCATTATTTGCACCATTTCTTGTGCGTTGGCCCGGCGGGGGCAGAGCATTGTGTTCATCTGCTGAGTACTCTCCAGTGGGTAGCCAAGGTGATGGGGGTTCCGTTAGCCCGCGAAAAAACCGAGGGCCCTACTACTTGCCTCAAATTTTTGGGTATCACGATCGATACTGTAAAGCTTGAGTGCAGGTTGCCCGAGGACAAGTTGAAGGACTTGAAGGAAAGGGTGACTGAAGCAGCTAGTCGGGAAAAATTGACACTGAAAGAGATGCAGTCGCTTGTAGGCAAGCTAAACTTTGCATGCAGGATTCTCCCGATGGGGAGGGCCTTCAGCAGGCGCCTTTCCCTGAGCACATCCGGGGTGGCAAAGCCGCATCATCACATTAGGATTTCTAGTGGGATGCGGGAGGATTTGAGAGTGTGGAGACAATTTCTGGAATCCTTCAATGGACGGCAGTTCATTCAGGAGAGAGAAGTGGGGGCGGATTCTCTGCAGCTGTATACGGATGCGGCTGGCAGTACAGGTTTCGGTGCGTACTGGGCCGGTAAGTGGTGCGCTGAACCTTGGCCCGCAAGCTGGGCAACATGTGGCCTAATAAGAAACGTGGCCTTTTTGGAGCTGTTCCCAATCCTGGTGGCGGTGGAGTTGTGGGGCAAGGAATTTGCCAATCGAAAAGTGCTGTTTAATTCTGACAACATGGCAGTGGTGTCTGCAATTAATAGCTTGTCGGCATCTTCGCTGCCGGTTTTGGCGTTGCTGCGGTGGCTGGTGCTTCGCTGTTTAGAGCTTAACATCTGCTTTAAAGCGGCGCATGTGGAGGGGTGCAGGAATGTGATAGCAGACTCTTTGTCTCGTTTCCAGTGGGACCGATTTCGGACTGTGGCCCCTGCAGCGGAGAACGTCGGCTGTCGTTGCCCGGCTGGGCTCTGGACCGTGGGACAGAAATTTTGGGGTCGGTAATTTCAGTGGCCCTGGCTCCAGCAACATGGTTGGCTTATCGGAAGGTTTGGAGACTGTGGGAGGAGTTGGGCATCGGCTCGGGGGCTCAGGAGGATGTACGTTTGGAGACTCTTCTGTGGTTTCTCTGCAGGAGAATTCACCAGGGCTGTTCGGGGTCTACGGTGGGTTGGGATCTATCTGCCTTGGCATTTTTGTTTAAGCTGCAAGGTGTCAGAGATCTGACGAAGCATTTTTTAGTCCAGTTGGTATGCAGGGGTATTCGGAGGAACACCAGGATGAAGGATGGGCGTCGACCTTTGTCTTACGAATTGTTGGGACGCATTTGTCAGACATTGAAAACGGTCTGTGCGACAGAAGGGGAAGTGCTGCTATTTAAAGTAGCATTTGCATTGGCGTTTTTTGGTGCCTTTCGAGTCGGAGAACTGGTTAGTGCAAGCAAAGCACGCCCAAGTGGACTTATGGTGGGTGATGTTAAGTCATTTGAGAGTCGGGTGGAGATTTGGATGAGGAGATCGAAGACAGATCAACGAGGAAAAGGGGCCTTAGTTCCTCTGGAGGCTATCGGGGGGGAACTCTGCCCAGTTCACCTAACACGCCAATTCTCCTTGAGTCGGGGGGATTCTCCTGGCCCCTTTCTTCAGCATGCGAATGGCACCCCGCTAACCCGCTATCAATTCTTTTTTATTTTGCGTAAAACCTTGGTGGAGTTGGGCCTTAATCCGATGGAGTTTGGGACTCACTCTTTTCGTATTGGGGCAGCCACTAAGGCGGCTCGACTAGGTTTGTCAAACAGCTCCATCAGGCGTATTGGCAGGTGGGAGTCTGCAAGTTTTAAGTCTTATGTGCGTTTGCATAAGCTGTGATGCTGTTTATCCCCCTCCCCTATCCCCATTTCTTTCTTTTGTGGTTCTCGTTTCAGGTTCATCCAGAGTGTTGATCTGGATCATGGGTGATTCATACATCGCTAGGGCGTATCAGCGGCTGAAGAATCGCCGGCCAGGACCACTATTGGGTCTCCGTCCAGAGGAGGTGGTGATACAATGGATGGGGATTGGTGGCATGCGCTGGGAGCAGGTATTGCTCAAATTTTCAGGACAGGTCAGGATCGCTACACCACCGGACGTATTGGTGGTACATTGTGGGGGAAACGATCTGGGCCGTGTGTCCCAGAGGGAGCTGATTCATGTCATGCGACGTGATTTGGAGCGGATCCTTCAACTAGCGCCCAAGGTGAAAATTGTTTTCTCAGAAATGGTGGCCAGGGTGCAGTGGAGGTTCGCACATAGTTGGGCAGCTATTGAGCAAAGTCGCAGAGTAGTTAACAAACAGGCAGCTAGTGCCATTCGGAAGTTGGGGGGGTTTGTGGTTCGCCATACATGTATACCCGCTGGGGAACCAGTGTATTTTTTAAAGGATGGCGTTCACTTGAGCGAGGTGGCTTTGGACATCTTTATAGTCGGCCTTCAGGATGGAATTGAGAGGGCGTTCAGCGAGTGTGTGGTGGAGCCCGGCCAGCTCAAGGGGTCAAGCGGCCCGGGCCGTGGCGGGGGAATGCTTGCCAGTGTGGGGTAATGGGGCTGTAGTACCCTATCTGTGGTGGGTTAATGCCTCTCCGGGTAAGGGCCCCGGGTGGTAAGTTAAGTGAGGCCATCTGCCACTACTTGCCCATCCAAGGGCAGCGCCCTGGTGGCTGGCATGGCAGTGGGCTCGGTCACTCAGTGGAGTAACCTGTGAGGCAAGCATTCCCATGATTTACTGTTATTACAGTTATGTATGGTTATTTACATTTATTAATGTTTAATAAAGCTGCGGCCTTTAAATTCCATCCTGGGCTTCAAGTGTCTTTATTGTCATGAGGTGTTGTAGGTGGGGGGAAGATCAGTGGAACAGGGTAAGACGGTGGCCTTAACACTGCCCGGGTCATAGGGCTTCCTGGACAAGCCAAAGTGGAGGGAGGGAAGCTTTGACCGGGCTAGGCAGGCTATAGGCAATAAGGGGTCAGGATTGGTGGTGAGGAAACGAAGGAGGACTTACCAGCAGGGTGTATCCAGGGAGAGAACTGGTTGGCAGCCATCTTTCTGAAACAGTCTGGTGAAGCAGCATCCCGCCCTCCCGCCCCCTTTTTTGTCTAGTGAAGGGATCATCAAGTTCATTTGTCAACGGGTTGACGAGAGGAATGGTGGGCGGGGGAATGCTTGCCAGTGTGGGGTAATGGGGCTGTAGTACCCTATCTGTGGTGGGTTAATGCCTCTCCGGGTAAGGGCCCCGGGTGGTAAGTTAAGTGAGGCCATCTGCCACTACTTGCCCATCCAAGGGCAGCGCCCTGGTGGCTGGCATGGCAGTGGGCTCGGTCACTCAGTGGAGTAACCTGTGAGGCAAGCATTCCCATGATTTACTGTTATTACAGTTATGTATGGTTATTTACATTTATTAATGTTTAATAAAGCTGCGGCCTTTAAATTCCATCCTGGGCTTCAAGTGTCTTTATTGTCATGAGGTGTTGTAGGTGGGGGGAAGATCAGTGGAACAGGGTAAGACGGTGGCCTTAACACTGCCCGGGTCAAAGATAGATTGTTATGGAGTTTATGGAATGTATGGAGCTCATGGGAAGGCCTGTCTGATAATCACGCTGGGGGAGGAACACTTCATTGTGTCACTGCAGGCATCAAAAGAGGAGTCTCCATAGTCCTGTTGTATGATTTAAGCATTGATCCCCCATGCCACCAATTGGATAAACACAATTTGGCCTAGAACCAAGCAGATCTCCCCACGTAAGGCAAGCTTTAGGGACACAAAACTTATTTTACTACCCACTCATGCGGATTATTTTAAGATTCTTGAGGATGATGCCTATGTGGTTTTCACTTTGAGATTATCGGTTGATCCAAATTATAATTCCAGCCAGGGCACTAGTTGCAAGCAGTTTGCATGTTCTTTCTGTGCTTGCATGGGTTTCCTCCAGGTTTTATGTTTTCCTCCCACACTTCAAAACAGTTCATGTGGGTTAATAAGTTTGTGGTAACATTTTAAGGTCCACTGGGGCAGCGTCTTGTATGTATAATTCCAGAAATTATAATATAAATAAAGAATGGTAAGAATGATGTATTCCAACATTACGCTTGGCTCCTTTCTGACTAACTCTTCAGCCAAGCCCAGTTGGCATATTTTAACCTTAGCGGTAGGGGTTCTTACGACCTCTTGTTTCAGGTTGTTGCCTGTTGGTCACTGCTTTTCTGTCCAGCACTGCAAAATCTGCTGGAGCTTTATAAGCAAAATGTTATAATTTGAAGCTAAGTGCTTTCCATATGTTTGTAATGTGAGTGTAATAGTTACCATCTGGTGTGCTAGATACACGGGTCACTAAAGGAGGCCCAACTGCTCCCTATACCATTCTGATTTAACTGTATTCCACATGAGTAATATGAGGTAATCCTCATATACAGGCATGTTTAGTGGTATTAGGGGAACGCTCATTCTTGAGATATGAGTGATGAGCCTTCCTTCCGTCACTTCCATACAGTTATTGGCTGAGATGCACATTTGCAGACTCCGAGTCCCAAGTGTGGTTGGCTCATGCAAGCACAAACTGGCTAATGAGATGTGTATGTAAAAGCAAAGCATTCAGAAACTTTCTTTTATACTTTTATCAGAATTTTCCTTAGAGGTCCAACAGTTTGTCACAAATTGCCCACAATGATGCCTGATACATCATCTTGCATTTATATTTCTATAAATCTTATAAGATATGGATGTAGCTCACACACAATGCCTTCTAATCAAAGATAGAAATGGTTCTTTGTGCCTTAAATCGAAGACCAATCATCTACTTATTTGTCTTCCTAGTGAACCACAACATGGTCAAATATATCAGTACATAGTGTTCTTCTTCATTGTCCAGCTTTCACATTTATAAAGAGTTTTTCCCATATGGTGCTTCATAAAAAGCAAAAGTGGTTTGCATCTTGCTGTGGCCTCCACTGTGATATTCCACCATGAATCTGTCCCATAATGCTGCTGCCCTATACAAGTGTATGTTTTTTTTAAAGGTTTTTATTTAACATTTTCTTAACACAACAGCACATACACATAAACTTGCATTGCTATAACCATATTAAATAAGATTACATGTTTGATGGGTAATAGTAAGTTATACTCAGCAGGAATACAGAATAGGACATACATCAGTAGTCAAGGGGAGGAACCTTAAGGAGAATTAATGTTATTTGGAGGTTGGTTATGTAGAGTAAATTTCCTTGTAACAGGTGTATATTTAAACCATCAACTCTGCTCTGACCTGTTTATCACTACTGATCATGGCAGGAGTAAAAACTCCAGACATCATAGCTACTAGCTTCCCTGATGCACACAATCCTCCTCACCTCAACATAGTACCACCTTAATGTGAATAGCATCCGCCATGTTGTTGCCCTAAATCTTACATTAAGTTATTGAAACAGAATCTTCTTCTAGGTGGGTCTCTATTGTCTAAATTGCCATGAAAAGCTGATACTCACTTTGCTAAACCAAACAAATTATTTTGCAAAAAGCATTCCTCGGACATGGAAGTACTTTGTTTTACTTAGCAAGATAAGCCAAGAAACACTGTTTTAAAATGTCTCTTTAAAGTGGTTGTTCACATTTCGGTTAATTTTTAGTATGCTATAGAGGGTGATATTCTGAGACAATTTGCAATTGCTTTTGGTTTTTATTATTTGTGGTTGTAGAGTTATTTAGCTTTTTATTCAGCAGCTCTCCAGTTTGTAATTTCAGCAATCAGGTTGCTAGGGTCCAAATTATCTTAGCATCCATGGACTAAGAGACTGGAATATTAATAGGAGAGATCTGGATAGAAATATGAGCAATAAAAAGCAATAACAATAAATGTGTAGCCTTACAGAGCATTTGTTTTTTAGATGGGGTCAGTGACCCCCATAAGAAAGGTGGAACAAGCAAAATAATTAGAAAAACTATAAAAATAAAGAATGAATAAATTAATGAAAAAATGAAAAGAGCTTAGAATTGGACATTTCATAACATACTAAAGTTAACTTGAAGTTGGACCACCTCTTTAAGGTGTTTAAACAGTGCTGACAAATAGACATTCAAAGATATGTTGCCAGTGTAACTAAATTAATTACAATCAATGTGTTCAAAGTTTTTTTATGAAATATTTCCTTTTAAGGGTTTTATACTTTTCTCCCCAAATCTAACAATCCCATAAATATGTGCCTGCATTTTGCTACTCGCTATTTTGTAGTCAGTGGGATTCTCACGGTTGCTAAGGCTTTTTCAGCTGAAGTAATGGACCACAATGAAAAGACTTAACCATTGTGTTGATGTGTGAAGTGAACTTGAACTGTTTATAAAAGGCTATTCCTTTTGGCACACAAACCCTTGCACACTTCTTTGTTTATGGAAGATCTGTTTGTCTGATTTGGTTGCCTATAAGGCTTTATGTGGATCAATTTGCAGAAGAGGGCTCACAAGCAGCTTCCACCAGCGACAGACTAACCTGAAGGTGAAACAGGAAGAATGCGCTGTGAAAAGAAGCCGGAGAGTCCAGACGAAGTAACAAGGGTGTGAAGGCCGAGGTCAAACAGGTCCGGGTCAGAGGCAGGCAGCTCAGATTCATAAACGGAGTCAGGCCGAGGTCAGATGCAGGCAGATTAGGTTCATAGTCAATATCAGGCCGAGGTCGGGTGCAGGCAGAGTTCAAGCGAGTCAGGAATAGCCGGGTCAACAATAGGAAATCAAATACATAATGCTGGGGTCTCTTGGAAATGAACTAAGATAACCTAGCAATTTGTTTGTATGTCAACTGAGTTCATATAGGCCTAGCGTGAACTCGCATGCGCAGAAACGCAGGGCGACGCAACGCATGCACATCAAGGCGCACGCTCGCACACAGACGCACAGGCGCGCTTTCGCCGGCGACTGCCTGCAGGGACGGACAGGGCCATACATCCCTTCCACACAACGGTGAGTAACCTTACAGTTGCCCTTATGTAGTGGCCCTTGAGCTAAAGATTGGATCAAATAGGCTATTGAATATAGATAGGCTGCAGCTCACCGTTTAATTGCTTGGTTCTGGTTATATCTGCTAAATATTGGATCAAATAGGGACCAGTGCACAGCTGATATTAATTAGGAGGAGATAGTTTTAGGCCATACATGGTCTCAAACTAGGATTATGACCATTTTATTGCAGTGAATTTTACAAGGAGATCTACAGCAGCTGTAGATCTCCTTTACAAAGCGATTTACAACTACCACACTGGAGTCCATTGCATTCATGCTATTGCAGGGGCCACCAAGACTTTTGCTACAGTGGGCTTTACCAGAGATAATCCAGAGATTCATAGCACTACATACCAGCAAGGGTCCTTCCCCTAGTTCCCATATTGTCTCATTGGCAACACATTGAATAGCAGTGAATGATATAGCATTCATCATTATTCCGTCTTTGACCCCCACTGACCTATGGTCCTATGAAAGCAATTTAAGAAGCAGATCATTTTTAGTAATGGGTGGTGTATTGAGGTGATAATTAGGGAAAACTCTCCCCATTTTAATCCCTTTAAAGAATTTGAGGTCTGAGAACTATTTAAGAAGGTCTCACTCTGCCTATTGTTGCTCTGCATATGGAAATTACTGTTGGTCTGCTCTGTAGAAGAAACTAAAGTTCTAGTCTAGACATGAAGACTTTCCCAGCTGGATCCCTTAAAAACCAATCTGGAAAACCTGTGGCCCTCTCAAGGTTGTCCATGGTTTTGAGAATAGTGATAAACAAAATCTGGAGGAACCATCTTCAGATAAATCTACATGTAAACTGGAGCAAGTATATTTCTAATATCCTCTAAGCAACCTTTCTCTAAAGTAGTTTCTTCTCTTTGCACATATCCTTTCCATTCATTTGCTACAACATGTGGTAGATGCTTAGTAGGCCAGATTGCTGGTTCCTTAAATTATAGTTTGCTTGAGGGCTTGCTAGTGCCCTGAATGAATTCCTGGAAGGCTATAAGTATGCGTGCTGCAAGCTCATGCTTTGTTTTTACTGAGGTTTTGTTGATATTTGAATGATTGTATTTCCCCGTTAGGCAATAACATTCAAGGGGGTCGTCTGGCATATTCTTAGCATTCCAATACATGTTTCTTTCAAAACATTTTTTATTATCCATCAATATTGACAAGCCATTTAAATTTTTCTTTATAAAATGCATGTGTTCCCCTACACAGACATATTACATAGCATGAAAACATATTACATAAAGCTACATTGTCACATTCAGATGTTAATAAACAGAATGTAATATGCATATCAATAAACAAATAAACTCGTTTAACAACATGTAATGTCATTTATTCCTTTGTATTCGTCTCCGTGTGTATTTTGTCATGCAATAATAAATGTCTCCTTACATTTGGTCATGTCGTCCCAGGGTTCCAACCTTGTTCTAATTAAGGGCTCTCCCATCTTTCACAATTAACAGATATACATCCATCACTGACTGGTATACCTAAGCCAAGGGGTCCAGATTTTCATATAGATATTATATTTATCTGAAATAATACTTAACAGTCGTTCATTCACCATAATCCAGTTCATTTTGGTACAGAACATAGATATGGGGAGTGAACGCTTTTTCCAGGAAGAAGCTATGGTTTGCTTTGCTGCAATAAAAATAAACTGAATCAATTTACATAGATATTTATCAGATACTGGAATTGTTTTATTAAGAAGTACCTGGATGGGATCTTTCCGAAGTCTAATCCCTGTAATTGAGTCTATTAAGGTAAATATTCTGGATCAAAGTCTCGTAGCTTCCCTACATTCCCATCAGGTATGTAACATTGTCCCTCTATTCCCACAATTCCTGAAACAGAGAGGGCTACAGTTTGGATAATATGTATTCGATTTGGTAGGGACCAAATACCATCTACTCACTACTTTATATAAAGTTTCCTGTGCCAAAATGTTAATAGAACTCTTTGCTGTGTTTACCAAGATTGGCTGCCATGTTTCCTCATCTATAGTGGCATTTAAGTCTTTTTCCCATTGTTTGGTATAGGAAGGAGGAGAAATTAGACATTTTTACTATCTCCTTATATAATAGTGAAATCACTCCATTACAACATGGAAAATTCAAACAAATATGTTCCCAATGGGTTAAAGTTCCTATATTGGTAGAATTTCTAAGCACTTCCTTAAGGTAATGGTAAATTTGCATATATCGAAAATATTCATTTTCTGGAATGTAACTTTGTTCCTTAAGTGAGTCCCATTTCCAATACATGTTTAATTGTTTTACTACAATAAATGCAACATGAATAGTTTTTGCATTTTAAGACTAGAGATCCTAGCACTATGTAAATGGGTCAGGAATATTCATTGCAGTCTTTGGGGGTATCTAAGTATCCTGTTAAACCTATGGCCTTGGCAGAGGATACCACAAGATGTACTTTTACATCAACCATATGTTGGGTATCAGTGACATAAAGAATTATCTTGCCTTCCTACACTTTCCATGCCTTCCTTCTATCCCACAGCCACATTCCCTTCCTAGAGACTATTATCCAACTGCTATTATATGCATCATCTCTCCCTACTATACCTGCTATCCCACAGTTACACTCCCTTCCCAGAGACTGTTATCCCACTGTTACTATAGGCGCCATCTCTCCCTAGTATACCTGCTATCCCACAGTTACACTCCCTTCCCAGAGACTATTATCCCACTGCTACTATAGACACCATCTCTCCCTACTATACCTGCTATCCTACAGCCATAGTCCCTTCCCAGAGACTATTATCCCACTGTTACTATAGACACCATCTCTCCCTACTATACCTGCTATCCCACAGTCACACTCCCTTCCCAGAGACTATTATCCCACTGTTACTATAGGCACCATCTCTCCCTACTATACCTGCTATCCCACAGCCACACTCCCTTCCCAGAGACTATTAGCCCACTGTTACTATAGGCACCATCACTCCCTACTATACCTGCTATCCCACAGTCCCTTCCCAGAGACTATTATCCCACTGTTACTATAGGCACCATCTCTCTTTACCAGGACCGCCATCAGAAATCACAGGGCCCCATATGACAAAATTCCCTGGGCCCCCTGGGCTGCGCCCACTGCGAGCCCCACCTACAGGTCCGCCCTCCACACCCCACAGGTCTGCCCCCACCACACAGTAAAGAAACAAAAAAAATATTGGTGGCTAGGGTTCCAACATGTTAATAAAGAATAAAAAGATATTGGTGGTCAGGGCCCCCCATAAAAAAACATTTGTGGCTAGGGCCCCCCCATTAAAAAATATTTTGTGGCTGTGACCCCACATGAGAGAAAAAAATTGATGGCCAAAATTGGTGGCCAGGGCCCAGCCCCACATTATAAGAAAATTGGTGGCCAGGGCCCCTTAAACGTCCATGCCTTCCCGAAGTCAGCAGCTCTCAGGCCCCCTAAAACTCTTCCCCCCTGTTCCCCCCTGATGGCTGCCCTGCTCCCTACTATATCTGCTATCCCACAGCCACAGTCCCTTCCCAGAGACTATTAAAATGCCGTAAATGTCCTTAAAATGCTGCTTAATAAACATACTTGTCAGTATATTCCACTTGTAAGCAAGGAACATCGTTGCAAAGCAAAACCTTTTTGGGTCAATAGAAGCGTTGGTGTTGAGGTGGGTAAGCAAAGACGTGCTTTTAAGGCTTTGAAGTTAGCTGGTACAGCCGAAACATTTATAAGGTACAAGGAGGCCAATAAATCATGCAAAGAAGCTATAAGGCAAGCTAAAATTGCTATAGAAAAGGATATTGCAGCAAGCAGGGTCGGACTGGGGGGCCCGGGGCCCACCGGGACTTCTGGTCCAGGGCCCCCCTACTGCGCCGCACCGAGTTCGGCCGCTCGGGCCAGACCCCCTCTAAATATAAAAATTTTGGAGAAAAAAAAGTATACGCCGATGCGCATCGCCGCTTGCGCATGCGCGAGCGGCGCCTCTCGTGCGCATGTGCAAGCGGCGCCTCTCATGCGCATGCGCGAGCGGCGATGCGCATCGGCGAAAACTTTTTTTTCTCCAAAATTTTTATATTTAGAAGGGGTCTGGCCCGGCGGGGGCCCACGAGGGTCGGGGCCCACCGAGGCCAGTCCGACACTGGCAGCAAGCAGTAAAAAAAATCCAAAATTATTTTTTAAATATGTTAATAGTAAAAAAAATTAAGCAGGAAGGGGTGGGACCCTTACTATCAGAGGGGGGTCAGCTGGTTGATGAAAACAAAATAAAAGCGCAGATTCTGAACTCATATTTTTCATCTGTCTACACAAATGAGGAACCAGCAGTGAAGTTTTCCTTCTTAACAGTCCCAATTCTAGTAAAACAACTAATGATGCATGGTTCACACATGATGAAATTCAAAAGAGACTAGAACATGTTAAGATTAACAAAGGTCCAGGGCCAGATGGTATTCATCCCAGGGTAATTAGCGAGCTTAGCTCTGTGATTGCCAAACCTCTTTACTTAATTTTTCAGGATTCATTGAGATCTGGCATAGTGCCGAGAGACTGGCGAATTGCTAATGTGGTGCCTCTATTCGAAAAAGGATCCTGTTCTCAGCCTCAAAACTATAGGCCAGTTACTCTGACGTCAGTGGTAGGAAAGCTTTTCGAAGGGTTAATAAAGGATAAGATACTGGACTTCATAGCAAATCATAATACTATGAGTTTGTGCCAGCATGGTTTTATGCGTAATAGATTTTGCCAGACTAACTTAATTTCTTTTTATGAGAATGTAAGTAGAGACCTTGATTCTGGGATGGCAGTGGATGTGCTTTACTTAGACTTTGCTATAGCATTTGATACAGTGCCACACAAAAGGTTACTGGTTAAATTAAGGAATGTTGGCCTGGAACATAGTATTTGTACCTGGATAGAGAACTGGCTAAAAGATAGACTACAAAGAGTGGTGGTAAATGGAACATTTTCTAATTGGACCAGTGTTGTTAGTGGAGTACCGCAGGGCTCTGTACTAGGTCCCTTGCTTTTCAACTTGTTTATTAATGACCTGGAGGTGGGCATTGAAAGTACTGTTTCTATTTTTGCAGATGATACTAAATTGTGCAGAACTATAGGTTCCATGCAGGATGCTGCCTAATTTGTCTAAACTGGAAAACTGGGCAGCAAACTGGAAAATGAGGTTCAATGTTGATAAAGCAAGGTTATGCACTTTGGCAAAAATAATATAAATGCAAGTTATACACTAAATGGCAGTGTCTTGGGAGTTTCCTTAAATGAGAAGGATCTAGGGGTCTTTGTAGATAACACGTTGTCTAATTCTGGGCAGTGTCATTCTGTGGCTACTAAAGCAAATAAAGTTCTGTCTTGCATAAAAAAGGGCATTAACTCAAGGGATGAAAACATAATTATGCCTCTTTATAGGTCCCTGGTGAGGCCTCATCTGGAGTATGCAGTGCAGTTTTGGACTCCAGTCCTTAAGAGGGATATAAATGAGCTGGAGAGAGTGCAGAGACTAAGTGCAACTAAACTGGTTAGAGGGACGGAAGACTTAAATTATGAGGGTAGACTGCCAAGGTTGGGGTTTTTTTCTCTGGAAAAAAGGCGCTTGCGAGGGGACATGATTACACTTTACAAGTACATTAGAGGACATTATAGACAAATGGCAGGGGAGCTTTTTACCCATAAAGAGGATCACCGTACCAGAGGCCATCCTTTTAGACTAGAAGAAAAGAACTTTCATTTGAAGCAACGTAGGTGGTTCTTTACAGTCAGGACAGTGAGGTTGTGGAATGCACTGCCGGGTGATGTTGTGATGCTGATTCAGTTAATGCCTTTAAGAATGGCTTGGATGATTTTTTGGACAGACATAATATCAAAGGCTATTGTGATACTAAGCTCTATAGTTAGTATAGGTATGGGTATATAGAATTTAATTAAAAGTAGGGAGGGGTGTATGTATGGATGCTGGGTTTTCATTTGGAGGGGTTGAACTTGATGGACTTTGTCTTTTTTCAACCCAATTTAACTATGTAACTAACTATGTAACTATCCCACTGCTACTATAGGCACCATCTCTCCCTACTATACCTGCTATCCCACAGTCACACTCCCTTCCCAGAGACTATTATCCACTGTTACTATAGGCACCATCTCTTCCTACTATACCTGCTATCCCACAGTCACACTCCCTTCCCAGAGACTATTATCCCACTGCTACTATAGGCACCATCTCTCCCTATTATATCTACTATGTTACATAGTTAAATTAAATTGGGTTGAAAAAAAGACAAAGTCCATCAAGTTCAACCCCTCCAAATGAAAACCCAGCATCCATACATACACCCCTCTCTACTTTTAATTAAATTCAATATACCCATACTAACTATAGAGCTTAGTATCACAATAGCCTTTGATATTATGTCTGTCCAAAAAATCATCCAAGCCATTCTTATAGTCATTAACTGAATCAGCATCACAACATCACCCGGCAGTGCATTCCACAGCCTCACTGTCCTGACTGTGAAGAACCCCCTACGTTGCTTCAAATGAAAGTTCTTTTCTTCTAGTCTAAAGGGGAGGCCTCTGGTACGGTGATCCACTTTATGGGTAAAAAGGTCCCCTGCCATTTGTCTATAATGTCCTCTAATGTACTTGTAAAGTGTAATCATGTCCCCTCGCAAGCGCCTTTTTTCCAGAGAAAACAACCCCAACCTTGACAGTCTACCCTCATAATTTAAGTCTTCCGTCCCTCTAACCAATTTAGTTGCACTTAGTCTCTGCACTCTCTCCAGCTCATTTATATCCCTCTTAAGGACTGGAGTCCAAAACTGCACTGCATACTCCAGATGAGGCCTCACCAGGGACCTATAAAGAGGCATAATTATGTTTTCATCCCTTGAGTTAATGCCCTTTTTTATGCAAGACAGAACTTTATTTGCTTTAGTAGCCACAGAATGACACTGCCCAGAATTAGACAACGTGTTATCTACAAAGACCCCTAGATCCTTCTCATTTAAGGAAACTCCCAACACACGGCCATTTAGTGTATAACTTGCATTTATATTATTTTTGCCAAAGTGCATAACCTGCATTTATCAACATTGAACCTCATTTTCCAGTTTGCTGCCCAGTTTTCCAGTTTAGACAAATCACTCTGCAAAGTGGCAGCATCCTGCATGGAACCTATAGTTCTGCACAATTTAGTATCATCTGCAAAAATAGAAACAGTACTTTCAATGCCCACCTCCAGGTCATTAATAAACAAGTTGAAAAGCAAGGGACCTAGTACAGAGCCCTGCGGTACTCCACTAACAACACTGGTCCAATTAGAAAATGTTCCATTTACCACCACTCTTTGTAGTCTATCTTTTAGCCAGTTCTCTATCCAGGTACAAATACTATGTTCCAGGCCAACATTCCTTTATTTAACCAGTAACCCTTTGTGTGGCACTGTATCAAATGCTTTAGCAAAATCTAAGTAAATCACATCTACTGCCATCCCAGAATCGAGGTGTCTACTTACATTCTCATAAAAAGAAATTAAGTTAGTCTGGCAAGATCTATTATGCATAAAACCATGCTGGCACAAACTCATAGTATTATGATTTGCTATGCAGTCCAGTATCTTATCCTTTATTAACCCTTCGACAGCAAAGGTCCCTTCTAAGGGGCTATTATACCCATGTCTACTCTTTTCTGGAGCAGTCCAAACTACAGGTGGCAGACAGCAACAATAGTTAGGTAAACCATTCCCTCCACTTTATATAATATATATAAATTACCCTGAAGGTGAACTTTATATCATATGGTGTGCCATTGTTATATACCAGGAAGGCTGCCACTGCCAGTGTATATTTGTTTGTGTATTCAGTGTATGCTATCATACAGTTTTTTAACATGTTGTACAAATAAAATGTTTATCCTAAGGCTTAAAAACACCTTTTGGACTTCTTTAGAATCATGAGGTTATTTGGAATGCTACATTTGTGCATGGAATAGGATCAGTAATTCCTGGCATTCAAATAGCTTTGTGGTTACCCACAATTAGGTAAGTGGTGATTCTACGATATTGAGTGCACTGTGTTGAGAGGGCACAATGCATTCCATACATCTCTGCATAAAAAAAAGTGTTTCATTATATCAGTTTGATGGTTCAGCAAGTGAAATTTCCTGCTGCAGACACTGGTCCTCATTTGCTACACAGCTGTAATTTTTTTAGCATTTAACTGAATTAAAGATTAGGAGCTCCTACACATTGGAGTTTATTCTTGCGTTCTTGTGTTGAAAGAAGATGAAGATGAATAGCTTTTTCAGACTAGTACAGCTACAATAAAGTTTATGTTTTAATACAAAACACAAAACAATAAAAGTTTTTAAAACAATAAAGCTTTTTTTGTTTACAGAAACACAAATCAAAGGAGGGCACTCCAAATAGCAAAAAGGATTTTTTAAGTAGTAATATACGAAGGGGCATATTTATCATCAAATTTCTAATTGAAAAAACTGAGAAATTCGAATTCAAAAAGACCAACCGATGGTATGGTTTGGCCATACATCAGAATCCCCCTTGACAAAAGCTAGTGTACCGAAACGTTGGGGTATTCTCATCCTTTGGCAAAGTGTATCCATTCCTTGTGGTTTGTTTTTCTTCTTTTGCTTTGAAATTGTTGGTTTGTATATACTTGTCAGCACTATTTTGTATAAATTGTCTTGTATTAGATATTGATCTACTCAGTGGCGTAACTACCGGGGGGAGCAGGGGGTGCGATTGGGCCAGGGCCCGCACCCCCTCAGGGCCCCCCGGCAGCTTGCGTGCCACTGACTCCGGCAGCCGAAAACGGCATGCGGAGGGGGCAGGGCACAGCTGCACGTCTTGCGCCAAGGCCCGGCCCCCTCTAGTTATGTTACTGGATCTACTTGATGTACATTTCTCTATATATTTAAAAATAAATTTACTTTACCACATTTTGCCTGTATATTTTGCCTGTATATTATTTAGAGTGTGCAAACCCATTATATGCGATATAAAGCTTTTTTATTTGCCATCTCTTTACATTGATATCAAAAGGAAATGTCGTGGATGAAGCCAGTTGGATGTAACGAGACATTGGAACCAGGATTTTCAGAATAAAGAGATCTTGCTGTAATGTAGAGCCCCAACAGACCTTGTCCTCGCCATGGATATATTCTAGTTGTGCTGTCATTAAGAACATTGTATTGCCCTATTATTAGAGCGAAAAAGCAAATTTGTCAACATGAATAATTTTGTTTGTATAGAAAATTGTCTTATTTCAGAGGTTGCTGGTTTCTGGGGATGCCACACTGCATTTGAAAACACAAAATCAAAATAGGTTTTCTATTCAGCTGAGAATCACATGCAAAGAGTTTTCCCAGATTAGGCATTCTTGTGTTCAGGCCCGGGGCTGCTATAAAGTGCCATAGAAAGTCAGTATTTAGTGGGCTGGTGGGGCTGTTTGGGCCTCTGTGTGGGCTGATTGGGCCTCTGTGTACCTGAAATGCCAGTGCTCATTTAAATTCTCAGTCCAGACCTGCTAGTGTATTACCATTCCTGTTTAAGTAGGTGCTTGGCTAATGCCACCTATTTGAATGAGAAAACAATTATTGGATAGTGTTAAGGATCCGTTGTTTTGCCTTTCTTATTCATTTTGTGAAGACCTTAATTGGTCGAAACGCGTAGAGCCAATGCTTGATTTATCTATTTATTTTTTGTAACCTTTGTAAATTACATTTTTCATAAGATTTTGGGACCCTTGGTTAATGAGACTCAGACTGAAACTTAATGCACAACATTGCCTTTATTAATGTGAAGAAACTGCAGCTGTTTTAAGTTATAAATGTTAACCCTAACTTTAGTTTGATACAACCTATATTTGTTGATATGGCCTAACATGCTTAAGTGAGATAATGGAAATGTGAACTGTCTTTTATTGTTTGACTGTTTAATACTGATTTCTCACTATATGCGAATAAAACTGAAGTTTAAAAAAAAATAAATGATTTTTATCCTTTTGAGAGTGCAATCTTCAGCTGCTTAGACTTCACAGTTTTAGGTCAATGAATATGCTGCACAGTTGCTTGCAAGAAGCAGAACCATTACAGCCCTACCCCCACACTAACTTGATCCATTGACACCAACCTGTCATAAAACTCTGTCCAAAGAATGTGACACTTGTCCTTAAATGAAACATAACCTTAGGGTCAAAGCTTTGGTTCCAATGGACTATTCACAGCCAAAGACAGACAAGTTCTAGGGCTTCCTTTGTGCTTTCACAGACTGAGACACTTTTATGCTTCGCAACTTTTTGGAGTTTGGTTTTCATGCTAAAAACTTCAGCCTCAGGCAAACCCACACAAATGACTTTTGTTATTGTTGCAGAGCCCATGAGTTACTTCTAGCTTCTTTTCAGCCTTCAGGACAGTGGTTGGCAGCAATGAAGAATGAAACCATGAAACAGAATGAACAGAAAGAAAAGGAAGTGGTTATAGAATCTTGAAATGTAAAGGTAAAATTTGGTTGCACTGTTAAAAAAAAATCAAGAATCCTGTCCATAGTAGGTTAATTTAGAAAAAGTGGGCATGGCCCTAGGGGCAAAAGTAAGCACATTTAAAAGCCATACATTGAAGTGTTTGTGCCTACTTCTTTTCATTACAGCAATCTCCAGGTAAAGACAGTTTTTGGAAAAAATTGAGGGCTGCACTCCGGATAAAAAGAATGGTGGTTTATTGCAACAGGTCACAGAACGATATCACCTGATGCATTTTGGGGGCAACTCCCTTAATCATAGACTATGATTAAAGTGGACCTATCACCCAGACACAAAAATCTGTATAATAAAAATCCTTTTCAAATTAAACATGAAATCCAATTTCTATTTTTTATTAAAGCATTCATAGCTGTTGTAAACTCATTTAAACATCTCAATCAAATATTGCCTGCCCCTCCTCTATGCCTTAGGCATAGAGGTGGGGCAAACAATTACTTTCACTTTCCATTCATCACTTCCTAGATGTCACTGCTCTCCTCACATTCCCCCATTCTCTTCACTATTTAATTGTGTAGCCAGGGCATGGGGATGGACATCAGGTCCCCATTCTGGTGCACAAACAAGATTCTGAGATGATACAAGGCTTGTCTTAATAACAGTGTCCTCAAAATGGCTCCTGCCTGCTTGCTATAATTTTGAATTCTCACACTGAAGGAAACAAGATTTATATAATTTATATAGTGTAATTAAAGTACATTTTGCTTGACTAATGTGATAAAATAGCATTTTGAATATTTTTTTTGGGTGACGGGTCCCCTTTAAGGGAGTTGCTCCTGAAACTTGTCAGGTTATGTCGTCTAATTACAGTGTGAACGCTGGTGGCAGAGCACCCGGGATATTAAATTGTGCTGCACTAAGGAGAACACATAAGGGGTGAGTTTGGAACGGCCTAACCTCTTAAAGACAGTTTTGTTGCATGAGGTGCAAGGCTTATCAAACAAATAAGCTTAAGTAGAATGGAGATCTGTACTTAAAGGAAAACTATACCCCCCAAACAATGTACTGTAGGTCTCTATAAAAAGATATTGCATAAAACAGCTCATATGTAAAATCCTGCTTCATGTAAATAAACCATTTTCATAATAATATACTTTTCTAGTAGTATGTGCCATTGGGTAATCATAAATAGAAAATTGCCATTTTAAAAAATAAGGCCCGTCCCCTGGGATCGTAGGATTCACTGTACTCAAAAACATACCAACAAACCATACATGTTAGGTTACATGAGCCAATTAACAGACAGAGTTGTGTCTTTTGCTTCCAAACTTCTTCCTGTTACAGTTAGAGTTGTAGTATTTCTGGTCAGGTGATCTCTGAGACAGCACAGAGACCATCACGAAATGGTGGCTCAAGGCAAGAGATGCAAAAGGACAATATTTACTTAAATATATATTCCAGTTTGGTAAGATTCTTTAATATGGTACTTAATATGCAGGGCCGGAACTAGGGGTAGGCAGAAGAGGCACTTGCCTAGGGCGCAAAGGCACAGGGGTGCCAGGCACGTACCTCTTCTGACGCATTCCCCTAGCTCTGACCACTATGTTCAGACTGTGGCTGAAGTTCTACGTCGTGTATGGTCTTCTGCGCATGCGCGAGCGGCGGAGGGCAAAGGACTTGGCCGGGTTGCCTAGGGCGCCCGACCGAGTAGGCCCGGCACTGTTAATATGATATGAACTGTTGCTTAAGTGTTCATTTTGGGGGTATAGTTTTCCTTTAAAGGGATACTATCATGGGGAAAAAAAAGATTTTTCAAAATGAATCAGTTAATAGTACTGCTCCAGCAGAATTCTGCACTGAAATCCATTTCTCAAAAGAGCAAACAGATTTTTTTATATTCAATTTTGAAATCTGACACTGGGCTAGACATTTTGTCAATTTACCAGGTGCCCCTGGTCATGTGACTTGTGCTTTGATAAACTTCAATCACTCTTTCCTGCTGTACTGCAAGTTGGAGTGATATCACCCCCCCCTCTCTTTTCCCCCCAGCAGCCAAACAAAAGAACAATGGGAAGGTAACCAGATAACAGCTCCCTAACACAAGTTAACAGCTGCCTGGTAGAGCTAAGAACAGCTAACCCATGTCCCATTGAGACACATTCAGTTACACTGAGAAGGAAAAACAGCAGCCTGCCAGAAAGCATTTCTCTCCTAAAGTGCAGGCACAAGTCACATGACTGGGGGCAGCTGGGAAATTGACAAAATGTCTAGCCCCATGTCAGATTTCAAAATTGAATATAAAAAAATCTGTTTGCTCTTTTGAGAAATGGATTTCAGTGCAGAATTCTGCTGGAGTGGCACTATTAACTGATTCATTTTGAAAAAAAAAATTTTCCCATGACAGTATCCCGTTAACACTTGCCTTTAATTTGCATTAAATAAAATGTTCCTATTTGTGTGTTATGCCTATAGATGGTTAAAGGGATGGTTCACCTTTAAGTTATGCTTTTAGTATGTTATAGAATAGCCAATGCTAAGCAACTTTTAAAATGGTCTTCATTATTTATCTTTTATAGTTTTTTAATTTTTTGCCTTCTTCTTCTGACTCTTTCCAGTTTTAAAATGGGGGGGCCCCGGGCCCATCTAAAAAACAAATGTTCTGTAAGGCTACAAATGTATTGTTATTGCTACTTTTTATTATTCGTCTTTCTATTCAGACCTTCTCCTACTCCTGCCTCTTATTCAAATCAGTGCATGCAGGGCTTCTTGAGGAAGTGACTAGTTTTAGTCATGAAATGCAACATTTTGAATAAAATTGGAACTTTTAATCATTTTGGCCTATGGATCCTGTGTCTATGGCAGCCTGCTTATGTGCCTTTTCATTAGTTGTTTGGAGTACCACATGACCGGAGTGGAAAGGCTGCCTATTAGCCGCATTAGGATCACTGCTCCCCTTTCCCAGGATTTTCCTTTCGGCGCTTCTGGTTCAAATCAATGCATGGTTGCTTGTGCAATTTGGACCCTAACAACCAGACTGCTGAAACTGCAAACTGGACAGCTGCTGAATAAAAAGCTAAGTAACCCAAAAACCGCAAATAATAAAAAACTAAAGCCAATTGCATATTTTCTCAGAATGTCACTCTCTACACCATAAAAAAGTTAACGCAAAGGCGCACAACTCTTTTTGCATAAGTGTGGCCAATTCTCTAGGTGGTGAAAAATACATATGATTTGGTGATATGACTTCATTTTGGGAAAAAATTAAGCATTTTGAGTTGACTGATGATTCCTATGGACTCTTAGTTGTCAGTTAATGGAGCTGCATATACTGCCTGCTCCAAATAACTTTACAATTACACTGGAACACAGGAGCTTGTAACAAATGACACAAGTGCAAAGGGAACCCAAAATCAGTACATAGTAAATGGCACATATGGAATTCAAGGGTTTCCTTGTATGTGACAATAATAGGTGCACTAGGTGCAAGTATAGCAATTTTGCATCAAGCCCCACCTCTTTGTCTTCATGTATTTTTCTTGAACCATTTGAATTGAAATACTTCTGCTTCTCTAGTGGCCCCGCAACATAATTATTTGGGAATAAGATGTTATCCATAAACTTCTTATCATCACTCTGTCCCCCACTGGGCCCCCTATAACTCACACCTCCCCACCCTTACAGCAGTTACAGGATCTCTTTCCTGTAGCTACATCCCTGGGAACATTTATTCATTCAAGGGTAAACTTTCCAAAATACACAAATAGAGTTAGGCAAGTCAAGGTTGAGAGATTAAAACACTGAGCAAGAGTGATTTAAGGTTGACAGATTTAGTGGCTAGCTGAATAGATAATCATTGCAAGCTTGCAGAACATTAGTCATCTCCCAGGATTCCTAGGGTGCTAAGAGCTTTCTGTGATTGTCTCTTCACTCTGCTAATAAAGGTGTCACATTTATATGGGCAAGATGATGTCACCACAAATAAATAGTTGTTGTGTTTTTGCATTCAGTGCACATACTTGTGAGTCATTTTGCAAGAGTTAATACCAAAGGGACACCAGGACTACCCCCTGCAATGCCTAAATATTTGCGGGAGCATTCCCAGCACTGGAGGCAGTGATAACTACTTTTCTCACTTGTAGTGATACAAGCCCCTATATGATTCTAGCCACAATAAGAGCAATGACACATGGGGTGAATAGTTGCCTTTAAAGAGTGGTATGATGGCAGTGCACTGGAATTGTCTTCTCATAAAAAGATTAAAAAAATGAAGGTAACGGCTGAGGACTGAACATTGAGATAAATATTAGAATTCAGACTGATATAATAGGGGCAATTGACGACATAGGGGCTATTGACGACATCCTGGGCAGTGTGGAAAGTGCAATAAAATGCCTCCAATGTATCCATTTTTTGCACTTTGAATGCTGCCTTGTGTTATTACAAAATTGCTGCAGGCCTCTCTCTGCCGATGCACCATCAGTTTTGCTGTGTCTGTACTGACAGAGGCACCGTTGGCCTGTGTGCAGATACACTCTCTGGATATCAGCATGAAAATGCAAGGGACTGTGGCTGTGGGATAGCAGGTATAGTAGGGAGAGATGGTGCCTATAGTAGCAGTGGGATAATAGTCTCTGGGAAGGGAGTGTGACTGTGGGATAGCAGGTATAGTAGGGAGAGATAGTGCCTATAGTAGCAGTGGGATAATAGTCTCTGGTAAGGGACTGTGTCTGTGGGTTTAGCAGGCATAGTAGGGATAAACGGTGTCTATAGTAGCAGTGGGATAATAGTCTCTGGGAAGGGAGTGTGACTGTGGGATATCAGGTATAGTAGGGAGAGATGGTGCCTATAGTAGCAGTGGCATAATAGTCTCTGGGAAGGGAGTGTGGCTGTGGGATAGAAGGTATAGTAGGGAGAGATAGTGCCTATAGTAGCAGTGGGATAATAGTCTCTGGTAAGGGACTGTGTCTGTGGGTTTAGCAGGCATAGTAGGGATAAACAGTGTCTATAGTAGCAGTGGGATAATAGTCTCTGGGAAGGGAGTGTGACTGTGGGATATCAGGTATAGTAGGGAGAGATGGTGCCTATAGTAGCAGTGGCATAATAGTCTCTGGGAAGGGACTGTGGTTGTGGGATAGCAGGTATCGTAGGGAGAGACGGTGCCTTTAGTAGCAGTGGGATAATAGTCTCTGGTAAGGGACTGTGGCTGTGGGTTTAGCAGGTATAGTAGGAAGAGACGGTGCCTATAGTAGCATTGGGATAATAGTCTCTGGTAAGGGACTGTGGCTGTGGGTTTAGCAGGCATAGTAGGGATGGTGTCTATAGTAGCAGTGGGATAATAGTCTCTGGGAAGGGACTGTGACTGTGGATAGCAGGTATAGTAGGGAGAGATGGTGCCTATAGTAGCAGTGGGATAATAGTCTCTGGGAAGGGACTGTGGGATAGCATATATAGTATGGAGAGATGGTACCTATAGTAGCAGTGGGATAATAGTTACTGGGAAGGGACTGTGACCAGATCCGGACTGAGAATTAAAATAGGCCCTGGCATTTCAGGTACACAGAAGCACAATCAGCCCACACAGAGGCCCACCTAGCCCCCACCAGCCCACTAGATACTGACTTTCTATGGCACCTTAAAGCAGCCCTTCTGGCATTTGCCAGAACCCACAGATTGCCAGTCCGGGCCTGACTGTGACTGTGGGACTGCAGGTATAGTAGGGAGAGATGGTGCTTACAGTAGCAGTTGGGTAATATCATGTGGGAAGCCTCTGTGGGTATGAAATAACAGATAGAACAAGGCATCAAACCCACTGACTTCCAGATGCTATTGGGGGCTTTTGTAAGTTGTCCCCAACAATGATTTTAAGTTGGACAGTGCTACGTTAAATAAATTATTGGCTCTGCAAAATCTTTTTTACCCAGATCCCACAAACCAAAACCAAAGACTCTCCTGCCAGTAAGTGTCAATATCTTTTTTCACAGTTGTAGCTGGCAAAGGATGCTGGGAGTTGCAGCAACACCTGTATGGCTTTAAGTTTTGGCTGCAGTCACTTTCATGACCATATCATTTTTCTCACAGACTAAACAGGAATGTACTTTATGAGCTCTGAGAATTAAGAAACGAACTTGCCATGAGTGGGTTATTTACCTTGGAGATGTGGAAGCTGTGAAATGACATCATTGTGCAGAAATCTGTGACACGGCGAGTGGGTGAGAGCAGCACTTTCCTGTTTTTCCTTTCTACATCCTCACTGCACACAGGGGATTATTTACCCACTTAGTAAAGGATTAGAAATGAAGTGGCCTGCGGGCACCAAGCAGACAGTGCCAGGTGGTGAAACCGAACATTTAATCTGTATAGTGACATCTGACATTGTGATCAGATCTAAGGCAGAGACTTATTGCATTACAGTCTGGTTATAAAATAATAAATACAGGTATAGGACCTGTTATCCAGAATGCTTGGGACCTAGGGTTTTCCGGGTAAGGGATCTTTCAGTAATTTGGATATTCGTACCTTAAGGCTACTAAAAATCATTCAAACATTAATAAAAAACCCAATAGGATTGTTTTGCCTCCAATAAAGATTAGTTATATCTTATATGGGAACATGTTCAGTGTACAGTTTTATTAATACAGAGAGAAAGGAAATAATTTTCAAATATTTAAATTATTTTATTAAAATGGAGTTTATGGGAGATTTTGGAGCTCTTTGGATAAAGGATACCATACCTGTATTATTTTTCCATTAGTCACAACCATTTAACTGCTCTTTAGCATTTTCTTTTTAGCAGGACCTTCATTCTCCTTTAAACATCAAAACACCTATTTTATAAATTTTTCTTTCTCTGTGGTCAAGGTCGCTGATATCCAGCCTTATATACTTGTGTCTGTATGCAGATGCTGGTAACTGTAGCTGTATAACTTTCATTTCTAGAGGGATCCCTGGAAGGGTAATCCAACAATTAATTATTTTGACAGCAGACAGGTACAGAGATCTGTTGTAGTTCACCGGATGGACACAGAGATTTATTGTTGATTACCAGAGACATTAGAGATTTACTTTAGAGCAACAGACAGGTGCACAGATCTGTTGTAATTCACCGGATGGACACAGAGATTTATTGTTAATTACCAGAGACATTAGAGATTTATTTTAGAGCAACAGACAGATGCAGAGATCTGTTATTGCTGACCAGAACAGACGCAGAGATTTATTGCACCTGACCAGACAGATATGGAGATCTAGTACAAATAGTCATGGCTTAGTTATTTCATTTCATACAGCAAATCCTCTACTTTTGGTTTAGAGAAGAAGTGATTCCCAACACTAGTAATCTCCATTGAGGTTGCCTATGAACGTTTGCTGTAGATGCTAAAACACAACTAAAATCCCTGAAGGACCAGATCTGACTTACTTGTGCATTTGTTGTAATGCTTTGATACATTAACTGATAATATGAGCATGTGCTGAATTACAAAAGCAATGTGATTGGGTCACAGCATTTAATTGCACAGTAACTCCCAGCATCAAATGGTACAGTAAATCTCAGCATAAAAGGACACACTGGCTACCAGCATCAAATTGGCACACTGACTCCCAACATTATAAGGCACTGAGACTTTGAGAAGTTAATGCCACAGGGACTATAAGCATTAAAAGGTACAGTGACTTCTGTCATCAAGCTAATGCCGGCATGATGGCTGATCCCCAGCAGCAAATGGCACGACTTGACACAGCAAATGGCATAGTGATTTCCAGTTAGGGTTGGCACCTTTTCTAAAAAAAAAAAATACCGGTCTTCCTATATTCTTGCTGTTTTTTCCTATTAATAACATTGGCATCAAGCATCATTTTCACTGGCCAGGCTGGTAAAATACCGGCCAGGTGGCAACCCTACTTCCAGCATCAAAGTGACCCATAATATTAAATGGCATAGTGATGTCTTCTGAAACTCACAAATACATTAGTGTTACTACTTGGGTACATGTACCTTCTAGCCTGGCTCTGCTGCAGGTGTAGTTGCTGGTCAGGAGACTATTGCTTTGCAATGCTACTGCCGCATTTCTGAACAGTAATCACCTGGCCAACAACCGCATTGTCCAGGCAATTATCAATGCTTTAGATATTCAGTTTGCAAAATACAGCTCTAATGGCATAACATTCAGCTATTTTATTAACCCCTGTGACATTATACTTTTATTTGAGAAAGAAAGCAATATAACTTTTATTTGTTGGCATTACTGAAACATTTTTAAGATTTTCAAAAATATTTTCTTACTGGTAGGGTCTCAGCTCCCACAGGCACTACTTTGTTGAAAATGTGAAGAGAAAATATACAGTGTCAGATTTCTGATACCATGGGAAAAGTAAGGAATCATTGTTACTACAGTTATCATAGTTTATTGTTGAACAATAACACCCAAGAAGGCAGGGAACAAAAGGAAACAAAGCGAGTGAATAAAGAGCCCAGTGCAGGGATGGTCAGCATTGGGGGTAGTTTACTGCAGGGCTAAAAATTGCAGTTATTTTTGGGATTTGTGTCCATACTAAAATGATTCAGCCATAATCCGCTGAATCTTTGGATTGCTTAAATTAGCATTTAAAGTTAGCCACCTCTGTTAAAGTGCTGCCTCATGGCAAAAGCTTCCCTTTGTTTGTATTCACCGAAAGACCTACTGAGAACAGTGTACGGAAAAGAAAATTCACTAGCTAACAAAGGTAAGTAACGGGGGTCTGAGCAAGGCAATGTATTCGTTTTAGAACATCACATTAGTGGCAGGTGGCTTTTGAAAGGGGTTGTTCACCTTTGAATTAAGTTTTAGTATTAGGTAGAGAGTGATATTCTGAGACAATTTGCCATTGCTTTTCATTTTATTATTTGCTGTGTTTTTGAGTATTTCGTTCTTATTCAGTTTGCAATTTCAGCAATCTGGTTGCTAGAGCCCAAATTACCTTAATAACTATATATTGATATCAAGAGACTGCAATATGAATAGGAGAAAGCCTGAATACAAAGATTAGTAATTGAAAGTAGCAATAACTATAAGTATGTAGCCTTACAGAGCATTTGGTTTTTAGATTAGGTCAGTGAACTGGAAACAGTCAGAATATAAATGAATAAATAATCCAAAAAATTAAGGCCAATGAAAAAGTTAGCTGAAAAATTCTTAGAATTAGCTATTCTATAACATAGAGGAAGTTATCTTAATGGTGAACCATCACTTTAATGGTTTGCACTTGCACTTTGGTCTGTACAAGCCTAGCAGGAGTCACATTGATGAAAACAGACAGACCCCGATACACTCTCCCAATGCAATACATGTTCCTATTATCTGTGTGTTTGCCTGTAGGTATAATTCTTCAAGGCAGTAGTTAAAAACCAAGTAGGATAGTTTTTTTTCCAAGGGGTGGAAGATACTGGGATGTTATAGTGTATAGGGTCAGTTGCAGGGCCAAATCTAGGGGTAGGCAAGTTAGGCTCCTGCCTATGGTGCAGTCATGGGAGGGGGTAGTACCTATCAAACTGCACATCTCAGTTGTGAATTGGGATTATAGGCCTCTCCTGAGGTGCACGGCCAGAGTTAGAGTTAACCCATGGGTGATCCTGGTCCCTTGGGCAGCTTACTGCTGTTGCCCCCCCTCCCCTGTACGCCCACCTTTTTTTGTTCTGGAGGGGGTTGGGGGGTACATCCCAACTGTCCCGGTTTTAGAGAGACAGTCCCTCTTTTGATAGCTTAACCTGCAGTCCCTCATTTGTACTGGAAAGTCCCATTTTTCTGAACAGCCAGAAAAAGAAACAAAGTTTCAAACTTAATTTGCTTTTGGCAGAGAGCCCAGAACAGCCACAACAGAAGATAAGATACATTTGTAACAATTCAAATGTATCTAGATAAGCAATATTGATAAGCAAATAAGTAATTGTAACAATATAAGATAACAGGTCCCTATGGAAAAGTTAGACTCACAACTTAAAGGTCAATTCACCTTCATTAGCAAAACTGTAATTACTGCAAAAAAAAAACCACAGAAATATGTTCAAACTTTTATAACCTGTGAAATTTTGTAAAATTATCATGGTAAATGGTGGTGGCGGAACTACCGGGGAGCAGAGGGTGCGAGCGGGAACCCTCTCAGGGCCCCCCAGCAGTCCTTGCACCACTGAGAAATGCGGGCAAATGCGGCCATAAGGAGGGGGCGGGGCCCGGCTGCGCATCACGCACCAGGGCCCGCCCCCTCCAGGATCGCTACTGGTAAATGGGGGTGTGGCAACAAAAATGGGCATGGTCAAAAACATTTTACCATGCTACGAGTGGCAACTTTTTTGTCCCACTTTTTATTTCCAAAATGTTGGGAGGTATGCAATTGTGGGGCCCTGAGTTCACAATACTAAACCTGGAAAATGTTATTTTGGTGAGAATTCATTCTTATGTTCTTGGTAAAATGATGAATATTCACTTGTGAAATTTCATCTGGTGAAAAGATCCCTTTAGCCTTGGGAAGGGAGTCCCCATTGATTGTTCTTAGAGTTTAGTTTCCCTTTAAAAGTTTCTAATTTATTAAATTGTATATTTTCTTTAACGAATGTGTTTTCTGCTGCATGATTTTACTTGTTCCAGTTATGTTGCTTAATTCAGTCCTCTTTTCGCTTTATATTTTAAAAGCTATTTGTAATATTATGTTTCCCTGTAGGTATTTTTTCATGTGCCTACATATGTCAGAGGGATTTTTTTTTCTGAAATTCATGTTTTCATGGGAACCACATTTTATTAGTGGGGGTGTATTATAAACGCAATATTAAATGGCCACAAAAACTTAATCTATTGAATGAATTTTTTTGTATTTGTCTAATGAAAATTAAAACAGATTTATAATATAACCGAGATTTTTTTTATACTGCTTCCATAGAGTTTTCCTTTTCGCCTCATTTTTGGTTACAGCCTAAACAAAGACATACTATAAAGCTTTGATAATACAGCCATTCCAGAAATGTCAAGGGGGTACATAGTACAATTTCTTGGGAAGTTGGGGGGGTACTGCTGATGATATCTGTCACATGCTGCCCAGCTGCCCTTCTAGCATTTAATTTTCAATAACTATATCACTGTTTGTTATTGCCATACAGGTAAGGAATCAGAAACCCATTATCCAGAAAGCTCCAAATAACTAGAAGGCCATCTCACATAGACTACATTTTAATAAAATAATTCAAATTTTTAAAAACTATTTCCTTTATCTCTGTAATAATAAACAATACCTTGTACTTTATTCATACTAAGATATAATTAGTCCTTTTTGGAAAGTAAACCAGCCTATTGGGTTTATTTAATGTTTAAATGATTTTCTAATAGACTTAAGGTATGGAGATCTCAATTACAGAAAAGATCCATTATCCAAAAAACCCCAGGTCCCAAGCATTGTGGATAACAGGTCCCATACCTGGACTAAGTAAGTTAAAATGTATAGGTTGGCAAATAAAAACAATTGTAGGCAGCATGCAAATAAGTGTTTTACACACAACTGTGATCTTTGCAGGGGTGCTTCGCCAATGAGGCGAGTTGAGGCTGACGCCTCAGGCGGCAGTGCCCCACTAGGTACCAGGGGCAGCAAAAATGCTGCTCCTGGTACTTTAAGAGCGAATTTCCGGGGCAGCAGCAACCCCCTCTCCTCAGTCGCAACATCCCCTCTGTGCCAATGCGTATAACTGTCCTGTAGTTGTTGTGTGATTGGGGCCAGAGGGGGAAATTGGCTGAAAAAGGGTGCGGGTCTGGGCTGCCAGGACCCACCGGGTTTTTTCCCGGTGTTTCTGGTGTCCCACGGGCTTACATGGTATCCACACTAAACAAGTGGTTGCAACTTTTACACTCACACCAGGGCCTAACTTCACTCATTCAACATAAAGCATGCAAGCTCAAAAGATTTTTCAGAAAGAGAGGTATTATTCCAAGCACCTATAGACATTAAAGGGGTTGTTCATCTTTTACTTTAGTATGATGTAGAGAGTTATATTATGAGACAATTTGCAATTGGTTTTGATTGTTTCATTATTTGTGTTTTTTAATTCATTTATCTTTATATTTCAGCAATCTGGTTGCTGAGGTCTAAATGACCATAGAAACCATGCATTAATTTGAATAAGAGACTGGAATATGAATAGGAGAGGGCTGATAGAAAGAGGAGATATAAAAAGTAACAATAACAATAAATGTGTAGCCTTAGGCTGGCCATACATGAGCCGATAAAAGCTGCCGACAGATCGAGTCAGCAGTTTATTGGCCCGTGTGTGGGTCCCTCCGACGGCCTACCCCGATAGATATCTGGCCAAAAGTTGGCCAGATGTCGATCGGCAGCCCAGGATTTGTGGAAAGGCCACAAAGGCCCTGGCCTAGGGCGGCAGGATTTTATCGGGGCGGCATGCCACCCAACCACACCCGCATTGGTTCAGAAGCACTGGGGAATTGCAGGAGATACAATTGTTTTTCAAATTTCCTGTGCACCAATCTCCAGTACTCTGAATCTGATGCTGAAAATTTGCACATTTGCACAAAGGTAGGGGAAGGGACAGGGGCGATGAACGGCAGCGGGCCTAGGGGCGTCTGCTATGTAAATCCGGCCATGTCCCATCCCATTGGATTGCGCCGCATCTGTTCGTTGATGCGGTCCCGCGATACGACTGCCCCGCAATTGAATTAGACCAATATTGCCCACCTCAATGTAGGCATATTGGGGAGGGATCCACTCTTTTGGCGAAATTGCAAAACAAGTGTATGGCCAACTTTATAGAGCATTTGCTTTTAGATGGAGTCATTGACCCCCATTTAAAAGCTGGAAAGAGTCAGAAGAAGATAAAAGAAATAAACATTGACCAAAAGTTGCTCAGAAGTGCCCATTCTATAATATACTTAAAGGTAATTTACAGTTGAACCACCCTTTTAATTGTAAATTTTCATTGTATGAAAAGTTACTTGTATACGTAGTTGAAAAACTGTAAAGCCTGTCCCTTGCAATTCTCTGTCCTGCTGGTTCTGACCATTGAAACAATATAACAGAAAAATGTGCATCCCCTCCTTCTCAGTAATGGCTATAACCTCTGTGCAGGAAGTACAACATCTGTTCAGTGTGGGTGTAGAGAAAACCTACAACAGTGAGAATGTGAACTGCAATATGTATAACAAAAAATAACATCAATTAAAATAAATACATATATAGTAACATCGTAAGTTAGATTGAAAAAAACACACAAGTCCATCAAGTTCAACCTGTGAACTCTATTTTAACCTCCCTAACTGCTAGTTGATCCAGAGGAAGGCAAAACCCCCTATTCGAAGCCTCTCCAATTTGCCTCAGAGGGGGAAAAAATTCTTCCTGACTCCAAAATGACAATTGGACCAGTCCCTGGATAAACTTGTACTATGAGCTATCTCCCATAACCCTGTATTCCTTCACTTGCTAAAAAGCCATCCAACCCCTTCTTAAAGCTATCTAATGTATCAGCCTGATTCAGGGAGAGTATTCCACATCTTCACCCTTTCCCATCCCACCCCTTTCTGTGGTATTTCAGTAAAATGTTCATTATAAATAATAATCTATCAGTCATGTTATCTGGCTGTTGTTTGGAATGCTGTATCTAATGTGAATGGAATTACTGATATATTTACTGACATAGGTGTGCCTCTCCATAAGGATAAAGTTAGTGTTTACAGCTCTCTGCAGGAACTGATTAACTTTGCCTGGGGTTGCCTGGGGGGACCCCCCCCCCCCCGCCCCTGCTAACTTTTATTTGCTGGACTAGTTTGATATATGAGACCAGTGAGGACTTCTGTACTTTTTCTTCTGTGTGTTGTTGTGTTGGGATTCAGGTCCAAGCCTCTCATCAGCCAGGGAATGATGTCATGGAAGATTTTCTGCCTAATCGAAACAAAATTTGTCATGGCAATATTTGGAGTCCCTCCAACAGGAATGCAGAGTAATGTAAATCCATGAACATTTACAGCACAGATCCCAGGAGGTATTATGTAGGGGTTTGCTGGTGATCATTAGTTACTATTTAAAAAGATGATTTGCATCATTAACACCACATTGTATAGATTACGTCCAGGTCAAGATAAACTCAGTGCCTTTGTAAGGTTTAACTTCCCTTTAATTTCCCTTAATAAGAGCATATCTATCTATATGAAGATGCTAATCTGATGCAAAGAACATTATGAGAGGGAATTGTCATGTTGCTTTTCCTGAATGAAGTAGGCTCTGTATTTCCAGAGCCGGGTTTAGTCCATTGGAGCTGCTGGGGAGCTATGATTTCCCTGGAAAGCGGCTGGGCAGCATGCCGTCCCTAATATTTTGCCGCCCTAGGCCCTGGCCTTTGTGGTCTCGCCACAAATCGGGGCCTGTGTATTTCTTAAGTAGTTTTTCTATATATATATAAATATTTAAAAAGTGTATATATATATATATATATATATATACAAAAAAGGAAAATTTATTTAATGTTTCGGTCCTAAACCAGGACCTTCCAGGAGCATATATATAAGTACTGTATATATCAGAGGAATGTGTTATTCCTTGGCTTGAATTGCATATCCTGTCCTCTCTGAAGTCAGTGGAAATCTATGTATAACCCCATTGTAGCTGAGCTGGTTTATCCATACAGTTGAGGTTAATATAGGCTAGTGGCACACACTATATTCTTTTATTTTGTATATGTGTTTTTCTTGTATTTATGTACATAATTTCCCTCTATAGTACTGCTTTGTTAATCAGCAGACTCTCTAACAGGAGAGTTTTTGGGCATTATGTGATGCATTATGAGATCAGCCATCAATGCCTTATCCCCCAAATAAACTATACTCACTGCCATGCAATTCTCATAGAACTGACGGATCTCCTGATGGGCCTCAGTAAACAGTTCTCATCCGGCCTTAATTTTACACCATGTGACACCAATTACATTTAGCACTGCCAACATCAAATTGTTGTTGAATGGGCCCTGGATATTGAGTTCTCTGGTGGGCCCTAAGAGGAGCAATCACTGTGAGAGCGTGTCACAACCTTAATTAAAGGAAAACTATACCCCCAAAATGAATACTTAAGCAACAAAATTTGGCATTTCTCCCTTGAAATATCGTGCAACGATTTATAAATGGCCCACAAGTTTCACTCCGGAGACTCTGGGCATCGTATAGTAGTAACATGGGCAGTTACATGTCTCACAGGTGGCAATCCATTCAGTGGCCCAGTCTAAGTGGGGGGTCCGCTAAATGGTGGTATTTGGGCAGAGCAGGGGAAGGTGTGGGAGAGTCCAGGCAGGCATTATAATTTATTAGAGCGTAACCCTGGCCAAACCCAGTTGGTGGGAGCATGGCACATCAGCAGATGAGAAAGTGAAGCCTCCTCTTCAGTTCCAACATGTCTGCCTCGTAAGCTGACCATAGAGGCAAAGATATGATCGTACCAATCGTGGATATGTACGATTTTCGGACCGTGTGTGGAGAGTCCCGACATTTTTCGTCTGGCGGAGATCGGTCGTTTGGTCGATCGGACAGGTTAGAAGATTTCTGTCGGCTGCCGACAATATTTCTGCGTGTATTGCCGACTGTAAGATTTTCAGAGGGAGACTGTCACCAGCTTTGTCGGACATAACTTTTTTACGATTGTTGTCAGGGGCAGAACATCGGCTGATCTGTTCTTTTACTACTTTATTTGATCAGAATGGTTAGTGGCAGGTCGGGAGATGGGAAAGTCAACGTACGATCGGATCTTTGCGTCTGTGGCCAGCTTTAAGGTGGCCATAGATGCAAAGATCCGCTCGTTTGGCGATGTTGCCAAACGAGCGGATCTTTCCCCGATATGCCATTAACAGGCATGGCTATATCGGGGGTAATCTGATTGTTCGGCCGTACGGCCGAACGATCAGATTACGATGTGCCATGAGCTCCGGCGGGATCGGTCGGGTCAAAATCAAACCTGACCGATCGACCAAACGACCGATCTCCGCCGGACGAAAGAAGTCGGCACATGCCACACACGATCCGAAAATCGTACGAATCCTCGATTCGTACGATCGGATCTGTGTGTCTATGGCCACCATTATTGTCAGCCCAAATGAAGAGAAACACATGTGGCCGCCCCCTGTGTCACAATCCCTTCCTCCTGCCCACAGCCAGGGTACAGCGACTTCACACAGCACTGGTACACTTCTTGCATTTGTGTAGTCTCTGCACTCACACTCACACCTAAGCGCCACAAAGTCATTCAAAAGTGGAACAAAAACTGCAAACAATGAAAAGGTTTAGAACGTTCAGAGGCGTGAGCCACATCTTTTTATTATCCGTATGATTTATATGTAACGAAGTGGCACAAAGCCCTCGATACAGAGCAGGGGGAATTAATTTTCACAGGAATCCCTGAGGCCGGCAGTTCTTCTGGCAGGGATTCCCGGGCAGCCCTCCCTCAGGACTGCGTGTCCCTTCAGCCCTCTACAAACTGTCTGACTTAGAGTCTGGGGTGGGCGTGGCGGTCTGACGTAAAGAGGGAGGAGACCCGGTGCTCCCTTGCATCCCGGGCTGCTGCTTCTAGCTTACACGATCTGTGATGTTTGGGGGGAGGGAGTTGTGAGGGCAGGAGGGATTCCACATAACGGGAATCAACGGGGGACATGCACAGCGGGACTGTGGAGATTTATCCTGAGAAAGTGCATCATATTCTGGGTAAGTGCTGCAGCCTTCGCCTTCTGTTTGTGTTTCATTCATTTCCATTGCATCCTTTACTCTTCTTTCCCTTCCCGAGGCAACTACACTATGAGCTGCACTCTGGCTCGGACCCTCTTACTTCCATTCTACAATGGCTCTCGGGGGATGCTGGGAGTTGTAGTATAGTAATAACCGGAGAGGCACAGCATTGAATCTCTGTTTATTGCATGATTGCTGTTATTGCATGGGAACCCCCAACTCGTGACACTACACAGGGTTAGTTAACTCTATGCACTCCACTGCTACTGATCATCTTGTATCATGACTTGTGACTGCACTGCCTGATCATCACTCTCATCTTCATGCAAGTCTTGGAAAGAGTAAATCAGTTTATGTTGTATGCAGAGATTTCCTTGCCTGACTCTCCCATCTCCTGCCTTCATGGACAATATAACAGCAGCCTCCAAATTGCTCCACATTAGATGCACTTTTCATTTTGCCCACTAGGGGCAGTAGCCCAGCAGCTGCCTGTGATCCATATGAAAAGCCTTTGATGTGAGTAGGAGCAGGATTGGCTTTTCTCACTACCTTCCTACAGAGTAATGAATGGGCCACGGGGCTTGCTCCCCCTTGTGTGTCCTGCAGCTGTTTGTCAGTCCCACCATGACATAGTGAATGAGTTAACTAGAGCAGCAGGGACTATAATGGAACCGCAGGGGAGTCCAGACCACCCAGTGTAATGAGGAGGAAAACAGAAAAGCAGTTTCAATCTGACACTGACAGTGGGGGGCACTGGTGTCAGCAGAATATTATTCCTGACCCTCATTATCAAAGCTAAAATAAACAGGTCCCACTTTAAGAACTTAAAGAGGTTGTTCACCTTTGAGATAGCTTTTAGTATGATGTAGAGCAGGGATCCCCAACCTTTTGAACCCATGAGCAACATTCAGAAGTGAAAGGAGTTGGGGAGCAACACCAGCATGAAAAATGTTCTTGGAGTGCCAAATAAGTGCTGTGATTGGCCATTTAGTAGCCCCTATGTGGACTGTCAACCTACATTGAGGCTCTGTTTGGCAGTGCACCTGATTTTTATACAACCAAAACTTGCCTCTAAGCCTGGAATTCTAAAATAAGCACCTGCTTTGATGCTACAGGGAACAACATCACAGGGGTTGGAGAGCAACATATTACTCACAAGCTACTGGTTGGGGATCACTGCTGTAGAGCATTGATCCCCAACCATTTGAACCCGTGAGAAACATTTAGAAGAAAAAGGTGTTGGGGAGCAACACAAGCATGAAAAATTGTTCTTGGGGTGCCAAATAATGGCTGTGATTGGCCATTTAGTTGCCCCCATGTGTATTATCAACCTACATTGAGGCTCTGTTTGACAGTGCACCTGGTTTTTATACAACCAAAACTTGCCTCCAAGCCTGGAATTAAAAAATAAGCACCTGCTTTGAGGCCACTGGGAGCAACATCCAAGGGGTTGGTGAGTAACATGTTGCTCATGAGCTACTGGTTGGGGACCACTGATGTAGAGAGTGATATACTGAGACCATTTGCAATTGGTTTTAATTTTTTATTATTGAAGGTTTTTTGAGTTATTTAGCTTTTTATTCAGCAGCTCTTCAATTTGCATCTTAAGAAATCTGATAACTAGGGTCCAAATTAAATGTTGCTCATGAGCTACTGGTTGGGGACCACTGATGTAGAGAGTGATATGCTGAGACCATTTGCAATTGGTTTTAATTTTTTATTATTGAAGGTTTTTTGAGTTATTTTGCTTTTTATTCAGCAGCTCTTCAATTTGCATCTTAAGAAATCTGATAACTAGGGTCCAAATTACCCTAGCAACAATGTATTGATTGGAATAAGAGACTGGATTATGAATAGGAGATGGGCTGAATAGAAGGATCAGTAATAAAAAGTAACAATACATTTGTAGCCTTAGGGCAGGGGCACACGGGCAGATTCTGGGAGATTTAGTCGCCTGGCAACTAATCACCACTTCTTTGGGAAGACAATCTCCCCGAACTGCCTTCCACCTGCCTTCTGCCTGCTAAAACGAAAAATCGCCTGCGGCAATGCACTCGCGCCTCTTCGATTTCCGAAGTCGCCCGAAGTTTCCTCATGAGGCAACTTTGGCAAGTGCCATAGCGCTGGTGTTTTCTCATTATAGCAGGGGGAGGCAGTTTGGGGACATTGTCGCCCCGCAGAAGAAGTGATTAGTCGCCAGGCAACTAAATCTCTCCAAATCTGCCCATGTGCCCCTGCCCTTACAGAGCATTTGTTTTTTTAGAAGGGAGTCGGCGACGGCCATTTGAAAGCTGCAAAGAGTCAGAAAAAAAGGCAAATAACTATAAAACTATAAAAAATAAATAATGAAAACCAATTGATAAATTGTTTAGAATTGCCCATTTTATAGTATAATAAAAGTTAACTTAAAGGTGAACCTCCCCTTTAATGTACTTTACATTACTGGTGGACTGCTCATTACTGTTCCAGTTAGTCCTAAAACATATCTGGGCCCTTTTGCACCTGAACTACACTTCTTATACTGACCTCTAAACTCCTAAACTGAAGCCACTCGCCTTCTGTTATTTTTGGCTCCCTAGTAAAAATTTGGACGGCTGCGTAACTGTCCCATTAGTATATTATATATATATATAATATACAAGTGTATAGATACATTTTTCATATCTTAGAATCCCATGATTTTGCACTGTCCAGACATGGAATCTGCATTGATTTTAATATGACAGCAGGCTTTCCTCTCCCGACACTGTGTCTCATTTTATACGTGTTTCCCCATTTGGAATCCCCTAAATTCACTTGAATTTCAATAAAATCAATAAATGGCACCCTGACAAGAGGTTGGCTGCACTGGGAGTAATATAGTGAAAGGGAAATCTGTCACATTCTAATACATAACCGATGTCCCCAGCTCCAGCAGGGAGGCTGCTTCCATAAAACAGATTTCTGTCACAGAGGCACAGCTTGAATTGCTTAAAAGGGATATTTGTGCTGCCAAAATGTTATATATATATATAAAATATGTTTGTTGTTGGGTTTTCTTTGTGTTTATTTATTTATTTTTTAATTATAAGCACTTTGTGCCTGGAGTGTACCCAACCTGGTGAAACTTTCCTGCCATAAGCTTCATTAGTCTGGTGGCTTGCCTGTTGAGCCCTAGTCTATTGTTGGTTTTTCATTAGTTTAAATATGTAAACTCTGTCAGTGTATTCTGAATGTGCAAGTGCAGCTGTATACCAAGCATGTTGCCTAGGATTGCTTAGTAAACACACACAATCACCCTCCACTGCCCCCTTTGAGGATAATTTAAAGGATCTGGCAAAAGCAAGAAAAAAAAACACAATGGGAAAAATGTCGTAGATTATTCAATTGCCCTAGAACTGGGCTGCCCCACTTCAGGCCAATGGGTCAGATGCAGGGCCGCCATTAGAAATCACGGGGCCCCGTACAACAAAATTTTTGGGGCCCCCTGGGCCCCGCCCACACTGACGACCAAGCTCCACCCCATTTTCCCGCCCACTCCACATCGCAGTTAAAAGACCACACAGACATCAGCGCTAAAAAAGAAACCCCCCCCCCACACAAGTTGTAAAAAGCTATTGATGGTCAGGGCCCCCTTATAAAAAATTCGGGCCCCAAAAAAAAAAAAATTAAAAATTTTTTTTTTTAAAAAAAACATTGGTGGCAGGGGCCCCCTTATAAGTTAAAAAAAACTTGGGGCCCCAACAAAAAAAATGTAAAAAAAACTAAAAAATAAACAAACATTGGTGGCAGGGGCCCCCTTATAAGTTAAAAACAAATTGGGGCCCCAAAAAAAAATTTGAAAAAAAAAAAATATTTTTTTGAAAAAAAAAAAAAACATTGGCGGCAGGGGCCCCCTTACAAGTTAAAAACAAATTGGGGCCCCAAAAAAAATTTAAAAAAAAAAAAAAAATTTTTTGAAAAAAAAAAAAAACATTGGCGTCAGGGGCCCCTTACGAGTTAAAAAAAAATTGGGGCCCCAAAAAAACATGCTTTAAAAAAAAAGATTGGTTGCAGGGGCCTATAGAATATTAAAATAATACATTGGTGGCCAGGAGATTAAAAAAAAAAAATACACAAACTGGTGTTCAGTAGAATTGAACTCACGGCTTCAGTACTTCAACTTCACCTCCTTTCGTGACTTCGGGTCTTTTCACTGCTTCAGGACTTCGGCTTCGGCTGTTTTCGTGACTTCGGGTCTTTGCGCTGCTTCAGGACTTCGGCTTCGGCTGTTTTCGTGACTTCGGGTCTTTTCGGCGCTTCGCGACTTCGGCTTTTTCCGTGACTTCGGGTCTTTTCGGCGCATCGGCTTCGGCTTTTCGGCACTTCCGCATTCGGCAGCACAGAGGCAAGACGTACGGCTCGGGCGCTCGTAAGGGGGGCCCGGATCTTCAAAAAATGCAGCGCTGCCGGGCCCCCCTTCATGCCCGGGCCCGGTACGCTTGTCCCCCCTGTCCCCCCCTGATGGCGGCCCTGGTCAGATGTTAGAGTTTTTCAAGGGACCCAGACTGCCCCTTTGGAAACAAACTGACCCACTATATGGCAATAGTTGGCTGATAATACGATTTCTTTGGTGTGTGTCAGTCCATTGCACTGTGTGGCACCAAATGTTAACTCATCTCTGTGGGTCTGATTCCATGGACCCTTAAGCTGGCCATACACGATAAAAGCTGCTGACAGACTGAGTCGGGAGTTTATTGGCCCATGTGTGGGGCCCTCCGACAGGCTTCCCCGATCAATATCTTGCCAAGAGTTGACCAGATATCGATCGTGCAGGGGTAAAAATCCATTTGGATCGCAGACCACATCTGTTCATTGACCGCCTGTATGATCCAATCATAGGGCCCACGATCGGATCAGCCCAATATCGCCCACCTCAAATTGGGCATATCGGGGAGAGATGCGCTCTTTGCCATTAGATTACATATGGGCTAAAGGTGGCCAGACATGGAGAGATCCGCTCGTTTGGTGATGTCGCTAAACGAGCGTATCTCTCTCCAAAATGCCCACCTTGAGATGGGCAATATAGGGCTGATCCGATCGTGGGCCCTAGGGCCCAATGATCGGAACCTAACGAATGGGAACGGGCGGTCAGATCGCGGGACAGCATCAACGAACAGATGCGACCGCGATCCGACGGGATTTTTTGTCCCATCCGATCGAGATCATCTCGATCAGGGAAGCCCGTCGGGGGGGCCCCATACATGGGCCAAAAAGCTGCCGACTCGGTCTGTCGGCAGCTTTTATCGGCCGTGTACGCCCACCTTTATGCCCCAATCCAGTTATTCCCCAACCAGTGGCTAGTGAGCAACATATTGCTCACCAACCCCTTGGATGTTGTTCCCAGTGGCCTCAACGTAGGTGCTTATTTTTGAATTTCTGGCTTGGAGGCAAGTTTTGGTTGCTTTAAAACCAGGTGTCCTGCCAAACAGGGTCTCCTGTAGGCCACATAGGGACTACCAATTGCCAATTACAGTCCTTATCGGACATCCCCAGGAACCTTTTTCATGCTTGTGTTTCTCCTCAATTCTTAACATTTTAATGACGCTCAATGTTTTAAAAGGTTGGGGATCTCTGCTCTATTCACTATAGATGGAAGTTTTCAGACAGTGGGGTAGATCTCCCAGCCAATGAAAGGTCTGATTATAGAATCACTAAAGTGTCCATACACGCACATGTATTTTGTTTCTTACTATATTTGGTGTGAGTATGGTGGAAGACAAGCTGAGCTATAACGGCAACAGACTTTGATATTGATGGGCTCGTCAATCGGAAGAAGGTAGAATTCTATTGTTTCTATCTGTATATCTGACGATTCGTGTCCAAATGTTTGTACTGAAAACAAACTATGTTTCCTGCGACCAATGGCTGCAGGAAAGATAATAATTGTTACGTGTATGGCCACCTTAAGACTAGGGCCTGACGGGGCAAAGTCCTTTTGCTGAAAACCAAAGAATGATTTCAGCCCCTCACAGCAAGCAGTATGCTCCTTCCCCCCCACATCTGGAACCCTAGTGTTGGCTCAGGTGTGAACACATTCAACAGATTTCATTTCACAATAAAAATTCGCCAAGAGTGTTTGCGCCGGATTTGACACTTTCGGATGCCATAGAAGAAGAGGATACTGCTTGCGTTGAGGGCCCTAGCCTAATAGCCCACAGTCTGCCTGGAATTACTGGTGCCCAGTATTGCAACATGAGTACCACCAGCAACTTCCGCCAATGCAAAAGTAGTTTTTCATGTTTTCTGTTGGAACCAGGGGACACCATTTGTACACTGTCGTTTTGTGACTTCTAAAAAACGATATTTATTACAATTAAATTATTCCAGGGCTAGAGTTCCCTCCTTGTCCCTGTAACCAGACACAAAACCCCATTTCTGCACAATTAATTTAGAAGCACAGTTCACAGCCGTGCATAAACTGAAGCACTTAGCTGCATGCTCCTTAATGAAGTGTTAATTAGCCATGCACTGTGTAGGTTTGATATGTGTGTCCTCCTTTAAATGGTTGGGGTGGACATTTTTGCATTAAATGCAATAGTGGCAGCTTATGACAACCCACCTAGTATCTGTAGTTTGGGAACAGTAGTAATTTGGGAATGCTCTCACCCCATTCATTCATTACATAATGAAAATAACTCATTCCACCCAAACACCCCAAGGAAAGTATGAATAATGAACTCCCTTAGGGTAAGGGCACAAGGGGACATTTGGGGAGATTAGTTGCCTCATGAGGAAACTTTGGGCAACGAAGCGCCGCGTGTGCCATCCCACTGGCGATTATTAATTAGAACAGGAAGGCAGTTCGGGGAGATTGTCGCCCCATGGAAGAGGCGAATCTCCCCGAATCTGCATGGGTCTCCTTACCCTTAGGGTGGTGGCACACAGGGAGATTTAGTCACCTGTGATAAATCTTCACTACTGAGGGCTACTAATCTCCACCAGCGTTGCTTTGTTTTTCCAAAGTCATCCGAAGTTTCCTTGTGAGTCGACTCACATTCTTGCCGGTGGGAAGGCATTTCAGGGAGATTAGCCTCCCCATGTGCCATCACCCTTATGTTATAAAAGAAAAGTATCCCAATCATAGCTGTGCTGGTACTGAGGGGAAAAAGCACAGATTCATTTTCCTGTAGACTGGCAGAAATCCATTGATTAAAAGATGTCTCCTGTATTATTCCCAGCTTGGTGGAGCCTGGCCCATGCAGATGCAGAATAAGTGTTGTCCCTGGCATAAATGCTCCGCTCGTGTGCGCACGTAATGTGACCACTAAACACAAGGTTGGACTATGCTGCCCGGTTCACTCTAATCTTTGTCCAAGTGACATTCTGGTATTCCATGTGCCATGTTCTACTGCTTTGGAACACTTTCTTTCTTCTTATTTAAAAAAATAAATAATAATAATTCCTAGTGCTCATTTACATAGAAATCATACAAGGCAATGCTAGTTCCTGTTTGCTTTGCATACATATTTCCATAGGACACTTTCTGTAGTGGCTGTAGAAAACCTGGGCAAGCAATGTGGCAGCTCTAGCTCATGAGTGTGAATGAGGAATAAAGTAGAATTCTACTTTACACAGCAGGACTAAACAAAACATCAGAAATCTGTCACTCCTAAGCATGAGGTGCTTCTGAGAGAGCCTTGTACCAGAGCTCACACTTTGTTCAGTTGTGTCCCTGATTATTTATTTAGGACCTTATTCTGGTTAATGGGGTTGCTCACCTTTACTTTAGCTTTAGTATGTTGGACCTATTCTAAACAACCTTTTTTTTGGGTCTATATTATTTATATTGCATGTTTTTTAAACTATTGGCATTACTAATTGAGTCATCGACTCTGCCAACAAAAAAACAGATTAACGGTGGGGGTTTAATTTTATTATAAGAGCCCATACATATGGTCTTCAGAGTATATTCCCGTGCTGTGGCTTTTTGATGTGTTTCTCGACACGAGGATATAGAGATTAATAAAGACCATTTTTATGTTGGAAATAATGATCTCTGTTAACTTATAGCCACTGACAGGTACCGCATTCGGAAACATATGGGGTAAGGGCCCTTCTTCTTATTGCATAGTTACCTATCTTTCATTTATAACCCTTTCCTAATGATCTGCATTTTTGCTACCAAACTCCTGCCTCATTGCTAAGGTAATAAGCTCTAGTAACCAGATAGTCCAAATATCAGTTTATCTTAGACTGCTGCTGTATACATCATACTAAAAGATAGTTTTTTGGTAAACTACCCCTTTAATTTTAGTCTATTAAGCTTTTAGGTTACCTGCTCACAAGTTTCTTTGATATTTAGTAAGCTGCTCTCCTTTAAGTAGTGCTTGGTTTTTTGTTTTTTTTTACGCAGCTGGAAGTTAAGCGTGGCGCACTGATGCAGCACAGTTGATAGCCCCAATGTGGGAATTACTTTGAACCAAATATTCCTGGGAAGGAGATCCCATTGAGCATGCCGGGCCGAGTGTTTGTTATTTAGCATGCTCCTAGCTAGAGGAGCACATTTTGAGGAGGAAACTCTGGGTTTATAAAGCAAACACATGGTCTGGCAGACCTCCAGCCCACCAACCTGAACTATACAAACACACAGTTGTACAAACACTGGCTAATAGGCTGACTGGGAAAGTCATAATGTATTTTGTACCCGATCCTACTTCCAGAATCCGAGGTAACAAATAAATTTCAACATTGTCTCAGTTTTTATGCTACAGTGTAGCCACTGGCTTTAGATTTGTATCTGAATGTTCTCCTGCACTGGGGGTTCTCACTGTTTGCAGAAGGGAATATAGGGTGTGGTAGGGCCTGTGTGTCCTTCAAACGTCCGCTTAGTGCATCTCTCATTACTGTGGCAGAAATGCTGCTAAGTGGGGCAGGCATTAAGCTAATCCATTCCCGCACAACTATTTATTTTTCATATAGGAAGTTCTAAGTGTAAGGTATCAGACAACGCTGGTGGTCAGTGCTTTAGCTGTTTCTAAAATCCCATTAAAAATAAATGCTCTCTAAACTGAGATGATAAACAAACACGCCTTTCTTAAAGGCACTTGAAACACTCCTTCCCAGCTTAATTGTGTCAAGTACAGGGGAAAGAGCATGCAAGCAATAATACAAAATGAGGGGAAATTTAAAATCAGGGGATGTAAAATGGGGGTTCTACTGTAGTATGTTCTGCCTCAGTACTCCGTATGAGTTAAAGTTTCTGATTGTCCCCAATAACAGAAGATCTCACCCCACCTGCTAGGCCATGGCCATAAACTATTTCATTGTGTAGGACAGAAGCTTTATACTGGGCACATTGGTATAATCCAGGTTCACGCGAAGGGCCTAATTCTGGTCACTAAGGGACAGATTATCAAGGTTCGAACAGTAAATTAGAATTTTTAAGTGTCAAAATTCAAACATTTTATCACACCTCAACCATGGAAATAGTCCTAATTTGAATATTCGCCACCAAAACCATTGACTTCATTTACAAGTCAATGGCAGAGGTCCGTTGAGCCATGTTAATAGCCTTCCTGACATTCAAGTTTTTTTTTTTCCGGTAGAAAAACTCGATTTGTACATATTGGATACGATTTGAATATGATTCAAATATTCGGGTCGGAACCATTCGTTATTTTATTATTTGAATATTAGACACTATTTTTTTCTTAAATAACCTCCCAGTCGAATTGTGAGTATATTCAAATTAAAAATAATTCACATGAATTCAAAATTCAGCCTTTAATAAATGGACCTCCAAATGTACATTAAAGTGTAGTTTGGCTATTATCTTCTAGTCTGATTTACAGCACATGCTGTGGGCTGCTGTCAATCACCTGAGCTTAGGGACCAACTCTCAGTATATACAGTATATGTAGAATATAAAATTCATGATACAAAGTTGATTGGCAGTGAGTTCATATCACCTTCCAGCACAGATTCTACAATAAGAAGTCGTGGGCCATTACTGTTCTAGGGTTGCTGACCTTTTGGGCTGAAACAGTAGGTTCAGTATATAAAACAGATAATTTCTAGCCATATCCATTTTTATGGTTTAGTTATGGTTGCCACCTGTCCGGTTTTGACCCGGACAGCCCGGTATTTTGAAGGGCTACCCGGGTCAGTAGTCCTGCCCAGTATTACTTATTTGATGGTGCGGCCCGGTCGGGGATCGGGATTTGGTTGCCGGGGCCCAACAGGTTTTTTCCCAGTATCCCACCGGCCCAGTCCAACCCTATGTATAGATTATGGGAACATTTTTGCCATCTTGTCAGGGAATTCTAATACAACAGGATGATTGGTGTGTTATAAGGAGGCTTGTGGCCAGACAGTCTGAAACAACGGCATATCTAACAGGACTGTTAATGCCAGCTGAGCTATGAAGCATGTGTCATTTCTGTTTTGGTATTCGATCTCCCAGCATCTTCCATAAGGTCTACAGCAAATATGGCAATGATCGGCGGACTACAGCTAAAAATGCCTTTGGCATCACACTTCCAATGTAGCCCTATGGCTATAAGGGCTGTTTTGAGCATTTATGCTTGAGCACATCGGCAGTCAAAAAGTCTGGCAACAGCTGGAAAGAAAGGAATTTCAGTTTCAAAATGTCAGCAGAGCACTTTCTTTTCTTTAATGATGGCTTCTTGCACTTCTGAAGCAGCTCTTGCACAAAAGGAAACAATATTTTTAGATTTCCTCACATCTTCTGCCATCAGACATCAGTGCAACCAACATCCAGCCTATGCATATGAGCTCTCAGGAAGCCACAAACAACTTGGCCTGAGATGTCTGAGCTGCTGCCAATGCTGCTTACGTTGAACTACAGGGATGCTGGGAGTTGTAGTTCAACAGTAGCAGGAGGCCTACAGCTTGTAGGTCTGTTGTGGCCTTGTGTATAATGATGTTGTGGTCTGTTCTTGAATTGGCAGCAATGCTACCTAAAACAAATGAGTGATATAAGAGTGATATAAATTGGGCATATACAGCCAGATTTCCTAGCCATAATCTCATGTGGGTTAGCCACCCATTCAGCCAATAAAGGCTGCTGAATTAATGGTTATTCGTGCATGTATGGATGCCTCCCAATGGCTGCTTGATTTATGTCTGCATGGAAATCTTTAAGGTATATTTTAAGCATCTGCATATCAATTGGGTCCTCTTTTGAAATCCGGTTTCCTTAAAGGTGTTGTTCACCTTTAAGTTAACTTTTAGTATGATGTAAAGGGGCAAATTCACTAAGCGACGAATCGCTGAACGATAGCGTCAATTCGCTAGCGTTGGGCATTTTCGTTACTTCGCAAATTCACTAACGAACGCTCACGTAGATTCGCTAGTGTTACTTCGCACCCTTACGCCTGGCGAATTTTCGCTACGGACGTAACTACGCAAATTCACTAACGCGCGCATTGTACTGAACGCTACCTTTTACGCTAGACTTCCTTCGCCACCTCAGACCAGGCGAAGCGCAATAGAGTACATAGTGATTGCTTCAAAAAAAGTCACAATTTTTTCTAAGTCCCAAAAAACGCTGGCTTGTTTTCTACATTATGGGTGATAGGCTGAAAAAGATCAAAAAAAATTTTCGGCTCCCCTCCTTCCCCCCTACATTTCCTGACTCATGGCAACTTAACTATACAGTGGGCACATGTGTAGGGCAAAATAACATTTTTATTTGATGTTTTGAAGGTTTTCTAGGCATATGTAGTGCTATGTATTCCTCCATTGAAATTTGAATTTGGCGCCGTATGCAAATTAACCTTCGCTAGCGTAACTTCGCTTCACTTAGCGAATCAATGCTAGCGCAACTTCGCAACCTTACGCTACCCCTGTGCGCAACTTCGGATTTTAGTGAATTTGCGGAGCACTGGCGAAACTACTCCTGGCGAAGCGCGGCGAAGTTGCGCCTGGCGCAACTACGAATCTTAGTGAATTTGCCCCAAAGAGTCCTATTCTGAGACAATTTGCAATTGCTTTTAATTTTTTTATCATTTGTGTTTTTTTTAATTATTTCATTTTTTATTCAGCAGCTCTCCAGTTTGCAATTTCAGCAATCAAGTTGCTAGAGCCCAAATCACCAAGCAACCATGCACTCATTTCAATGAGAGACTGGAATATGAATAGGAGAGGGTCTGAATAGAAAGATCAAGAATAAAAAGTAGAGTCAAAACTATAAGAAACAAAAATTAAGACCAATTGACAATAATAAAAGTTAACTTAAACATGAACCACCCCTTCAAGCTGCCATTTTGATCTGATCATTGGCCCTGGGGCCAAGCGATCAGATCACCCTATTCATTTGGTGAGGTTGTTGTGCCCAAAGGCTCTGTAAACTTTATTATATAAAATCTAGTACAGGTATGGGACCTGTTATCCAGAATGCTTGGGACCTGGGGTTTTCTGGATAACGGATCTTTCTGTAATATGGATCTTCATACCTTAAGTCTACTTGGAAATCGGTAAACATTAAATAAACCCAATAGGCTGGTTTTGCTTCCAATAAGGATTAATTCTGTCTTAGTTTGGCTCAAGTACAAACTACTGTTTTATTATTACAGAGAAAAAGAAAATCATTTTTTATATATTTGGATAAAATGGAGTCTATAATTTGGAGCTTTCTGGATAATGGGTTTCTAGATAACAGATCCCATATCTGTATCTTTTACTACTTCCTCCCCCCCAAATATTTTGGATATTTGATATTGTCCATATTGGCCATTTCAGTCTCAGCATTTCACTTGGGGTGTTGCAGATCTGGATGTGTATTTGAACCTTTTAGGGAAAAAAGATGCAGTGTGAGACGAGTGTTCCTCATTCAGATAGAAAACGGAACCTGGTTAGGGTGATATGGGCTAAAATGAGCCAAAAAAGCCCTTTACAAGCAATTACATGCAAAGTGAAGCCTTTTGAAATCAGAAGGTATTTACTTTTCTCATGGCCATACACACAGCACTGGCTAAATACCAAAAATGAGAGTTTAATTCTCCCATAAGGCATCATGGGCGGAGACATGCAAATCACTTGTTTATGTTCCTCATTCAGTAAGGACTACATCGTTACATAGTTACATAGTTAAATTGGGTTGAAAAAAGACAAAGTCCATCAAGTTCAACCCCTCCAAATGAAAACCCAGCATCCATACATACACACCCCTTCCTACTTTTAATTACATTCTATATACCCATACCTATACTAACTATAGAATTTAGTATCACAATAGCCTTTGATATTATGTCTGTCCATATAATCATCCAAGGACTAGATGAAGTCCTACTCCATGCATGCAGTCTGCTCCATCTGTCTTTACTTTTTCTGTTTTCCTGAGCCCCCGCTATTCGTCATTTTGCTTGTGATGTCAACACCAGCTCACTTATTGTTGATAGAGACCCATCCTCGGCTTGGGGAGAGATGCTAATTGTGCATTTTTTTTAAAGGGTAACTAATGTTAAAATAGCACTGCTTATATAATGCTTATATAATGTTTCAGTCTAGAAATACGGGCTAGGGCCCAGATATTGTCTTGTAAATATCACAATTTCCATGGCAAATCCATATTGGGGTAATGATTCGTTTAGATTATACTCTCTTCTGTTCAGCCACACCAATACCTTATATTTTTGCAAGGACAGGAGATAGACCTATTTTCTAGAATGCTCAGGACCTGGGGGTTTTCCGGGTAATGGATCTTTCTGCAATTTGGATCTTCATACCTTAAGTCTACTAGAAAATCATGTAAACATTAAATAAACCCAATAGGCTGATTTTGCTTCCAATAAAGATTAATTATATCTTAGTTGGGATCAAGTACAAGTTACTGTTTTATTATTACAGAGAAAAAAGAAATCATTTTCTAAAATTTGGATTATTTGATTATATTGGAGTTTATGAGCGACATCCAATCCGTAATATGGAACTTTCTGGATAACGGGTTTCTTGTTCACAGATTCCAAACCTGTACTAGAATATAAATAGGAGAGGGCCTGAATAGGAAGACGAGTAATAAAAGTTAGCAATAACAATACATTTGTAGCCTTACACAGCATTTGGTTTTAGATGGGGTCAGTGACCCCCATTTGAAAGTTGGAAAGAGTTAGAAGAAGAAGACAAATAATTAAGACAGTAAAAAATCTATATTGAAGTCCAATTAAAAGATCCAAATTACATAAAGATCTGTTTTCCCAGGTCCCGAGCATACTCGATTACCAGTCCCATACTTGTATTGAAATCAATTCATGGTTGCTAGGGTTATTTGGACCCATTTTGGAACCATGTTGATATGTTGGATTTTTGCAAATCATGCAAAATTGGCAGAACACGGGGAAATGTGTTAAATGAACAGGAGACCAGGGGACACAGTCTGATATCTAAGAACTCCCGATAAAATCGGGGAGTTGACAGCTCTGCTTTAAGTATGTTATTGCATGCCCTATTTCCAGCAACTTTGCTGTTGGTTTTCATTATTATGTTTTTTAATAGTTCATGAACAATTTGCATTTCTCTTTTGACTTCTCGGCTTTCAAATAGAGGGGGGTGGGGGCTGACATAAAATATAAAGGCCAGTTGCAAGTTGTGTCGGAATATCAATGTCTACATCATATTAAAAGTTAATTCAAAGGGGAAATACTCCTTTAAGTTTCGGCATAGGCTTTATATACACACATTACATATCCCTGTTCCACACAGGTGCAATCTTTTCTGGATATATAGCTTTGCTTTACCAGCATGATCTTTGCTTCTATAGGTTAATTCAGGCTGAAAGCTGTAAAACCAAGCATTAATGGGTTCTCTGTAGCCCTGTTGGAATTCACAAAGTTAACGGCAGTAAATGCTCCGGGCAGATTATTATTCTGTGGTCTATTGTCTCATATATACTACAGGCTTTATTTTTAACTGCAGATACGATACGATAAGAACTTGGACAATACCCATTCTTTATGGGCTGAAGGCTGGAGTTTGCCTCCCACTGAACAGCGTTCATTATATCATGCAGCTTTATTTGGGTCTGGTCCTTCTAGCATAAATAGTCTTGGGTTTAAAGGGCTTGTTCATGTTTAAGTTAACTTTTAGCATATCATAGAACAGCTACTTGTAAGAAACTTTTCAATTGACCTTCATTTTTTCTTATTTACAGTTTTTTAATTATTTGCTGACTTTTAACTTTACAACTTTCCATTGGGAGTCTCTGACACCATCTTAAAAGTAATGCTCTTTAAGGCAGTGTCTGAATAGGATACAATTCCATTCAGCAAGTGTTTCAGCCAAGGCCACTTGTCAAGCAATCATTTTATATCAAAATATGTATAAGGCTGATGGATGGCAGAACAGTAAGTAACCTTTTCTTTCATCTGAGGATGTAAGGTGATCATTGATTTTACCTTGTATGTAATGTAAGGTGTATTCCCTTATTTGCCCTTCCTTTGGCGGCTGACACTCGAGGAGATTAGACGCCGATAAAAGCTGCCGACAGACCGTGTCGGCAACTTATTGGCCCGTGTATGGGGCCCCCCGACGGGCTTCACCGATCGAGATCTGGCCAAAAGTCGGCCAGATCTCGATCGGATGGGACAAAAAATCCCCCTAGGGCCGACAATCGGATCAGCCCAATATTGCCCACCTCAAGGTGGGCATATTGGGGAGAGATCCGCTCGTTTGACGACATCGCCAAACAAGCGGATGTCTCAGTGTATGGGCACCTTAATCTTCTCTGAATTCTTTTTCCACGGGCAATGAAGTGAATAGCAGGTGGGAAAAACATACAAATCGCTTTGGCTTTCCAAAGTTGCCTTGTGAAGAAGCTTTGTGTGATTTTGCAGCCTCGGAGGAGATTAGTAGCTGCACTAGAGGATATTAATCATGGGGCAACTGATCTCCTTGTCTGTCATGGCCCATTGGCTTACCTTATTTTTCAGTTAGCCTAAGCTTGCCATGGGTGTTTCATGCTTTCCAACCCTTGCTTTTCTTGCTGTTTAACTAGGGTGTTTAGTATAATTAAATATGAACAATGCAATATCAGAAATTTTAGTTGGTGTAAATCGTTGTAGAGCATGCAGAATAATATTTTAGGCTGGGCGCCCCCAACCTTTTTAACCAGTGTGCCACATTCAGATTTAAAAAGAGTTGGGGAGCAGCACAAGCAAGAAAAATGTTCCTGAGTGGTGCAAAAGTAAGGCCTGTTATTGGCTTTTGGTAACCCCTATGTGGACTGGTAGCCTACAGGAGGCTCTGTTTGACAGTAAACCTGGTTTTATGCAACTGAAACTTGTCTCCAAGCCTGAAATTCAAAAATAAGCACCTGCTTTTAGGCCACTGTGCAACTGTTGGGTCTGGACCTCGGTGAGAGACCTTTCCAATGATACAGCCAAGGCCCTTATCAACGTTGCAATCAGAGAAGGAAGTTTATTGAGATACAGAATACAAGCATTCAGTAGCTCGGGTGAGAACGTTCTGTTATAATGCAAAAGCATTGTGTTATACATGATTGGCTAAAATATTACTTGCAAATTATACGTGATGATGCTAAGCAAAATATTCTTATATGGGCATAAGCTTTATACTTGGTACAGTTGTCTGTTTATCTGACCACAAGCAATTTCTTAATAGCCAGCTAGCTAGGTGTTGGCTATCAGGTTCTGCTTTTATAACTGTCATATTTGCACGTAGCTATATTAGATGAAAAACATGTTTACTGTTTCGAACATTTATATGTAGCATATACAGAATGGATAAGATATATGAACCCAGGGTTCAAAGGTCACTTAGGCCTTAGGCTAGTTTGGATTCATCAGAACTTCCAAGGGGTTAGTGAGTAAAATGTTGCTCATGAGCCACTGGTTGGGGAACACTGTTTTAGGTAGTGGGGATTTAAGTTTTCGTCACACATTTTAAGGAGAGTGTGTTGATGAATTGAACTTTACAACCAAACTGGCTGACAAAAGCACACCAAAATATCGCCCAACCTTTAAATTTCACTTCTGAATATTGGTTGATTAGGTTTTTTTTAAGCGACCTGTGATCAGCTTTGCTCGTTCATCTGCAGCTTAAAATCAGTTTAGCTCACTGCAAACACCACCACTCTTAATATAACTACATCTGGCTACTCAAAGGCATTTTTAAATTGACAATGGGATTCTTCAGAACTTATCTACAGTGTATCCTGTTCTGGAATTACTGCCCCCATGGCTACACAGCAGTTTGTATAAATAAACTATAGTAGTCTTTCTGAAGCACACCAGTTTCACCAGTGCAGGGTAACACACTACATTATATTATAATTCCTTTAAAACACTTTCAGGTTTTGATTTACTTTTCATTTAAGATTGGACGGTACAGCAGCTAATATGGCTAATGCATGCCCAACTTTAGTTGCAAACCTCAAAAATTCAAAATAAGACAATGCAGTCTAAGAACCATAGCAGAGGAGGCTACTAAAGGAGATAAGACACAAGTAAGGGTGCATTAAGCAAGAGGTCCCGCTGCAAGCTTAGACCAGTACCGTCCAATTCTCTTTTAGTAGCTTCCACTGCTATTGTTCTGCCTAGACTGGATTTTTTTATATTGTATTTTTGAGGCTTGTAACTAAAGTTGGCTATGCACTGGCCATATTAGCTGCTGTCTTGGGCACTCTTAACTTAAGGTGGCCATAGACGTAACAATTACGATATTTCCTACAACCATTAATCGCAGGAAAGATTGTTTGTTTTCAATACAGACATTTTAAAGCTGAATTGTCAGATATACAGGTAGAAACAATAGAATTCTATCTGTATACGATGATTGAGCAGTAACTGTGGCCAATGCCCAACCGATATTCAAGGCTTCTGTCAATATCGGCAAAGTTTCGTACAATATTATCTGTGCATCTATTGGCACCTTAAGGCCAAGGCCACTCTCCCTCTTATCTTCACATAATCTTCACTTGGGTGCAGGGAGACGCAGCAGATTATGGCAAAAAAAAGGTAGAGTTCCTCCGTGTCTGCCTGCACCTACAGTAACCAGAGCAGCAGTAGCAGAGAAGCGGGATGCAGGCCGAGATCCGTCTAGTGTGGCCCTACCCTTAGACAACTTAGGTAAATGCACACAGGGGTGCGGGTGAAAATCTCCCTGAAGTGGCCATTACCCTTATGGGCTCATACATAAGTACATAAGGGTGGCCCTAGACGCACAGTTAATATCGAAAGAAAGAATTTCATATGATATTCAGTGTGTGTATGGTGGGAAAATAGCCAACCGATATCGGCAGAAGACTTTGATATTGGTCGGCTCGTTGATCGGGCTGGACGGAAAATTTTGATTGGGTGTCCAGACATCTGCCATTGTTAGTGCTGAATCGTCAGATACAGGTGGAATTCTATTGTTTCTACCTGTATATCTGACTATTCAGCTCTACACGTGTGAAGGGTTACTTTTCTTGTCTCTTGTTCTATCCTGTGTTATGGCCTGCAACTGTTCTTAGTTTTTGCTGACCTTAGACATTGAAACAAACAATCTTTCTTGGAAAGATCTTTTCCAAGAAAGATCATAATTGTTACGTATATGGCCACCTTACTGCTGATATCTGATAGGAGTTTAGCCAGATATTGATCTGCAAAGGCTGGCAGATACTGTTAGGCCAGGACTTTAGTAGGCTAAGCAACTAATCCTCTCGATACTGGTTTTCACAGACCCCTATGTGAGCAATTCATTAGGACGGCAGAAAAATTTTGGGCCAGCCCAATTTGTCACACCACTTGGGTGGTCAAATTGAGTATCTTTTATGTTGAGTACCCTGCCAAACAAACAACAATGAACTGTTCTTGTGACATGTTTCTCTCTTTTTATGATTTAAAAGTTTTCCCACTGATTCATGCCCACTGGTCTCTTCTGTAGTCTTGTATTCTACCAACTGCTAATCATCTCCAACTGTTCACTGAAAACTACCTTCTCATATAGCCATATTGTATGAAAGCACATTACAGCGGGAGATTTTGTATGGTATGCATAAATAAACAGCGCTGATGATACAACCTTTTAGCAGCTTGGCTCTGATCTCTGCAGTGATCATCTTAACTTCTCTTTTTATGTCCAGATGTTATTGCTTGTATTTGCTTTTTCTCATTGACAGTGATGGAAATTTCCACCGAAGGTACTTATAGGAGAGATATTTGTGTACATTATTATAAATACTCATTTGAGAAACCCATGCTGATTCTGTATTAAATCATGCTGTATATTAAACTGAAATTCAGAGCTTCACAACTTTCTGTGGTTCTCTTGTTAATTAAATCCAGAGCGTTCGTAATGATCGTAGAAGACTAAAAGGGCTACTTTATGGCTTTTTTTATTGACCGGTTATGAATTTTGAAAGCAATAAACAATTATTGACTTTCCATACAAAATAAGATGACTCCCACGGGTACAGGAGATAGTTATTACTTTGTAAATCCAAGCAAACTTTCTAATATTTTTACTCACATTTCACTGGTGTGAAAAGTTCTCACGGTTAATAGCCAGCTTTGAAGTATGGAAGGATAGAATGAGCAGGAACAGAGCTAGGGCCTAAGGCTATGGGCACACGGAGCTGTAGGCTCCACTTCTCTCAGCTTCAGTATTTTTGTAGGCGGAAACTGATCCTCTGTGCTCCTGCTCCATTCATTTAAGCAGCTTCCGCTTGTGTGTAGGTCACCCAAAAATTTCTCCTTTCATGTATTTGAGCTGTCCTTCGCTCCTCTGCATCTGAGCCTAAGGCTATGGGCACATGGAACTGTAGGCTTTGCCACTCTCAGTCTGCGTATTTTTGCAGGCTAATTGCGCCGTGCCCCTGCACACACACACACAGTGTAGCAGAGGTCAGCCCAAAGATGCCTCCCGTCGTGTACTTGGACTGACGCTATGTGTGAGCGCATATGGGCAGATCTAATTTAGATCAACTGAGAGGGCACGGAGTGAATCGACTTCTCGTAGCCTGCAAAAATATAAAGGCTGAGAGCAGCAGTGTCTACAGCTCTGTGTGCCCATAGCCTAAAGCTCCACATACACGAGCCAATATATTGGGCAGTGTATGGGCCCCTAACGAGCTTCCCCAATTGGACCACATTGGTTTGTTGATGCAGCCCTCGATCATCTGTATTCATCTCGGGCCAAATTACTTAGGGCCCACAATTGGATCAGCCCAATATTGCCCACCTCATGTGGGCACATAGCGGAGAGATCTGCTTGTTTGGAGACGTTGCCAAACGAGGGGATCTACCCATCTATGGCCAGCTTAAGGGTATTGGCAATTGGGCGTTTTGCTTGCTGGATGACAGCAGCAGACAAAGCATCATTGTTCTCAGAGAAATATCAAAGTCCGAATTTCTCTCAATATTTTCTGAAAACAACTCTGACCAAATCCGCATGGGGTTTTTCTCCTTATTTATCAATACACTTTGCGGGGAAAAAAAACTGAAAAAAATAGTTAAAAAAAATGAATCACACAGATTTTTCGGATTCTCCTCTCGGAAACTCCGTTTTTTTTTTTTCCGGATTTTCGCCTGAAAACAACGAAATCTTTAGGTTATTGCACAAAACCCAGAGCAGATCAAAATACACACAAACTGTTTGATTGTGTTTGTCAGAGAACCATGGCAATCCAAATCCCTTACATAACTAAATGTAAATCAATGTAAACTTCTCTGCTTATGACGTCTGCTATTAATTTGAATTTAAAAAGTGGGGAAGGACTACAGTACGGCAATGGGGGCAAAGTACCGAATGCAAAAACTGGTGCCACTTTTTCCACACAATGTAGCCTTTTTCACCCAAAAATTCCAGTGTATTTTCTCTGGCACAGAGTGGTAGAAAACTGTGCATGCATCACAATATCTGAAGCAACATGCCCAACTTTTGCACATCTTTGTGATGCCAGTGGTGCACAGGTTCTATCCAACAGATGCTGCAGCTTAGCAGTTGCAGAAAGAGAAAACCCTGTCATTGTAGAGTTGAACTGCACCCACCTGCTTGTCCATTCTGTGCTTTTACAGAACAATAAACCCTCCATATTTATTTGGCTGTGTATATGTATTTGATGCTGTTGTGGTGTCTGTACTGTAATGCCAGGATTCCAGTCTTCTTACTTGGTGCAAGTTATTCCCATTTGGGTTTTGCTTAATCATCTTCCAGTAAAAGGGTCAGCACAAACCTCTTTGATGTGTTGAGTGAGAGGAACTGACCACTTGACACAGAGATGGTGGAGAAAAGCCACAGTTGCTGGACTGCTCACCAGAATAGACATTTACTAGCCAATTTATCAAATCCTACATTCCAGAGGAATGCGCTAATTGCCCTGTGAGGCATGACAGGTAGTTGTCAGGCAGGAGGTTTCTTTTGTAAATCCACCCTCTGTATTAGTAATATTTACTTTACTGTGTTCTGCAGTGTGGTTTACAGCAATCTGCTTCATATCAACATCTGAGCCCAATTTGGACCATTTTGGGGGTCCTATATTGGGTGTTGCTAGCTGGCAGACCACAGAGGTTTTAGGATTATGTAGGTAAGTGCCTGCCTCTCCTTCTCTACTGTGGCTATAATATTGCCTGTTCACTTTTTTTACTTGTTCCATGGCACCCCAAGCATCTCTTGACACATTGTGGCCCCTGGGCATTTTATGACACACTGTGTCCCCTTGTTCTATTAATTTATTGTTCTGCTGTACAGTGCTGTATACATACAGTAAGTAGACCTATATAAATACAAATATACATACATACTTCAGCCTCCAAGCATTTTGTGGCACACTGTGGCCCCCCAATTTTAGACCGTCCCTGGCGCCAAGCCCCACAGAGACTTTATGATCCACCCTCCAGGCCCTGAACATACATTTTCCCTGAACTTATATGCCTTTGTAATGTACTTCTGAAAGAATACAGTGAAACCTCAATTTTACATCCCCTGATTTTAAGTTTTCCTTTTATTGTTTTTATTGATTTTAAATTGTTGTTTTGTGATCCAACCTATATATTATGCATAATACATTTCCCTGATTTTACATTTTCCTGGATTTTACACCATTTTCTTCCTGGTCCCCTGAAAAATGTAAAATGGGGGTTCTACTGTATATTTTTTCTGATAAATGTGTACTCTACTGTAATGATATCATTTTTATTGCAAAAGACAGAATGGTATTGCTACAGATAAAGCACAGCTTATTGATGATCTTCCACTCGTTTCATGGGAAAAAATTATGCTTCCATCAAGTTTCATAATCCGCAACTGTTGTTCTGCAAGGACAAAATGCCAGTCTGTGAGACTGCTCGCGCTTCTGTGGCCCCTAGGCAGTGAGACAGTTTTGACATCTCTGTAGAGATTCATGTTAAAGTTCAGTTGCCATCAATAGTGTGTTGCTGTTATATGCCATTGTAGAGAGTAATATAGGTTGCTAAGTGGATTTGGGTGTTAAGTGCAGTTGGGATGGGGAATGCCTTTGAAGTTCTTTGATATCCCACCATAAACAGACTGTCAGCGGGAGGGAGGGTGGGATCCCACTGACAGACACAAGATTGATCTGAGGCTTTCAAAGTTGATGATTTGCTGTAAATTAGTTACGTTATTGTGCTTTTTGTCTGTTCCTACGAAGTGATTAGCGAACACTTGAAAAATGCTGGAAGCAAGGGCGTCAAACTCTCCTTTTCATTTTGTGGGCTGTAAAGCTGGTTATACATGTACTGATTCTGTTGTACAAAACAAAGTCATGGCGGCCCACCAATCCCGAATATTCAATTCTATTTGGATATGAGTTGGTGTGGAGATCGGGATGCTGGCAAATTGTATCTGCTGATGTATCATATCTAGCGGTATACATTGCATCTGCAGATGTGGAAATGCAGTGAATGTCCCATCCTGCGATATCCATCTGTTTGGCCCCAGGGCCAGATATCTGTGAATATTGGCCTGTGTGTGGGTGTTTTTGCCATACTCTTTTGACTCCATCTCTCAGATGGGGGTCACTGACCCCAGAAGCCAAAAACTATTGCTCTTTGAGGCTACATTTTTATTGTTGTTGTTATTACTTATCTTTCTATATAGGCCATCCTCTATGCATATCCCTGTCTCTCTTTGAAACCACTGCCTGGTTATTAGGTTCAATTGGACCCTAGGATCCAGATAGCTGCCAAAATTCCAAACCACATATAATATAAAATGAAGACCAATTGCAAATTGTTTCTTAATAGCACTGTATACATCATACTGTTCGTTAATTTAAAGACAAGCAACCCATTTAAGTCAGACAGGGGATTTTAGTGCCAGATCCTATTTGCTTAAACCTGAGTAGTACATACATACATATACACAGTGCTTGTTGTACAGGCCAGATGGTGGCATCTAGCTTGTTTCTAGCTCATTCTTCCTAAGTGCGCTGGCACAAGGGCAACAAAGAACTTTTGATCGGACACACAAATTCCAGCTGCCCGGCACTTTAAATTGCTATTGTGTGAATGGTAATAGCCTGGGCACACATGGTACATGCTGGCAATTAATCTCCTGGGAATGAATGGAATAATGTCCACTAGGGCCAGTTCTGCTGCTATGTCTGTATTCTAGATGGACTGCAATAATGTTTATCATGGTGTACCCTTGTAGTTATAAATAAATATATATATATTCATATACATGATGAATCCATCTGGATCTGATTTGGTTGATGAATTATAATCATGAAAGCACACTATTCCTACAAACATGTTTATTGTGGTGGGAAATGGGCCAGCGAGCATTAAGCTTTAATTTTATTCCTGCTGGCCTGGCAGGTTCCCCTGCTTCCCAAGACTTCAGCACTGAAGGGGGTCTAAAATCCAGGAGGCTAACGTCATAAAGATGCAATGTTTGCTATAAGTCTAGTCACCCATAGGTCAGCATTTACTGGTCAGCAGTTTGACGTTGGACACCTGATTGGTTGTTGTGGGCTACTAGGACCTGGCTAAACTCTGTACCTTTTTAACATATTACCCAGAATGTGGATCTATTTTGCTGCTATATGGCAAATAATCAAATTTTCAATATATATCTATTTGTTTTCTAAACGGAATGGTACTCGAAGCCCTTTGTTTTCCGAATTTGCTAACTAAATCTCCCTGAATCTTCACTGTGTCTCTGCCCTTAAACTAGAGAGCTGCACCAATCCTTGAAAAGTTGCACATTTTACTAGAGAGCGCCAAAATAAGCTTGCTTTTTTTCTGACTTTAGAATTTGTTTGAGGAAAGTATTAGTGACCATTGATTTGTTTTCATTTTCTCACCCTGCACGGCCATTCAGTAAGGCCAAACTCATTATCATTGATACTTATGTAAATACTAAGGCAACCTCAATTCATTCTGCCGGTTTTCCCCCTAATCTTTTTCACTTGTTTCTCACTGAACAAAAGCTATTTATTAAACTGCTCAGTCCCCTTTCCTACATTCCTGGATGACTCATTTCAGGAGATTCCTGCTGTAACTAAAAATCTGTGAAAATTCACAGTGTCAACAACACGCTGATTGTCACTCCAAAACTGACAATGACATTCATGAGGTGTAAGGTACTTGTCTGAGGTTTTACAGCAGCTTCATCCATAGAAACACAGATTTTCCTGTTATATAGATTTATTTATCAATTATTTCCTCGTGAAGCAACCAGTTAGGGTTGTATTTAGGTCCAGTGCTGCCTTAGGTGGGGGGATTGCTTTTACCCAAGTTTTATTTTCTCAATTGGCACTTTAGGCTTATATAGAAATACAACCTTGTAACCACCCATTATCCATTTGCAGGGTCACACCATCACTACCTCAGGTTACAAAATGTTTTAGGTCAGGGGTCCCCAACCATTTATAATCATGAGCCACATTCAAATGTAAAAAGAGTTGGGGAGCTTAAAAAAAGAATCAATGGGGCTGCCAAATAAGGGCTGTGATTGGATATTTGGTAACTCCTATATCGACTGGCAGACTACAAGAGGTTTTGTTAGGCAGTACAGATGGTTTTTATGCAACCAAAATTTGCCTCTAAGCCAGGAATTTAAAAATAAGAACCTTCTTTGAGGCAACTGGGAGCAACATCCAAGGGGTTGGGGAGCAGTATATCTGTTGGGAATTGCAGCTTTAGGGCAACAGGCACACTGAACATTTGTCTTTACAACTTTCCACAGGGGATTATTGCCGAAAACCTTTAAATCACCTAGACGAACATGACCTGTAAACTCACCATACATGTACCGAAAATATGATCAGCATGTGTATGTCCACTTTTACTCTCAGCAGCGCGTATGTGCTGCACCTAAAATCATTACTTATCCCTATGTACAGTGGATATTTGTACATCTCTATCTGGCTGGCTTGAATATTTAATCTGCCATTCCATGGTGTTAACCAAGGTATGGTGCATCCGCAACAGAGAAGTGAAGAGGAGCTGCATCTCCACTGTCTACTGTTCTGATAGTTTGGGCTGTTAGACCTTAAAGGGGGGAACAAGAAAAAGGAGGTGGCCAATTGTTTGGATACCATATTGGATTGGCATGTGTATGGCAGCCTTAATGTGGCCATACACATCTTTTTTTCAGGCACTGGTCGCAGGAAAGAGAGTTTGTTTTGATTACAGACATTTATAGCTGAATCGTTGGATATACAGGTAGAAACAACAGGATTCTAAAGGTGGCCATCCACATGGAGATCTGCTAGTTTGGCGATGTCGCCAAATGAGCGGATCTCTCCCTGATATGCCCACATTGAAGTGGGCGATATCGGGCTGATCCGTTTGTGGGCCTTAGGGCATAACGAACGGATAAGAATGGGGGTGATACGGGCGGTTGAATCGTGGGACTGCATCAACGCGGCCGCAATCCTACGGGATTGTTACCCTCCCAATCGACATCTGTCCGACTTTCGGCTAGATATCGATTGGGGACACCGTCGGATGGCCCCACACACTGGCCAATAAGCTGCTGTCTCGGTCTGTTGGCAGCTTTTATAGGCCCGTTTAGGGGGGCTTTAACTGTATCTGACGAACCAACTGATATTCAAGTCTTTTGCCGATATCGGGCAGCTCATCTACCATCATACAAACACAGGATTCGTTTTGTACTGTGTCTGTGTGTCTATGGCCATCTTTATCATAAATTATACTCATTTGGGAATGCTTCAGTGCTTGAAAATCAGCACAAAGGTATTAATGAGGTGGTGGTCAATCAAATTACAATTACCTTAAGGTGACCTCTTGGATAAGCCTACAATAAACAAAGGCTTGAGTCCATTAGGAATGGTTTGTCTTGCGAACAGCTAATCTTGCCACCCGATACCAAACTGACAAAAGGCACGGGGTAAGCAAGTTACAGCCCCTCCCAGGATATCTGAAAGGCACTTAAAATCTATGAAACCAACATTTTTTCACACCAAAATAGTACATTCTCCAACAGCATAGTGACATTATTGTCAGAAAAATTTAATCTATGTTTGACTGGGAAAAAAATTGTGATGTAGAGTTTTTTTGCGGACAGTGATGTACATGAATGTATATAAATGGGTAAGTGTCTTTCCTTTCACTACTCCCAAGGCAATTTTGCCATAGGGATCCTGTCATCAGAAAACATGTTTTTTTTCAAAATGCATAAGCTAATAGTGCTGCTCCATCAGACTTCTGCACTGAAATCCATTTCTCAAAAGAGCAAACAGATTTTTTTATATTCAATTTTGAAATCTGACATGGGGCTAGACATTTTGTCAATTTCCCAGCTGGCCCTGGTCATGTGACTTGTGCCTGCACTTTAGGAGAGAAATGCTTTCTGGCAGGCTGCTGTTTTTCCTTCTCAATGTAACTGAATGTGTCTTAGTGGGACATGGGTTTTTACTATTGAGTGCTGTTCTTAGATCTACCAGGCAGCTGTTATCTTGTGTTAGGGAGCTGCTATCTGGTTACCTTCCCATTGTTCTTTAATTTGGCTGCTGGGGGGGGGAAGGGAGGGGGTGATATCACTCCAACTTGCAGTACAGCAGTAAAGAGTGATTGTAGTTTATCAGAGCACAAGTCACATGACTTGGGGCAGCTGCGAAACTGACGATATGTCTAGCCCCATGTCAGATTTCAAAATTGAATGTAAAAAAATCTGATTGCTCTTTTGAGAAATGGATTTCAGTGCAGAATTCTGCTGGAGCAGCACTATTAACTGATTCATTTTGAAAAAAGAATTTTTTTCCCATGACAGTATCCCTTTAAGATTCCAGCTATCTTTATAACAAAATAAATTCAGACCCCTGCTGTAGTGGAGAATAAAGACTGCAACAGCACACTCACAGTTGATGTATTCCATCTTTTATTTAAGGTTATTTTTCATTTGTTTAAGTAAACACATATAGAATGCAGCTATTCCATTTGCAATTGGCTCTTGGATTAGGGAATTCATAGCAGTGGAAATGTAAATTACAAGGAGGATGTTACAGATTAAGCCTTGTGTAGATTGTGCCTAATGTTTACTGTCCAATGTTTGTCTTTCCGAAGTGATTAAATGCCTCTTAATAACTCTGTTTCAGTCATTAAGTTCTAGTTGTGCATTACTACTCTCTTATGATTCTGCTACTATCAGCCACTATCAAAACATGTGCTCTCTCACATTTGTGCTAGATGTGCAGATTTTAGCCTCATATCCGTCAAACGATCGTACGTCTTCCGATCTGCAACTAACCATTTTGATTAAATAAAGTATTAAAATAATAAATCAGACTATGTTCTTGCCATGACAACAATCATATGAAAGTTATGCACAACAAATAGTAGTGACAGTCACCCATTGATATTGTCAATACATGCAGAGAAATAGTCGTTGGCCGATATATAACTATTCAAATATATCTGATCGACGGCCGGTCGCCATGGTACGAAAAATGTTGGGACAATACACACAATGTCGGAAAATCGCACAAAAACTAATTATGTTGCGACTTTATCTTTGCGTCTATGGCCAGCTTAATTCATCATCTGTTTTATTTGCTAGTCTCTCTGTGGGATTTAGAATATAGAATATTTGCTTGATGCCTTGTAATATTTTTCTCTCATGAAGACTAGTTTCCTGTACAATATTGGGCTGACACAGTATTTCCCAGCTTCAGGGTCTTCATATCCATGAAGAGTTGTAGATAACAGCAGAGCATTCCATATAGCAGAAAACGTTTTTCCAGTCGTATTAATGTTTGGTTTTGGAATGTGGTTAGGTAGTTCTGCTGCAGGAGGGAAATATTGGTAAAAGGAAAGTCCATTCATGATTTCACCTGAACTTTGTGACTGACACTCCAATATGTGACCAATTGGCCTGTAGAACTAATGGAAGGACAGTCTGAACTATCTGAACTGCAGGAAGTGAAAAAGGAACTATGGCTTCTCTTCTTCTTTATCCAGTATCATGCATTCACATACACGTGTGCAAACCTGTTTTAATCATTACAATAAGTGGTAGGATAATTACTCAAAACAGAACACCTCAACAAATGTCCATATGGTCAGGCACTGATCAAACTGTTTGACCAAATCAGCTTTAGAAAACATAGAGAGTGAGAATAATGTCATAATTCTTGCCATATCAATTAGCTTATTCCTATAGGCTACTGATATTTTTTTCCATCTTTTACACTTCGTATAAATGGAGGCAGCAGCAGCAACACTATTTCACTATATTACTACTAATACTACGACTGCTACTATAAATACTATATAACTAACATATGTTTAGGGCTACTTGCTAGCCTTAAACTGAACATACACGGGCAGATTTAAGGTTAACCACATCTCATGTTTATGTCGCAGATTGGCCTCCATTATGATATGGTTCATTACCAGAGGGGGAATGATCGGATCAGCCTGATATGATCCAACACATAGGTGTCCATATTAGGGATGCACCGAATCCAGGATTTGGTTTCGGGATTCGGCCTTTTTCAGCAGGATTCGGATTCGCCCGAATCCTTCTGCCCGGCCGAACCGAATCCTAACTTACATATGCAAATTAGGGACGGGGAGGGAAATTGTGTGACTTTTTGTCCCAAAACAAGGAAGTAAAACATTTTTCCCCTTTCCACCCCTAATTTACACATGCAAATTAGGGTTCGGATTTGGTTCATATTCGGCTGAATCCTTCGCCAAGGATTCTGGTGTTCGGCCGAATCCAAAATAGTGGATTTGGTGCATCCCTAGTCCATATTGGCAAAGATCACTCTTGGCGACCTCGCCAAACTAGCATGTCTTCAGATGTAAGTCCAGCTTTAGGCCCAAGTGGGCTCCTTGCTCCCCATATATGGCAACCACAGAAGTCTATACCGGCTTGTGTTTGAGTGCGTCTCATGTTTTAGTGTGGTCACATATGGTGTTTTGATGAATAGCTCTTAGGCATCTGATTGTGCCATGCCCTCCCAATAGATATACTTGTGGGTGTGTAGGATGATAATATAGTAGGATATGTTTGTACAGGTATAGGATCTGCTGTCCGGAATGCTTGGAACCTGGGGATTTCCAGATAAGGGTTGTTTCTGTAATTTATATTGCCATACTTAACAAAAACATTTAAACCTTGAATAAACATAATAGGATTTTGCCACCATTACGGATTCATGCATTCAAATTGGGCAGATTTAAGCTTCTGATTCAGCCTATTCAGACCAAGTCAGCAGCTTATCCCTCCGCTGAGCCTGCAAGGCCGGTGTCTGGCCAAAGATCTCCCAGATGTCAATTGCCAGGTTTATGGAATCCAGTCGGAAAGAGGACTGCATCAGGTTGTTCATGCAGTCCTTGTCCACCTCAGGGAAAGATTAGGTTGTTCGACCTCTCATAACACTCTGGAAAATAGCGTCTTTCCGTTTCAGTTTTACTTTTCTTTTTTTTTTTTTACCGCTCCCAGTTCTTTAATTGTCGTTCTTTGTATGTGTTTGCCTCTAGAAACAGTGAGAATCATTGTGACACTTCAAGAACAGTTAGCCTGTAACGTCTATGGATCTTAATTAATACAGCACAAAACAAAGGTAAGGTCTTCCCAGATTTAAATATTATCTTTTTAGAGCCACACTTCTTCCTGTTATCTTTTTTAGCTGAAAAGAAAAGCGTAAAGTAATAGAAGGTCTGTGGACTTGATTTAGCCAACAGTAATGTTATCATAATTCACTGTCTATTAAAAGGAGAGCTATCCTTTAATATTTCCCTTTGTATTTATCTAATGGAAGTATTAAAAGGTAAATGGTATTATTATGTTTTTTTAACATTTTTTGTTTATCCTACTTAGTAAAAGTGTTACTGGCAGAACTTGCTTTTGTCAAAACTACCATTGTCTCAGGCTGGCTGGTCACAGTCTTTCCTTATCCCCTGAGACTTATGGTTTTTCTTTTACATTCACAATGCTTTGGCAAGGTCCCTTTAAAGAAAAGAGAAGGAATATTAATCTCTATGAACAAACTTGTGGTTTTGCAAGCTGATGGGGTGGAAAATACTACAAAATATAAAAATGGTCTTCATGATGGCTGTTCCGGACTCCTAAAAATAGCACAGGTTATAATAATTATAAATAAATTTATAAATAATTTCCTTCCCATCTTCAAATGTATGTTTCAAACCTAGTTGTGATATTCATTTGCCTTTCACTGTTTGTTGAATGCAACTGAAAAATATTACTTTATATACAATGTTCCTTTTTTAATATCATAAAACCAGACCCTTATCCAGAATTTTTCTGTTTTTTCTTTTTCTGTATAAACCTTGGCTTTTTATCACATCCAGCTTTATACAGGATTGTGTATTGTACAATTAAAACAGGAAACTGCTGGAATTCCCATTACCATTGTGTATTAATAGGGAAATGTTTCTTAATCTCCTGGTTGTTTCCACAATCCAACCTGCTCGGGGGATTGTTCAGGAATCACCAGCTACAAACTGTTTGAAGCTACAGAGTAAACACATTACTTAACCGTAATACACTAGCTACGGAAGTGCACCATGGCAATTTTAATACAGCCTTTTCTCTTGAAAGGCCATGGATACAGTAACATGCCCTGCTACTATTTTATGGGCTTCTGAACGAGAGCCAAAAGCACAAATCCTATTTAAGGAAATTTCTCTTTGGCGGTGGGAGAGGGGGAGTGCTAATTCTTATGCCCTGTGTAATACGTTCATGAAGTTCAAGACTAATGGCACATGTGGTGTTTTGTCTGCCCATGCCATCCATAACAACACCATTGTGGTCAGTGGAGGACAAAGTATCTCTGTCTACCCGCCACCCCTTTAATGGATAGTACCCTGGCTGTCGCAGAAGGAGCAGTGATAGACAGAGGGGCGATTCGATCATTGCCCTGAGTGCCATAGGCCTAAAAATGCACAACTTTTTGTACCTATCCTATACCTGTAAAGTTACAATTATTTATTATTTTTTTTTATATGAAGTGCTGCAACACTTTCCAGAGACTATACATCATAAACATCCGTCCCTTTCCCAATGGAGCTTACAGAAAAAGTCCCTATCACATGCACACTATTGATGTGTGGGTTGAGAAAAAATCTTCCCGCACCTGACCCTAACCCGCTGTGTGCTCCTTTTTATATACGTGCACCCACCCCACTGTGACATCACAGGGCAAGTATATAAAAGTAGCGCCTCCACTTAAATAGGCCTAAACCCGCCTTGTCCCGCTCATCACTAATACACACACACTAGAGTATCTGCATGTATGTTTTGAGTGTGCAAATTTCTTGCAGGCAGTGCCCTGGCTGCATCAAGCCTAGGACCTCTGCACTGGAAAACCATTAACCATTGTACCACCTTGTCAACGTGGCTTGATACGACACTTAATTATATTAAAGAAAGAATGTGAAATTTTGTGTTTTTTTTCCCCTGTCGACCTGTATTGATCATCCAATACCTCCTTCATGGGAGCAACGATCAAAAAGGATAAAATAATGCTACTTTAATGCACAATGGAAAATTCTGCCATATATGTTTCCTTTCTTAAACACGCATTCAAATAAGGCTTTTCTGTTTACATATTTTTGAAAGATACAAACCTTTCCGTTTGTTTGTTTCCACTTACTCTGTGTTTCCCAACACAGATTGCTGTGTTTGGAAACAATCAATTGGATGGGCTGCCGGAGGTCTAGCAGGCAGGGAACAGCTGGTAAAGGCTCACTTCAATAGGCTTCATGCAACCAACTTAGATGTACTTAATGTTTGTATAAAGTGATGTGTGGGCTGGCCTGATACCCGTTCCGGGTCGCGGCCGGGTCTGGGTTGACCTTCCTGGTTCAACTTTTATAGATGCGCGCCTGCTCACCCCACCCCTTTTGTGACGTCATCGGCAGGGCAGATCGGTGTGGGTCTATAAAAGGAGCGCCGGAAGTTGGGCTCAGGTGGGCGCGGGTGGAGGGAAGGTGGATATTGTGCGGGTCGGTTAAAACCGACCCACACATCAGTACTTGTATAGCAATTCAATTCCCACAGTGCCTTGCACACTTCTAATTAACAGACTAAGGAGGAGAATAAGGAGTTCCTGTGTGCACAGAACATCCCTACCTCTGCATTGTACTTCTGATAAAGTTTAACTACAAGCATTAGTGCGTGGGAGGTGAGAAATAAGCAAAATAATAAAATTCCCCTTAACATGGAAACCTTTTGTATGGCTGGACATTGGTTTAAGCAAGTGAACCATTTTGACCTTTTAAAGGGAAGAGCAGCGCTATAAACAATTGTGGAATACTTTGTGCTGTCTGAGATTATGTACAGGAAAAGCCTGTAGATTGCATCTGTGCACCTTGGCTCCAGAGAAGAAATTCCCCATGTTCTGGACGAAGACACAAAGTCTGCTTCATACTTGTTTCCCAGTTAGCGGTCCATCCAGAAATCCCCAACAATCTAAAGCAACCCACCGTGACAACCAAAGAACTATCAACAGCGAGGATTAAAGATTTATCTTCAGCTAATGCTAACATAATATTGTTGTACTTCTCCTTGCAGGGGAAAGGTGGTCCGTTTATTTGTATTCTTATTTTTTATGACCATTTTAGAACTTATTTCTTGTGGCTTCTTTAATCAAGTTTGGTTTTGGCTTTTCTTTATGAGCAGTGTTAGATTTGGCGTGTAAGGGTAGGGGCACACGGCGCGATTTCGCCGCGATTCTGCGCTGGGCGAGTTGCGAGTCGCTGCGTTTTTTAAGCCGAAATAGCTTTGTTAACTTTGGCGCTGGCGTCAATGCAAATCGCGGCGAAATCGATGCGCTAATTCACACGCGGCGATTCGTTTTCTATTGTCGCCCGGAAACGCCCAGCGAGGCAACTTCGGGCGACAATAGAAAACGAATCGCCCAGCGAGGCAACTTCGGGCGACAATAGAAAACGAATGCCGCGATTTGCATTGACGCCAGCGCCAAAGTTAACAAAGCTATTTCGGCTTAAAAAACGCAGCGACTCGCAACTTGCAACTCGCCCAGCGCAGAATCGCGGCGAAATCGCGCCGTGTGCCCCTACCCTAAGTGGTTCAGTGGCCAACCCGGATTACCCAGACATGTAGTTAATTTATAAACCAAGCTGGGGATAGGGAGCATAATTGTACATGGCCTAAAACCTCTTGAAAACCACCCCTGGGTGGTTAATGACTCTGTTAATAAGTCACACAGGCTATTATGATTAGCAAGCTCTTTTCAGGGAGAATCAAATGAATCCAATCTTACTATGCCAGCCTGTGTGTGCACAATGCCTCTGCAATATTTTTTAAACATATTACATTTTTATGGTTTACAATAAATACTGTATTTCTGCTCTGCGACAAATGTTGGTTATTGTGGTGGGACCCTTTTTGCTCAATGGCCCTCAACTGACCATGCCCACACTTATGCTTGCTAAAAATGAGCATCTGCTTTTTGTGGAAAAGTAGGTAATATATGGTGTGTATATATATATATATATATATATATATATATATATATATATGGTATATATCTCCCAGAATGCTCTGATACAGAGCAAATGTGGAGAATAACAGGGGCTGTGTTCACTGAGGCTGACAAAACCACTAACCTATGTTGGAATTGAGTTATCGCCTGTAGAAAAGGGTAGGGGCTGAGCTCTGCTATAAATACTAAATATTTGTCATTCTTCTGGATTAAGATGCCCTAATAGTGGCTAAAAAATGCGGGTTTCTATAATATTCAGGCAACAGTGGACCAATATGTTCTGATGCCACAATTAACTTTATTTTCCAATGTTGTCTGAATAGTAAAGTGCCCTGTCTGTGGAAACCCCTGCTGCAAATATAACACAGGAGTGTATCATTCTGCAAATGACACTGGATACATCTGGCTCTTCTGCAATTTGAGTGAGTTCCCACAATGGTTATAGATATATTTTTATGAAGAAAAAAGGTAAAATGAAGGAAATGTTTTATACATCTTGAAATACAGGGAATGGGATAGAAGCCATAGTACTTCACAGCATCTGATGTTTTCATGCCGCTGGATGTACTGTTACAGATGCTTGTGATTATAACTTTGCAAACAATTGTCGGGGAAAAGCTTGTCTGATTTCCAATGGCCGCTGAGTAGCGTACGTGGAGTTGAATTTCAGATGATGCGTATGTAATAACTTACATGTGGGTAAGGATATAAACGCAACTCCTTTAGGAAGTAGTTGGCGGTTTATTCTTTCGTGTACGCATCGCTTTGCATCAATGGCCTCGTTTCATCAGCAGTCATTGTTTGATATATTATAATCTAAACCCTGTGGCCTTCTTCCATGACAGTGCAAAATGATTGATGGTTCCATTTGCACAGGCGCCTAATCATTTACACATTTCACTATTATCGGTTTTATCTTTCAAAGCCTTTTTATAAAAACATATGCAAATGTCATCATGTTTGGGTAATGATTTGCTGTTTTCTGGAGAGGCTGTAATACATGTTTCTGGCACTGCCTTGCAGAAGACGACCTTCTCAGTTGTTACAAGGACATAGGTCCCTGGGAATATCAACACCGAAGCGGGCAACGACTAGCACACACTCAGTGTTACTGGGACTATGTTACTATGTACAATCACACTGGGAAATTAGTAGCTGCTTCTTAGGAATGGGTTCTATCATTTCTGTTGGCAGCATAATTAAACATTTCTTGCTCCACGTGAAACAAGCTCAAGTAGTTCACCTTAAAATTAACTCTTGGTATAATGTAGGCGGTGATATTCTAAAACAGTTTGAAATTGTTCTTAATTTTAAAAAAATTTAGCTATTATCTGGTTGCTAGGGTTCCACTTAACCAGGCAGTAGTTTGAATGTAACCCTATAGAAATAACAGCAAAACTGTAGCCTCGTAGGACAAAAGTTTTTTTTTTTGCTGTGGGCAGCGCTTGATTCAAGATGGACGGATAGTGGCAGGCACGTAGATACCCCAACTGCTGCCCCGTAACTTGAGCTTCATTCAGGCAAACAGGAGACTGCAGCCTGCATCTAAGTCGACCAGTAAGGACAGAGTTGGGTTAGGATTTTTGATCTGTCACTCTGTGCAGAGAGCAGCAATCCTTTGGGCACAAGTCTTCTTTAGATTAGTGTCCCCTTTAGTTCTCTTACACTTGCTCACCCCTGGGGTTTTAAATAACCCCTCAGGGCCAGTGTACTCAAAGTGTTGGCGTTTTATTTGCAGATTAAGAGAAGTGGGTCTACTCCTTCCCCAGGTCTGTTGATCTGCACTAAAAAGTGCAGCTCCCACTTGCGTTCAGGCACACAGAGCAGAGCAGAGGTTAGCCCAAAAATGCAACAGCGGGATGTTCAGGTCACCTCCGCTCTGCTTCTGTTTAAACAAAATGGCAGTTGTACTAAATTGTATGTACAAAATGTCTTGATGTCCTAATTAAATTGATATGAGTGAGTGCAGATGATTTCTTGTCTTGGTTGACAAGGGATATTTTGGCACTATTTCGTCACCCATGTGATTACCATTTCAGCAGCCATGAGCGGCACCACGCTGGATATTGCCCTCCACTAACTTGTATGGTAATCCCCTGGAGCCTGCTGATGCTTATTACAGTACTGTATAGCAAAAGGCATTCAAATGAATGTTCCTTAAGGCTTCTGGACATTGTACAAGAATACAGATCAAGGGAGGGCACTCCAAAAATTTAGAAATTATAGAATGACATGGATAAGAGGTGCAAAATAACCCTAAAATACTCCCCAAAGAGTAACCAAAATACACAATATTACAGTTATTGGGTTTGCACACTCACAAACTGCAAATACACAGTGGTATGAATTATATAAAAATCTTTATATATATATATATATATATATATATATATATATATATATATATATATATAATCAATCAATACATTGCACAAACGGGTCACTTGTTTATCTATCAAAGATGAACATATATATGTACAGCAATGTCATAAAGTAAAAATACATACCACAATTTGTGCGAAAACAAGGCAAAAAATAAGAAACCACAAGCAGCTGATTATTAACATTCAGAGTGGGCCCCTTTATCTACTTTATTGCAGCTGCCAGACACAAGGTTTTCTCAGCTATGGGCTAGTGACACAATTCTGGGGTCTGTATGGCTTGTTATCAGCATGAGGTGAGTAAGCTTGGGGGAAGCACAGTGGTGAGACTAAGAATTTCATCATTGACCACATTCAAAGACCCATTTAACACCATGAAGAAATGTCTGTATTGTTTGAGGATCAGTAGATGGCATGCAATACATATCTGCCCAAGAAATGTGACTTTGGATGTGTGTGTGTGGTATGCTGACTCCTAGCAGAGAACCTCAGCCATTGATTATCAGTGGGTGCTGTCATATGCAGTATGTGCTGTTATAAATGCAACTTTTGTTTGCAGAAAAAAATCCAAATGTATGGGCAAAGCTACAGATCGTTTTTAGTTTATTCTGAAAAGCATGGAAGAAATCATAGTTTAATTTAATCAAGCTGGGCTTCCTCATCATCATAAAGCGGCAATAAACATTTCAATATAACATTCTTTCCATGATTTTAAAAGACAAAGTCTTGGTGAAACCGTGCAGCAACACTATCCCACAGAAAGCTTGTAATAAAATTCTCTGCCCAAAAAATGGCCCTTTTACACGTTTATGAACGACTGGGTGTAATTTCAGCTTCCTGTTAGAGCGAGAGACCACGGGAGCCCTGAATTCAGTGACATTATTTTGTTAGTTTTTTTTTCATATTGTTCATTTTTTGTAATGGTAAATTAAAAATGGATTTTTAAATTACAGTATACAGTATTTATATTTTGGACTAAACCATAAAAATATGCCCATAAGAGTTATGTAGTTATGTATGGTACATGGCTCCCACTTGAGTATTACCCTTTCTGTTAGTATTATTCTTTAAGCTTAATATAGAAAGGCAGCCATACTTGCACGGTTGCATTAAAATTAAATTGAAGGTACTTGTATGCAAGCACCCTTCTTGCACTTCAGTATAGTTGTGGCAGTGGTCATTGTGTCTGTCCTGCCTCTTCTGAATCCTGCTCTAGTGAAACAATGGAACCCTGGGGCTATTGCCTCCTTGAATATGGTGGTAATTCCATGGTTTCCATAGTGCACTGCTTCAATAGGCCCAAAAGACTTGAGCCCAAATAATTTCTTGCAAATATAATTTTAATGCTAAGTGCTAGGAGTGAAGCAGTCCAAACTAATACAGTATTTTTTGCAGAGCTTTTAAGAAGTGGGCTAACGTGAATGATGAACAATCTCTTTCATTATATTTATTATTATTATTATTATTATTATTATTATTAATAATAATAATATACAGGTATGAGACCTGTTATCCAGAATGCTTGGGGGGAAAAAGAAATCATTTTTAAAAATGTATTATTTGATTGAAATGCAGTCTATGGGGGATGTCCTTTCTGTAATTTATAACTTTCTGGATAAGATGTTTTCAAATAAAGGATCCCATACCTGTACAGTTATGGGACCTGTTATCCAGAATGCTCTGGGCCTGGGGTTTTCCGGATAACTGATCTTTCTGTAATTTGGATCTTCATACCTTAAGTCTACTAGAAAATCATGTAAATATTAAATAAACCCAATAGGCTGGTTTTGCTTCCAATAAGGATTAATTATATCTTAGTTTGGATCAAGTACAAAGTACTGTTTTATTATTAGAAAGAAAAAGGAAATCATTTTTAAAAAAATGATTATCGGCATATATAGGCTTTTATATTCTTATTTATTTCAAACTATAATTAATAAAGTATTTGTATCAAAAAATATTTTGGATTTTGAAGCCTGTTCCCCCTATCTAAGATAGAAGTTAGTAACAAAAAGTTGTCTAAAAACAAGACTGCAAATCCTCTGCAAGATCATAAGGCAAATCCTTTAACCCAATCGTGCAGAGGAGTAGGAGGAGGCAGGAATGTAGTAGCTGATGGATTATAGTAGCATTTTCTGCAGGAATGAGGGGGGCTATTTGTGCTTCTAATACATCCCTAGTAGTAGATAAATGTTCTTGTTTGGCAACTTTGTTCAGCAAGTGTTTGTTAAGAAAAGTGCTCAATTTTTTTTGCTGCACTACCTCTCTCTCCTGCGAATAGCTTGCCTTTCTTTTTCCTTTGGAAAATATATAAATAAAGTATTGAATTAATGACCATTCTGAACAAACTGACCCAGAGGTTGCTAACCCCTTCCACGTTTGTGAGTTTTGAGGCCTAGAAGGGTTCTCCAGTTCGTGTAAAACAAACTTTGTGTCACACATCAGCTCCAGCTTGGGGATCCGGTGGGAAGGAAACTCTCCTATGAAGGGGCCTATATAGTTTTTTGACATTTGAAACTTGTCAAGGCAGGACGTAAAACTTCATGACCTATTCTTTCCAAATAGTCTTGGACTACCTTTCATGGTTAATTGAATTTTAACACCACTTCCTTTATAGCCATCTGGAAGCCATTAGGAGGCAAACTGACTTGTGCGTAATTGATAATTGTGGTTTTCATGCATTCGGTTTGGCTGTGGTGTCTTGGTTACTGAAAGTTTTTTTTTTTTTAAAAGACACAAACAAGCCTTTAACATTTTCCTTTGCACGGTATTGTGTATACAGAGGGAGAAATGATCATTACAATAATCTAACAGGTATTTGTAGCTAATTAAAATAGGAAGATTTAGGGAATCACATGATCTATAAATGTGCAAGTCATTTCACACACTTAGTTATGTGCTATGTGGGTTTTGCAGAGTCATGAGCTTCATCCTGGAAACCCACCATTGTATATTATTCTTAAACAGTCTCCACCCACTTACAAGATTGCAGGCGTGTCATGTGTTGTTATTGAAGAGAAACTCAACTAGTAAGTAGGACTTTGTCAATTGTATGCAGATTGTGTGAGTGTCTCTGGCAGTGTCCTCTAGACGTTGTCCATGAGTAAGTCCAAATAATCTTGCTTCAGCATCTTTTACAAGAAGTCAACCCCCTGACCAGGTTTGTAAATTAAAACTATTGTTATTATTATTGCTTTTATTTATAACACTTACTCCACCACACTATACAGAGATCATGCATTATTTACATCAGTTCATGTCCCAGTTTAGATTACAAACTAAAGTCCCTATCACTTGGGCAGATCCGCTCATTTGGAGAGGTTGTGAAACGAGCGGATCTGTCACAGACCAACCCACCTTCAGTGGGTAATATTGTGATTATCCATTCATGGGCCCTAGCACCGAATGATTGGATCACTATGTCAATGTATCAATCCAGTCCTTGTTCCGCCTTGTTTTTTAAACCTGCCCAATCTGCCTTTCGGGAACTTTTATTGGCCCTTGTATTGCCATCTTTAATATGGTTAATTTTATCTGCATTATGTTCGATATGACTTTTTGCAGGGTTTGGCTGTAAAGTTATAATTCCCAAGGGGGGGTTGTGTAAAGTGTTTACCCCCCCCAGGCCAGAAAACTGAACAGGCCTGGGGCTTGTGTGCGATGTTCTTTTCTTCTTCCTTCTTGTCCCAGGTGCGCATGTGCAGGGGAAGTGAAAATTTGAGCTTTCAGCAAAAAGCTAACGTTTCACTCTACTGTGCATGCCTTCCCTGGAGCCATTGAAGAATGAAGAAGTTGAATAATAGGTTACCCTGGACCTGTACAGTTATCTGCTAACAGAAGCACAGCGCAGATTTGAACACTTCAGGGCATCGAGACCAATTGCAAATTGTCTACATCATACTATAAGTTAATTTAAAGGTGGTTTACCTTTTGTTTTTTTAGTTACTATTCGAACTGAGCTTTTTTAGTTTAGCACCTGTGTTCATAAATCAGCCCTATCAAACATGCCAATGTGGTGGAACTAGCTACTTCTGATAGAGCAGCACTAGTGACATAATTGCTTATGTTGCCCAAGCCAAAGGCACTTTGCCCTGCATGGAATTATGTCATGTCGACCATTCAATCGACCATTCAATCTGAGTGATCCAAAATTGACTGGAGCTTCTTTATTGCAAATTACATCATTCTAACATCTTGGTGTTGAATGTTATTACCTTGGATCTGCACTGACTGGTGGTTGGTCACATTCCCTCTGATTGCTGGCACCATTGCTTTCACCGTGTGACTTGTATAGTAAGGTACATAAATGTCTAGCGCTGGCCCCTTAGAAATAGCAAAAATAGACACCATAAGCTAAAGGTGCCATGAATCTGGCACCCTTGTATGTCACCACCACACAGGCATTTACTAGGAACTAAATGAAACTCCCCATGTTTGCAGTCAAACATGAAGTGTAGTAAGTTGCTGTTTATAGAGGAGATGTGAATCGGAAACAAGGCATTCAGACAGAGCTTTTGCATGATCTAGTGCATGGCTTGTCTGTTTGTGTAGTGTTATAGGAGCGTGTCTAATATTCCAATGGTCTTTGGCGCACGGTATTACTGCATTGTCATTAAAAGGAATATGGTCTGCTGACTTCTGGTTTCTAGTCTTTTGCAACTTTCTATAGAATAAGTACAAGGTACTGTTTTATTATTACAGAGAAAAAGGAAATCATTTTTGTAAAAATATGAATTAAATGGATAAAATGGAATCTATGGGAGGCGGCCATTCCATAATTCTGAGCTTTGTGAATGATGGGTTTCTGAATAATGGATGCCATACCTGTACTGCCAATAACAAAGGCTCTGTCGCTTGTTAAAGCTGTACACTAGTGTTATCATGTTTTCATGAGAACTTGGTGATGATTTAATTGGATACAAATCCAACCTAGTTGCTAGCGTTTGGGAAATTGTAAGTCCAGATGTTTATTATTCCTTCATGATTAATTGCCGACCATGGGGAAAATGCCTATACAACTTTCTAAGGGAGGAGAGAGTAAAGATGGACATACACATTACAATTATGATCTTTCCTGTGACCAGCAGTCTTTTGTTTTCTCTACCAATGCTGAGCGGAATCATCAGATATACAGGTAGAAACAAAAGCATTCACCCTCTATCTGACAATTCAGCATTAAAGGGATACTGTCATGGGAAAATATTGTTTTTTTCAAACAGTTAATCTAGCAGACTTCTGCACAGAAATCAATTTTTCAAAAGATCAAACAGATTTTTTTTTTTTATATTTAATTTTGACATGGGGCTAGATGGGGCTAGACATATTGTCATATCACCCCCTCCCTTTCCCACCACAAAGGCCCGGGCCTAGGGCGGCAGAATAATCGGGGCGGAATGCCGCCCAGCTGCTTTGTGGGGAGCACAGATTTCCAGCGCTCCTCTGGCAGTCTGTTGTTTCTCCTACTTGATGCAACTGGATGTGTCTCAGTGGGACCTGGAGGGAGGTATGCGGGTGCCAGGACCGCATGGCCTCGGGGCGCCCGCCCACTAAATCCGCTGCTGTTTCCCTCCGAGCAGCCTAACAACAGAACAATGGGAAGGTAACCAGATAGCAGCTCTCTAACACAAGATAACAGCTGCCTGGTAGATCTAAGAACAACACTCAATAGTAAAATCCAGGTCCCACTGAGACACATCCAGTTGCATCAAGTTGGAGAAACAACAGCCTGCCAGAAAGCAGTTCCATCCTAAAGTGCTGGCTCTTTCTGAAAGCACATGACCAGGTAAAATGACCTGAGATGGCGCCTACACACCAATATTACAACTAAAAAAAATACATTTGCTGGTTCAGGAATGAAATTTTATATTGTAGAGTGAATTACTTTCAGTGTAAACAGTGTAATTTAGAAAGAAAAACGGCACCATAAAAATCATGACAGAATCCCTTTAAGTTTCGCTGATGTTCAGGCTCCTTCAAAGGTGCCAAATAAATAATTTCCATTCTGTCTTTTCAGAGAGATGACCAATATCCAAGGCTTTTGCCTAAATCAGTTGCCTCATCTCCTACCATACACGCACCGAATATCATACAAAACCACATTTGGTAAATAACATCTGTGCGTGTATGGCCACCTTAATTGTGTTCCAAAGCGCATCCTGGAACCAGCATGAGGCTAAGGCCACACTAGGCGATAGCGCCGCGATTTGACTCGCGGCGACTTTTCGCCGCAATCGATGGAGAAACTTTTGCGCTGGCGTCTATGGGGAATCGCGACAAATCACCAGCGTAAAAACACACGCATCGATCTTTTTTCTACTGTCGCTCGAAATTGCCTCGCTAGGCGATTTCGAGCGACAATAGAAAAAAGATCGCCGCATGTGTTTTTACGCTGGCGATTTGTCGCGATTCCCCATAGACGCCAGCGCAAAAGTTTCCCCAGCGATTGCGGCTTAAAAGTCGCGGCGAAAAGTCGCCGCGAGTCAAATCGCGGCGCTATCGCCTAGTGTGGCCTTAGCCTGAGAGACGTGTAGATAAAACTGCATTTCAGCATTAGATGTCCTTGTCTTGAATTCAGTGGGGCTCATTTATAAACACTGAGCAAATCTGCACCTGGGCAGTAAACTATGGCAACCAATCAAATGTTTGCTCTCATTGTTCAACCTGCAGCTGGCTGAAAAAAGCAAGTAACTGATTGGCTGCTATGGGTTACTGCCCAGGTGCAAATGTGCCCAGTGTTTATAAATGAGCACCACTGACTGTAATGTCAGGCCTAAAATGCTGCCATAGTAGGCATGTTGTTTGTGGTAAGTAAAACCACATTTTAAATAAATCTCAAGGGTGTCTGTATTTTCATCAGCCTCTTTAAAAATGCAACGTCATCGCCCACTTCACTGTTAATAATTCAGCTTCCTCCTTGATTTCTCTAAGGAGAACCTACTGGCAGTCAATCAGGCCTAGATGGGTTTTGTGTGAAGGACAAATGTCTGATATTCAACTCTACACAGTGCGTCCCCATAATTGCTTCCCATGAAATGGGTACTTGGTTTTAGGATAAAGTTATTTTTTTCTCTCTTTTTCGGATGTAAAATTCTAAGTGTCAAATCACAGGTGTGACTGAGCCTTTGGCTATTGTGGGGCCACCATTGTTCGGCATCAAGTACAAGGTAAAAGTTACTGTTTTATTATTGCAGAGAAATCATTTGTAAAAATGTAATTTATTTGAGTGAAATGCAGTCTATGGGTGATTCTGTAATTCAGAGCTTTCTGGAAAAGATGTTTTCACATAAAGGATCCCATACCTGTACAGGTATGGGACCTGTTATCCAGAATACTCTGGACCTGGGGTTTTCCAGATAATGGATCTTTCAGTAATTTGGATCTTCATACCTTAAGTCTACTAGAAAATCATGTAAACATTTAATAAACCCAATAGGCTGATTTTGCTTCCAATAAGGACTAATTATATATTAGTTGGGCTCAAAAACAAGGTGCTGTTTTATTATTACAGAGAAAAGGAAATCATTATTATAAATTTGTATTATTTGAATAAAATAGAGTCTATGGGAGACGGCCTTTCTGTAACTCTAAGCTTTCTGGATAATGGGTTTCTACATAACGGATCCCATGCCTGTAGAAGGATTCATTGTGTATGTGTTATTCGTATATATATTTATGTGTGTATATCATGTAGTCATTATGAGAATGCATTTGTGCATCGCCTTATCTGGCTCATATCTGTAGAATAAATGGGATGGCGTCCTTGCGTGCGGTTTTTGGCTCTTTCAGAAAAGGAAATCTCTTTTCCATTGAGACTGCAGGCTTCAGCTGTAACTGAACCTCTTTAATGAGATGTTTGCAAATTCCATATTGGTTTCAGCAATCTGTATACAATCAGGCTACTGATTCGGAATGAAACGTGGCACAGCTGTCATCCAAAATAAGATAATAATTTGTGCAACAAATATAGGGGTCAGAGGCAACGGAGCACACTTTCGCCTTTCTGAGCAACTAATGTTAAACCTTTGCAATGTGCGGAATATTAGCAAGTTAATGGCAAAAATATAAAGTTGTGCACAGCAATGAAAATATTTATTAAAGGAAAACTATACCCCCAAAATGAACACTTAAGCAACACATAGACGCAAAGATTTTCCTGCAATAACGGACAAACGATTGTACGTCCCCTTCTTAAATAAATTAGAAAAGAACAGATCAGCCGATGTTCTGCCCCCGACAGCAATCGTACGAAAGTTTTATGTCCGACAAAAGCTAATGACAGTCTCCCTCTGAAAATCGTATGATCGGCAATACAAGCAGAGATATTATCGGCAGCCGACAGAAATCTTTTAACCTGTCCGATCGACCAAACGACCGATCTCCGCCGGACGAAAAATGGCGGGACTCTCCACACACAGTCCGAAAATCGTACGAATCGAGGACAGATCTTTGCGTCTATGGCCAGCTTAACTGTAACAGGAAGAAGTGTTAAAGCAAAAGACAGAACTCTGTCTGTTAATTGGCTCATGTGACAGGTACGTTACGGTGACAGGTTTCTGCTCTTCTAAAGTGCTCACTGCATATTCACATTTAATTATCTTATTGGGTCTGTATGTGTTCAAGGCAAACTGTCAGTCATGGGGAGGGTGGTACATGAGACAGGGTTACCAGTATTATTTATCAAAGAGTGGAGTGTAGTGTGCAATGTTAAGAGTCAAGGTTGAGCATTGATAAGGTCTTGATTTGCAGTTTCTACTGGGCCCAATTCCATGTTGAATGTACTAGCTAAGATAGTGCCCACTGGCTAATTATTATATATAAGTAATAATATTGGCTGCTGCACTGTTTCTTTAAACTAAAGATGGGGCCCCCTCACCCCCTGTATGCCTATTTTACTTGCACTCTGAGAAGGTTGCGGTGGGACGTATCTACCTTGTTAACTCAATCACCTGCGGGCTGTTTCCAAGTTAGAATTCCTTTGTATTTCCCAAACTTGTAAGGTATAGGATCTATTGTCTGGAATTCTTGTAATTTGGACTACCATACCTTAAAGTGGACCTGCCACTCGACATAAAAAGCTGTATAACAAAAGTTATTTTCAAATTAAACATGAAATCCAAATTCTTTTTTTATTAAAGCATTCATAGCTGTTGTAAACTTATTTAAAAATCTCAGCTGTCAATCAAATATTGTCTGCCCCTCCTATATGCCTTAGGCATAGAGGCGAGGCAGACAATTACTTTCACTTTCCATTCAGCACTTCCTAGATGTCACTACTCTCCCTACATTCCCCCAGTTCTTTTAACCATTTAATTGTGTAGCCAGGGCATGGGGATGGACATCAGGTCCCCCATTCGAGTGCACAAACAAAATTCTGAGATGATGCAAGGCTTGACTTAATAACAGTATCCACAAAATGGCTCCTTCCAGCTTGTTATAATTATGAATTCCCAGACTGATGGAAACAAGTTTCAAATAATTTATACAATGTAAGTAAAGTTAATTTTGCGTGACTAACATGATAAAATAGGATTTGGAATATTTTTTTTTTGGGTGACGGGTCTGGTAAAAATCCTTTAAACATGATATAAACCCAGTAGAATGTTTTTGCCACCAATATGGATTCATGCAACTTAGTTATTCTCAAGTACAAGGTGCAAGGAAATACATTTTAAAAACTAGCATTATTCTCCTCAAATGGACTCTATATTAAAGCACCCTGAGGTATCAAGTGACCTTTCCCAGCAGCCATCATTCCCCTGCCCTATCATAGTGGTAACATTGCTGTGCTCCTTTTTATTCACCCTGATGATGTGCCATTCTTGCTTGTGTAACACTGGGGTAATCCAGGCCAAACTAATGAGCTCAGGTTCTGGCTTGTGTCCAGCCTTCCGGACAGTTTATATGTAAACCCCCCCCCCCCGTTCCCGCTAGTCATTCCTGAGTTCATCTGATGAGATCAGCATGGTGTTGACTGTTCATCAGAAAATGACCATTTAATTGCATAACATAACTACTTTCCCACAGCAGTGCTGGCAGAGGTACCAAGAGCTGGAAAGCTGGCAGTTAGTAGGGAGCGCCATGCTGCAGACACTACAGATGACACACGCTTCATGCATGAAAGTCAGGGGGTGGCTGATGAGGGCTGCAGGCTGTGAGCCAGGGATGCTGCACAACTTTTTATTTCCCCTGAATAGATAAGAGGAACAAAGCAGGACGATAACATTGTTTACCCAGTGGCGATGATTATGTTTCTAAATGTTTTTCCCCTATGATTCACTATTTAGACCAGGCAATATTTTCATTTGTCTTTGCACAAGACTAATACGATTCCTCATGTCCCGAAAGTACTTAGCCTGTAGTTATCCAGCTAAAAGACTTATTAACCCTGACTTTTCAAGTCATCTGAGAGCTGCCCTGGATATCTGTTAAACATAAGTGTTATTTGGAATAAATGTCCAGACAACAAGAGAAGAGTGACCTGGGCAGGGAAGAGCAACTTTAGGCATCCCAGCTGTTTCACATCTTATCCTTCCACTGGTGGAGGTGGTGAGTAAATGAAGGCCCTAGTCTATAGGGCTTACAGACATGGGTGCTGAACACGTGTGCAGTTACAAATAGCAGGAATGAAAGCAAACACCTGTCTGGTCATTGAATTTGTACATTTGATTTTATGGGTCCTTTATCATGCATGGAGCAGGGTGACAAAAATGGTGCAAGCCACTGTATTTTTCACACTTCGCACCCTGCCTCAGGTCTTGGGTTGCCACCTTTTCTGGAAAAAAATACCGGCCTGATTATATATTTATCTTTTTTCCCTATTCATAACATTGGGATCAACCATAATTTTTACTGGCCAGGCTGGTAAAATACTGGCCAGGTGGCAACCCTACCCAGGTGGTAACACTACCCAGGTGGTAACCCTACCCAGGTCTAAAATGGAGCTCGGCTACCAATAAATACAGTGCTGTATTTGGCATTTGCCAGTGCTGTATTTATCAGTGGGAGGCATGAAGACTTGCTCTCCTGGCAAAGCCCTAAAAACTATTTGACTTTATTAATTGGGCTATAGTGCTTGCTCCTGTCAGTTTAAATTAAACACCATCTTTAGCCTCCAATGAAATAAGGTCCCCAGTTGCTAATTTATCATAAAACTAATGCAGTGTTTATCTAATTTTACTGAAAAATTATGCATCTCTCAGAGCTATCCTTGTTTGCAAATTAGCATTCTGTACGTTATTCAGGCAAATCTTTCACAAAGGATTCTGCTAGATTCAAATCTAGTGGATTTGCTGCATCCCTAGTAAAAAAATATATTGTATCTAAGCATGAAAGTTATTGTACACTTCACGCCCATCAAATGCATTAGCCCTGGTGCAATGAGCTATTACAATGTGGAATGAATATACATTATTACGTTAAAAGGCTCGTCCTGGTTTAGGCAAAGACAATGACATTTCAAAATAGAGAAACTTGACAGAGTTCTTGGCACAATACGATGCATCAGATGATGTGAGTTAGTTTTTCCACTTCTGCATTTTCCATTTTTTTCCTCCCAGCCCTCCTCACTAAAGTTCTCGTGATGTGTGTTTGTGCAGCCAGGCATTTTTCTCAATCTCTGCTTTATTCACTTCAATTTGCTGAAGCAGCACAGAGAGGAAACTATATGCCAGAAGTCTAAAGAAAAATCCACATGGCCCATGCTAATTCTTCATTTGACCAAACAATAACCTCTAATTCCTCAAAGGAAGTTTTTGTGTTATTTTTTTATTTTAAAAAATGTTTTCATCCTTCCAGTAATAGTTACTCTTGTTTTTTTTTATTTTTCTTAAGTATCTCCATTCTTTCTTGCAAGTTTATGAAAGGGGCAGACAGGGGCCGATATTAACAGAGACATTTGGGGCAAATTCACTAAGATTCAAAGTTGCACCAGGCGCAACTTCGCCGTGCTTCGCCGCACTTCGCCAGGCGTAGTTTCGCCAGCGCTCCGCAAATTCACTAAAATCCGAAGTTGCGCACAGGGGTAGCGTAAGTTTGCGAAGTTGCGCTAGCGTTGATTCGTCAAGTGAATCGAAGTTTCGCTAGCGATAGTTCATTTGCATACGGCGCCAAATTTAAATTTCAATGGAGGAATACGTATCAGCACTACAAATGCCTAGAAAACCTTCAAAACATCAAATAAAAATTGTATTTTGCCCTACACATGTGCCCACTGTATAGGTAAGTTGCCAGGAAAGTCAGGAAATGTAGGGGGGAAGGAGGGGAGCCCCAAAAAATTTTTCGATCTTTTTCAGCCTATCACCCATAATATAGAAAACACGCCAGCGTTTTTTGGGACTTAGAAAAAATTTGAACTTTTTTTGAAGCAATCCCTATCTACTCTATTGCGCTTCGCCTGGTCTGAGGTGGCGAAGGAAGTCTAGCGTAAAAGGTAGCGTTCAGAACAATGCGCATGTTAGTGAATTTGTGTAGTTACGTCCGTAGCGAAAATTCGCCTGGCGTAATGGTGCGAAGTAACACTAGCGAATTTACGCCAGCGTTTGTTAGTGAATTTGCGAAGTACCGAAAATGCCAAACGCTAGCGAATTGACGCTAGCGTTTGTCACTTCGGCGCTTAGTGAATTTGCCCCAACCTTGTGCTTCACTCTGGGGTGGAAAGAGTTGGGCTGAACTAGGAAGATGTGGCCAAGGAGCAACGAAAATACAGGGTGTAAGGCACACTGAAAACCATACCAGGTCAGACCAAAAGTTAAAAAATTAAAAACACTTTATTGAACAATCATCTCAAGCCTTACGCGTTTCGTGTCCATCTGACACTTGTGGACAAGAACCTGATAATGCCTGACTGCCCTATTGGATCCTTCATAAACCAACAATTCAGTGCCTTTTATGAGAGTAAGGATGAAACTACAGATGTGTGTTTACTAAGAAATACTTTTCCTCTATTTTCTAAAAGTATGGCAATCTCCCACAGGGCCAGACTCCTTTTTATTGCACCACGCTAGCAGGGATCATACACAATTTAAACGGTAGTTCACTCTCAAATAAACTTTTAGTATGATGTAGACATTGATATTCTAAGACAATTTGCAGTTGGCCTTCACTTTTTATTTTTTGTGGTTTTCCCATTATTTAGCTTTTAGTTCAGCAGCTCTCCAGTTTGCAATTTCAGCAGCTATCTGGTTGCTAGGCTCTTATTTATCCTAGCAACCAGGCAGTTTGAATGAGAGACTGGAATATATGCACAGAAAGATGTGTAATAAAAAGTATCAATAACAATAAAATTGTTGCCTCACAGAGCAATAGTTGTTGGGGGTGCTAAGGTCAATGACTCCTCTTTGAAAACTTGAAGCAGAAGAGGAAAGTAAAGACAATTTCAAATGTGCTAGAAATAAGACATTCTAAAACATACTAAACGTTAACCACCCCTGTAAAGAAATACAGATCCCATACCTGTAGTAATTTGAGCAAATATAAATATTTATTCATGAAAAGTTATATTTTGTACAAAATCATTTTACCTTACCTTTTTTTATATATAAAAAAAATTTTTGTAATTTTTTTTTCTCCAACACCCTTGAACTAATGTGGTGTAAAACTATTATAATTTGTATCAATTTCTCTGCCCTGCCCATGTAGGTGTTTAACAAGCGTCAAAGCACAGTTGCACCAACAGATCTTCTAACCTTGGCTAACAATGAAACAATAAGCTTGTCATCATAACTCTAAAAGGGAACCTTTTGTAATTAATGTTACAAGCGGATTTGAGGTTTATCTAATGAGGGTGGACCTTTTTCATGTGATTCCAAAACATCTGTTGAATTGAACAGCAATTACTATATCTGAGTTAGTAAATGTTTCCATGTCTTCTTCCTGAGAATGGATGTGGGAGGCTGTGTAGGAGGCATTACTTTTCCGCTTGTATTATCCATTGGCAATCTTACTGTACAAATAGCCATACCAAAGATATACTGTATGCAGGAACGGAAGGTTTCAGTGGGTGCTGTGCACTTATATTTTTAAAAACCATTAATTTGGTGGAAACAAACAGGTTCCTGTTCCAGTTGCTGAACTTGATATAGGGCCAGGGGTCAAAAAGATAAAGACTGTAAAGGGCTATGGCACAATTAGGAATTTTCTTTAAGGTGGACATAGACGCAAAGATCCGCTCGTTTGGTGACATCGCCAAACGAGCGGATCTTTCCCCGATATGCCATTAACGAGCATGGCTATATCGGGGGTAATCTGAAGGTTCGGCCGTATGGCCGAACAATCCGATTACGATGTGCAATGGGCTCCAGGGGATCCGCCGGACGAAAGGGGCGAATCCCGAACCGAATCCTGGATTTGGTGCATCCCTAGTATGGTCACCTTAAGACTTTACTAGCTCGATTTCTATCAACCCTCTCTTGCAGTGTCCAGGAGTAGGGCTTAGCAGGTCACGACCAGGAGGATATGGACATGGGCATGATCTTATGTGTGACCAGGCAGCTAGAAAGGCTTTACTATTGTGACTTTAGACTTGGAGGCCAACTTGCAGATGTTGTGTGGTGCAAGTGGGCTCCTTGTCCCCTACATTGCAGTGAGGAATGTACATATAAAGCTGACCATATGGAGATCCGCTCGTTTGGCGAGGTCTCTCCCCGATATGCCACCTTCAGGTGTTCGATATGGGTCTGAACTGACCATGGGCCCAATGTAGGCCTCAGAACGAGGTGAAAACCAGCGGTCGGATTGAGGAACTCATCAACAAACTGATGCAGTCCTCCATCTGACGCAATTTTTAAGCCTGGCCGATCAACGTCTGGCCAACTTTTGGATAGATATCGATCGCAATCAGCTGCCGACTTAATCTGTTGGTAGCTTATATCTGCCTGTTTATGGGGCCTTCACAGTAGTGTTTGGAATTCCCCACACCATTTTGTAAAGACTGGATGAGCTTGGGAGCCTTTGGTGGCTTAAAGTTGTAAGCTGCAGTCTAACATAAGGAAGGTGGTTAGTTAGTTCCTCAAGTCACGCCATAGCACAGCTGGTAGACCTCACACACTGGCATGCCTTGGGCTATTGAAGAGAGATGTATATGGAAAAGTCAGTATACTCAAAAAACAGGAGAGGCTAGGGCAGTGATAAACGTCTAAATAATCATAAAACATAAAAAACTCAATAAGAGAAATTCAAAGGGATAAAGGCAGTGGCTAATTAGGGCAGGTACACACGAGACAATTCCAAACATTTGGTCACCCAGGGAATTAGTAGCTAGGTGGCTAACGAGTGTGTGCATTCATACATATTGCCATACAAGTCAATGGGGGTGGGGATGATTTAGAAAGCTTTTTGTCATCCGCACCCAGAAGTGCTAACCATTACAGGGAAAAAAACACTTGAAAGTTCCCTGTGTTCCATTGGCTGTAAGCTCTTATGTGCCATTAACTTGGGCTAATGGCCAAGCCGCCATTCATATTTAATAGATAACAAGTGCAGGGTTTGCCTAGCACAAACAGTAAGCTGAAAAGAATATGAGAATTTAGGTAGATATAAATCTGCACAAATAGCTCTGTCCAGTGACTAGATTGTTATGGGGAGGTAAACCCAAAAATAAAATGTTCCCCAAAGAAACAAAATGGAATTCCAAATAACTTTGATATATGTTCATTGAAAATGCTCATCGATTGGAAATTTCTTTGAAAATGTAATTGTGTGAAAGCAGTGCTGTTCGTCTGTCCAGGCCAGGACTGGAAATCTGTGACCTGAGGGGTTGCTGTAAGATGCCATGGACAGTCGCTACTTATGGGGCTTGTGGGGGCTGTTTGGGTCTCCGTGGACTTGAAATGCCAGGGCCTATTTTGAACCCCAGTCTAGACCTGCGTCTGTCCCTTTCCTAGGGTTTTCTATTTAAATTGACATTTTAAGAGCAATTCTGAGCTTCCATAAGACTTGCAGGCTTTACAGGTCTGTTAATCCGCTTGCTTCTGATACATTGTTTCAAAAGACTGGGCGACCAATTAACCCGGGCACGACACAGGCTGAATTTGCCACCATCAAGCCACTCCCACGTCCTATCCATGCCACAAATGATAGGGTGCTTGACTGTATACTCCGTTAATGTCGGAAAAGGGTCGGGTGCAGTTTTATAATTACAATTTTATATTCTGTGCATAGGGTGTAGGTTGAACATTTTTTGATCCACACGACTTTTTATTTTTTTAAAGGGCACCTTTAAACAATTTGTTTCCTGCAAAAATGCTCCAGTGCAGGCTGTCATGTTTAGTCTCATGCATGTACTTGATGAGTGAGACACCTAGCTAATAATGAGCAAGCTGCAGGTATCATTTGCATGCTTGTGTCCCAACATGGCCGCCCTCAATGGGACCTCCCTCCCAGTGTGAGTGGCATAGGGCATACCTATGTTTACAAATAACTTTGAAACCATTGATAATTTGTAATTAGTGTATATTAGAATCGTGTGTAAAATTCTAGTTTCATTAAGCAAAAATGTGTTTTTCATTTTACGTCTCAAATGATACAGTGATGAAATTCTCTTATGTGATGCTGCCAGTCAGACTCTATGTCCTACACCTAACGCCCCACTTGTGCAGCTCTATTAGGGCATGGGAAAGACTGCATAGGTTGGGAAGGTTTAAGGAAGGCAACACCTGCACACGTTTAGTAAAGGAGCTGGTTCACTGCAGGGACAAGCTGAAGTTTTTTTTTTGTATCACTCTGACAGCCATATAATAGACATATTTGTCTTCTGAAACCTCACGTACTGTAATAGAGTACTTTCCTTTTAAGCACGTTTGCTAAGGAATGAACTTTTCAGCTCTGCAAACAAAGTCTGTCAAAGAACATGAAAGAAAATCTTATTTATATATCTTTTCCCAGAAATCAGAAGCTAATGAGGCAAAACCTTGGCGCATGAGAGTCAACTATAAATCCCATAGGCAATGGCACTTGGTTGTTTTCAAGAAATTCCAATATCATTGAGAGAACTTGCCAATCAATATCTGATTGAAACTTGTTCCGTTGTCAGTTAGGCAATGCAGAATTTGGAAGATGTAGTTCTGTAACAGTGGAAAGGTTCAGATTCCTGATGATGTATATTCTGAAATATTTTAGAATTATTATTATACACTGTAATGTATTTATTATACACTGTAATATTCATTATACACATATTAATGTGTCCTTTTTATGTACAGTTTAATCCCTTCCCCTCTACTACTGTGTCCTGGGGCAGATGCCTTCTATACTTTTAAAGGAACAGTAACACAAAAAAAATAAGTGGCTGAAAGAAATTAAAATATAATGTACTGCTGCCCTGCACTTGTAACGGCAGAGACACACAGTCAGATTCGGGGAGATTAGTTGCCCAAGAAAAAGAGGAGATTTGTTGCCAAGCAACTAATCTCCCTGAATCTGACCGTGTCTCTGCCCTAAAAGTTCTGGGTTTGCTCCAGAAATACTACTATATTTCATATAAAAATGCTGCTGTGTAGCCGTGGGGGCAGCCATTCAAGCTGGAAAAATTTAGAAAAGGCGCAGGTTACATAGCAGCTAACAGATACGCCCTGTAGAATACAATGGTGCTTTATCTGTTATCTACTATGTATACTGTGCCTTTTCTCCTTTTTTCCAGCTTGAATGGCTGCCCCCATGACTACACAGCAGCTTGTTTATATAAACTATAACAGTCTTTCTGAAGTAAACACATCAGCTTTTACCAGTGCAGAGCAGCAGTATGTTATATTTTAATTTCTTTGACACTTTTATTTTTTGTCGTTACTGTTCCTTTAAGCTCTCTATACACAGACCGATAAAAGCTGCTGACAATAATTGTATGGGGCCCACAACGGGCTTCCCTCAATCAAGATCTGGACAGAAATCAGCCAGATATCGATCGGCCAGATTTAAAAATCAGATCGAGGACCACATCAGTTCGTTGATGCAGTCTTTGGTCCAACCACCCGTATTTTCGTCTGCGATCCAATCGTTGGGCCCACGGATGGTTCAGCTCGATATCACCCACATAATCTATCGCCCACCTTTATCCTACAACAGTTCCTGATGATATTTAAAAATCACACGAAAAATGTTTTTCATCCTGACAATCTGGAGGGCCCAAGAGGGCTTTTTGATATAACTACTAGTGCACATACAGCTCAAAATTGCACAGGTGTTTGCACTCTTTTAACATTTGCAGCCCCCACTGTCCCAGGAATAAGTTAATGGTAGGGTCAGACCATCTAAACCTCTGAGCTCTTTTATAGCCTTTGGGAATTGGGCATGGTATTAACTTCATCATAAGATAGTAATACAATCCAGTTCTTGAAAGGCTGGAATAAATAGGATGATGGAAGAACCTCACTCAAGAGATGATGAAATTTAAACAAGAGGACTTCAGAACTGTACTGTGAAGCTGTCCTATAATGGTCCAAAGAGAGGAAACCATAGACACAGAAATTAAGAAAATGAGCAACTTCAATATTGTTACCCACTAGATGAGATTTAGCAGCCAACAGTACTGCTGCCCTCAAGGTGGGATTAATGAAAATGACCATCACTTAAACACCTACTTGAATAATTGTAGGAGCTGAAGAAGATCAAGCCAAGCTGTTTTCTGTTGTTTTTTTAAAGGGGGTTTTGAGTTATTTAGCATTTTTTCAGCAGCTCTCCCATTTCGGCAATCTGGTTGCTAGGGTACAAATTACCCTAGCAACTATGCATTGATTTGAATAAGAGACTGGATTATGAATAGGAGATGGCCTGAATACAAAGATAAGTAATACGACATAGCAATAACCATAAATGTGTAGACTTACAGAGCATTTGTTTTTTAGATGGGGTCAGTGACCCCCATCTGAAAGCTGAACAGATTCAGAAATATTCAAAAACTATAGAAAATGAAAAATGAAAGCCAATTGAAAATTTGCTTAGAATTAGTCATTCTAATATACTAAAAGTTAACTGAAAGGTGAACCACCCCGTTAATTCATATGCTTAGAATTTTGCCTGTGACTATAGTCTACACATCGTATTCTAAGGGGTGGAATTTTGAAGTTATGTGAATTTTTTTTAACCATAATACTTTCGAATTTACTCACAACTTGAATGGGAGGTTATTTTTTAAAAAATTTGAACGTCTAATATTCGATTGAATACGAACGACCTGAAAATTAGAATAGAAGAATAGAGTTTTCCTCCGAAAAAAAAAAAACAACTTGAATGTCAGGAAGGCAATTAACATCTTCGAATGGTTCAATGGACCTCTGCCTTTTAGGTGGGTGAATATTCAAATTAGTACAAAAAATAAAAGAAGAAAAGAAAGGTTAGTTTGTCCTTTAGTTTTGGTTCCTCCTGCCGATCATTCCACAGTCTCCCCTATGTATATTGAAATTCACAATCACAGATGAGGATCAGCGCCTGGGGCAACGGAGAAATCAAGGACACTATATGGTATAATTGGTAATTGGAATTTACTACACCATATAGTGTCCTTGATTTCTCTGTTGCCCCAGGCGCTGATCCTCATCTGTGATTGTGAATATTCAAATTAGAAGTTTCCATGGTTGGCTTTCCGAAGTTGCCCAAAGTTTCCTCGTGAGGCAGCTTCGGATGACTTCAGGAAATGAAGCTCTCCGAGTGCCATCCCGCTGGCAATTTAGATTCTAGCCAGCGGGGAGGCAGTTTGGGAGATTAGTCGCCCTAAGAAGAGGCGATTTTTCGCCGGGTGTCTAAATCTCCCCAAATCTTCTTGTCTGTCTCTGCAGAGGGCAGATTTATCAAAGGTCGAATTTCGAAGTTATGTGAAATTTTTTTAACTATAATAAATTAGAATTTACTCACAACTTGAATGGGAGGTAATTTTTGAAAAAAACTCGAAATTCTGATATTCGATCGAATATAAAGACCCGAAAATAAGAATAGAATTTGAATCGAGTTTTTTTCCGAAAAAAAAACTCGAATGTCAGGAAGGCAATTAACGTCTTTAAATGGTTCAATGGACCTCTGCCATTTAGATGGTGAAGTTTTTCGTGAGGCAACTTTGGGCGACTTTGGAAAACGCTCCAAGTGCCATCCCACCGGAGATTTAGATTCTAGCCAGAGGTAAGGCAGTTCGGGGAGATTAGTCGCCGGGAGAAGCAGTGATTTGTCGCTAGGCGACTAATTTCCCAAAATAGCAGCGTGTGCCCTTTCCCTTAGTGTGCTTCTGCTATTCCTTATGTTCTCTCCCTGCTATATCTTTCCCTTTAAGTGCCACAATCTGTGCCTAACTCTATTATGTGAGTAGATTTGTGCCAGGGTTGCAGACTTTGGTGAACTTTCCAGATCTCACGTGAGAGGAAAAAATCCCCTCCAGCAAATGACCTTTATTGGAGGGATAAAACTTCTTGGGCAGAGTAGTTGTGTGAAATGGCAATGGAAAAGAGTAGATTGATTCATCTCTATCACACTCTCTGATCGGAAATGAATGAAAATGCTCTCTCTGACATGATTCAGAACATCCTATGTAAATAAATGACACTATAATTTTTTATAAGTTTGATACTTCATTCTGCAAGTTGTCCAGACACATGTTTAAGTGCATTTGTCACAGTGTAATATTTCTTGAATCCTAGAGGAAACAGAGCCAGGATGTATAATGAATCCCATCTGCTCGTTTTGTGTTCTTTGTAATTACGCCTTCTTTGGCTTAACAGAGAGTAGGGTCCCGCAGCACCATCTGACCCCTCTAACTGTAGCAGCTTTCCCCTCCTTTCTTACAATGCCACCATTGTCTCCCTGGGTCATTCATTGCCCTCTCAGTTTTGGTTCAAATGCCGCCCTCAATGTAAATGATAAGTGAGTTTTGCACACTCACATAAGTGGACGCGGTTTGTCTAAAAATGTATCGTATTTATATCCAGAAGTAAACCCATAGATGTTTAATGGTAATGATTATTAGGGATATCCATAGTAGTTCACATTTTATATATACAGGTATGGGATCAGTTATCCAGAAACCTGTTATCCAGAAAGCTCCAAATTACAGAAAGGCCTTCTCACATAGACTCCATTTTATCCAAATGAGTTAAAATTTTACTTGATCCCAACTAAGATATAATTAATCCTAACTGGAATTAAAGCCAGCCTGTTGGGGTTATTTTAAAGGAGACATATTGGATAAATGAAACCCCCCTAGTTTTGTAGGCAATAATGTATACTTTATGGTGCTGGTTTTACTTTTGGCTGTATATTAACATTATCTTCAAAAATGGCCCCTTTATTGAAGTTCGCTATAGATCTGATACATGTTTTAAATGAGGGGTGGGCGTGTCCTAACGGTCCTTGCCAGAAGCACAGTAGGAGGGGACAGCCAATCACAGCCTTGCAGTCACACAAGCAAAGGAAAAGACAGTTCCTTATCAGGTGAGCCTAGCTGCTGTTCCTATCCTATCAGTACAGTGAGCTGAGTGCCACCAGCTCCCCTGCACAGCCTGGGAAAGGGGGCAGCAGGAAGTGGAACAGATAGGTGGGACTAGTTTTTGCTCAAATTTTGCACATTCCTTCTATATCTAAAAGAGTGTAATGCACTGGCACATTCTTGTTTTTTACAGAATATGTCCTTTAATGTATATATGATTTTTGAGTAGACTATAGGTATGAAGATCGAAATTAAGGTAGGATTTGTAATCCGGAAAACCCAAGGTTTTCAGCTTTCTGGATAAAAGGTCCCATACCTGTATGTATGCATCTCTCTTTCTTTCTTTCTCTCTCTCTCTCTCTCTCTCTCTCTCTCTCTCTCTCTCTCTCTCTCTCTCTCTCTCTCTCTCTCTCTCTCTCTCTCTCTCTCTCTCTCTCTCTCTCTCTCCATTTATCTATCTATCTATCTATCTATCTATCTATCTATCATCTATCTCTCTCTCTATATTTATCTATCTATCTATCATCTATCTATATATCAGTCCAACTGGAGGCTAGTGTCACAAAGGTTGCCCTTTTAAAGACTTTTGTAGCTTGTAGTCTACTCAAGGTACTCATTCATTATGATATCACTTTAAAGGGGTGGTCGTCTTCCTGTTAACTTTAGTATTTTATAGGGTTGCTAGGGTAATTTGGACCCTAGGAACCAGATTGCGGAAATTGCAGACTGGAGAGCTCAAAACTCAAAAACCACAAATAACCACAAATATAAAATGAAAACCAATTGCAAATTGTTTCCGAATATTACTCTCTACATCATACTCAAAGTGAATTTAATAGTGAACAACTCCTTTAATATAATCTCTCACTCGGGCATGTGGTAAAACAAATAATCTGCTGTTGGAATTGTTGACTGGCACTGCCCTAGATGTGCCATGATGCTGGCCCCACATATCCTCAATATTAAGACACCACTGTGCCCTATTAGGATAAAGAATTATAGGGCTAAAATGTTAAATGTTTAGCAAATATCAATGAGTTGAGGTCAGTCAAATCCAGGCAAAGCATGTGGCGGATTAAAATGAGTGTCCAGCCTTGTTTTGTCTAAGAACAAGTTTTAATGAGATCACATCACATTTGCATGTTGTGCCAAAGTAACTAAATGACCTCACGCACCGAAGCCTTTTCCTCGAGCTTTCGTGCCTTCTCTTCCCCACACACTTACCATTGTCAGGGAGATTAAAAGGGTCTGTTTACTGTGTCTCCTGAGTCATAATGTTCCTCATTGGGATTTGTACAGTAAATCTTCTGCCGCTGCTGTGAGTGGTGTTTCCCACAGACTGCTGCTCAGCAAATGCTTTATTGCACGAGGATCCATATTCTCCTCCAAATGAGCTCTGATTTGGCACAGCTGATCTGGGGAGAGTTGATCTAAGGTTGGACATAAAATGACTGGGTAATTGTCAGCAACATTTTATTGAGAGACAGCCATGAGAAAAGAGTTCTAAGCAATTACAGGGACAGGAAACCAAGAGGTGGAAGCTTTATACACCGAGTACCGATGGCACCATCAATTCAGTTTTGCTAGAGTAAGCAGCATAAGGGTACGGTCACACTGGGCGTTTTGGGGAGATCTATTCGCCTCGTCTTTGCGCCGACCAATCTCCCCAAACGCCTTCCCTCACTCTGCGCTGGCTAAAATGAAAAATCGCCAGCACTAATCACATGCAGCGATTCGTTTTGGGAAGTCGCCCGAAGTTGCCTCACGAGGAAACTTCGGGCGACTTTGGAAAACGAATTGCCACATTGCCAAAATGGCCAGTGTGACCTTATACTGCAGTGTGTTTTTAGATTGTAAGCTCTAACGAGCAGGGCCCTCTTTTAGCTTTCAGCATTTGTATACAATGTGTCTGTTTGATGTACATACCCTTCTGGATAGTGCTAAGGCATTCAGCAGCACTGTATTCATGAGAGGCAGGCTGGAGTGGTGAATGATCATCCCTTTGGGCACCCCCAGCACTTGGGTTATTCAGAATCACAAGCTGTGGCTTCTCCAACAAGGTGGTTGTGAGCGGGCAGTGTCTTTACAAAATATTATTGTTTTAACCAACCAGGGTGCAGGCTCTATTAAAGGGATGGTTCACCTTTAACTTAACTTATGGTATGATATAGTATGACCTAAGCAACTTTTCAATTGATTTTCATTTATTTTTTTATTATAGTTTTGGAATTATTTGCCCTCTTCTTCTGACTCTTTCCAGCTTTCAAGTGGGGATCACTGACCCCATCAAAAAACAAATGCTCTGTAAGTCTACAAATGTATTGTTATTATACTCCTATTTCTATTCAGAGCCCCCCCTGATTAAATTGCAGTATTTTATTAAAATCGGTTCATGGTTCCAAGGCTAATTTGGATCCTAGCAACCAGATGGCTGAAATTGCAAACTGGAAAGCTGCTGAATAAAAAGCTAATAACCCAAAAACCCACAAATAATAAAAAATGAATCAATTTGTCTCTCTGCATCAGGGGTCCCCAAACTTTTTTTACTCATGAGCCACATTTAAATGTAAAAAGAGAGTTGGAGAGCAACACAAGCATGAAAAAGTCCCTGGGGATGTCAAATAAGGGCTGTGATTGGCTATTTGGTAGACCTTATATGGACTGGCAGCCTACAGGAAGGCTCTGTTTGGCAAAACTTGCCTCCAAGCCTGGAATTCAAAAATATCACCTGCTTTGAGGCCACTGGAAGCAACATCCTAGGAGTTGGAGAGCAACATGTTGCTCACGAGCTACTGGTGGGGATCACTGCTCTACATCATACAGGTATGGGACATGTTATCCAGAATGCTTTGGTACCTGGGGTTTTGTATCTTTATACCGTAATGTACTAGAAAATCATGAAAACACAAAATAAACCCAATAGACTGGCTTTGCTTCCAACAAGAATTTGTGATATCTTAGATGGGATCAAGTACAAGGTATTGTTTTTAGCATTACAGAGAAAAAGGAAATCCTTTTTAAAAATTTGGATTATTTGAATAAATTGTATTCTATGGGTAATTTGTAACTTTCTGGATAACCGGTTTCTGGGTAACAGATCCCATACCTGTCCAAAAGTTAACTCAAAAATGAACCCCTTTTAACTGATAACATAATACATGCCCTTTAAGTAAGAAAATCTTATCCACCACCTAACCACTAATAATATAAAAGCCAAGTGCTTTTATATGGGTCTGCAGAGTTGTATATAGTGGTTACATCCCATAAGGGCCAACATTAATAGTTCTCTTCTGATATTGCTGGTATATTATTTAATTCTATGCTATGTACAGTTAGTAGGAAAATATTTGATCCCTTGAGTGCCCCCCCCCAAAAAAAAAGTGTCACTGTTCCCCCCATTCACTTGACTCTTCTTCAGAGCAGTTTAGTAGTTCATCCAAACACTCATGTGGCCATTATTGCTAAAATTTGCTTCTAGGGTGAATGATCCTCTAAGGTCCCTTTTTTCCGTTTTACCAGGAAACAATGATACTTATACGTGTGTGTAAATATGATTTATATATTTCAGCAGTTGGGGGAAGATATGTCAGTGGGTAATTAAGAATGTGATGAATGCAAGCAAAAACTGACCTGACAGCTGTTGAAATCCCCACTTGGAAATTCACATATAATCTGGCATTTTAAAGGGGCAGTAACATTCAGATCTGAATTGCTCTTATCTGCTCTCCCGTTGCATCCTAAACAGTTGTGCATTAATATGTTCAGAGAGCAACAGGGAGGGATAAAACATACGTTTGCTTTAACCTGTGTAATAACATCTTCAGTATTCTGAACATCTAAAAATGTTTAGGTACATGTGAATGTAAATTGCGAACACACGCATATATGTGCAGTAATTCTTGGAATACAATGTGGCAAATTCAGTAATTATTTTAATTTGTCTGCTTTTAACCCTAAAGGCCCAGGGGGCAGATGTGATGCTTCTAGATATTTTTATGGCCCTCACCCCTTTGGGGAAATCCATACAGCATTCTACTATAGCATTATTATTATTTCATCAGTATATGATCAGTTCCACATGTACAGTATAACAGATGAGCGTGCCACTGCACAGAGACATTACAATACACTGACATTCATTATGCCTTATTTTGGAACAAAGCGACAGCTATTGTGGTGCATTTGAGGCAAAGGGGTGGAATTCTGGAAGAAGCAAAACAAACAAGACAGGAACAAATGCATTTATGCAGAGTTATAATGGGAACACATCTCTTATATTCTTGTTTCCCACACTTCTGTATGTGAAAGAGAACAGATACTTTCCCCAGGGTGAGAAGAAACAAAAGCATAGCTTTTGGCGCTTCCCATAACAAGGGGAATTTAGTAAACGCAAGCAAAGCAGTCCCTTGTTCTTTGATAGGTTTATTATAGATATCCAGATTAGTGATGTGAGAGTTGACCGGAAACCAGCAGGACCCCAGTTGGGGTTGAAATTTCGGTGACCATTGCTGTTTCTGGTTAGGTGCAGGTTAAACTGGAGAAGTAGACTACTGAAGATTCCTTCTCTTGGAAGCAGAGGCACATGCAGAAGAAACTTTTGAAGTAGGAAAATTTGGGCGTGGGTCCTAAAATTGCAATATTTTATGCACTAGGGTTGTGCTTGGGTTAAGTTTTTGCTGGTTAGGTTTGGGTACGTGTTGAGTTTTTCCTGACTTGCACATCATAAGTCCAAATCCAGATAGTGAGTTAGACTCTTCCCATCATCCAGTTTGAAACTGAAATTATAAGAATCTTCCACCTTTACATGTAACCCCAAAATGGGCATAGACCAACCACCAAATTAGAAGTATCAGCCTAATTTTTTATGGCCACAGGAGCAGTTCTGGAGAAGAAACACATGCCCTCTGCATGAGTGTTTCTATATATTTGTATGATGAGGTGGCTCTGGGACTGCTGTAGCATGATATTGTACAAAGTAAGAATTACAAGGAAAAGGCTGGGATAAAAAAATATTTTATGTTAAATTAGTGCATGTGTTGTCTTTTTATTATAGGCAGGGTGCACTATCACTCCACAGCCTCACGTGTAGCTCTTCTCCACCATATCCCCAGTAAGCAAAAAAAAAAAAAAAACAGATGACCTCTAAGTAAAAATATGTCCAAATGGATCCTGTGGCAGATAAACTAAACCTTCAAGCATGTCAGATAGGATCAGTTTGCCTTTGTTCTGGAACCTAAGACTCCTAAAACAATCTGATTAGAGGGAAAAATAATCTCCTTGAGAAAGTACAGCTGCTTTTTAGGAACAACTGTGAGCAAACTGAGACAGACATTGCCACCATGAATGAACAAGTGCAGGGAGAGTCTCATCTTGGGGCAGAGCCATAAATAGTGACATTGATGTTCTGTCATCTGCAGCCATTCCTGGTCTCTTGGACCAGACACAAACACAGGTCAGCAGAGGGTAAGTATGTTGGTGGCCCCTCTCTGATAGAAGCGTTGGAGCCATTCCCATATTAGTTCTTGTGTTTTCAAGATTAGCATGATTCCACACTTAAGCCTTCATTAATAGGGAATGATGCAGGTTTGGTTAGAGGGTAACATTCAGTAGTCCTGGAATAGGCAACAGTACAAGTTCCCAGATGTTGAGGGCATTGTCAATTATTTACTGAAAGGTAAATCTCGCATTGTAAACCTGTGTCTTCTTCCAGTATGTACAAGAATACTGTTAATCCCTTAATTCATCAACATCTAAGGGCAGAGACACATGCGAAGATTCAGAGAGATTTAGTCGCCCGGTGACAAATTGCCTCTTCGACGGGCAACTAATCTCCCGAACTGCCTTCCTGCCTGCTAGAATCTAAATTGCCGGCGGGATGGCACTCGGAGCGATTCGTTATAATAAATGGGAGCCATGGATATCCTGTAAATTATATCCTTATAAATGGTACTTAGTGATGTCATCGATTATAATTGGAGCTTAGTGATGTCATTTCTGACTCACCTAACTTTGCTACGTTTATCCAACTGCAGCCGGCTCACTCATGAGTGTGAATCACTAATTACCCTGGTCTAACAAACAGATTCCATCATCAGTCAGGATTTTGGTATTTGGAATGTCCAGCTGTCAAACAACTTTACTAAAAGAACACACAAATGAACCATTTATTCCTTTATGACTATAAGATAAATAATTCTATTCTCTAAAAAACAGATGTATTGTCCATCCGCTACAGCTTGGGGGCTATTTCAGTGTGCATTTTAAGATTTATCCTGAATATATTGTGTATATCAAATGCATTGGTCCTCTCTGGGAAAATGGTCAGAATTCCCTCTACCCACCTGTGGCAAGTTCTTCTATTTAAAAGACAAGGAAATGTTGACCAACCTTTTGTACCAGCCCTACTATTCCCTGGATGGTGCTTATTTATATAGATTTGCTCACCTTGCCCCCTCTGATATCAGTGAATGGTCGAGTGCTGGTATATAAAGTGGTGCGGCGGGTCAGAGTGCACATTATTAGATGGAAGCTAGAGGATGATGATGGTGGCTGGCTGCCCTGCAGAAAACTACCTTGCAGGGTGCGATAGAAATGCCCAATACCACCCTATGACATCTGTCTTTAACATGAACAATCAGGGACTGCTGTCATCCATTATTTAAATAAAGTAGGCACTGGAGGTATAGGAGAAAGGCTATATATGCAGCAGCATTCCGGGGGTCCTTGCTGCCTAATAGTTGGATGATAGAGGATGATGGGAAATTTAAGTTATCTCTCGTCAAGGGAGGCAGAAGGGGGCATGAGTATGCTGTGCCTCGGTACAGGCTGTGTGTGTGGGAGTGCTTTGCACATCGAGGCATTTTCGACTTCATATTTTCTTTGGCAAATTACAGGACAAAAATTAGTTTAATGGATTACGGGTTATTAGAACAATACTTCTCAGCTGACAAGTGAAATAAACAGAGTTCAGAACTGTAAAAATACTTTAACATTCATGTGAACGGCGTTAGGGTAAATGAAAATATTTCCAAGACTGAGTGCCAAATGTTTGTGCAGTCACACATTGAGGCCATTCTCAATTATAAGATCATTTCAATGGTATACATGTATGTATAGAAAGCAGCAGGACAAAGAAAGGTAGAGCCACTGGGGTACCAGTTACATCATATGTATATTAAGGTGGCCATAGAAGGGCAGATCTGCTTGTTTGGACAGGTCACCAAACGAGTGGATCTTGCTCCGAAATGCCCACCTTGAGTAGGTGATAGTGAACTTATCCGGTCAGATCACAACGCCAGGAATGCAGGCGGTCGGAGGGAGGACTGCATCAATGGACCGATTCGGTCCTCTATCTGATAGGATTTTTAAAACTGCCGGATCAACATCTTGCTGATTTTTGGCAGTATGTCAGTCAGAGGACCCCATACTCTGGCCAATAAGCTGCCTACTTGGTTTGTCGGCAGCTTTTATCTGCCCATGTTTGGCCACCTTTATGCAGTCCCAAAGTTCACATGGAATGAGACATCTAATTGGTTTACTATCCCCCCCTTATTTGACCCAATCTGCCACTCAAGAATCTACATGTATGGCTCTTCCCCAGCTGATTTGAAGCCCTTAGTAGTGACACAAACCTCCCAACATTTTGAAAATAGAAAGAGGGACAAAAATATTTGCCGTGCTTTACAAAATTTGCCAGGTTATGAAAGTTTGAAAACATATCTGTGGTTTTTATGTGTTATCACAGTTTTGATAATGAAAGTGAATTGCCCTTTAAGCTGCAAGTCACAGTTTCACCAAGAGACTGGCTTATCTTATATTGTTACAATTGCTTAAAATTGTTACAAAAGTTTCTACTGTAAGTGCACCTGCCACATGTTCTGGGCTCTCTGCCAAAAGCCAATTAAGTTTTAGAAACGTTGTATCTTTTTCTGGCTGTTCTGTGCAGGAGATCAAAGAGAAAGTTGGGACATTTCAGTAACAATCCGGGACTGCGGGTTGTCAAAATTGGGATTGTCCTGCGAAAAAAGGGATAGTTGGGAGGCAGAGCAGAGCTAACCAAATCTATCTCAAAAATACGCAGGCTGACAACATCCGGAGCCTTCAGCCTGTGTGCCCATAGCCTAATGATGAAATCTCATCTTAGCATCTGTGTGTATTTTGTGCATAAGAAGCACCAATTCTTTGTAAGGAGCCCCTGTGCATAGTTATTACATATTACAAAATCCATTCAGCAGAACATATATCAGTGGATTGACTCCACTTCACTTCAGTGCAATCTCAATTGGATTGGGATCTGGGCTTTGATTGGGCCACTGAAGGATATTAACCTTATTATTTTTATTATTGTTCTTGATTCACTCCAGTGTTACTTTGCTTTGTGCATTGGATCATTATCTTGCTAAAAGATGGACACACCAACTTCTGTTTTCTTAGTGAAATGTGTTATTTTGCAATATTTCCCTGTTTTGTGAACCACTCATTATTCTTCTTTTTGTTTTAACAAGATGCCCAGCCCCTGCTGATGGAAAGCAGACCCACAGCATTATGCCACCCCCATACTTCTCTGTAGGTTTGGTGTTTTTGAGGCAAGGGCAGTGTTAGATTGACACCACACATCTTTAGCAATCTTCCCACAACACAGCTGGTTTATGCTCATGTTTGTGGCAAACTCCAGACAATGCCTGTGGCTTCTTGTGTGTCATCCCCCCATAGAAGGCATTGTTAACCCTTGCCTACATTGTTGAATGTGTAAAACAAATCTGCCTGGTAAATTGTCCAAAATGTCTCTGAAAAAAAGTGCAAAGCTTGTACAGGTATGGGATCTGTTATCCAGAAAACCTGCTATCCAGAAAGCTCTGACTTACAGGATGGCCATCTTCCATAGACTCCATTTTAATCAAATAATTCAAGTTTAAAAAGGTTTCCTTTCCCTCTGTGATAATAAAGCATTGCATCCGATCATAACTCAACATATAATTCATGTTTTAAAGGGTTTATTTAATAGTTACGTTATTTTTTAGTAGGCTTAAGGTATGGAGATCCAAATTATGGAAAGATCCCATATTGAGCACTCATACCTGTATCATACCTGTACCTACTTTCCTCTGCTTACTTATTGCTACAAAAAGGGGAGCCTACTGAATATTACATTACAGAAGTAAAATACTTAATTAAACATAATTTCAGTTTATATTTCAGAAGAAAAATACTGTCCCAATCAAATATAAATCATTTTAAGTTTTTATGATTTGACATTAAAATATCTGACATTAAAATTTCAGTGCTGGTTTTGTTATTAGATAAAATGAGGGACTTGGGTGGATAATCTTGCAGGACACTGTAAATAACAGGCGTGCTGGGAGTTGTTCCTTTGTTATCTTCCAGATACTATACAGGGTTGCTTGTGTAGTTTTATTATTGTGTGCTTTGTTTAGCCTGTTTTTTTTTTTTCTTTATTTGTTCTGGAGGGTTCTGCATCATTGATCCATTGATTTCCGGGCTGTTGTATTCACGTGATTAGAAGTGTGAAGTGAAACTCTTATCTCTTCTTAAGTTTCCACCCTGTAAAGTCAGTGTGACCTTTGTTCCTGTGTGCGCTACAGATATCTACTTTTACTGGTTTTATTCATAAAATTAAATGGAAAGAATTTAACCACACCAAGAACGGAGTATTGGTATTCATGTATTCATAAATGAGCCCCCTAGTGCCTTCAGCTGAAAGGCCCCCATACCTGAGCCGATAAAAGCTGCTACAGACCGAGTTGGCAGTTTATTGGCCCATGTGTGGGGCCATTTGACGGGTGTCCCAGACCAATATCTAGCCTAAAGTCAGCCAGATGTTGATCAGGCAGGGTAAAAAATCTCGTCGGATCGTGGCCGAATCATTGGTGCGGTCCCACGACCGCCTATATTGCCTCCATTCTGATCGGATCAGCCAGATATCTCAATGTGGGCATATCAGGGAGAGATCCGCTTGTTTGGTGATAAAACTAGTGGATCTCCCTGTGTATGGCCACCTTAAAGGAAAACACAACCCCCCAAAGGAAAAAGATACTGCATGAAACAGCTCATATGTAAAACCCTGCTTCATGTAAATAAACCATTTTCATAATAATTTACTTTTTTAGTAGTATGTGCCATTGGGTAATCATAAATAGAAAATTGCCATTTTAAAAAATAAGGCCTGCCCCCTGGGATCGTAGGATTCACGGTGCACACAAACACACCAAACAAACCATATATGTTAGGTCACATGTGACAGAGTTCTGTCTTTTGCTTCAACACTTCTTCTTAGAGTTGTAGTATTTCTGGTCAGGTGATCTCTGAGGCAGCACAGAGACCATCACGAAATGGTGGCTCAAGGCAAGAGATGTAAAAGGGCAATATTTATTTAAATATATAGACCAGTTTCGTAAGATTCTTTAATATGTCACTTAATATGATGTAAACTATCTGGCATTCGGGACACTGTTCTTTCATGGTTTACATCTTATCTGTCTGACCGTTCCTTTAAAGTTTCCTTCTCTAACTCTACTTCTACTACTCTCCCACTCTCTGTTGGAGTTCCTCAAGGCTCTGTTCTTGGCCCCCTGCTGTTCTCGCTCTATACAACTTCACTAGGAAAACTCATTCAGTCATTTGGACTTCAGTATCACCTTTATGCTGATGACAACCAACTCTACTTGTCTACTCCTGATCTTTCTAATTCTGTCCTTTCCCAAGTCACAGACTGTCTCTCTGGTGTCTCCTCCTGGATGTCACAGCGCCACCTGAAACTGAACCTTTCTAAAACAGAACTCATCATATTTCCTCCAAGATCTTCCCCTGTCCCTCAGATATCACTCACCGTAAACAACACCACCTTTCATTCCACCACACAGGCACGCTGCCTAGGAGTCATCTTAGACTCTCATCTGTCTTTTTCACCACACATTCAAACACTTGCAAAATCTTGCCGTATTCAACTGTGCAACATTGCTCGAATACGACCCTATCTCAGTTCAGAATCAACTAAAACACTGATTCAGTCTCTCATCATCTCCCGCCTTGATTACTGCAACTTACTCCTCACAGGTATTCCAACAAGTCACCTTTCACAACTCCAATCTATTCTAAACACGGCCGCTAGACTCAGTCATCTAGCTCGCCGCTCAACATCAGCTGCTCCCATATGTATGTCCCTTCACTGGCTCCCAATCTCTTCTAGAATCAAATTCAAATTACTTACACTCGCATTCAAGGCCCTTAATAATGAAACCCCTCCCTATATTTCATCTCTAATCTCCAAATACACTCCTTCACGAAACCTACGCTCTGCTTCTGATCTTCGCCTCACTTCTCCTCTGGTAACTTCTGCCCATTCTCGTCTACAAGACTTCTCTCGGGCTTCTGCTTTTCTCTGGAACTCTCTGCCACAAGCTGTCAGACTTTCTCCTTCCTTCCAAACTTTCAAGCGCTCTTAAAGACCCATCTGTTTAAAGAGGCCTATTCAATGTACCTTAATTAATCAATCATTGCTGTATCAAAAATGACAAATTGTTTATACAATCCTAATGTCTCAATTGTACCCTAACCTTTTAGTTTGTAAACCCTATTGTACTCTGTAATCCTTGTCTGTTATCCACCATTTATTCCCTGTTTTCTATAACTGCAGTAAAGCACTGCGTATCTTGACAGCCCTATATAAATAGATGATGATGATGATGTTGCTGAAGTGTTCATTTTGGGGGTATAGTTTTCCTTTAAGGCACACCTCTGAACTGACAGGGATTCTGGCAAATGAGAATTGAGGATTTCTTTTCCCCTGTAGCTTCTACAAATTATACAAGGAACCAGTCACAACAGATAGCATGAGGGGCTTGAGAAGACCCAGACAGCAATGTTCGCCCTGAGTGTTATCTGGGAACCTCCTTTGTGTATCTTGCCGTATAGGGAACAATTTGTCACAGTTTTGCTAACGTCATTCTGCTTTTAATCAGAGCTGGAATATCTCCCAGAATTTCTAAAGCTGGCCATAGATGTTGAGATTTTTAAAAGATCCGATTCTCATTGTGAGACCACGATTTTCTCGGAACGATTGTACGATTGTACGAATTGACCATCAACTAAAAAGACCAATTTGCCAGGAAAACAAAGGGGAGCTGCCTGCTTGGCCCTGCAAACATAGATAGATTGCACTGGGGCCGACAAAGATTTTTTGACCTGGCCGATCAAATTCCTGACAGATGTGGGCCGAAAAATCGTAAGATGTACGATTGTTCGAATCCCACTAACCGCACGATAATTTCAAAGGATTCGCCGGACTTCCCTAAAATCGGTCGTTTGGCAAGAAGAATCGGTGCGTCTATGGGGAGCTTAAGTGGTGTAACTACCATACAGAAGACCCTGTAATTGCATGGGGGCGATCTGATGGACAAGGGGCCTTTTTCGTAGGGTCTGCTGTACCACCAGCAACTTTGAAGTTTAAAATTGCCACTCACTTGGATGTGCACACAGGGGCGATCCTGGCCCCTCCGCCGCCCGAGGCAGCAGCAGTTGCTGCCGCCCCCCCCTTGCGCTTACCTTTTTGCAACTGAGGGGGTCCACGAGGGCAGCAGAGAGGGCCAGTGCACTAGCGCAGAGAGCCTAACTGCACTCTCTGTGCTAGAAGAGCCGAATTTCTGGTTTGAAAACTGGAAATTCTGATCTTAATGTACCAGTACCTAGTGGGGCGCTGCCGTCTGAGGCAACAGTCTCAAGTCGCCTCATTGGCGAAGCACCCCTGTGTGCACATCAGACCTCACCATTTTGGGGGGGCTGGGGCTGGCGTGTTGAAGGTATGGCACTTAACCATTATATACATTAACATCCATAAGATGTTGCTTTTATAAGGCATTGGGCTGTAAAGTGCTTATATGAAGTCAGACACTGGCTGACACCTTGCCTGTTCTTAGCATTTGGCAGCCTGAATGTGCCCAATACTAACTGTTAATGATCGGTATCTGGTAAAGGTTAATTGGCTCGTTAATCATGTAGGTTGATAAATCTCTTCGCCCAGGGCCCATACCCTGTGATTATGTTAGTGGATGGCCACCTCCCCTTGCCTTTTTTCCTTTCATTTTCCTGTAAGAGGAATTAAAAAATAAAATATTTTATTGCTATAAAGTTAACAACCTTTTCAACGATTCTTTACAGTGTTGCTCTTCCTCTGAAATATGGAGGTGTGTAATATACAGGTAACACCCAGGCATAACTGGCCATGCAGAGAAGGACCCTCAAGTGGATCACTGTCTGGTTTAGCCACCCAAGTAATGGGCCAAATTGGGCTGAGAGCAATAAGTACTTATGCAAAAGTGGCGGTTTGCAGTTAGTAGCCTGTGTAGGACAGGAAGGAATCAGGTACAGTCACATGACTGGTTCAAGCACAGTCTCTATGTAAATAGGAATACATTGTTGGAACTGTTTCAAAATGGAATGAGCCAAGCTTTCCCAGCTGTTAAAACTACCTTGCTCATTGTTTAAAATCCCAAATCATTATTTATTTTATGATTTTGTCATTATTCAGTGCTTCAGTGTTTGCCAGCATCTGCCCAGGGGAGCCTTATTTATCTGTGTAGAATTGTGTTTATTCTAATCTGCTGGATCCACAAAATATTGATAAATTGGCCTATTTTACGAAGATATCTTAAAATTAGAGATTCCCCCGAATCCAGGATTCAGTTCGGGATTCGGCCAGGATTGTGCCTTTTTCAGCAGGATTCGGATTCGGCCTAATCCTTCTGCCTGTCCAAACTGAATGGGAATCCTAATTTGCATATGCAAATTAGGGGCGGGGAGGGAAATCACATGACTTTTTGTCACAAAACAAGGAAGTAAAAAATATTCCCCCCTTCCCACCCCTAATTTGCATATGCAAATTAGGATTCGGTTCGGTATTCGGCCGAATCTTTCGCAAAGGATACGGGGGTTTGGCCGAATCCAAAAAAGTGGATTCGGTGCATCCCTACTTAAAATTGCCTCACTGGGCCCCCTACACTCCTGGGCCCTCCTGCATCCACAGGGTCTGCTTTCACTATAGTTACGCCTCCGATAGTGATAATCCTGCACCTAGTACAATGATAAATACAACTGAAATCAGTCAGTAGAATGTGTTTTAGAAAATGTATAATATACTTTTCAGAAGAAAATCTTTTTTGATATAAATTGAGGCAGGAGTTATATGTGGCCCAGAAAAAACAAAAAAAAACAAACAAAAATAAATATATATATAAATATATATATTGTGTTTTTTTCTGTAGTGGTAAGCAAATGTTTCCCACACTGCCTTGACTTTTAGTTATAAAGTGGGTAGAAGATGGGATTAAATCAGACAAACTTGATCATGTTGGGAGTCATAGCCCCCAGTGCACGAGCTGCTGCTCTACCCAAACTGTGCTGATCGGTGCAAGGAAGCGAGGGCGGAATTGTGATAAGTGGCTTGGGCGACTATTCACAATAACAGGAAGTTATTAGCCTGTGGCACTGTGACTGTCTGTCACCTCACCGGCTGCTGTGTTACCCTGAGTTCCCTATCAAGTGGGTTAATTAGCTGTGTGTGGCAGGCGGATCAGATTGTTATTCAGGCAGACGAGTGATCTCAGTGTGTCATTTCGCCAATTTCAAACGTCAGATCAGGGTGTCTCTGCCAGAACAGCCCATCTGGTTGTAAGCCCCGCTAAATGACCGTGTTTGTCTCTGAGCAACTATCAGTTGAGGGTCTCTAACCTGTGGCTTTCCAGCTGCTGTGTCGGCACCCTGGGAGCAGCCGTATAGCTGGAGGCAGTCCCTCCTCCGTATACTTAGGCTGACAGGGCAGGACAATAGCCAGAGTAGGATTCCCTGTGCCTTGTTGCTGCTGGGAGGTGAGATGTGGAAAATATCTCTGGCCCCTGATAGGGGTTTCTGTAACAGATAGTGGTATTGATAAGGAAGGTGGATTATGTCCTGTCAGCACCTTTAACCATCTCACTCTCTCTTGTTCCCCTGCAGGTCTGTGATGTCAGCCATGTGGGCAGCTCCTGGGAACTCCCTGACTCCCTGTAGCATCATGTTTCAGTATGAGTGTTAGTACAGAAGTACAGAGCAGGCTGAGACGGAGACCAGCAAAGCTGTTTCTTCCAGTTCAAATCACTCTCTGGATCCCAGAAACTCTTTCTTCCCTCTGACTTTATCAGGAGATTTGGTTCCCACTCAAACAGCCCATCTGGTTCTACTTTATACCTCAGCTTCACCCAATTTGGCAGGACTTTGTGGCATTCACCATGTGTCATGTCATTGTAACCTGCCGCTCAATGCTATGGACAATTCTCAGTATTGTGGTGGCCTTCGGAGAGCTGATTGCGTTCATGAGTGCCGATTGGTTGATCGGCAAGGCCAAAAGCACAGATGGCGACAGTAGGACAGGCGGCCAGCAGGAACCTTACCGGCCAACCCTGGGCATCTATGGACGTTGCATCAAAGTGCCCCAAGTGCCATATTTTAGGAAGGACACCTTGTGCGGTCCCTATGCAGAGCATTTCAATGAGATTGCCAGTGGGTTCTGGCAGGCGACTGCCATCTTTTTAGCTGTGGGGATCTCCATCCTGTGCATTGTGGCATTTGTGTCCGTCTTTACTATGTGCGTGCAAAGTGTGATGAAGAAAAGCATTTTTAATGTGTGCGGACTTCTACAAGGCATTGCAGGTAGGTACCTAAACTTCTAACTCGCTATACACACTGGACTCATTGCAGTCTTCTTATTTTGCTCCATTTCAGCTGCCCATGATTTTAAATCAAAGCACCGTCTTACTTCTACATCTTCAGGACATTCAGTCAGTTGCCAGTTTGCTAGGGCCAGTAACTTGGCAACCGCATCTATCTTAATACAGTATGAACTCATTTCCATTTCTTTAATCAGGTGGGAGCTGCCATATTACATGCTTCAACTAAAGTAATCTTAGTAGCAGATCTAGCAATAATGGATAATGCCTAATTAAACACAAGTAATGTGGCTGCTCCCAGTGATGTATAAATGCAAATAATGTAGATAAGGAATCTCCAGTGTTTAGCTAAGTACTAACATATGTGCTTGGCATACATGAGACTGACTTTCAGCAGGCTGTGAAAAACGATTTGCCTCCTTTCAAGGTGACATGCATTTAATTGCCCAGGTGGTTTTTAGCTCTGTGGGAGGGGGGCAAAATGCTCTAATCCCTCCACCCACCCATTCATTTTTGAGTGGCCATTATGTACCCCTGTTATTATCCATGCAGAGTTATTTGGATATTGATCAGACCCGTTTAGCTGAACATGAACTATGGTTTGCAAATGGGAACATCCCCTTCCTTCTGCAAATACACTGTGGCCTTATGCAAGCTTCCCCTTTGGGTGTAATTTACAATGTAAAGGCTGTGGGTCTTTTGACTTAGACTGGCTAAAGGTGGCCATAGACGTAACAATTACGATCTTTCTTGGAAAAGATCTTTCCAAGAAAGATTGTTCGTTTCAATACACACGTGTAGAGCTGAATCGTCAGATATACAGGTAGATATATGGGAAAAAACAATAGAATTCTACCTGTATCTGACGATTCAGCACTAACAATGGCCGATGTTTGGGTCCTTTCAAAGGCACCCGATCAAAATTTTCCGTCCAGCCCGATCGACGAGCCGACCGATATCCAAGTCTTCTGCCGATATCGGTCGGCTCTTTTTCCACCATACATGCAACGAATATCGGACGAAAATTTGTTTCGTACGATATTATCTGTGCGTCTATGGCCACCTTAAGGATGGCCCTTGGGCTTGCAATCAAGCAGTGAGACAGAACCTATCATTTACTGTTTTACAGCATAAGATGATAAGGGTGGGGCAATGTTATTGATTACTATCAGGACCTTTGTACCTGGGCTGTGCCGCAGAATGATGTGCCCTTTTATGCATAGGGGGGAAAGTGATGAGTGTAACTCAGAGTGAATGTTATTCCTACTAGCAAATCATGTCCCTGAATACATTGTAACTGTAACAGCAGAGACACACGTTGCTATTTTGGGAGATTAGCAACAAATAGCTTCTTCTTCTGGAGACTAATCTCCCTGAACTGCCTTCCCACCGGCTAGAATGTAAATCGCCAGCGGGATGCCACTTGGATCGCTTAGAAGTTGCCTCACAAGGAAACTTTGGGCGACTTGGGAAAACGAAGCGCTCCGAGTGCCATCCCGCCGGCGATTTACATTTACAGTCGCCGGGCGACTAATCTCCCCGAATATGACCGTTTGTCTCTGCCCTAAAGGAGAGCGGGTCAATATTTGCAGCTTGGTTAATCTGATAGCTCCTCAGCTGTGTCTCACAGTTCTGGGGCCACTTGTATTGATGCAGCTGCTCCATTGTGCTCAGAAGTGTTAAAGGGTCACTGGCACCGAGTGGGGGGAATGAATATTTAGTCAATATTTTTCTATAGGAGGTTGTTGCAGGATACCCTCTCTAACAGCTGTGCTTGTGGAACCCCCTCACACAGAAAACCTGGTAGCAACGATGTCTTATAATTAACAGTGTCATTGCTAGAATTAATATACATCCAGTACACAGCAAGTAATATTGGATCATTTTTCGTTGGAATGAACTACTGAAACTATCGTTATTTTAGAACATTACTGTGATGCTCCATACATAGTCATCTTTATCTGATCACTGTAATGTCAGATGCCTCCTATGAATCTTTTCGGGCTCCATTTGCACAATAGGTTTTTTATGTTTGCCAATTCGAGCATTAGAATGTGACTGTGAGTATTCGGGTTCATTTAGGATACTAGGATCCGGTTTATTGCAGTAAAGTCTAATAGCATTTAATAGTAAGGGTAATGTTTTGACGGCAGCTGGCTGCCAGTGGAGAACACAGCGCTGATCGAAATGACCCTGACACCTAATACTATTACATTTTAAGTTCTTATTGGACATGGAGTGCTGACAGGAGAAACTCAGCACCAAAATATTTTGCCCGTCACCATTCAGTGTGTGCCATACAGAGAGCTTTGCATTCAGTGGTATTGGGAGCGGTGACAGCTCAACCGGGACATTTTGTCTGCCGCTGTTTTCTGCTTGATGGCAGCAACAGGCCACATGCCCCTGCCCCAAATTGTACTGTACTATATTAAAGGGGAACTATTGCGAAAATGAAAATTTTATATAAGCTTCGTCATACTGAAATAAAAAACTTTCTAACTACAATCAGTTAAATATTCTGCATCATTTCTGAAATAATCAAGTTTATGTTCTCTATCCCTCTCTCAGCATCTGTTTCTCTTCATTCTGTCTTCATGCAGCAGTTGGGTGTCAGATATTTATTGACAGTTAGATCCAATATATCTTATAGGGGGGCTCCTTTCCTAGCAGATGTATTAGAGCTCATTCAAAGAACTGATTCCAGTACAAACAAAATCTAACAAAATAACTGTCTTTTGTACAAATGCTGCATGTAGAGAGACATGATGTCTGGTGATTTTAATAGAGTGAGCTCTAATACATCTTCTAGGTAAAAGGAGCCTCCCTAAATGATATATTGGATAAAACTGTCAATGAATATCTGACACATAACTTCTGCATGAAGAGAAAATAAAGAAAAACAGATGCTGAGAGAGGGATAGTGAAGATGAACTTGATTATTTCAGAAATGGTGCAAAATATTTAATTGATTGTATTTAGAAAGTTTCTAATTTCAGTATGATGAAGCTAATATTAAATTTTCATTTGCGCGATAGTTCCCCTTTAAGTACGTAAAAATTACTTTTAGACTTTGTTGTCTCATTCTTTGCTGCTGGAGATTATACTTGTGGTATACAAAGGGCATTTGGAGTGTGGCACTGGGACTGAATGGTTAGCGGAGCAGGTGCTGTTCCATTGGGATTAGAGCAGGAAAGGAAATGAGTGTTGGTGCTGGGGTGGGCTGCTGTTGAAAGACAAGCTTGAAGGCGAGCGGCTTAACTAGCGTTGCTCTAACAAGGCCTTCTACACACACATTCCAATGGCAGCTCGTATCCGAGAAGTCCTCACCACCCAGCACTCGGCCACATGTCACAATCTAATGAGATTACGCTCTCAAATGAGCAGGGCTTGACATGATCTAGCTGTGAAAATACACTTTCCAGGCAGCCAGCTTGTCTCCGTACCAATTTTCCCAGTCTAATAACATCATTGGGGAATCTTCTGCTAATTAATGGTGTTTGGGAAATGTTGACATGAAACAGTATTTTCCTTCAGTGCAGTGAAGAATTAAAAGAACAGCATGCCCCAGAGTTCCAGTGGATGGCAAGTGAGAAGATATCAGGGCTTTCTCCATTGAGGGATAAACATCAGTCTGCAGTATAAGATATGTTTTATTTCATATATTCTCCAGGCATGGGCTACAAGTAACATCACTAAGTACCATTTGTAATGGATGACATTGCTAAGCACTATTGATATAGTGAGGATTGTATCCCCTATTATAGAAACAACAGCATGTGCTCCACATCTCCTGCTATCAGAGCATGTGCAGGACTGATTGGTCATCTATGCATAGATATTTGGCCAATCCTGTCAGCTATGGGTTGAGAAGGTTGTTGTGTTGGCCACATACAAAGGTACTGTTTGGCCCCATACTTTAAAGGGACAGTAACACCAAAATAGGAAAGTGTATTAAGATAATGAAAATATGATGTACCAATTGCTGCACTCATATAACTGGTATGTTTGCTGCAGAAACTGTACTATAGTTTATATAAAGACGCCATTCTACGCTGAAAAGGAAGAAAAGGCACAGGATACACAGCTGATAGGAGATAAGAACTGTAGTATACAATGGGATTCTTCAGAACGTATCTGTTATCTACTGTGTATCCTGTGCATGAATGGCTGCCCCCATTGGTACACAGTAGTTTGTTTATATGAACTATAGTTGTGTTTCTAAAGCAGTTTTACCAGTGCAGGGCACCAGTACATTATACTACCATTCTTTTAAGGAGAAGGAAAAACTACAGTAAATAAGCCTTATAAGAAAGGTCCGCATAAATATACCAGTAACCCTTCAAAGTAATAGCAGGTTAGGTTGTATGGACAGTATCAGCAGGCAGGCTCCGGGGAAACCAAACTTGATTAAAAATCCAAACTTTATTTAGTATTGTAAAATACACTGTAGGAGCAGGCAGGGGAACGGCTTAACGCGTTTCGTGACCCAAGTCACTTCATCAGAACCCTTCAAAGTAATGCTGCTCTGAGTCCTCTGTCAAAAGAAACACAGCATTTCTTTCCTTCTATTGAGTACGCATGGCCTTCTGTATCAGACTTCCTACGTTCAGCTTAAACCTCCTTTCCCTGGGCGTGAGCATGCTCAGTTTTGCGCCTCTAGGGCTGCTCCCCAACTCCTTTTACTTCTGAATGTTGCTCATGGGTTCAAAAGGTTGAGGATCCCTGCAGTAGAGTATTTCTGTCTGAGATGCCAGTACTACTCCTTTAGGTGGGTCGCATTAGTCAGTGGGAGGTGGATGCTTCTCCACACCGCTGAAATACACCAACGCGGATAATGCCCACTGTGCCTTCAACCTTGGGGGAGGGGGGTCTCAGAGTTTTTGTCAGTCAAATGTTTTGCTTTTTTTTGCCACCCAATCCTTATCTGAGGGTCAACAGAGATGACCTCCAGCTGGGGAAGAACAACGTTTTTTAGCAAATATTTATTGAGCCTAGTGGAAAGACAGCAGGCACAGCTAATCTCCCTGCTCACAACCTGGAGGAACAGCCTTGTGTTTAGCTTTTAGCAGAGGCTTACCTAGAGGGGCTAATTTCTTAATTGTTCTTCCTGTAGTGGTGCTAACTCATCCCTTTAACAGCAGGCTTAAAGGCTAATTAGCAATTAATTGCTTACCTCTTGCCTACATAACCCCAGCATTAGGGTGGTGAAGCCCTCGGCCCCTTCCATTACTGAAATATTGTATTCAGAAGACAGCTGAAATTTAAGGTATGATTCTTTGCCCTGGTGAATCAGAACCCTTCTATCTATATGCTAATACTCCCCTCTGCTTTTATCTCTGGTTGACCAAATGGCAACTCACCCAGTGACTTCTCAAGTTGAAGGCCTGAATAGAAAGACAAGGAATAAAAAGTAGCAATAACAATACATTTGTAGCCTTACAGAGCATACATTTTATAGATAGGGGCAGGGAGCCCATTTAAATGTTTGAAAGAGTCAGAAGAAGAAGGCAAACAATTCAAAAACTATAAAAAAATAAATAATGAAGACCAGCTGAAAAGTTGCTTAGAATTAGCCATTTGATACAAAAAGTTAAGCCAAAATCTATATTGTATATTGGTCTGTAGTCAGTTGGCTTGTGCAGGTACAGACTTAGTATTATTGATACCACAAAGCTAAAGCCATTTACAAGTACAGTTGCTGGAAACATAATCAGCACAGAAACCCAGCTAAGTCCAGTTCCATTGTATGCTTTTGCAGGCTCATGAAACAATGTATGTGCTGCAATAAATGTAATATTTAAACAAAGCAGCTGAGGAATGGACTGTGTATATTTACATAAACGCACCACTGGAACACAGTCAGCTCTGACTGGATTCATCCGGGACCTGTGCCGGGCTAGTGACGTATTCACTAACGACTGCTACTAATGAGCTCTGCACCGTCACTATACGTCATTGTTTTGGTGATAATTGCACAAAGTGTTTGTTGTTGAGAAACGACCATGAGGAGTTCTGAGAAGGGAACATGTTGTGCTTATATCACTCCGTGAGCAGATCTGTATGTTTCCAATATCTGACATAGTTTCTGGCCTCCGGGGATTGGGGGAATCTTGAATCGTCAAATACATGATGTGACACGCACAGTTACACATTTCCACTGAGCTCTGGTTGGATGAATCAGAGGCTGATACTGGTGAATCCAAGGGCAAATCAGCCACATTCTTCTTTTTGTAACTGGGAAAACATATATGTGGATTTGTTATGGGCAAGATAGCCCCCTATTTTATCCCTCTGTGACCATCTAATGGAAATATTAAGATTCTGCTGTGTCCAAGAAGATATAAGGGGTCAGGCAGGTGCATAGTGTAAAAAATACCACCCTTTTTAAACTTTGCTTCATGCTACAGGAATTGCCTCCACCATTGCATTAGAAACACTGTTTTAATGAAGGGACGCCGAGGGAATTAAGGCATTTATTTAGGGGTGTAGGCCATGATGGGGCCCTCTTCTTACTGCCTGCTAATGATATGTGGATGGGTTCAGGCCGAGCTCTACCTGCCGTCCTTCTGATAGGGTCACCAGAATATGTAGTACTGACCGGTTCCTTAGCTGGGTGTTTCTCTACTAATTAATATACTCCAATATGCCGCAAAGAGGGAGACTTAAAGTGATACTGACACTAACTTTTTTTAAAATATTAATCTACATCAAAAGTTACCTATAGATCATGTTAATCATTTTTCACCGATAGACTTGCTTTTGTAAGTATTTGTTACTTGAAGTTCCTAAACCTGACTCTTTTGCCAATCTGACTGTCCCTTCTTAAAGGAGAAGGAAATGTCCTCGGCGCTAACCCCCCTCCCCCCTCCCGTGTATTGCCCCCCCTCCCTCCTCCCCCCTGGCCTACCCCTCCCGCTGGGCAAATGCCCCTAATTTGTTACTTACCCTTCTGCGCAGGTCCAGTCCACGGAGTTCACAGGCGACATCTCCTTCCACGCGATCTTCTTCCTCCTTTGACCGGCGCATGCGCAGTAGGATCACTTCGCCGGTACGATCTACTGTGCATGCGCGTGACTTTTGGCGCATGCGCAGTAGATCCGTACCGGCGAAATGATCCTACTGCGCATGCGCCAAAACGCCGGTCAAAGGAGGAAGAAGATCGCGTGGAAGAAGATGTCGCCTGTGAACTCCGTGGACTGGACCTGCGCAGAAGGGTAAGTAACAAGTTAGGGGCATTTGCCCAGCGGGAGGGGTAGGCCAGGGGGGAGGAGGGAGGGGGGGCAATACACGGGAGGGGGGGAGGGGGGTTAGCGCCGAGGACATTTCCTTCCCCTTTAACCTGTCAATTAGAGTTTCTAATGCTAACAGACTCTTGCTGCACAAATATGGCAGCCCCCTCATAGAGGAACATGGAGGATCAGATGGGTAATGTCAAATCATCTGCAAATACTTTTATGGCAAAATTATAAATAGCATTCAATGACAATGTTATGATAGATAATAAAAAAGGTCATTTTCTGATGTATCTCTTTAAATAGATTGTTCATCTTAAGTTACGTTTTAGTATGATGTAGAGCAGTGATCCCCAACCAGTGACTCGCCAACAACATGTTACTCCCCAACCCCTTGGATGTTGCTCCCAGTGGCCTCACAGCAGGTGCTTATTTTGGAATTCCAGGCTTGGAGGCAAGTTTTAGTTGTATAAACACCAGATGTACTGACAAACAGAGTCTCCTGTAGACTGTCAGTCCACATAGGGTTTTTCATTAAAAATTAAAAAACTTTTACAAAACAAAACCAAAATCACAAGAATGATACTATATTACAATATTTACATTATTTACAAAGAAGAAGCAGAAGAATGATTCCAGAAACGTAACTGGAGGGGGGCGGGCCCTGGCGCAGGACGCGCAGCGGGCCCCCGCCCCCCTCCGTACACCCGGAAACTATCCAGTAATGTGCGCCGCGCAGCGGCGCGCGGACTGCCGGGGGGCCCTGAGGGGGTGCGGGCCCTGGCCCGCTCGCACCCCCTGCTCCCCCGGTAGTTCCGCCACTGAATGATTCCAAGAGAGATCCAAGTTTATCCAATATTTCTCATTCACACTACGTTTCTGCATCTCATTAATCTTAAAACTTTGCCATTCAAATAGGGGCTACCTAATAGCCAATCACTTACCTTCTTTGTCACCCCCAGGAACTTTTTTCATGCTTGTGTTGCTCCTCAACTCTTTTAACATTTGAATGTGGCTCATTGATGAAAAAGTTTGGCCCCTGATGTAGAGTGATATTCTGAGACAGTTTGCAGTTTGTCTTCATTTTTTTTTATTACTTTGGGTTTTTAAATTATTTAGCCCTTTGTTCAGCTGCTCTTTGGCTTGTCATTTCAGCAGCTATCTGGTTGCTGGGGCCCAAATTATCCTACCTACCAGGTAGTGATTTGAATGCGAAACTGGAATATAAATAGGAGAGGACCTGAATAGAAAGATAAGGAATAAAAAAATGATAATAATCATAATATTGTAGCCTCACCGAGCAGCACTTTATGACCCCATTTGAAAGCTAGAAAGAAGAAGAAGGCAAATCATTCAAAAACTATGCACAGGTATAGGATCCGTTATCCGGAAACCCATTATCCAGAAAGCGCCAAATTACGGAAAGGCTGTCTCCCATAGACTCCATTTTATCCAAATAATCCAATTTTTTAAAAAAAATTTCCTTTATTCTCTGTAATAATAAAACAGTACCTTGTACTCGATCCAAAGTAAGATATAATTAATCCTTATTGGAAACAAAACCGGCCTATTGGGTTTATTTCATGTTTACATGATTTTCTAGCAGACTTCAGGTATGAAGATACAAATAATGGAAAGTAGGGATGCACCAGATCCAGGATTCGGTTTGGGATTCGGCCTTTTTCAGCAGGATTCGGCCAAGGAAGTAAAAATGTTTTCCCCTTCCCACCCCTAATTTGCATATGCAAATTAGGATTCAGATTTAGTGGATTCGGTTCATCCCTAATGGACAGAAAACCCCAGGTCCAGAGCATTCTGGATAACAGATCCCATACCTGTAATAATAAGAAGCAATTGAAAAGTTGCTAAAAATGGGCCATTCTATAACATACTCCAAGTTATCCTGAAGGTGAACAACCCCTCAAACTGATTCTGTAAGGACTGTTGCTCTTTCCTTCTTACCCTGTATCATCTTGTTTGGAGCCTGAGGCACAGGGGGAGTAAACGGCATCACAGTTGCAACAGAGATCTCACATGGGAATCAAACACGTGTCTGGCCGCTCAGTGACATATCCATAGCAGCAGTATTCCATCTCAGGGGCAGTAAGTCAGCCATGTTGCTTGAATGTCATAAAGCACAAACAAGAGCAGATAGACTAAATTGATTAGAATTCCCATCCTAAATGTAATTTTAATGCTTAGGCTGCTGTTGACTCCTGCTGGCTTTTCATAACTTCCTTACCACCCATAGCCCTCCTATTGTGTTTCATTTCCCTTAAAAGCATCTAATGCAGAGTGTGGCCTAGCGATTCCCGATTGAGCAGATACAATATAAGTGAATAATATCACTTTATAGGGCTCAGCTCTTATTATTTAGCTTGTTGCTCTTATATTGACAGTTCCTGTGCATTTTATAACCCTTTGGTTTTTATGATGGTGATATCCCACTGACCTTTGCCTGTATGGCTGCTGCACCCATTGCCTTACATGTAGGTCTCATTGTTTGACAATCTTGTCTGGAGAAAAGTGATTTGTGGGGATTTGGAAATCTGCCCTCCATGTATGTTTGGGAGAGTGAGGCTTCTGGTGAGCTGGGAATCTTCTAGATAAGCCTCCAGCTTCCCCGCAAGTGACCTGGAAAAATGTTCTTTGAAGGGCCCTGTAGCTGCATAGAGTTCCGAGGGCATTTAGGGTCCAGAACATTCTGGGAAAATATATACAGGGGTGGGACCTGTTATCCACAATGCTTGGGACCTGAGGTTTTCTGGATAATGGATCTTTACATAATTTGGATCTTCATACCTTAAGTCTACTAGAAAATCATGTAAACATTCAATAAACCCAATAGGCTGGTTTTGCTTCCAATAAGGATTAATTATATCTTAGTTGGGATCAAGTACAAGCTACTGTTTTATTATTACAGAGAAATAATTTTTAAGAATTTGGTTAAAATGGAGTCTATTTTAGACCGGCCAGCCATAATTCGAAGCATTCTGGATAACAGGTTTCCAGATAACGGATCCCATACCTGTATTGTTACATATACATATATAGTACACTCTTATTACGCTTGCTTTCTAGAGATGGCTAGCCCAAAGCCATTTGAGCTCCTTCCCAGCTTGTGTATATCTATGGGTGAGGCCATGATTTTTGCTCAGTCTGAGACCCCTATAGTAAAAGACTGTTGAATGTCTACAAATAGATTGATCGTCTCCTGATACTTATAGAATTAGAAAGTGTCTTAGGCAAGCGATATGGCATCTCCCTCATGTGTAGAAATTCCCGTGCTGCTGTAAGATTTCCTCTGCACCATGTTTGCATTAAATATTGCAAGTTGTTACCTTCCTATAAAGTAATGCCTTTGAATTTTAGAAATCTGTGGCTGTGGTTGGCTCTGGCTCGGTATAGGGATCTGATGATGATTCATTTATTTAATGCCAGTAAATAGGGGAAATAAAGCCAGCGGTACTGAGTAAGCAGCTTACTGACTGCACAGCTTTGCTCCCATCCCATAAATCTCATTGGAAAGTAAGAAGAGCTTCCCGGTTCTGGAGTTCTGGGGCAGAGCCGAGTTCCCAGCGCTGAAAGGCATCCCAGTAACATCTGGTCCTGCCGGTACAATTACCGTGTGACTAACAGACTTTCACTAATGCTCTGAGAAACCACAGAGGTGCCTATTGACTGCAGCCCAGTGCAGATGTTTAAATAAATGCCTTTCTGCTGCCCTCAAGCTGCTTCCCAGGGCTTTAAAAAAGGGACCAAGCATAGGCTGTTGCTTCATGAAATATCTTCAGGAGCTTAAATACAAAGCTAATGCCCCTTATGCGGCTTATGGTGCACAAAAATGAAAATGCAGCTTGAGAATAAAACCTATCACTTTTTTATTTATTTTTTGATGCATTTTGCCATTAACGTAGGGTTCCTCCGCCCAATAACTCTCCTTGTCATAATGTAAGAAAATGACATTCTAAGCAATTTTTCTACTATACATTCATTACACACTCTCAGCTGCAAAAATAACTTTAAAACCATTAGTATTTTGCATTGAATGTTGATTTTCTACAATTTTGAGGGGTAGAGATTCTTTTTACTATAGGAACCGCTGTCTGTGCTTGTGAGGTGATTTGATTGGCTTTCTTTCCATGGGGATGGCTGTAAAATGTATTGGGGTGACATATTGGTCTGCTGCTGCACATGTGATTTGATGTGATTTGATCGTTGGTCCAAGGACAGAAGACTTGCCATTAGGAATCAGGGGCTCTATATTACAGGTAGCAGGGTCCTCCCTCCCACACTATCATGGCTATGATTAAGTGTTTATGACACGAAACGCGTAAGGCTGTGGACACACTAAACTCTTTTCACTCTCAACTTATTGCCTGGTGGAAGTTTGCCTTCATTGAGTGACTGCTCCAAAAGGTTTGTCCGCTCCCCGTACTGAGGGCTCAGGGCGGTGCACCTGAGTTTCTTCCCTTTTGTGGTGAGTAATCACTTTATAATTGGAGACCCTAAACTTCAGATTTATCACTACTTATACAACAAATACAATGTACAATCATACCCCTGATCCACCCCATTATGCTAAAACCCAAGTTGCAAGTGCTATTCTCTTGGCAACCTGAAAATCATATCCCTTGGGGACCCCTGACTAAAGTACCCCCTGATGAACCTCATCTGGCCTCCGTTTTGGGCTAATAGTTAATTTTTGTCTTATAATACCAGAGCATAATTAAAGGTCCATGGGCCTTTGCCTTCTGTGATGAAAGGGGAAATGCCATTGTTCTCAGGGGAGCCCAGACCTGAATGTAGTCGCACCACTTACACCACTTTTTTTGGGGGGGGGGCATTGAACATGTGGCTGTAGCTTTAATAAACTGCCGTTGAACTGTGAGAGGCTCGATTGTGTAATGAAGTAATTTTCCCCGCTGTAAGTGAATAAAAATGCTGTTGTGTGTTTGGGTTGAGCTAATGGTATGATCATGTGTTTAATGTCAAGCGATGAGTCATTGGCATCATACAGATGGGCAGTATTATGCCACTGGCACAGTCACATCCAATGCACTTAATGCTGCGTGACAGTTTGGAATGCCAGCTGGGAAACAGCCCTGCCTAATTCACTGGGAGCCGGCCAATCCCAGACCTGGGGACTGAAAGTGGCCCCAGGTGCAAGAATTTTGTGGCCCCTAGCTGCTCTGTTGTATGAAATCATTAAACCTGATATTGTAACCAAAGATGCTTCTTTTAATATGTTTCAATGGGGGGTTCACTGGCCATTCAGTTTGTTCATTTAAGAGTTGGCAAACACACGGGTACATTGCTCCATAGAAGGTAATGGTAGAGTTGAACTCTACTTGTTAGGAAATCATGGAAGCCTCATCTACTATGTCCTTAGCCAGCCAGAGCTCTAGATCAGGGATATCCAGCCTGTGACCCCTCTGGCTCTTGAACCCCAGGCAGTTATTAGATTCTGGAATTGAGAAACTATTTGAGGCCTCTTCCTATTATCTTTACATTGGCAGGGCGATGCCCGATGCTGTAGGCCAGTGATCCCCAACCAGTGGCTCGCAAGCAACATGTTTCTTACCCACCCCTAGGATGTTGCTCCCAGTGGCCTCAAAGCAGGTGCTTATTTTTGAATTCCAGGCTTGGAGGCAAGTTTGGGTCATATAAAAACCAGATGTACTGACAAACAGTCTCCTGTAGGCAGCCAGTCTATATAGGGGCTACTAGTAGCCAATCACAGCCCTTATTTGGCATTCCCTGGAACTTTTTTCATGCTTGTGTTGCTCCCCAACTTTTTACATTGGAATGTGGCTCATAAGGAAAATAGTTGGGGATCCCTGCTGTATGAAATGTCTGCAGTTGTTACTTAGGATTCGTATGATGGATCCTTAATGCAAGCCTCCTCTATACCGAGTATATCACTCCTGACCTGTTGCACAATATTCAGCCATTTGTATTAAATCCATTTTTTTATTTCTTCTTTCCAGGCCTCTTTCTGATTCTCGGCCTCATTCTGTACCCTGCTGGTTGGGGATCACAGAAGGTGGTTGGTTATTGTGGACATTACGCATCTGCCTACAAGCTGGGAGAGTGTTCCCTGGGCTGGGCCTTCTACACGGCTATCGGGGGCACCGTGCTGACCTTCATCTGCGCAGTCTTCTCCGCACAGGCCGAAATCGCCACCTCCAGTGATAAAGTGCAGGAGGAAATTGAGGAGGGCAAAAGCCTCATATGTCTAATTTAACCGTCAAGGAAATGGCGACGTCCTTGTAAGCCAATCAGAGACTAAGTAAAGGGATCGACTGTGTTTACATGGCTGCGGCCTTGCTATGAAAGGGGGACACTGAGCCTTGGCAAGGCAACCTATTCTCATTTGTGGCATAAACATTGGAGCTGGGAGAGTGGGAGTGAAAATCACGATGCACAGGACATGGATTGCCTGAAGACTGTAGAAGGAACTTCTGCTCTCCACCTTCCCAGAGTCACTTTAAATCCCTTACGTACAGAAAGCAGACTCCATTTATACGGACATTTCCAGACTCTTGATACATTTGCCATCAACCCCCCTACCTTCTGCCTCTTTGTTTGGGGGACCAATAAGAAGCGTACCACTAGACTTAAGGGAAATGTTTGTAAACTGGAAATGTGGGGATCTTTTAAGTGTTTTTTTTTTTAAAGAACAACTTGTATTTTTGATTTTCTAGATATGGAAAGAACCACTTCAGCACTGGTGTTACACGTAACCTTAGGGGCAGATGTTTTGGGTAACCGCCTCTTTAAAGGAATAATGACACCTAAAGTGCTCACAACATGAAATACGCCACAAAAATACATAGTTTTTGCAATTTTTTGGACACATAAAGAATTTAACGTGGTTGGCGATTTATGAGAATAAGCTGTTAGGTGCGATCATTTATTTTAAGTAATCCCGTTAGTAAGCCAATATGGCGTCTGGCTAACCAATGCACGTTGAGTTGCAGCGTTCTATTCTGAGGCCGCAGGCCATATGTAACGTCTCCTAAACACCTGCCGGAGCACATTAGGGAATCTAATCTGGTCAAATGGTGCGTTACAACCAGCTGCAAGCGAGAATATATTATTATAACGTGGGAGCTCAGAGAGGTTAGACATGGAGCCAAAGCACACAAAGCCCTTTAGACTGGAATGAATGTAGTTATTGTATAGAAAGATTGTATAGAATTTAAGCTACTGGAAAAGCAGACAGTCCGTTCACGGCTGTAGCTGCCAGTGCCAACAGTTACCAACATGCACTCTCGCCTGTGCCCGGGAGACTCTCCTTATACTGCTGCTGAATGCACCAGGGCACAAAGTCTGTCTCTTTCCTACTGGCCCTTCTCCCATGGATCATGTTGTGCTGCCCCCATGTGGCACTGGGTATATTGCAATCACCTCGTTAATCAGGGGAACAAATCTCACTCAGTCTGTGGTACACTTGGGGCACATTTTTTAACGGTCGAAGTGAGAATTTGAATTTTCAAAACTCTCAAATTGTGAATTATCCAAACTCGATTCGAGTTTTAATTCGAATTTCGAGTTTTATCATCATCTGGTCCTTTAAGATCTTGAATTTGACTATTCGCCACCTTAAACCTGCCGAATTACTGTATAAGTCAATGGGAGAGGTCCAGGGATCACTTTGGTGATGTCTGCAGCCTTCCTGACATTCAAGTTTTCGAGTCGATCAAATTCATCGGAGGTGAGAAAATCTGATTTTATTTCATTTCGATTGGTCGAATTTCAAGTTTACGGAAGTTGTTTTAAAAAACTCACATGAATTTGAATTTCGACCCTTGATAAATCTGGTCCTCCACTACCAATCACTGCAATTAGAAGCCATAGGTCACCAACCACTGACCGCAGGAAAAACATTTCTCTAGGTTGGCGACTGTCTTTTGGCACATTATAGCTCTAAGACCAACCTGTGCCAAATTAGACATCTCTGTTCTGCATCAATAGCCCCTGGGAATGTGGCCTTCTATAATGTCTACTCTATTCTTGCCCCTACCAATGCAACACAAATAGTCCAGTTAAAAGCAAAGTGGGGGTTCTGGGATTTGTAGTTTAACAACATATGGATAATGACCATGACAGCCTTTGATCAGAGGAATTTGGAGACTTTTCAAGACCACTTAAAGGGAATATTACACTATTTACAATCTCAGTTTACATGCCATCTGAAAATGTTTTGCAAGCGTTGCCCTTTTTTTTCTTTGAGGCTAATTGTAGTGCTACCCTTATTGCTCAACTTTCTATAGAAACCCTGTTCATCTTCCATTTGGAAATGTGTTGCTAGGGTACGTGGAACCCAAATAACCAGATAGAAGATCCCAAATTGGAAAGCTTTTGAAGAACAATAAAAAAGTGATTTACTAGAATTGCCCTAGAATGCTACATACTTTATTGTGTTTGTCTTCTGGCTTTGGGTGTTTTTCCCCACCTGGTAACCTTTAAGCTGCCAAAAGACATGAATTGACTCGTATGGGGAGGTCTTTCCCTGATACGCCCATATGAGGTGGATGATATCTGGCTGATCTGTTTGTTGGACCCTAGATCACAACAAGATCACAGGCAGTCGGAGTAGGGGCCGCATTAATGAACTGATGCAATACTCTCTCTGATGGGATTTTTAAACTGGTCCGATTGGTCGGGGAAGCCTGTCAGAGGGCCCAATACATGGGCCAATAAGCTGCTCACTTGGTCTGTTGGAAGCTTGTATTGGCCTGTGTATGGCCACCTAAAGCAACCAACTGGCCACTAGCTTTTATATTTTAAATGCAGTTGATGAAAAGTGAGAATGATGAAAACAAAAATGTGGTTGATTGTAATGGCTTATTGGAGTGAGGAAAACTGTATAATTGTTACTAACAAAGAAGATGTCTGAATTTCGAAGGGGGGCTGTCACTGGTACTTTAACCCTTCCTGTTACTTTCTAACCTGGGGTACTTTCCAGCAGAGAACTACATCACTATCTTATTCCCTTCTCCCGGGTGTCCCTATTGGGCACATGCACATTACTGTAGAGCCCACAAAATGACTGTAACGCACATGTACCCTCTCAGGCTGGTGCAAGGACTTCCTGGCAGAAGGGAGGAAGGTGACAGCTCCACTTTCTATGGTACAGTTTCCCACGTCTGGTGCATTTTTTAAAGTAGAGTTTTGGCTTGGGGGAGAAAATAAGAGCCTGAAGTCTTTGGAGAAGAACTGAGTTTCCCTGTGTGAAATTTGGTGAGTCTGGGCATTATGGCTCAGTTAAGCACCATGCTGCACCCCTGGCCAATCACAATCCACCATCAATCAGATGCAGCCCCCCGATAACTGGACAAGGTACCTATGTGAACTGGTGGCAATGCCAGAATATGAAGTTTTATTTGGCAGATCAAGTAGGAGCTTTTCCCAAGCAGAAGAAAGTTGTGTCTCTTCCTTATTCCCCTCCAGGGCCGGCCTTAGGCCTATTGGACCAATTGGGCCCAATAGGGCCCCGCACCTCTGGGGGCCCCGCACCACAGGGCAGCACAGATAATATTTCCCTCAGCACATGATGCTGCCTGGCCTGCCCCCAACTTTGAGAGTCCAGCCCATCCCCAAATCCATAGGTCCAGCCCACCCTCAACTCTGATAAGCCAGCCTATCCCCCAACTCCATAGGTCTAGCCTGCCCTCAACTCTCATAGCCCCAGCTTTCCTCCAACCTTGATAGGCCCTGCCTGCCCCCATTCCAACCAAGCCTGCTCCCAAGCTGAATCGGCCCAGCCTGCCCCAAACTAATTGGCCCAGTCCACTCTCCTATTTCCTCCCTCTCTCTCTTACCCTGTGTGCCCCTATTATGTGCCCCTATTTCATCCCTCTCTTACCTTGTCTGCCCCATTCCTTTCTATTTTGTGCCTGTATGCCCTTATTTTCCTAAATACTTGGTGTGTCAGTAGCCAGCAACACTTTGTCTAGGGGCCCCGCCAACATGGTCCCAATTGGGCCCCACATTTGATAGGATCAGCCCTGTTCCCCTCAGGCTTTTCAGCGATGTTCAGTAGCCAGGAGCCCAGGATATTTGCAATTAGTGTATAATTAAATTGGAACGTATAAAGGAAATATTTCCAACAGAAGCAGGAACTGTGCATATATATAACTATATATATATATATATATATATATATATATATATATATATATATATATATATATATTTTTTTTTTTTTTTATATATATCAATATGTAGAAGAAGGAAAGTAAATGAGTCATTTTGGGTCTTCCAGAAGCTGTGCACATGAGCCGCTGTCTAGCCATAACGTGCCATACTCTGTATTCTCAACTGTAGCATATTTAAAAGGAAATAAAACCCAAATCAGTGTGAGATGATGATGATAATGATGTGCAATACCAAATGCATTTGTTGAATTTTTTGGTGAATAATGCTTTAAAATTCCGAATGGATTCAGTCGCTTGTATATATTCCCCTGATGTTCTACACCACCCATTGTATTGCTTTGAGACTGTGAGTTTGGAGTCGTTTGCGCGGGAGTACAAATGATACTCTCCTAAATACCAATAAATAATTTTGAATATAAATTGTGGGTGTGCCCCCTTGTTTTTTTGATTGGCTGTTGATGGGGAGCCATACAGTCATATAGGATGTAGATTGGGTTATTGGGGAGCCATACAGTCACATAGGATATATATTGGGTTATTGGGGAGTCATACAGTCACATAAGATATAGATTGTGTTATTGGGGAGCCATACAGTCACACAGGATATAGCTTGGGTTATAAGGGAGCCATACAGTCACATAGGTTATAGATCGGGTTATTGGGGAATCACAGTCACATAAGATATAGCTTGGGTTATTGGGGAGCCATACAGTCACATAGGTTATAGATCTGGTTATTGGGGAGCCATACCGTCACATAGGTTATAGATCGGGTTATTGGGGAGTCATACAGTCACATAAGATATAACTTGGGTTATTGGGGAGCCATACAGTCACATATGCTATAGATCTGGTTATTGGAGAGCCATACAGTCACATAGGTTAAAGATCTGGTTATTGGGGAGCCATACAGTCACATAGGTTATAGATCTGGTTATTGGGGAGCCATACAGACACATAGGATATTGCTTGGGTTATTGGGGAGCCATACAGTCACATAGGATATAACTTGGGTTATTGGGGAGCCATACAATCACATAGGATATAACTTGGGTTATTGGGGAGCCATACAATCACATAGGATATAACTTGGGTTATTGGGGAGCCACACAGTCACATAGGATATAACTTGGGTTATTGGGGAGCCATACAGTCACACAGGATATAGATTGGGTTTTATTTTGGGGACACCTTTGAGCTGGTGATGTTCCTAATGATACATATACTGTATATTGCATTCACCCACACCACTCCTGTTTTACTTGCAAGCTGAGCAGATCATGGGGATGACTGGTTCATAGACCAAGAATTTGCCCTGCAGCAAGATCAAGCCATCAGATGGGGAAGGAAATTGCTAAATTGCTAGGGTTGTAGCAATACCAGTAGGTACGGGAGAAGGAAGTAGCATTGCGCGCGGGGGGGGGAGTTGTCAACATTAACAATTTGCTCTTACAGCTGTTGTTGAACTGTCCAATGATTTGGCTCTCGGGATTCTGGGAGCTGTAGTTCACAAAGCAGCTGAGGAATCAGTGGTTGGACATCTGGGTTCTAGTATATAGCAGTGAGTCCAGCTGAAAGCACTGCATTAAGTTGATATGTTGATATTCCTGACATTAAAAGCCCATATGAAGTGTATAATTGAGCATACAGCTGAATGTTTGGTTTGTAGCTGACAGTTCATTAGAAACCAAGAAAGGAAAAACTAAAAATGTGAATAATTGTATTTATTATGGTTTACATTGTGTGTGACAGGGAGACAAATGCTATTGCCCAGCTTGTATACACATTGCATGGAGGCATAACTGGAGCTGGACACTATGATAGTTTAGCTCTTTCTCTGTATATTTTCCTTCATGTTGATATATCTATAGAGAATGCAAAGGGCCAAATAAAAACAGATGTTTGGGGCAGAGTTATGAGTCTGTCATTTAGCTGCATGGGGGGGGGTTTAGGGAGTAACTGGGAGTAGAGACTAGGGTTGCCATCTGGCCGGTATTTTACTGGCCTGGCCGGTAAAAATGATGGCTGATCCCAATGTTAATAATAGGGAAAAAAGATAAATACATAGGAAGGCCGGTATTTTTTTCCAGAATAGGTGGCAACCCTAGAAGACTCTAATAAGCTCTTTGCCCATCAGTATAGTAGAAGCTAAAGCTGCCCATACACTTAACATCTGCTTGTTTGGCAAGGTTATAGGTCCAATCATTTGCCACTGGGGCCAAATAATTTCATGATGTCTGTAATGTCGGCTGTCGGAGAGGACTGAATAAATAGGGTTGGACTGGGCTGGTAGGACACTGGGAAATAAACCATTGGACACTGGTCTTTATTGGTTCCGCTGGCCCAGGCCACTCACCTCGAACGCTGCATGTGCTTCCCAGTCTGGGGCCGCCCCCTCTCACCTGATTGAAGCCGCGTGAGGAAAGGGTTAAACGGTTTTATACGCAGTGTGGGCAGGGGATGAATGGGGGCCTTGGGGTTGCAGCCCTGGTGGGATTTGGACATTTCCTCCCACAAAGTCTTTAATTGTGTGCACATAACCTATTCCTATTTGACGTAAATACCAGCTGCCATTTACCTTTCTCCATGGACAGCACCTTCTATGGATTTGTCCACTAGGAGCGCTGTTCTAATGAAACCTACAGACATCTGCTGGAGAAGGTTACATGTCACAGAGAAGTAAAACAGTAAAACACTGAGCAACACCGGCGTTCCGAATTATAGGATATGTGCAGTTGGGCGTCTGGAAACCCTGGCTGACTGCTCCTTCATCGTGTTCCATTGTGAAGAAGAAGAAAATGGATTCTTCCAGAATGCATTGTGGCAACATGGAACAAGGTGAGGCAGAGGTTAAATGACTCCTAATGGTCAGGGCTCAGATTCGAGGAGATTATTCGCCCGGCGACAAATCTCCTCTTCTTTGGGTCGACTAATTGTATGTAAATCGCCGGTGGGATGGCACTCGGAGAGCTTCGTTTTCCGAAGTCGCCTGAAGTTGTCTCACTAGGAAACTTTCGGGCAACTTCGGAAAACAAAGCGTTCCGAGTGGGGTTCTCCAAGCTTATTGGGTTGTTCACCTTCCAAACACTTTTTCAGTGAGTTGTTTTCACATTGTTCACCAGAACTAAAGACTTTTTTCATTTACTTTCCATTTTTAATTTTTTTTTTCTTCTTAAATTGAAGTTTAAAGGGGAACTCTGGCTTCCAAACCAAAATGTGATAAAGAGGCCCATAAAACACAGAAACCCCTAATATACCCATCAGCCAAGCAGCCAACTCAGCAAAGTAGTCAGACAGATCAGCAGGAGAGCAGGGGGCTAGGCTTAGGGAACTGTTCCAAACTATTTAAAATCATGAAAAATCTGCATATTTTTTAATTGATGTATATTGCAAAGTTGCTTGAAATTATGTTTTTGTGGAGTTCCCCTTTAATGTCCCTGTCTCTGGTGTTTGAGTCTGGCAGCTCAGTAATTCACGTGCAGACTCCATTAATTGATACTAATAGAGCTCAGGGATTCTGCTCAGCAGGGCCAAATATACTGTAAGAAATGTATCAACTTAATCAATTTAGAACAGTTTACAGGGTCAGTGACCCCCCCCTCCCAGAGCTGCTTTAGAAAGACATAATGAAGGTGAAAAATTAAACTTTACACTTCAATATTAGAAAAAAGTCACAAATAGAAAATAGAAAGTCATTGGAAAAAGTCTATGGGGCCGATTCACGAAGGGTCGAATTTCGAAGTTAAAAATACTTCGAAATTCGACCCTCGAATTGAAATCCTTCGACTTCGAATATCGAAGTCGAAGGATTTAGCGCTAATCCTGCGATCGAACGATCGAAGGATTTTTCGTTCGATCGAACGATTAAATCCTTCGAATCGAACGATTCGAAGGATTTTAATCAAACGATCGAAGGAAAATCCTTCGATCAAAAAAAGCTTAGCAAGCCTATGGGGACCTTCCCCATAGGCTAACATTGACTTCGGTAGGTTTTATCTGCCGAAGTAGGGGGTCGAAGTTTTTTTTAAAGGGCAAGTACTTCGACTATCGAATAGTCGAATAGTCGAACGATTTTTACTTCGAATCGTTCGAATCGAAGTCGAAGGTCGTAGTCGAAGGTCGAAGTAGCCCATTCGATGGTCGAAGTACCCAAAAAATACTTCGAAATTCGAAGTATTTTTCATTCGAACCCTTCACCCGAGCTGAGTGAATCGGCCCCTTAATTTCTGGTGAACCACCTGAAACCAACAGCCGTTATTAGTGAATCAGCTCCTCCTGCAAAATATAAGAATTGCTCTACCAGAGACAAGGACCCAGGGAAAGGACAGGCTGGGGGAATGGGGGAACAAAGTGGGCAGAGAGGGGGCAGCAGACGTAGGCATTAGTGATTAATAAATACATTCGGCAGGTGCGAATTTTTGAGTGTCGCCGCAAGTGAATCAATTTGTGAATTCGCCGGCAAATAACCTGCTACATCAAAAAAATTTGGGTGCGCATCAGAATAGTCGCGCGCATTAAAATTTTTGCATGTCAAAATTATTCAGACGACCATTGACTTTATTGCATTCGGACAAAATAGGCAGGCGTATAAAAATTGTCAAAATAATTTTGACGCCCATTGACTTCAATGCGTTTAGCAAATTTTTCTCCATTTCACGAATTTCGCTGTAAATTCTCTCAATTTTCAGTGAAACGGGACAAATTTGCTGATCACTAGTGGGCATCAGATTGAATTTGTTAAAGGATAGGAATAAGCCCCATGTAAGGGAAGGTAAAGTGGGAGGATAGTAAGCTAAGGGGTGGGCTAAATGCAATAAAGCTGATAAGGAATTTAGATCACAGGAAGTTGGGTGCTGACCATGTGGGTGCTTTTGCTTTTACATAAGTAATTAACCATGAGAGTGCTGCTATTAAATCACACAGGCACAGCATCTCTATATATTATATACATTAATAAGGAAAATATAACCGGGTGTCCCTTTACGTATCTGTAACATAATGGGGCTCATTTATCAACACTGGGCAAATTTGCCCATGGGCAGTTACCTATAGCAACCAATCAGAGATTAGCTTTTTAAAGCCAGCTGCAAGTACAACAATGAAAGCAGCAATCTGATTGATTGCCATGGGTTACTGCCCATGGGCAAATTTGCCCAGTGTTGATAAATGACCCTCATTGTGTGTACAGCAATATTCCTTCTGTGTCTATGAACCCACTAGGCAAGTGGCACATGGCATCAGAGCATTGCTGGGATTTTCCTTTTGGAAATCGAATAAGGAGGAATTGCTGCCTATGGCTTATCCTTGCAGTCAGGGAGAAGTGCTTACCTTATACAGAAGGCATGATAAATACTTCCATGAGCCATAAGCCTATCACCTCCTCCATATACAAACAATGGGAAATCAGTATTCCTCTTCCTCTGTCCCTGGAATGCAGCAGCAATCTCTGCTATGTTTGAGTCATACTCAGAGGTGCAAGAACACTCCTAGTGGTCATGAATAGTCTGCACATTTCTACTGATGTTTATGCAAAATATAAATATGCAAAATGCAGTAGGTACACAATAAACTGGACTCTGTTCTGGGATACAATGGGCATGAGCAGCACTGGTGCAATTGCTTGTTACTGCATGAATGGCTGCATTACCAATCAAATGTTGCACAAACACTCCTGGGTAATGATGGGGGAACTACTAAAAATTGTGGATAATAAAGCCCCTAAATTTATCCTAAGATGTTCTAGAACCAGATAACCCTTCCATATACTTCAGTGCATACACCAGTGCCTTTGGTAGAGAAAAGAGGCCTCAGTTGCTCAAAATGACAGGGTCACATTAAAGGGTCTGACCAATCGTAGATTGAGGTACCACATTAATTACTGCACAACGAAAGACAAAGACATTCAAAGCAACTCTCCACTACACAATCATTATTTATCTCCCATGGATTTATATTTATTTTAATATGTGAAAGCAGTATCTTTATGTTTATATGCTCTGCACTGCTGGTTCTGCTGTTCTGATAGAGCAAGAGGTGCCAGAGCTTGTCGGCTGACAGTTATTTGGAAACATGGCAGCTCATATTATCTGCCCTGCTCATTGCGTGTTTGATCAGGCGCCTGTCGTGCGGACAAAAGGCTTTATTTGCTTGTAAACACGACACTTCATGTTTAATGAGTGCAAACTCCAGGCAAGGGGATAATGTGCTTGTGAAGAGTGAGCCGGGTCAACAGCAGCCCTGTGTCCCAGAGAAGGGGCCCTGTGTCCTATAGAGGCACCCTGTGTTCCAGAGAAGGAGCCCTTAGTCCTATAGAAGCACCCTGTGTATTAGAGAAGGAGCCCTTAGTCCTATAGAGGCACCCTGTGTATCAGAGAAGAGTCCCTTAGTCCTATAGAGGCACCCTGTGTATCAGAGAAGGGGCCCTTAGTCCTATAGAGGCACCCTGTGTATCAGAGAAGGGGCCCTTAGTCCTATAGAGGCACCCTGTGTCCCAGAGAAGGGGCCCTTAGTCCTATAGAGGCACCCTGTGTCCCAGAGAAGGGGCCCTGTGTCCTATAGAGGCACCCTGTGTATCAGAGAAGAGTCCCTTAGTCCTATAGAGGCACCCTGTGTATCAGAGAAGGGGCCCTTAGTCCTATAGAGGCACCCTGTGTATCAGAGAAGGGGCCCTTAGTCCTATAGAGGCACCCTGTGTATCAGAGAAGGGGCCCTTAGTCCTATAGAGGCACCCTGTGTATCAGAGAAGAGTCCCTTAGTCCTATAGAGGCACCCTGTGTATCAGGGAAGTGGCCCTTAGTCCTATAGTCACCCTGTGTCCCAGAGAAGGGGCCCTTAGTCCTATAGTCACCCTGTGTCCCAGAGAAGGGGCCCTTAGTCCTATAGAGGCACCCTATGTCCAAGAGAAGGGGCCCTTAGTCCTATAGAGGCACCCTATGTCCCAGAGAAGGGGCCCTTAGTCCTATAGAGACACCGTGTGTCCCAGAGAAGAGGCCCTTAGTCCTATAGAGGCACTGTGTCCCAGAGAAGGGGCCCTGTGTCCTATAGAGGCACCCTGTGTCCCAGAGAAGGGGCCCTTAGTCCTATAGAGGCACCGTGTGTATCAGAGAAGGAGCCCTGTACCCTATAGAGGCACCCTGTGTATCAGAGTGGTGGTCCTTTATCCCAGTGAGGTACCCTGTGTTAATACATACCCCACACCTTGCTTAGTGGGGAGAAGCACATCTGCCTGTTACACAGATGACACTACTGTGTTTAATAGAGGCAGAAGCAAGAGATAATATAGGCAAGTGACTAAAGGGGTCATGTACAGAGATCCAGGACACAAAGAGAACTAAAGTGCACTCGTCCTGAGTCTGGCCGCACTCTGCACTAGATAAAAAATTTAGACCCAATAAATATTGACTGTCTTTGGCATCTCCAGTCTAGGCAAAGCTATTTACAAGGTCAGTATAAAATATTAGCACATACCACAGTGGATTAAAGTCCAATAGTAAATGATGAAAAAAGGGGGAAAAATGTACTCACAGTCAATGAGTGCATGAATATATAGGACAACAACAGAAGTTGTGAGTTTTCCCCAAAAAATTATAACTAAAAGATAGTTAAAAATCCAAAAACATTTATTAGGACATACGGATGAAGGCCTAACGCGTTTTGTGCCTGTTGGGGCACTTACTCATAGGCTAATGGGCACACCCCCTGTGCACTTCTTTTAAAGGGTTGAGACCAATCGAAACAATGTATAGCTCAACCAATTGTCTTCACAACTGTGATTGGTTGAGCTATACATTGTTTCGATTGGTCACAATTCCTTTAAAAGAAGTGTACAGGTGTGCATTAGCCTATGAGTAAGTGCCCCAACAGGCAAGAAACGCGTTAGGCCTTCACCTGTATGTCCTAATAAATGTTTTTGGATTTTTAACTATCTTTTAGTTATCATTTTTTGGGGAAAACTCACAACTTCTGTTGATGTCCAGTATAAAATGTTGCCAACTAAACATGTCTTCCATAGATCGGGTGACTAAAGAGTATCTGTCATCGTTGCAGGAAAGGGGATTTCACCATCAGCATGGGAAGGGTTGGTTTTATATTACTAAAATAATATAATCATCTTGTGGAACAGGAAAGCGTGTTCCTATATTATGTTTATTACTGATGCCTTAAAGTGGACCCGTCACCCAAAAAAATGATTTAAAATCCTATTTTATCACATTAGTTAAGCGAAATGAACTTTAATTACACTATATAAATTATTTGAATCTTGTTTCCTTCAGTCTGGGAATTCATAATTATCGCAAACAGGCAGGAGCCATTTTGTGGACAATGTTATTAAGACAAGCCTTGTATCATCTCAGAATCTTGTTTGTGCCCCAGAATGGGGGACCTGATGCCCATCCCCATGCCCTGGTTACACAATTAAATGGTAAAGAGAACTGGGGGAATGTGAGAAGAGCAGTGACATGTAGGAAGTGCTGAATGGAAACTGAAAGCAATTGTCTGCCCCGCCTCTATGCCTAGGCATAGAGGCGGGGCAGACAATATTTGATTGACAGCTGAGATTTTTAAATGAGTTTACAACAGCTATGAATGCTTTAATAAAAAATTGAAATTGGATTTCATGTTTAATTTGAAAAGAACTAATATTATACAGATTTTTGTGTCTTGGTGACGGGTCCACTTTAAGCACCTACTGATGCTTTTCTGTTCACAGCCAGTAAAAATGATGGCTGAACCCAATGTTATTAATAAATATATAGGAAGGCCGGTATTTTTTTCCAGAAAAGGTGGCAACCCTACTTTTTAGGAGTAAATTTGTCCAGTGTTTATAAATTAAAAGCAGGATTGATTAGCAGGGTAAAACTGCTAATACCACGAGAACTAAAAGCTTAGCTGGTAGGTTCTGAATATTACGGAGCAAAATAGAATGAAACAGAGTGAGTTTGTGCTGCCGAACTAGTGTGAAAGTGCGAGTGAATAAAACGCAAAGAGAAATCAGTAAAGAGTTTTATTCTAGGACCCTCTGTGTTAATACAATAAATATACAAAACATCTGAACTACTCAGACATGCAACACAGAGTCAGAAAGAGGGACATTTGTACAGGACACTGATTTCTTTTTTACATTGTGTGTGTTACTGCGATGGCAGAGCATTATCAGTCATTTACAAAATATACAAACATCCTTCAGATAAATAAAGTCCAAGCTTTTCACATACAGAGAAGTTGTAGTGCGGGGACATTCCAGCGTTCACTGTCCCATCTCACTGAGCTACAATAATGCAGAATTAGGATCCCAGCCTTTGGTGCATTCAAACAACCTGTGGCTTTTGGATAATTCGGTGTGTTCCAAGTCTTTGCACACTCGCCTTACACACTCGGGGAGACATTTGCAATTGTCAGAAGGGACTACAGTGTGCTTGGGAGCCTATCAGATATATATATTGTCCAAAATCATGCTATACATACATGGATCTGTCACCTCTACAGCTTTTAAAGGGTTAGTTCACCTTTAAACTAACTTTTAATATGATGAAGACACTGATTTTTCCAAGACAAATTACAATTTACTCTTCATTTTTTTCCATTGTGTAGTTCTTCAGTTTTTTGTTCAGCAGCTCTCCAGTTTGATATTTCAGCAGCTATCTGGTTGCTAGGGTCTTATTTACCATAACAACCACGCAGTGGTTTGAAGAGGAGACTGGAATATGAATAGTAAGAGACCTGGGGTTTTCCGGATAATGGATCTTTCCGTAATTTAGATATTCATACCTTACGTCCAGAAACGTAACTAGAGGGGGGCGGTCCCTGGCGCAGGACGCGCAGCCGGGCCCCCCGCTCCCCTCCGTACACCCGGAACTGGCTGGGAATATGCGGCGCGCGGACTGCTGGGGGGCCCTGAGGGGGTCGCACCCCCTGCTCCCCCGGTAGTTCCGCCACTGCTTACATCTTCTAGAAAATCATGTTAACATTAAATAAACCCAATAGGCTGGTTTTGCTTCCAATAAGGATTCATTATCTTAGTTTGTATCAAGTACAAATTACTGTTTTATTATTACAGAAAAAAGGGAAATCCTTTTAAAAAAATTTGGATTATTTAGATAAAATGGAGTCTATAGCTTTCTGGATAACAGATTTCCAGATAACAGATCCCATACCTGTACTAAAAAGTAACAAAATTGTAGCCTCACGGAGCGATAGTTTTTAGGCTGCTGGGGTCAGTGACCCCTATTTGAAAGCTGGAAAGGAAGGCAAGTAATGACAAAAGTATAAAAAAATAAATAATGGAGAGCAATTACAAAGTTGCTAGGAATAGGGCATTTTATAACATACTAAAAGTTAACTTAAAGGTGATTAAGTAAAAGCCTTTGAAGGAATAGGGGAATATATAGAGCATTTAGAACAGCATTTGCTCTAGTGATTACAGGAGCAGATATGTTGTGCATCTCCTTAATACACATTTCCAACTGTATAAAAGTGTGGGAGGTATGAAAACGTATGTAAAAGTGTGGGATCCATCAACTGGAAACCCATTATCCCAGAAAGGCCGTCTCCCATAGACTCCATTTTATACAAATCACCAAGATTTTTTAAAATGATTTCCTTTTTCTCTGTAATAATAAAACAGTAGCTTGTACTTGATCCCAACTAAGATATAATTCATCCTTATTGGAAACAAAACCAGCCTATTGGGTTTATTTAATGTTTAAATTATTTTTAAGTAGACTTAAGGTATGAAGATCCAAATTACAGAAAGATCTGTTATCCAGAAAACCCCAGGTCCCGAACATTCTGGATAACAGGTTCCGTACCTGTACTGCATACAGATGGTACAGAAGCAGAAAGCTTAAATATATCCTAAAAATTGAAAGCATTTAGTGAATGTGACCTTGTTATAAGTTGTGTTATTATACAGGACAGCGTATGCTGGGGGCACTGCAGCCTTACAGAACATATAGATTATAGGACAGTCAGTTTCTGGAATCAGGATAATTTTGCACCATCGTTAGAATTGCATTACGGGATGTTATTGCACGGTGTCAGTCAGTTGTAGAATATAACACAGTGGAATGTTCTATTTATTGCACTAGGGTAGAAATACACATATAACTGAAATAATGTCGGGGTGGATGGAGATTGAGCAGTTGTGAATGATTCAGCCTTTATTCAGATTGGCCGAGAGTATTTAATGCTGAGAGGTAACAGATTCATAATAGACAGCATGCGGCTCTAAACAAACCCACATGGCTATGAGAGTGTTGATGAACTACAACTCGTACCAAGCTCAGCAACAGCCACATGGTCTGTACATCACAGGTGCCGCCTCCAATTCGCTTTGCTAAGGGCGTTTTGCATAGTAATTAACTCTTTTGTGACACCTGTTAATAAAGTCTCCGGAGCGGTGGTTTCTGCTGAGAGACCAGACGAGCGATCGTACATGCCCCATACACAGGGTGAGCGTTCTGTCTGGATGGAGCAGGAGACTTCAAAATAAATCACAATGTTAAAGGGAAAGTTCTACAAAGGGTTCAGGTATTCCAAGCTATGGGGGTGCCATGTGAATGGAACGGAGGTTGGACGGTGGCTGTAGCCCAGGCCTGGTAACTGCACCTGACTTACATCCAGTTTGTAAGTGAGCCGGGCACATAAACCAGGTCTGTATGTTTAACCATCATCCTTTAATATGGAACATTTATAGTCAGTTTTAATATGGATAAGCCGTAGATTGTGAGACCCATTAGTACAATGCCATGATAAGAAATCACTAAGCAATTTGTAAAACATGCCACATGTGTGTTGGGATTTCCAGTTTGAAACTACAATCTAAGTAAGCATAGAAATAAACATTCTTCTTGGTAAGTACTGTGTGTCTTCCTCCTACAAAGTCTTTAATTGTGTGCACATAATCTATTCCTATTTGACGTAAATACCAGCTGCCATATTTACCTTTCTCCATGGACAGCACCTTCTATGGATTTGTCCACTAGGAGCGCTGTTCTAATGAAACCTACAGACATCTGCTGGAGAAGGTTACATGTCACAGAGAAGTAAAACAGTAAAACACTGAGCAACACCGGCATTCCGAATTATAGGATATGTGCAGTTGGGCGTCTGGAAACCCTGGCTGACTGCTCCTTCATCGTGTTCCATTGTGAAGAAGAAGAAAATGGATTCTTCCAGAATGCATTGTGGCAACATGGAACAAGGTGAGGCAGAGGTTAAATGACTCCTAATGGCCAGGGCTCAGATTCGAGGAGATTATTCGCCTCTTCTTTGGGTCGACTAATTTCCCCGAATTGCCTCTGCCGGCTAGAATGTAAATCGCCGGTGGGATGGCATTCAGAGCGCTTTGTCTGCACTGCACTTTAATGATTTGGAAATTAAGTTATTAACTGATTTATTGGTATTTTATGAATTGATTCAACTAAAAGCACTGCACTTTATAAATTATTAATTGTCTGAACTTACTAATTATCGGGTTATAATTAATTATACCCAGCACTCGTTACATAGTTTTTTAACGTACTATCAAATACGCTTCACTTCGTTTTTAGATATTTATTAATATATATGCACTAGCACTTTGATACAAAACGGGCTAATTGCAATATTAAGATCCAGTGGGAGCTGTATTTATCCCAATTAAGAGTGGTACCTTATAGTAATTTTTTAGATATCATTGTGTAATCTTAGCACTGGTGGAAGAGGGGTTCTTTTTTCTAAAAATTGTATCTGAAATATATTTTCAGACCTCAATTTCACTAAAGGGATAAATAAGTAAGGGTTAATAACGAGTATCTAACTCATTAGAATATACTAAATAAGTCCTGAGAGTGCGGTTCTTTTGCAGGTTATGGAATTATTTAACCAGCACCCAGGCGGTGTACACACACACACACAAGCTGCTGTGTAGTTGTTTGGGTTCACGTTACACAGCAGATAAGCTCTGCAGAATATAACGGTGTTCTACAGAGCTTAACGGTATGTATCCTGTGCCTTTTCTTCTTTTTCACATTGAATGGCTGCCCCCGTGGCTACACAGCAGATTATTTATATAAACTATAGTAGAGTTTCTGAAGCAAACAGCAGGGCTGACTGTCGGCCCCTGGGCCAGATAATTAGGTATCTGTGTAAAGGTGGGCAGAACCCAAAACGTATGGGCAGATGAAATGTCTTTGCTGCTGTAACAGACAAGCACGGGGCAATGGACATGTGAACGGCGGCAAAATAAAAAAGTGCATCATGTAAAAACAAGTTCAAAACACACAAAGATTAATAACACTGCATTAAATAAACCGTCAAATAGGAAATGTGCAAAGAAAGATCACAAACACGAGGGCAAAAAGGAAAAATCAGCAAATACAATGCCACAGATTCCCTTTCTATTGAGAAGCACTAGTGAAACTGTACATTGTATTAGACATACTACAGTTGTACAGTTTTGTTGTAGCAACGATTCTATCCGCACTTACACACACACGCAGGGATCAGGCTAAATGCAATAAGGAGGAACCACCATTCAAAGTACAAGTCATGCTCGTACACTGGCGGGGAGTATTAAATTATACACAACTAAAAATATAATAATTAACAAAAACCAAATGTAACATAACGAAAGTGACTAACAATGCCTTGCATGTCGGCTGCCGAAACGGGGGAAAAAAAAACAACTAAAAATCCCAACTACAATCTGTAAATGGATACAACAAAACCACTTCTATTATTAAATACAGAGAATGCCTGCTCTTTATAGGGGAAATAGGCCAATACTGTTACAATTTAAAAATTTTTTGGGTTATAAACCCTGTAGCCTACAGTTCGGATCAGCCTTTAGATTATAAATGGGAGGGGGAAGAATGCGAATTGGTGATGTCGTTTGTAATCGCTTTAGGGATTTAGCCCATGCACAATTAATAACCCCTATAAATACCTGGGGGGTCTCCAGAAACTAACTTGTTCTTGTGGCACTTACTGTGCATAATGTAGCAAATACACAAGGCAAGTGCAAGTTAAAAGTCCTTTGTCTGAAGTGTAAAAACAAATGAAGGAAGAGAGCATGGGAGTATTAAGGGGTTGCTTTGCTGCTGGATTCTCCTACATCTGGTTACCCTTAAAGGCATTTTGGGCAGCTGAAGAGGCGGCAGTTGCTGTGGCGGTCTGCACAGTCTTGTTGGACATCACTCCGGTAGCGAACTCTTGCTGAGCCTTCTCAAAGCTTGCACCCGTTGTCCGGTACAGCCCATGCACCTGCATAACATCAAGCACATATCAATGAAAGGCAACACGGACAACTGACAGTAGCAGCCACTACTGCTTTCAAAGTCAGGGAAATTCTCTAGTATTAATTACACCTGCTCTTCCAAAAAGGAGGGACAACTGCCAATTTGAGGCTATACACAGGTTGTTGTGAATCCATGTAATGCCTTCAAACTGACGGGCATATCAAAATACAGTAGAACCCTGATTTTACAGTTCCCAGGGGACGGCATCAAAACAACACCAATTCCAGGAAACTGTAAAATATGAGGGAAAGAACCCAGTTGCCAATATGGAACTGCAAAAAGATGGCGTCATTTCTCAGAAAACGTTAAATCCAGGGACATAAAATTGAGGTTCTAGAGTGTGATGTATATTTTAGACAGACCAGGTTGGGGGATACAAATACATTTGTTATGTTACAATTAAAAGTACATTTGGGAATCACATACCTTTTTAAACATCACTAGTGAGCTGACAGCAGAGGCAGTGAAGAGTGCAGCAATTATGATCATCATTATTCCAACTGGAATGCTCTGGTTCAGCCCAGTCAGTGCAGAAATCCATCCACTGGAAGAAACCAACAGCATGAAATTAAGTGATTGTGTTACACACACACGTGTCACTTGCTCTAAGGTCAGCCATATTGGTGAAATTGGTCCCTGAATGAAAGAGCTTTTGGTCCATAAATCCTTATCTTCATGCTCTGTGACTCTAAAGGTGGCCATAGACACAAAGATCCGCTCGTTTGGCAACGAGCGGATCTTTCTCCAATATGCCATTAACGACCATGGCTATATCAGGGGTAATCTGATCCGATTACGATGCGCAATGGGCTCCGGCGGAATCGGTCGGGTCAAAATCAAACCTGACCGATCGACGGATCTCCACCGGACGCCACACACGATCCGAAAATCGGACGAATCCTCAATTCGTACAATAGGATCTGTGTGTCTATGGCCACCTTAAGCCACAAGTTCCTGCTACAAGTATTTGAGATTGATAAAGGGATACTGTCATGGGAAAAAATGTTTTTTTTTCTCAGAATGCATCAGTTAATAGTGGTGCTCCAAAAAGAGCAAATTTAATTTTGAAATCTGACATGGGGCTAGACATATTGTCAGTTTCCTAGCTGCCCCAGTCATGTGACTTGTGCTCTGATAAACTTCACTCACTCTTTACTACTGTACTGCAAGTTGGAGTGATATCACCCACCCCCCCAGCAGCTAAGGGCAGCGACACACCAGGAGATTAATCACAAGCGATAAACCACTGCTTCTCTGGGCAACTAATCTCCTGCACTCTCCAGTAAGCTTTCCCACAGGCAATAATGTGAATCGCTGGTGATAAAACCCACGTGTCGCTCCAGTCTCCCAAAATCGATACAAGAGGAAACTTCAAGCGATTTTGGGAGACTGGAGCTACACATGGGTTTTACCACCAATGCCTATGGGAAAGATTTTTACTGGAGAGTGCAGTAGATTAGTTGCCCAGAGAAGCAGAGATTTATTGCTAGCGATTAATCTCCTGGTGTGTCACTGCCCTAACAACAGAACAATGGGAAGGATAACCAGATAGCAGCTCCCTAATACAAGATAACAGCTGCCTGGTAGATCTAAGAACAGCACTCAATAGTAAAATCTAGGTCTGACTGCGACACATTCAGTTACATTGAGTAAGAGAAAAACAGCCTGCCAGAAAGCAGTTCTATAGTGCAGCACTGGCTCTTTCTGAAAGCAAATGACCAGGCAAAATGACCTGAGATGGCTGCCCACACACTAATATTACAATTAAAAAAAAAATAAACTTGCTGGTTCAGGAATTAAATTTTATATTGTAGAGTGAATTATTTGCAGTGTAAACAGTATAATTTAGAAATAAAAACGACATAATACAAATACATGACAGAATCCCTTTAAAAACATATCCTGGTGAGTGCAACCCATATAGTCATGATTTCACTGCAGGCACTTCTAGGAACCAATCTTACAAACAGACTTTTCAATTAAAAAAGTATTTATTTATTGAGGAGCACTAGGACACAGCCTAACGCGTTTCGTAACAACAGGATACTTAATCATAGGCTACATATTATTCTTCCCACAACATATTTATATTTTAACTCTAGTATCTACAAAGCCAATTGGTCCTCTCTTGTTTTAAATATGTTGTGGGAAGAATATTAAGTAGCCTATGATTAAGTATCCTGTTGTTACGAAACACGTTAGGCTGTGTCCTAGTGCTCCTCAATAAATAAATACTTTTTTAATTGAAAAGATTGGTTCCTAGAAGTGCCTGCTCAATTTCTACATACGGATATCTGCTCCCTCAGCTGAGGGTTCAGAGCGGTGCACCTGGACCCCTTCCTTAAAGGAAAACTATACCCCCAAAATGAACACTTAAGCAACAGACAGTTCATATCATATTAAGTGGCATATTAAAGAATCTCACCAAACTGGAATATATATTTAAGTAAATCTTGCCCTTTTACATCTCTTGCCTTGAGCCACCATTTCGTGATGGTCTCTGTGCTGTCTCAGAGATCACCTGACCAGAAATACTTCAACTCTAACTGTAACAGGAAGAAATGAGGAAGCAAGACACAACTCTGTCTGTTAATTGGCTCATGTGACCTTACATGTGGTTTGTTTGTGAGTACAGTGAATCCTACGATCCCAGGGGGCGGCCCTTATTTTTTAAAATGGCAATTTTCTATTTATGATTACCCAATGGTACATACTACTAGAAAAGTGTATTATTATGAAAATGGTTTATTTACATGAAGCAGGATTTTACATATGAGCTGTTTTATGCAATATCTTTTTATAGAGACCTACATTGTTTGGGGGGTATAGTTTTCCTTTAAACTGGCAATTGTTTTTCACTTTGAGACCTGAAAAGATTTACTGCGTCTACCCATCGGTGTTCAAGATCCTAATTCAGGGTTTTGAATTTTGCCAGCAGAAAAACGTAGGAATAACAAAAGAACAATGGGAAGGTAACCAGCAGCTCCCTAACACAAGATAACAACTGCCTGGAAGATCGAAGTACAGCACTCAATAGTAAAAGCCATGTCTCACTGAGACTCCTTCAGTTTCATTGAGAAGGAAAAACAGCAGCCCGCCAGAAAGCATTTCTTTCCTAAAGTGCAGGCACAAGTCACATGACCAGGGGCAGCTGGGAAATTGACAAAATGTCTAGCCCCATGTCAGATTTCAAAATTGAATATGAAAAAATCTGTTTGCTTTTTTGAGAAATAGATTTCAGTGCAGAATTCTGCTGGAGTAGCACTATTAACTGATTCATTTTGAAAAAAACATGTTTTCCGATGACAGGATCCCTTTAAGGGGTTACGTCCTTTTTTGTTTTGTTTTGTGAAGTACAGAAATATCACATTGGTGTCATCATGATTTCAATGGGGGGTGATGTACCCTAATATGTGTTGAGAATTATTTGGGGGGATTTATAGCAAGTGGGTTCATGGAGTACCAATAAAGTAATTCTACCTTTTTGTACACTGAATGCCTATTTTTTGGATGCTTCTTTTTGCTATAGTGCACAGCACCTTGTCTACAAGTGCAATGTTGCTAGGCAAGCTTTGGGGCAAATGAGCATGCCTCTAACACAATGAATTCTTGGCCAGATAGGTGGCACTCAAGCAAATCATTATGTTTTCTATAAGGTATGACAGTGTCTTCCTTTACCAAGAAAATCTTTGCCTAAAAACACTGAAAATGAACTTCATTTAATTCCTAAAAGGAACTTTGATTCCCTTAAAAATAGCATTATCAGAATACAAGGAGAACAGGTGTATCCACATACATATGTGAAGGAGGAGTGTAGATCACATGCATTGAAGGCCATGCTCAGGCCTGGTCACATAATGCAGGTCAACTCATACAGATTTAGGCCCATTTATTGACACCAGCAACAGTGTGTGTTTGGTTTTAATACAGTCTCACTTACCAGTTTCCCCAGCCCTGAAAACCTGCAGCTTGAAGCACATGCAATCCAAACTGGCAGATGTAGACAAAGAAGAATACAAAGAACCTGAAGGAACTGTCGCTCCTGTAAAGAAACAAATGGGAATTGAGTGGATTTGCTTTACTAACTGAGCACTAACAGTAATGAGAATCAGGCACAGACTACTGAATGTCATTTACTAAAGGCATGTTAAAGGCATTCTGTCATTTCATATCATTTTTATGATGTAGTTTTTATTTCTAAATTACACTGTTTTCACTGCAAATAATTAACTCTACAATATAAAATGTCATTCCTGAACCAGCAAGTGTATTTTGCTTTAGGTGTAATACTGGTGTGTAGGTCATTTTGCCTGGTCATGTGCTTTCAGAAAGAGTCAGCACTTTGGGATGCAACTGCTTTCTGGCAGGCTGTTGTTTCTCCTACTCAATGTAACTGAATGTGTCTCAGTGGGACCTGGATTTTACTATTGAGTGCTGTTCTTAGATCTACCAGGCAGCTGTTATCTTGTGTTAGGGAGCTGCTATCTGGTTACCTTCCCATTGTTCTTTTGTTAGGGCAGTGACACGCCAGGAGATTATTTCACTAGCAATAAATCGCTGCTTCTCTGGGCAACTAATCTCTAAAGAGTGACTTAAGTTTATCAGTGCACAAGTCACATGAATTGGGGCAGCTGGGAAACTGACAATATGTCTAGCCTCATGTCAGATTTTAAAATTACATTTAGAAAAATGTGTTTGCTCTTTTGAGAAACGAATTTCAATGCAGAATTCTGCTGGAGCAGCACTATTAACTGATGTTTTGGGGAAAAAAAAATTCCCCATGACAGAATCCCTTTAAGGCTACAGTATGACACTGTAAGAGAGGCTGAGACATTCTCTGCACAAGCACCATTTTAGAAAGGTTGGTTGCTATAGTTCTGCAGAACAGAGGGTCCACTCTCCCTGCTCTGAGACCTGCAATGTTTCCATCAATTTTAATATAGAATATTGACTCATGGGCCAGCTGCGGCCTTGCTGTAATATCAGTGAACATATCTCCCCAAGTTACTGTTTGTTTAAGCTCCTAGCTGCTCTTCATTTTTATTATGGGGTGTCTTAAAGGGATACTGTCGTGGAAAAAAATGTTTTTTACAAAATGTATCAGTTAATAGTGCTACTACAGCAGAATCCTGCATTGAAATCTGTTTTTCAAAACAAGAAATGGATTTTTTTATATCTAATTTTAAAATTTGCTATGGGGCTAGACATTTTGACATTTCCCAGCTGCCCTCAGGTCATGTGACTTGTGCTCGGATAAACTTCAGTCACACTTTACTGCTGCACTGCAAGTTGGAGTGATGTCATTACCCCTCCCTCCTACAAGCTGCTGTAATGTAAATAGAGCCTTGTCTGCTGAGCCTGTCAATTGAACAATAGGCAGGAATCAAGATAAGCTCCCACTGACACCACTTCAGAAGGACTGAAATAAGATAGTCCTGTGATCACTGCCCCCACTTACGTTTCAAAAATAAATAAATATTTTATATAGATAGTTTTTTTTAAATTTGTTTACACAAAAATGAAACACAGGAGTACACTCCCAGGACTGATGACAGGGAATAGAAAAAAGGATAAAATAAGGACATACTTGAAAACCAGGAAAACTTAGGAGGAAGTCTAGAAAGGGTTAAAATAGCTCAGGAGAAAGGAGACAGTAAGTAGTTAATGAAAAAAGAAGTATTGCAGGCAGGAAAGGAGCAAGGTCTGTGTGAGGTGGATAGCAGAGGGAACTCCCTTTACCACCAGTAAAAGTAACTAGGAAGGCAGCAAGGAGAGAAAGTTCCCCCTCCAAAGGAAAGCAGAGAACAAACTTACAGAATGTCAGGAGCTTTGATAGTGTCTGTGGGAGGAGGGGCTGCTAGTGCAGCTGTAGAGCAGGATGTAGGAAAGTGAAAGTAATTGCTTCCCTGCAAACCATGTGACCTCTCTCCTCCAAACATCACACAGGGGCAGAGAGGGGAGGGGGAGTGTACAGCTAGATTCTCATGTCCTAGTGCGACCTGGCTTTTCATTATAGAGTGGCTGCCTCCAAGCACACAGGTAATGCTGTGCCTGCTGTTAGAGCAGCACAGGATGAATGTGAAATGAGCAGAAATGGAAGCCCCCATGACAAAATACAAACTAAAATAACTTATGCATGGATTTGTGGATTAACATTTTATTTGCCAGACAGTGTTTATGGATGTGTGTTTTTTATAAAAATGCAAAAAAAAAAAAAAAAGTTTAAAATGACGACAGATTCCCTTTAAGGGCATTTATATAGAATCAAACATTCCAGGCATACCTGAAGGCTCCATAGAGTGGTCTATACCAGCAAACAAACGAACATGGCGTGAAGAGCAGAAACCACATGATTGCCAATCCAAAATCAACTCCTCGTCCCGTATCGACGCAGAACCAGGCCAAGCAGCCGAAGATATTTACAAACAAGGTGACGGTATGGACTGTAGAAGTAATGAGAAAAGGTTATAAGCTGGGCAAGTTCTACTCACAGTGGGGGACATTTATCAACACTGGGCAAATTTGCCCATGGGCAGTAACCCATAGCAAATTGTTTGGGTAACTGCCCACTGTGCCCCATTGAGCCAATCAGTTTAGCACAGCAATTCAGAACAGCGTATTGGAAGCCTTTGGGTGACACTTTGTGAATACTCGCTATACTTTTAAAACCCAGGGCCTTATAAAAAAGAAAACGTTTTGAAGGAAAATGCTGCCATGTTGCTAAACCACTAACAACCACTAGTTGGAGCTGTCATTCAGCAACAGTTGAAAAGCCACAGGTTGTTGATGTACCTAAATGTAAAAAAAGCATCTTGTTATAGAGTGTTCCATTTAGTTTGTGAAAGTATGAGCCCACAGTTTACTGTATGCAAGTTAAGCCTTCTTTATCTATATATCTAAATTTATTCAAATAAATAAAGCTGCCACAGTGACTCCTCCAGGTCAGCGGTTTGGTAAAAACATTTTCCATTAACTATTAAAAAACATAATGAATACAGAATGCTTTCATAAATACAATGGGGAATGTCTGGGCCTAGGAAAGCAATATTGGAGCTCCCACTAAACTAATCTTATCTGCAGTTTTCAATTGCTATGAATTTTGCATAAGAAACACAGCAAAGTGGGGGCCTCAAGGTTAATTTGATCTTTGCAGCTGCTGTCAGAAGCCTGCACCTTGGAGAAGTGGCTTTTTATTTTTAACACATTCTTTAGAGCAGAGACAAAGTCTTTATGTGTAAGCCGGTTTAATGAAATCCTAGGAGATATTCTTTACAGATAGCAATGTGTGCATGGGGGGGGGGCTCCAGCATTAGCAAAGAGCAAATGAGCAGCCCTACACTGACCAGAACAGGATTAACCTTGGGTTGCCATGCTCTGTGAAAGATAAGGGACCCTTCTAAAACATTCAGGTAGAAGGGCTGGGCTAGCTGGAATTTGATTATGTGTAAAAAAAAAAAAAAAGGCAATAAGTGCAGCCCAACAAAGTGCAGATCATCCAGTAGCCTAAAGCTCCCCATTGACGCAAAGATTTCTCTTGCTGAACAACTGATTTTAACGAAGTGAGACCAATCCATCGAAATTATCGTGCAGTTAGTGGGATTTGAATGATTGAACATCTTACGATTTTTCGGCCGACATCTGTCAGGAAATTGATCGGCCGGGTCAAAAAATCTGTCGGTCCCAGTGCAATCTATCTATGTTTGCAGGGCCAAGCAGGCAGCTCCCCTTTGTTTTCCTGGCAAATTGGTCTTTTTAGTTGATGGACTAAATTGGGGTCTCCGATGATGATTGGATCTTTTAAAAATCTCAACATCTATGGCCATCTTAAGGGCAGAGGCACACATGGAGATTCAGGGAGATTAGTCGCCCGGCGACAAATTGTCTCTTTTTGGGCAACTAAGCTCCCAAAATGCCTTCCCGCCAGCTAGAATCTGAATCGCTGGCAGGATGGCACTTGGATCGCTTAGTTTTCCAAAGTCGCCCAAGTTGCCTCACGAGGAAACTTCGGGCCACTTTGGAAAACGAAGTGCTCCTTGTGCCATACCGCCAGCGATTTAGATTCTAGCTGGCGGGAAGGCAGTTTTGGGGAGATTAGTTACCCGAAGAAGAGGCGATAAGACGTCGGGCGACTAAATCTCCCCAAATCTCCATGTGTGCCTCTGCCCTTAGTTTGTGCTAAATTGAATTGATCTTTCTATTAAGACTCCATCACACATCCAATCTACTGCACAGTTCCTAGGTCTGTGACCCTAGCAGTCACATGCCTGAAGAGCTGCAGAACAAAATTCAAAAGCCTCTAAAGCATCGAGACCAATTGCATTTTTTTCTAGGATACCAAAGTCTGCATTAATATTAATGTTTTACTGTTAGCACAGGCAGTTTCAGGCTTGCATAAGCCACCTTCAGTCTAAGATCTCTGGCCACAGTCTCTATTAATTTATTTAAAGGAGAAATAAAGCTTAACTAAAGAAGTAGCTAGAAATGTTGTACATTATGTTTTGGCTTCTGTACCAGCCCAATGCAACCATAGCCCTTTAGCAGTAAAGATCTGTGTCTACAAAGATGCCCCAGTAGCTCCCCATCTTCTTTTCTGCTGATTCACTGCACATGGTCTGTGCTGCTGTCACTTACTGAGCTTAGGGACCCACTCACAATATACAGTACACATAGAATATAAATGTCTCAATATAAGCCTGATTAGTAATTAATACTGATAATTACTACATGGCAGCACAGAAACCAGTGCAATTAGCATCGGAATTTAATAATCAGCCCTGTAGCATCAGCTTATATTAAAGCCTGTCTATATCCAGGCAGGGGGAGGGGTTGTGATGTAATGGGGCTGTGATGTCAGGGGCGGGGCAATGACGTGACGATCGTCCGTTTTCCTTGTCGTGGCAGTTTTGACCTGGACAGCCCTTCAAAAAACCAGGCTGTCCGGGTCAAAACCAAATAGGTGGCAACCCTAGGCAAACCTCATTTTCTGCTTGATAATTAGTGACGACCCCTAAGCTTAGCTTCTCAACAGCTGCTCAGAGCCCACTGAGCATGTGAGTGTCACAGACACTTTCCAAGATGGTGACCCCTTGTGACAAGTTTGAAGTCCTGGATCATTGCTGCTATTGACAAGCTGAAACTTTAGGCTGGTGCAATAAATTCACTATATAAAATATGGCATTTCTAGCCCTATTCATTTTTAGGGTTTAGTTTTCCTTTAACCTGTAGTGTCATTACATAGAAGCAGGCAGAGGTTAGTGAAGGTAATGGGATTATACAGGCTCATATGTGCAGATGTTACCACACAAATTTGCTCCCATCCAGTACAATGTATGTTAGTCAATACTGTATATTGCCCTGTACTAAGTTCTATCAAGTCACTAATAGGTAATGTTTGCATAATGCACAACTCACACATCCATAGGTAATACATAATCTTTACAGTCTTTTGAAATTCCACAGGGATATCCACTGAGAAATCTTGATAGAAGCAAGGCCCAACAGGGAAGTTTCCAGGGAGGGGAGGCCAGTTATTCTTCCTTCCTGGAAAAGCAAGATCACAAACAATAGTCTGAGAATAGAAACAAGTGGAAGAGATACACTGCACACTTTATATTTGTTGCACAGATTTCTGATGAGCAGTTTATAAGACAATCAAACCAAAACATGACAATATTTTCCTTTTATTTTATTTCTTATTTCCCATCTGATAAGGGCAATAACACGTGGATGCTTTTTGAGAGCTTTGATGCCCATGAATTTTAGTAGCTAGGGTGTGGAATCAAACCGCCTCACTTCCTGGCACGTTAGTCGACTGAAAGCTCTTGTGTAAATGAATGTCAATTAAATACCATTGTTTGTGAGATTGCCCTACAGCAAGCAGTATCAGTTTAGACAAGGACCAATTATCACAAATATTACATTATTTGGTGAGTGTATGGTGGAAGACGAGATGACCTATGTTGGCAAAAGCCAACATTGGATATTGGTCGTCTCGTTGATCGTCCTTGGAAAGCCCTCTGAACATCGGGGAAGGGGATACATCTGATCGTAATTGTAATGTGTATGGCCACCTTAACTGATTCACCTACATCTGGCTGATCCAATCATTGTCCTGGGGACCACAACGAATCAAACATTTAGCCTACACAGACCCAGCGGTCATACAGTCGGCCTACACAGATCCAGAGGAGGAGGACCACACCAATGAGCTAATGCAGTCTTTAACCAACTGGATTTTCAAACCTGCCCAATAGATATCTTGCCAATTTTCAGACAGATATTGGTTGGGCAAGCCCTCCCAGGGCTGCTGACTTGGTCTAATTAAGGGGCCAATCCATCAGCTATCAGAGAGAGCATCTTCAGTCTGTGGGAGATCTCCTGTAGGTGGCAGGGTAAAATGAAGTCCAATAGTAAAGATAAAGTATTTTGTTTCCTGAGCAGGAAAAGGTTTAGGATTGCCTGTGTTCAATATGCCTAACAGAGAGAAAGCATTGTGGTTTCTGCTGCAGTGGGGCCTGAAGCAAGCAATGACCAAATTCAAGGGACTAAAGGCACATTGTACCAAGGATGCACTGAATACACTAATTTGGGATTCGGCTGAATCTCGAATCCTTTGTGATACCGAAATAAATCCAAACCCTTATTTACATATTCATATTAAGGTAAGGAAAAGCCAAAAAGAACCGCATGTGCAACATGTGGTTAAAAAACGTTTTTACTTCTTTGTGCGAAGAAAAGTCACATGATTTTCATGATTTGGATTTGGTTTGGCCAGTAGCTTGGATTCAGCCGTATTCTGCTAAAAAAGGCCAAATCCTAAAACAAATCCTGGATTCAGTGTATCCCTACATTGTATTGCCGGATATTTCAGGGAATGTGAGTTCTGGACAGCATGCCCATAAGAGAATATTTTGGCTCATCCAAGTTCCTGAGCCTGTACCCACAGAGGACAGTCAGCCATTAGAAAAACATCTCAGTCCATACCTAATATTCAATGGATAATCTGTTGGCCTAAATCAAATACAGTATTACTAGTTGCATTAGGCTTGGAAATAAACAATGAACGACTTACCTCCGGGTTGGTTGAGACTTTGCATCTCTCGTTCCCTGCGATCAAGCTCTGCAGCTTTCTTCTCTAACTCTTCCTGCCGTCTCAGGAGCTCAGCCTGGGCTATAGCATGTTCCTGACAAAGAAATCCCAAGAAACCAGCATGAGAAATAAAATTCACCATCCACATAGAACAATTTTATGGGTGTTAATGTGATAGCAACTTTAGATTGTAAGCTCCACTGGAGCAGGAACTGATGTGAATGATGTATATTGACACTACATAAATGTCAGATAATATATAATAATAAACCAATACTCATTTATTAATGTAACTTTTTTGCCAGTTCACACATCATCTAGTGCTGCATTTTATGATTTTAAAAAAGCATTGCCTGATTTATGAGATAATGGTGGTTTGGAAATTTATAAATGTGTATTGCCATAACCTCAACAGGATTGCATTTTTTATCTAGAGTAACTACATTTTCTCCTTGGGGTATATTTATGAAAGAGTGAAGTTAGAGATCGCCACATTCCTCTAGAGTACAATTCCGCCACTCTCCATTCATTTCTATGGGATTTTGAAAGGCGTATTTATCAAAGGATGAACATTCACTTTCACCCATTGATAAATACTCATAGAAATGAATGGAGAGTGGTGTCATTTCACTCTAGAGGTATGGTTGCCACCTTTTCTGGAACAAAATACAGGCTTTCGTGTATTCTTGCCATTTTTTCTATTAATAAAATTGGCATCAAGCATAATTTTTACAGGCCAGGCCAGTAAAATACCGGCCAGGTGGCAACCCTATATAGAGGACTTCATTTGAACTTCACTCTTTGATAAATATACCCCTTTGTGTGACTCCCTCCCTCCTGACTGTGTTGAAAAGAAAAAGGGCTGCTCACCTTTGCTACTTGATTGTATGCTAATGGCTCTTCTGTTGGGTTCATGATCGCTGGTTGTGTGCTTGGTGCTGCTGTCGGCATTTTGACTTTTGCTGGTTGTGGCTGAGAAAGGCAAGGGAAGGGGATCAGTACAGTGAAATGCAATAAATGCAGGCATGTGAGTCAGAGAGAGAATTAAAGATGAAGGGGGCTATCAGCAGGCGAGGGTAAAATTGATCCAAGGTTTGTATATGGGGGATGGATCTACATGCAACCCCCAGGTAAACACCAGATCTTGCAGTGTTGGCCTTGGCTTATCACCAGGATGCTAAATAAGCTCAGTCCACCCAAATGGTGGTGAAAACAAAGCTAACCCTTGGGCCAAGAAACACATTCCATTGAAGGGGTTGTTCACCTTTAAATTAACTTTTAGTATGATGTAGACTTTATGGAGTGAAATTCTGAGATATTCTGGTTTTCATTTATTATTTGTGGCTTTTTGAGTTATTTGGCTTTTTATTCAGCACCTCTCCAGTTTGCAATTTCAGCAATCTGGTTGCTAGGGTCCGAATTACCCTAGTAATCATGCATGGATTTGAATACTGGAATATCAATAGGAGAGGCCTTAATTGAAAAGTAGCAAAACAATAAATATGTAGCCTTTCAAAGCATTTGTTTTTAGATGGGGTCAGTGACCCCCCCCCATTTGAAAGTTGTAAAGAGTCAGAAGGCAGTAAATAATTCAAAAACTATAAAAAAAATAATGAAGACCACTTGAAAAGTTTCTTAGAATTAGCATGAACATACTAAACGTTAATGTGAAGATGAACCACCCCTTTAAGAGCCTGTACAGACCAAACAGCTCAAAACTGTCATCGGCCAATAGAATTTTCCAGCCACCGTTATGATCTCATTGGTTGGACCCTATACATGAGCCAATAAGAGGTCAACCCAGAGGAGAATGGCCACAAAAGTACAGCATTAGGCTGCAAATAGTAAAATTATCAACTGTCCGACAGCTTTACTCTGTTCATTTTATGAAATTAATAATACGGAGCCATGGAGAATCAGACGGGATGTTTAGAAGACTAGGAGAGTAGCCCTCTGGGGAGCACAATTAGCAGGTAGAACTCCTTCATTAAGGAGGGTTATTTATTAAGGCTCAAGTTGTGTTTTCCACAAAAATTCGAGTTTTTGAGTTTATTTATTTTTTGGTCAAAAATTTGAATTAAAAAACAAACACATTTTTCGAGATTTATTATACCCTGACCCTGGAAATAGCTCAAATACGAAAATACACCATCTAAAACCTGTCAAGTTCATGTATGAGTCAATGACAGAGGTCCTTTGAACCATTTGAAGATGTTAATTGCCTTTGAAGTTTTTTCAGAGGTTTTTGCCCAAAAACTGGATTAATTCAAGTGATTTGAGTTTCTAACTGAGGAAAATTCTATTAATTCGAACTCACAGAATCGGGCTTTTTCCCATTCAAGTTTCTTCTTAAATAAGATACCCTTCGAGTTGTAAGTTCATTCGAGGTAAAAAAAAACTAACATTTGACCTTTGATAAATAATCCCCCAACTGTGGCTCTAGCCCTGGGGAGCTGAGGAAATAACCTTTTCAATCTATAACCTTAATGCTGGACTTCAGTTCCAATAATGCCTTAAAGGGGACATCACAAGACAGAGTGACCCAGTAAAGTAGAGGACAAACTAGAGAACAAGGAGAACCCCCAAACTAAAGCTGGGAGGAACATGAGCTCATTACAGTTCTCTGCTCCAAATCGTTTCCTGTTACTGCAGCAATGCTGATTATGTTCACTTATTTTGTGAGGACTGTGGCTGCCATATTGCCTCTGACACTCATCCTCTAGGCCAGTTTGCTGCAAAAACTTTGGATTCAGTTTACACCTTGGGAAACCTATAAAACTGTTGCGAAGATCAAAGCAACAGGCCTCAAAGACAGGTCAAGCTGCTTATGCTTGCTATTATAGAGTTAAATCTTAATACTGCTGAATTGTAATATTGCATTCATTTGGAAAATAGGACCAGAAAGTGTTTGCTGTGTTGCGTGGTTCTTATCAAGAAGCCATGAAACGATCAAGGACATTGAAACACAGTTAACGAAAAAAGCTCAGTGTCTCAAGGATATTATAAGTCTACCATTTTTTTTACATTTCTTTTAGGCACTGAGATGATGTCTGTATAAAAACACCAATGAGAAATAAGCAATAATTAAACATGTGATGTACTAACCTATGAAATGTAATCAAATACGTTACGTAATCAAAAACGTTGATGATGTTTTGTATAACACAGTGTAAAGAGTGCCGAGCCACTGTCCGGGCCTGTGTTATGGCTTTTTTGCTAATCTGCAGTTTGGTGCACCTTTCAATAAATCTCATATTCTGAGTCTGAGCATTATCCGTGTGTCCAGATGTGGTAATTACCTGGGAGTTTAAGGTCACACTGGGCGTTTCAGGGAGATTTAGTTGCCTGTCGACTAATCGCCCTCGTCTTTGTGGCGACCAATCTCCCGAACGCCTTCCTTCGCTCTTGCGCTAGCTAAAATGAAAAATCGCGGCGCAAAGCATACACAGCGATTAGTTTTCCAAAGTCACCCGAAGTTTCCTCGCGAGGCAACTTCGGAGACATCGGAAAACGAATCGCTACGTGTGCTTAGTGCCGGCAATTTGACCTTACCCTAACTATCGAACTGTGAGACTCCCTCTTCTAGCTAAAATGAAAAATTGCCAGCGCAAAGCATACGCGTCGATTCGTTTTCCAAAGTCACCCAAAGTTTCCTCGTGAGGCAACTTCGGAAAATGAATCGTCGTGTGTGCTTCGTGCCGGGGATTCGACTTTACCCTAACTATCGAACTGTTCACTGTGAGACTCCCTATTCTATTGCCCATGGGAATAAGAAAGGTGGGTGGTTTGGGGGTCACTGAAGATGCAAACTTACAACACATGTATAACTTTCACATTCAGAATCCCTGTACCCTGGGTGCAACCAATTTCTAATGGATGAGGTACACACAAGAAAGTGCACACACACACGTACATATATTATATATATATATATATATATGTACACACACTAACATCACAAAACTGATCTTACCGTTTGTGAATCTGAAAAAGGATTATATTCCTCTAATCCAGATGGTACATTCTTTGTCACCTGTGTGACTGATGGATCCTGAAGAACAAAAAAAGCAATAGTGTTTAACACATGGCAATAATGTTTGGAAGATCCGATAGAGAAATATGAATAATAAAAAATAATAATGGACTGATCAGTGCAGCTAAAACATGAACATGACATAGACTGCAGCTGAACTGGCAGAACAGAGGGGGAACATGGCTTCGCTCTCCAATTCTTTTGGTTTTTGGTCATGTGACTGAGCAGGTCTTATGACTACTGGTTTTTGCACTTCTTATTTCTAACATCCTCAGCATAAATAAGCCCCTGAATATTCTTTATAAAGGTGTGCAAGGTTCCCAGAGGCTACTACTGTATTTCCCCAGATAAAGTCAGGTGGGAGAAGATTAAGGGCAGTGGCACACGGGGAGATTTGTCACCCGAGATTTTTCTATGCGAGGGCGACAAATCTCCAGAAAATGCCTCTACATTAGCAATCATTGAAATCGCTGGCAGATGCCCAACTTAACGCTAAATTGCCTGAAGTTTACTCCGGAGGCAACTTCGGCTGATTTATCGATAAGTTTGCCATACACCACTGACCCCATCTAAAAAACAAATTCTCTGTAAGGCTACATATTTATTGTTACTTTTTATTACTCATCTTTCTAGTCAGGCCTCTCCTACTCATATTCAAGTCTAATTCAAATCAATAGCCAGTTGCTAGGGTCATTTGGACCCGAGCAACCTGATTGCTCAAATTGCAAACTGGAGAGCTGCTGAATTAAAAAGCTAAACAACTGAAAACCCACAAATAATAAAAAATGAAAACCTATTGCAAATATACATCACACTAAAAGTTAAATTAAGGGCAGAGACACACGGACAGATTCGGGGAGTTTAGTCGCCCGGCGATAAATCTCCTCTTCTTCTAAATCTCCTTTTGAGGCAACTTCGGAAAACGAACGAACGAAGTACTCAGAGTGCCATCCCACCGGCGATTTTCATTCTAGCCTGGGGGAAGGCAGTTTGGGGAGATTTGTTGTCCCAAAGAAGAGGAGATTTGTCGCCGGGCGACTAATCTCCCCGAATCTGCCCTAAAGGTGAACACAGTGAAAGAAAATATAATTTGAAGCAACTTTCCAATATAAATTAAACCACAGTTATTTGTACATTGCTATTATATACAAATATCTGTCTGGCTGATTATACACTTTGCACTGCTGCCTTTGACTCCTTTAACGATGAAATGTTGCATGCCAGCTGATTAACAGACCTGAAGAAGAACAGACTCCTGTTGCATCGTATTTAGAGCCAGACACGAAGAACACAAAGCGATAAATTACTTTTAATGTTTAATTACTGCATATTGATCCAGCCTCAAGGGAGATGCCTCAGCCTTTGACAAAATCGGCTCCAACCCATTCCTTTTTCTTCTCTCAAAAGTAGAATTAATGGAGCATGGGAGCTTGTTAATACAATAAAAAGTACCTTGTTTTGGATGCAAAGAAATAAGCCTTGTGTACTGTCAATGCATGCAACAGATTACCCAGCATAATGTTTGTTAGAATGGCACCCCTTCCATGTACTGTACCTTAATAAAGGAAAACTATAACACTGAACAATATAGGTCTGTCTATATATTGCATAAAGCAGCTGTGTAAAACCCTGCTTTATGTAAATCAACCATTTTCATAAAAAAATACTTGTTTAGCAGTATGTGCCATTGGGTAATCCTAAATAGAAAATTGCCATTTTAAGAACGAAAATCGATGGCATGATGGCACTTGGAGCGCTTCGTTTTCAGAAGTCGCCTCACGACGAAACTTCGGCCGACTTTGGAAAACGAAGACACCCCGCCAGCAATTTTCATTCTAGCCAGCAGGAAGGCAGTTCAGGGAAGGTGGTCGCCCCAAAGAAGAGGAGATTTATCGCCGGGCAACTAATCTCCCCGAATCTGACCATGTGTCTCGGTCCTAAGAAGGTCCTGGTATTTTACCTATGAAGGATTCAGCTGTGATGAGCTGGAGGGAAAATGCTGCTTCTCACCTGCGGTCATTACAGATTTAAAAATGGAAAGTGCAGAGAAATCTGTGGAGACGGCACCTGCATATTCTGCTAACCTTCTGGAAGCCGGCCAGTCAGCTAGCACAGCAGCTCTGATCTGCTGAGCCGAAAGCATGATATTGGCAGCACAAAATGGCTAATCTCAAAAACAACAACAAAAATAACAATTACAAAAGGTGCACAGAAGAGACAAACATTTTTATTTCGTTTTCGTTTAGAGCCCATTAAAAATGTAGGGTTCCTTCCATTCTGGAAGGTACCGTTAGAAATTTGGAAATAAGTGCTAAAATGAGCAATAAATCCAGCCCCTACTATTTCTGCCTTTGTAGAGGCAACAATGGTATTTTAAAACTTGATATGACCTTAATGCAGGGGGTCCCCAACCTTTTTTTTACCCATGAGCCACATTCAAAAGTTGGGGAGCAACACAAGCATGAAAAAAGTCCCAAGGGGTGCTAAATAAGGGCTGTGATTGGCTATTGACAGCCTACAGGAGAGTCCTTTTTGGCAGTACACTTGATTTTTATGCAACTAAAACTTGCCTCCAAAACAATAATTGAAAAATAAGCATCTGCTTTGAGGCCACTGGGAGCAACATCCAAGGGGTTAGTAACATGTTGCACATGAGCCACTGGTTGGGGATCACTGCCTTAATAAATATGGTAGGTCAGCATTCACTCCTTGATCATGTAGGCAGAGAAGATAATGGAACCCAGTATATAAGAAGCTGAAAAGTGTAACCAAGTGCACCATAAGGCAAACACGTCTACTAACCCGGTTTTCATATGAAGCCAGTGCAATAATCATAACAAGCAGGCAATGGCTTAAACTGCTGGACTGGCAGTAGCACGCTTGCAGTTAATTGCCAAGTGGGGGATATAGATTACTGCACCGGGGCAATTAATCACCTCTATCCATACATCTTTTTATTTTCATAGGTGAGCATCAGCAATATGTTCCACTTTGTTGTTAGAATCCTGACCACAGGCACCAGATACAAATTGTAAGCCCCTTATAGCTCAGTCCCCAAACACGAAAATATATATATTTAAGCTGGGCTTGTATCTAGGAAAGCAAATGCCCCACTAGTTTGGAAAACAGTGCACTATAAGTACATACTTTACCAGAAAATTAGCGAGTACAGCGATGAATACACTAGCAATATTACAAGAAAGTAGGAAATAGAGATGGCTTACCATAGTCTTGCTGCTATTGGAATTCTGCTCATTTTCATCTCTAATAGAAGAGTTTGAGCCAATGTCTGTGTGTGTGACACAATGCAGCTCCAGTGTACCAATGAGCCACGGTAACTGGCCTTACATTTGTGATCTCCAATAAGATTATGAGCGGATGACACTTAATCCAACAGCATCACGTGTGGCCTGCTAGCAGCTCTGCCTTTTCGGAGGAAGATCTCTGGTGAGATTAGTATAAGGATTGATCCGGCTGCAGCGCATTCTCTCGAACCATACACCAGTGCAGTGATCCCCAACCAGTGGCTCATGAGCAACATGTTAAGGTGGCCATAGACTCCAAGATCCGCTCGTTTGGTGACATCGCCAAACGAGCGGATCTTTCCCCGATATGCCACTAAACTGCATGGCTATATCGGGGGTAATTCGAACGTTCGGCCGTATGGGCGAACGATCGAAGTACGATGCGCTAAGCGGCTCCGACAGGTCGGTCGGGTAAAAATCCAACCTTCCCGATCGATAGCGTGGCCAGATATCGATCGGGAAGACCCGTCGGAAGCCCCCATACACGGGCAGATAAGCTGTCAAATAGGTCCAAACGACCGATATCGGCAGCTTTATCTGCCCGTGTATGGCCACCTTTACTCACCAACTCATTGGCAAAAGAAAATGGGTCCAGGTGCAGTAAAAAGTTCATGTCAGTGTTGGGCCCCATTCTTGGCCTGGGTTTTTCCGACATCAGTCCCGTGTAGTAAGCATTATTTTATACTTTATGGCAGGGATTCAAAACTAACCCCTGTATCAAAAAGGATTAAGTGCCCTTTATCTAGAAGGTTTACTACATTACTGTGGCTAATTCAACAGCGAGGGCAAAGGACATACCTGAGGCATCAAAAACACACGCGCTAAGTTTTTAAATGATATAAAATGTGAGCCTTTAGGGCAGGAACACAAGGCCGATTTAGGTTCCAAACTCTAGAAAAGTGATCCCCAACCAGTGTCTCATGAGCAACAAGCCCTTGGATGTTGCACCTTAACCGCTTGGATGTTGCTCCCAGTAGCCTCAAAGCAGGTGCTTATTTTTTAATTCCAGGCTTGGAGGCAAGATTTAATTATACTAGGTCAGCTGCCAGTCCACATAGAGGCTACCAAATAGCCAATCAAAGCACTTATTTGGCATTTCCAGGGACTTTGTTAATGCTTGTGTTGCTCCCCAATTCTTTTTACATTTCAATTTGGCTCGTGGGTAAAAAAAAAAGGCTGGCGACGCCTGCACTAGTGCCTGAACTAAAATGTACCTCAGGAGTTGAGTTTCCGTGGTAAAGTACCAGTTAAAGGAGAAGGAAAGGCTTTGTGCACTTGGGGGTGCCAAATGTTAGGCACCCCCAAGTGATTGTAGTTACTTACCTGAAACCCCGGGCCTGTGCTCCTATCAGCAGAAAACTGCACCAGCCCAGGGTTATTACAGTGAGGACCACAGAGTTCTCACTGTGTTCTATATATATTAAGTCATCAGGTTCTAGAACCTTAAAAAGTTAGGCACCGCCGAGTGATTGTATTGACTTACCTGAAACCCCATGGTTGGTGCTCCTATCAGCAGAAAACTGCACTGGCCCGGGGTTATACCAGTGAGCACCACAGATCGATCTTCAGTCTTCCTCTCTCCTTCGTGGGGCTGTGCATGCACAGTAGAATGAAAAGCCGAACTTTAACTAAAAAAAGTCTGATTTCGTTCAACTGCGCATGCGTTTGCCCAGGGAAATTTGAAGAAAGAAGAAGACGGAAGAGGATCGCTCTGTGGTCCTCACTGTAATAACCCTGGGCTGGTGCAGTTTTCTGCTGATAGGAGCACAGGCCCGGGGTTTCAGGTAAGTAACTACAATCACTTGGGGGTGCCTAACATTTGGCACCCCCAAGTGCACAAAGCCTTTCCTTCTCCTTTAACCGGTACTTTACCACAGAAACTTCACTTCTTTCTAGAAAAGCCATTTTGTTTTAATAGATAAAAGAAAGTATCCAAAAGCGTGATGGCATGGTTTGTGGACAGGAACAAGAATGAGGCAGAGCACACTCTCCAATGCTTTTCCAAAAGATAGCCCGGTGCACAGAGTAGAGGGTATGGCAATCCCCAAACGGATACTTCAAGTAAAGATACACTGGCACACAGGGCAATTGCAGTGCAGGGTGACCCCTTGCTGTTTATTTGTGCGGACGTGCGACGTTTGTGGACAATTTGGTCACCAGCTCAAGATCTCCAGGAAGATTCCATTACACCTTATATATAAGCACCTCTGCTCTAAAAATGAATCACATCAATATGTTTGAGCTGCTATAAATAAAATGTTTGGTTGCATGTTTAACATTACAATATTCAGAGACCAAAATTATAAACGTTCCTCCATAGGGCAAATGGGACACAGAAGTCCCCCTTTCCTCCCATAGCTGTAACCCTTCCATGCCATCAGAAAAGGTACAGGAGCACAAACAATAAGACAAAAGGCACAATAAAGCCAATTGCTAGTGTGTCTGTGCCTATTAAGTACCGAGCCTCAGTAGCACTTCATTAATAATATGTGATGCTGGGTCTGGTTGTAACCTGAGTGCTCTCTATGAAGGAGAATGCAAGTGATACCACAAAACACACGCACGAATAAAGTGCTGTGCAAATGTGCTCTTTCAGCAAACGGTCTAAATGAAAATCCTTTGCTGTGTATAAACAATGATCTTGTGATATTACAGATTGGGAGAATGCGACTCATGCACAAATACAATTGTATAATCAGTACACGGTGTGAAACAAGACACATGCAGCATATTGACTGTGGATACTTGGGAGGAATCCAGCGGGAGTTAGTGGCCTTTGGATTAAGCAGCAAGCAGATCCCTCTTCCTTCCATAATAAGCAGATCATTAACAGAGCAGAGAATGGAAACCAAACTGCAATGGGTCACAGAATGATTTGGGCACAAGGTGATGGGTCAGTTTAAAAGGTACATGGTACTGTAGACAAGGGAGAAATGAAGACTGGGTATATAAGGAAGAGAAAGGTTTTAAACAATGTTTTTGGTCACAGCATGTGGTGAGGGAAAGAGACAAAAGTAAGGTGAAGGCTGGGGCAAGTATGGATGAAAGAGGGGGCATGAGATCTGGTAAGATGGGTAAAAGCGAATCTCCACTGTCAGTGTGGAGAAAAGGAATGTGGGATATGGTATGACTGTGTGTCAGCCCCTAGGTCTGACTATTCCTTTCTGGCAAACAAAGTATTGTCATGAGGAGGCCATACACTGAAAGATACACATGTTTGGCGGGGTCCTGGGTTGATTTGCTTGTTTGGCCCTAAGGCTAACGGATCGATCACTATGACTGGTATATAGGCAATATAAACTAGTATATAGAGCACGACAAGTCTACTATAACAAGTCTACTATAACAATTTGCCCGCAAATTAGCAACAAACTAAGAAGTGCTTGGAAACAAAACTGTAACAAATTACAATAGAATGTGAAAAGGTCACACTTCCATCTACAATGTAACAAGCCAACTAGTTCAGGTGATTGTTATAACAATGTAACTAAAACGTAACTTTTAATAATTATTCCAATCAAAACTTTACTAGCACAGCCAACACAAATTCACAGCATATTTTCCTCATAGCTGTGCAGGACCATGTTGCTAAAAAACCCCACATAATTAAAAACAAATGTGTAGAGTGGATCGGTGGTGGATAGATTATCTGATTTTTAAGGATTCTAATATCCACATTTACACACGGCGACGTATTGCTTAATAGTTAGACTAAAGTAGCCACAAAGTATCCTCTCTTCCACCCTTCCCTCCGATCACCCCCCTACCTATCTACGTTGGGAAGAGTGGGAGCTATCCAAACCACCTTCCACCTAGGCCACCCTGCACATTTCGCTGTTAGACAGTTAAGTCAGCCCCCTTATAGCCCTGACGAATTTGTCTAACAGCGAAACGCTTATGGTGGCGCAGGTGGAAGGTGGCTTGGATAGCTCCCACTCTTCCCAACGTAGATAGGTAGGGGGTTGAACGGAGGGAAGGGTGGAAACTTTGTGGCTACTTTAGCAATACATCGCTGTGTGTAAATGTGGATATTAGATGTAGAGAATAAAGGAATAAATTAAAATTGCACCTAGTTAAAGGGCAAGTCAACCCCAAAATAAAATTCTGCCTAATAAAAGAAAACATAACTCTAAGCAACTTTCCAATACACATGTATTAATTAAAATATTTCAATTATTTATAAAAACAATTGCTATTGAAAGCAGCATTTGCTTAAAGGGGTTTGTTCACCTATGAAATAACTTTTAGTATGATGTAGATAGTGATATTCTGAGACAATTTGCAATTGGTTTTAATTTTTTATTATTGAAGGTTTTCGAGTTATTTAGCTTTTCATTCAACAGCTCTTAAATTTGCAGTTTAAGCAATCTGGTAACTAGGGCCCAAATTACCCTAGCAACCATGCATTGATTTGAATAAGAGATTGGAATATGAATAGGAGAGAGTGTGAATAGAAGGATCAGTAATAAAAAGTAACAATAACAATACATTTGTAGCCTTACAGAGCACTTGTTTTTTTTTTTTAGAAGGGGACAGCGACACCCATTTAAAAGCGCCAAAGAATCAGAAGAAAAAGACAAATAAATATAAAAAATAAATAATGAAAAACAATTGAATTTGCTAAGAATTGGCTGTTCTATAACATACTAAAAGTTACTTTGAAGGTGAACCACCCCTTTAACTCCTAGTTGTTACTTTGTAAACAATGTTAGCCCGGTCTAATACAATGGTGTTTTATCGGTTATCTGCTATGTATCCTGTGCCTGTTCTCTTTTTCCAGCAGCTTGAATGGCTGCCCCATGGCTACACAGCAGCTTGTTTATATAAACTATAGTAGTCTTTCTAAAGCAAACAAAGCTTTTACCAGTACAGAGTAACAGCACATTATATTTTAATTACTTTGATACGCTTTCAGTTTTTGGTGTTCTTTTTAAGTGAAAATCTCCAAGAAATTGTATCAAGTTTCTTAACAATTAGGGGCACATTTACTATTGGTCGAATATCAAGGGTTAGTTAACCCTCGACGTAAAATCCTTCGACTTTGAATATCGAAGTCGAAGGATTTACCGCAAATGCTTCGATGGAACGATTCGAAGGATTTTAATCCATCGATCGAAGGATTTTCCTTCGATCAAAAAAAACTATGGGGAAGGTCCCCATAGGCTAACATTGGTGCTCGGTAGGTTTTAGGTGGCAAAGTAGGTAGTCTAAGTTTTTTTTTTAAAGAGACTGTACTTTGACTATCGAATGGTCGAATAGTCGAACAATTTTTAGGTCGAATCGTTCGATTCAAAGTCGTAGTCGAAGGTTGACGTAGCCAATCGGATGGTCGAAGTAGCCAAAAAAAGTGAAATGCAAAGTATTTTTCATTCGAATCCTTCACTCGAGCTTAGTAAGTGTGCCCCTTATTCTACACTATCTATGCTGAAGAGTTTCTAGTTGTCTGGCCAACCACTGTCTGAAATGACAGCTTTCTCTTGACTACTTTCACAAGGGTATGAAAAAGCCAAAAACAGCACATGAGAAGAAAATGGCTGTGGTTATGGCATATAAAGGAGGTTATTGTCTCGAAGCGTTTAATTTTTTAAGGAAATAATTGCCTGCATGCACTTTAATCAGAGCAAATGAGGCATTAAACTTGCACAGTGGAAACTGCTGACTGTTTGAACGGATCTGCCCAAGGGAGCATGTCAAAGCCCAGAAAGCTTACTTGGATTAACTGTAAAGTAAACTATTCACAACTCGACGTGTCGCTCACAAGCAATCCATGAATGCTAGCAGCAAGGTAAAAATGACATAAATGGGGTAACATTTGTCACCAGAAAGTTCTGCTAATGGTTTCCCTGTAGAGTGCAGGTGTTTCACAGTGTGTTCTACAACATGAATTTTGCCCTGATCCAGTGACTTAAGAGCAATAGGTTTGACTAGTCCATGACAGTAACGGCCTGAGTTGGATTCTGACAAGGGCTCTATCTGCAAACAGTTTGTACGTGGGTTTGTGTGAGTTTCCTCTGGTAACTCCCATACTCTAAAAACATACAAGCAGGTTACCTGGCCCCTGATGAAATGTACCAGCTTTTGTGCTGGGATGACTGCAACAGGAAAGCTCAACTGGGACAAGTACTGGTTTGAATGATGAACAGTGTGTAATGAGTCATAAAATATGTGTCACTAAATAAAATAATAATACATTTTGGAATGGAACCAAGAAAAGCCCATGTCTATTTCAACACATAAAAACATTATATTTAGCATCACAAATTTTATTTGGTCCATCACAAGGAAGAGTAACAGTAAAGGTAGGCTGAGATGCCTCCAAGTTTTAGTTGCTCTTTACCAACCATCTATAGTTATGTCAGCTAGGCATAAGGGAGGGTAATGCCAGTCAAAGGCAGCCACTTATTGCTAATTACCAATAAAACCACTCAACATTCTTAAAGGAACAGCAACACCAAAACTGGAGAGTGTGTGAAAGTAATGGAAATATAATGTACTGTTGCTCTGCACTGGTAAAACAGATGTGTTTGCTTCAGAAAGACTACTACAGTTTATATAGACAAGCTGTTGAGTAGCCATGGGGGCAGCCATTCAAGCTGGAAAAGGAGAAAAGGCACGGGTTACATAGCAAATAAGGGCAGATAAGGGCTTTAGAACATGGGCAGATTCGGGGAGATTTAGTCGCCTGGCGACTAATCGCCTCTTCTGCGGGGCGACAAACTCCCTGAACTGCCTTCCGCCTGCTATAATGAGAAAACGCCGGGCGACTTTGGAAATCGAAGCCCCGCAAGTGCATTGGCGCTGGTGTTTGATCATTATAGAAGGTGGAAGGCAGTTTGGGGAGATTGTCGCCCTGCAGAAGAGGCGATTAGTCGCCCGGCAACTAAATCTCCCTGAATCTGCCCATAGATGTACAGATATTGCTGTAAAAGCAACACAAAAGCAATCGTTTGACATATGTTTTGATGTGTCCTTAACATTAACGATTGTTATTGATTGGTCATCAGCGCAGCCATGCGTGCAGCCAGCAGTCAGATTTTCATTGGCATTATCAGCTGGAAACATCATACTACTGTTATTGGAGGTTTTATAGATATTGCTGTACAAACAATAGCACACAAGCAAAATATTTGTCATAACGTATAACGTCAGATTGCAGAAATGATATACAGGTATGGGACCTGTTATCCAGAATGCTCTGGACCAGGGGCTTTCTGGATAACAGATCTTTCTGTAATTTGGATCTTCATACATTAAGTCTACTATAAAATCATGTAAACATTAAATAAACCAATAGGCTGGTTTTGCTTCCAATAAGAATTAATTGAATCTTAGTTTGGATCAAGTACAAGGTACTGTTTTATTATTACAGAGAAAAAGGTAATCATTTAAAAAAAAAAATCGGATTATTTGAATAAAATGGAGTCTATGGAAGGCAGCCATTCCATAATTCGGAGCTTTCTGGATAACGGGTTTCCAGGAAACCAGATCCCATACCTGTACATGATAGATAATATCTGTCCCAATCCTTTGTTCAACGCATTAATTAAAAGGAGGAGTAAAGCCTAAAAACCATGTATGTCACGAAATGCTGCATTTTATATATTGAAATCATTGCATGAGTCCATAGGCTCAGCATGCCTATAATATTAATGACCTTTTAAAATTTGTCCATAGCAGATCACAATTTTTGACCCTTAAGACCCCACCATCAGCACTTCAGGCCACAGAAGCTTGCACTCAGCAGTGCTGCATTCATGAGGCGATAAGAGGGAAGCCACTTAGGCACCCCATTATGCTGCCCCCTACCCTAACTTTTATGTTATTCAGAAGCACAATTTAGAGAACGCCTGCAGACTACTAAGAAGCCCCCTAAATAATAAACTGCTCCTTAGCAAAAAGGCTCCAGATTAGGGGTTTGTTTATACAGAGGGCTTCTCAGCTGACTACTGATTTCTTTTATTTGCACAAACCTGAAGCATAATGTGACTTTACACTTAGGGGCCGATTCACTAAGGGTCGAATATCGAGGGTTAATTAACCCTCGATATTCGACTAGGAATTAAAATCCTTTGACTTTGAATACCGAAGGATTTAGCGCAAATAGTTCGATCGAACGATCGAAGGATAATTCCTTCGATCGATTAAATCCTTCTAATCGAACGATTCGAAGGATTTAAATCCAACGATCGAAGGAATATCCTTCGATCAAAAAAAGTTAGGCAAGCCTATGGGCACTTTCCCCATAGGCTAACATTGACTTCGGTAGCTTTTAGATGGCGAACTAGGGGGGTTGAAGTTTTTTTTAAAGAGACAGTATTTCGACTATCGAATGGTCGAATAGTCGAACGATTTTTACTTCGAATCCTTTGATAGTCGTAGTCGAAGGTCGAAGTAGCCCATTCGATGGTCGAAGTAGCCCAAAAAAAACTTCGAAATTTGAAGTTTTTTAACTTCGAATGCTTCACTAGAAGTTAGTGAATCGGCCCCTTAGTTTCAGATTTTGCCATTTTAGTGCAAAAAAAATTAATTATAAATTATAGGCAACAAGTATGTTAAAGGGGAACTCTGGCTTCCAAACCAAAATTTGATAAAGAGGCCCACAAAACATAGAAACCCCTAATCTACCCATCACAGTTAACGGTTTCTACAATGAATAAATGACATTTTCTATGCTGCAATCCAGATGTTTTAGCAGTTCTTCTCTTTTTGTATCATTTGAAATCCTGACAGGGGAGGAGAGACCAAACACTGATGTTACAACTTCTGCACAGCTTACAGACAGCATGCAGGAACTACATGACCCACAATGCATTGCACTGTGATGTCCCGTTCCTTATTGAAATCACGTGTGCAGGGAATTGTGGGGTTTGGAGGATGCAGGCTGAGGACAGATGACTGTTGATACAAAGTAACAGTAGTCAGCCAGTTCAGCAAAGTTGTCAGAGAGATCAGCGGGCTAGGCTTAGGGAACTGTTCCAAACCATTAAAAATCATGAAAAGTCTGCATATTATTTAATTGATGAAAATTGCAACGTTGCTTGAAATTAGTTTTACTTTTCAAAAAACTCAAGTTGTGTGGAGTTCCCCTTTAAGCACTCAAGCCTTAAGGTCAGTGTCTCCCCAGGCCCTTCTGCAGGCTCCATTGCCCAGTAGTTGTTCCCCACTGTCCAGCTCCGCTCTGGCCCCCACACTGCACAACAATGAGAATCAGGTAAGACTGGGTGCTATATAATTATAGGATCTGTTATCTGTAAACCTTTTATAAAGAAATATACCAATTACAAGCAGCCACCATAGAATCCATTGTAATCAAGTAATTAAAATGTTTTAAATGATTTCCCTTTTCTCTAGAACAATAGAACAGTACTTTGTACTTGCTTCCCAGTAAGATATACTGTAATTAATTCTTAATGGAGGTAAAACAATTCTATTGAGTTTAAATTATTTTTTTTAGCAGAGAGAAGCTATATAATTACATTACACAAATTAGATTCCTTTTCCAGAAAACTCCAGGAACTGAACACTCTGAATAACTGGTCCCATACAAGTGTACTCTCCTGTTTGCTTCTGTAATAATTATTTTTTAGGGAGGGAGAGGTGAAGGAGGCACGTTACCCCCCCCCCCCAACACACACACACCTGGCTTGGTTTAACATGAAAAATGTATAGTTGCATTTAATTGAAACCATCTCCTATTTATAAGAAGCGTTTCCAGAAATTACTTGATACTAAGTCACATTTGTATATATTATCCACAGGTACTGTTTATTCAAGCTAAATAAAAAGAGGATTATTTCCAAAATGATTATTATTCCTCCTTAATATTAAAGGATAGATTTGCACCTCTAGATACGAGATGAGATTTGGGATGAAAAACATATTCGCTGTCCTAGACATTCTAAGACATTGTTTTCCTACAACGTGTTAAAAGTTAATGGGGCAGGGCGAAACAACTCCAGAATTTATGTATTTTCAGCAAAGTATTTTCAGCAGTATTTTTTTTTATTTACGGTTTCCAGATGTGCAAAATCTGGACTGTAACCCTTCAAGTCTGCATTCTCTTGGGTTGCTAGGTACCGATGTCAGCTGCATGCACCCAGAAGCAGCTAATGGCTAGCCTCGTCCAAATGGCGAATTGCTCATTTCTGACATGGCCTGTAATTGTGGCAACAGCACATGTAGCCAGTACAACTTATATAGACAGAGGATAACACTTGTTCCTTCTGTGTATGGCAGACATCGACAACCCCACACAGGGCCGGACTGAGAATTAAAATAGGCCCTGGCATATCAGGTACAGAGAGGCCCAATCAGCTTCCACCAGCCCACTAAATATTGACTTTCTTTGGGACCTTACAGCAGCCCCTCTGGCATTTGCCAGAACCCACAGATTGCCAGTCTGGGCCTGACCCCACACACAGAAGAGTATTCCAGACTTTGGCCTGCTGGGTTAAAACAGACATACATAAAAGGGAAAGTAAAACCTTGTGTGCAAAAACATCTATATTGAAAATGCAACTATCTAGCTGGGCATGCCCACTATGCATATAGGGAGATATTTACTAAAAAACTTGCATCTGCTGATGTTTTCATTTAAACGTAGGCTCACAATAACCAAACTGGTTAGATTTAGAAATGGTTTCAGGCAAGGTAGGATTTTCTGTAAAAAGCCCATTTTTCAGGTTTGTGCAGGGTTAAGGTGGCCCTACATGCACAGAGTAGACTGGGCAGTTTGAACATTTAATTGTCCCCAGAATCTAAGTGTGTCTGGGATGAAGAGATCACCTCCAGATGCCTCTTCTTGTGGGGCAAATAACATATAAGCAGGATTGCTCAGACTATACAAACTGTACTGTAGCTTAGACAAAATGAACCCACAGCAGAATGTGGATAAAGCTATTGGTTGGTATTGCTTGTAATTAAGTGCCCATGTAATGGTATAGGCAGCATGTTTACAACCCAAGCGTGTGTGTGTGTATGTATGTATGTATATATCTATATAATACATTTCTCCCTTGATGTTGTCCAACTACCCTTCCACAATTCGCTGCATTTCTGCATCTGTTGAGGCAGTCTGAGCTACTTGTTATAGTCAGGCTGGATCTCTATGGGGCAGGTTACACTATGGCTGAAATTCCAGCGCATTCTCATCTCATATAAATATATATATATATATATATATATATGTCATATATTGTATGGCACACCGCTTCCAAATTCCACCCGGTTGCGCAGTTAAAACATTACTATATGTCCATAGAAAGAAACCAGCAATCACAGGGTATTCTTGAAAAATCTAAAAAGTGTATTAAAGAAAAGCATATACAGCAGAAATATATAGCAGAATATATATATATATATATATATATATATATAGATATTTATATTGTTCTTTCTGCAGCAGAAATGGTCTATATAATATATATATATATATATATATATATAATTTCTGCAGCAGAAAGAATAAATGATTTAGATGAGAATGCGCAGGAATTTCAGCCATAGTGTAACCTGCCCCATAGAGATCCAGCCTGACTATAACAAGTAGCTCAGACTGCCTGAACAGACGCAGAAATGCTGCGAATTGTGGAAGGGTAGTTGGACAACATCAAGGGAGAAATGTATTGGCAGTAACAGCTGCAGTAGCACATAGCAGCCCTGTACATAGCGCCAGCTACACGCACACCGATACCTGCAACGCAATACTGAGCTGCTACAGCAGCGAGCGCACGGCCGCTATAAATACGCATGGTGGGCACGTTTATTACCTTGAATGGGTTATTTACGTCCGGGTCCGCAAATGGATTATTATCAAAGTCTGACATGGCGGAAGCGGGTCTGAGCACCCCAGGTAGATGCTAGACTGGAGCTGCTTGGAGGAAGTCGTGATGTTACGGTCATGTGACCGAGATATGGGCGGTTCAGACGGATGTTGAATAGGGGAGGGTTTCTCGGCTAAGGACCAGGCCACGTTGCAGCGGGATCTGTTAGGCTCAGGCCAGGATCAGGGACAGGTTCCAATGTAGAATGGAGTTGGCACCTAGACCCAAGGGGTGGTTTGCAGGAGGTTAGGCTTGCTGTGCGGAAGGCCATAGGCAATCAGAGTACTATTGTTTTGGGTGAATATTGTGCTGTACTGTACAGGCTGCTGGGAGTGCTCAGTGGGATGTGTTCATCTGATACGCTTTTCATTGCTGGGGGGCTCAGGGGCGATCCTGGCCCCTTCGCCGCCTGAGGCAGTTGCTGCTGCCCCCCCTCCCCCAGAAATTCGCTCTTAAAGTACCAGGAGCAGCATTTATGCTGCCCCTGGTACCCAGGGCCACCATTAGAAATCATGGGGTGTACAACAACATTTTGGGCCCCGCCCACACTGACGACCAAGCTCCACCCCCATATGCCGCCCACTCCACATCGCAGTTAAAAGACCACACAGACATCAGCGCTTAAAAAGTAAACCCCCCACACAAGTTATAAAAAGCTATTGATGGTCAGGGCCCCCCCAAAAAAATGTAAAAAAAAAAAAATGTTTTTTTAAAAAAACATTGGTGGCAGGGGCCCCCTTATAAGTTAAAAAAAACTTGTGGCCCCAACAAAAAAAAAAGTAAAAAAAAAAAACATTGGTGGCAGGGGCCCCCTTATAAGTTAAAAACTAATTGGGGCCCCAAAAAAAAATTAAAAAAAAGTTTTTTGGAAAAAAAAGTGGCAGGGGCCCCCTTACAAGTTAAAAAAAATTGGGGCCCCTAAATTTAAAAAAAAATTAAAAAAATGTTTTTTTTTTAAAAAAAAACATTGGTGGCAGGGGCCCCCTTATAAGTTAAAAAAAATTGGGGCCCCAAAAAAATTTTTTTTTTTTAAAAAAAATGTTTTTTTTAAAAAAAACATTGGTGGCAGGGGCCCCCTTATAAGTTAAAAACAAATTGGGGCCCCAAAAAAAATTTAAAAAAAAAAAGTGGCAGGGGCCCCCTTACAAGTTAAAAAAATTGGGGCCCCAAAAATTTTTTTTTTAAAAAAAAAACATTGGTGACAAGGGGCCCCTTACAAGTTAAAAAAAAATTGGGGCCCCAAAAAAAAATGTTTTACAAAAAGATTGGTGGCAGGGGCCTATAGAATATTAAAATAATACATTGGTGGCCAGGGGATTAAAAAAAAAAAAAAAAATACACAAACTGGTGTTCAGTAGAATTGAACTCACGGCTTCAGTACTTCAACTTCGCCTCCTTTCGTGACTTCAGGTCTTTGCGCCGTTTCAGGACTTTGGCTTCGGCTGTTTTCGTGACTTTGGGTCTTTGCGCCGCTTCAGGACTTCGGCTGTTTTCGTGACTTTGGGTCTTTTCGGTGCTTTGTTACTTCGGGTCTTTTCAGCGCTTCGGGACCTCGGCTTTTTCCGTGACTTCAGGTCTTTTAGGCGCATCGGCTTCGGCTTTTCGGCACTTCCGCATTCGGCAACGCAGAGGGAGGACGTACGGCTCGGGCGCTCGTAAGGGGGGCCCGGAACTTCAAAAAATGCAGCGCTGCCGGGCCCCCCTTCATGCCCGGGCCCGGTACGCTTGTCCCCCCTGATGGCGGCCCTGCTGGTACCTAGTGGGGCGCTGCTGCCTGAGGCAACAGCCTCAACTCGCCTCATTGGCGAAGCACCCCTGGGGGGCTACTAGTGTGTGACTACACTGTCCCACTGTATCAGATCTGGACTGAAAATCAAAATAGGCCCTGGCATTTCAGGTACACAGAGGCCCAAACAGCTCCCAGCAGCCCACTAAATAGTGAGTGTCTATGGCACCTTATAGCAGCCCCTCTGGCATTTGCCAGAACCCACAGTTCGGGCCTGCACTTTATCATCAAGGACATGGGAGTATAGTGTAAGCCTATTGGTAAATGCAGTGTTGTATTCTGTTACTGTCAGACAGGGGACACTGCGGTTTCCACCTTCATCCCCCTTTAATGCCGATATTGGTCGGTTCGTCTCCTGTCATACACACACCGAATAACGTATGAAAAGTTGTTTGGTACAATATTACTAGTGCATCTATTGCCACCTTAAACTAAGCTGGCCATAGACGCAAAGATCCTATAGTTCGAATCCTCGAACAATCGGACATCCCCATCTCCCAACCTGCCACTAACCATGCAGATCAAATAAATGAGAAAAGGAGATGAGCCGATGTTCTGCCCCTGACAGCAATCGTACAAAAGTTATGTCAGAAAAAAGCTGGTGACAATCTCAGCTGAAAATCGTCCGATCGGCAACACATGCAGAGATATTATCGGCAGCCGACAGAAATCTTTAAACCTGGCCGATCGTCCAAACGACAAATCTCTGGGGACTCTCCACACAAAAATCCTCACCGAAATTCGTACGAATCCTCAATTCGTAAAATCGGATCTTTGCGGCTATGGCCAGCGTAAGGGTGAGCGAGAGTATTGTTCTCTCCAGTTGAATAAATCACTTAGGTGCCAGTGTCACTTAATAAGAACTTTATTGAATAACAATGTTAGGAGAATGATGCCAAGTTAACCTTAGAGTCTGTATGCAGCTGATGGTGTAATATTAGCAAAAGGCAACAACAAATGCAAAGTACATACTCTAATTGGGCTCAGAGGAGGTAATGCATATCACATCAGTGCCATCATGGAGGGAAGGGGATGGAGTTGTCTTTGTCAATTACATATGAAGTTACAGGTATTGGGACCTGTTATCTAATATGCTCAGGACCTCGTGTTTCCCAGATAATAGTTTTTTTTTTTTAATTTGGATCTTCATACCTTAAGTCTAGTAGAAAATCATGTAAACATTAAATAAATCCAATAGGCTGGGCTTGCCTCCAATAAAGATTAATTATATCTTAGTTTGGATCAAGTACAAGGGACTGTTTTATTATTACAGACAAAAAAGAAATAATTTTTTACAATTTGGATTATTTGGATCAAATGGAGTCTATGGGAAATGGTCTTTCTGTAATTTCAGAGCTTTCTGGATAACAGGTTTGCAGATACCAGTTCCCATACCAATACTACAGGTGCTAAAGTTACTGTTTTACTATTACAGAGAAAAAGGAAATCATATTTAATTTTGAATAAAATGGAGTCTACAGGAGATAGCCTTCCCGTTATTCAGAGCTTTCTGGATTTCCTTACCTGTAATTCAGAACTTACTGCAAAAACGGCCCTGACTGGCCTAGAAACTTAAGTGAGTTATGTTTGTGCTTATGTATCAAGTAATCATAATGCAAATAAGCTTAACAGGCATGCAGGGGTAAACTTTACTGACCACCAATAATTTTTTAATTCACCTTAAAGTGATACTGAATCTAAAAAAAATACTCTTCAAAATATTTATGCACATTAAAAGTTACCTATAGATCATGTTGATTGTTTTTCACTGGTATGTCTGCTTTTATAAGTGGTTGTTACTTGAAGTTCCTAAACCTGACTGTTTTGTGAACCTGACTGTCCCTTCTCAACCTGTCTGTTTCTAATGCTAACAGACTAATGCTGTGCAAATATGGCACATAGAGGAACATGGTGGATCAGAAAGATGATTTAAAAGCAGTGGCAAAATACTTTTAAGGCAAAATTCTAAATGGCATGCAAAGACAATGTTATGATATATGTAAAAAAAGGTTTACTTTCTGGAGTCACTATTTCTTTAAAGGACCAGTTACATCAATTTAAAAAAAAAAAAAAATTAGTTAGTATACAACGAAAACAATGCACAAAGACAAATTAAACTTTGAAATCGCTAAGTCTTCATTATCTGCCTGATTCTTGGCCTGATATCAATTGGTATGACCCATCGGGAGCCCCCACACATGGGCAGATAAGCTGCCGAATCGTTCTAAAGGACCGATATTGGCAGCTTTAATCTGCCCGTGTATGGCCACCTTTACTTTGCATTTGTTGTTGCTGTGCACGTGCAGATTATTTGCATATGTCTGTGGAATGATTGTCCATGCCAATCTTCCCACCTGCAACTAACCATTCAGATTAATATAAAGTAGTAAAGAGAACAAATCACACAATGCTTGGGCCATTAATTGACAGGCAGCAATCATACAAAACTTATGTCTGACAAATAGTAGTGACAGTCTCCCACTGATATTGTCAGATAGGCAATACATGCAGAGAGCTTATCGGTAGGCAATATAAATCTTTTACCCTTTCCGTCTAAACGACCAATCACAAAGGTGTGAAAAATATCTGGACACTCCACACGGGGTCCGAAAATCATTTTGTATAATGGTATCTTTGTGTCTATGGCCATCTTAAAGGACTAAACCCCTCACTAAACCCCCTCACAGTAAGAATTGTGTCCCCTTTAGAAATAGTGGCCGCATATGCAGAACAACTGAACACAGGGACGCCATGTTCACCAGCCTCAACTGTGGCTCCCCAGTGCTTGTTATGATGCATCTGGGCAGCATGCGGCCCCTGAAATTTTGCAGCCCTAGGCCTGGGCCTTTGTAGCCTCACAAATCCGGGCCTGCTTCCAGCAGCCTGTACTCTTAAGTACAGCACAATATTCACCTAAAACAAGAATCCTCTCTGATTGCCTGTGGTCTTCCTCACAGCAAGCCTAACCTCCTGCAAACTCCCGATTTTCTTTTTCTCTGTAATAATAAAAAGTAGCTTGTAGTTGATCCAAACTAAGATATAATTAACCATTATTGGAAGTATATCTAGTATAGGTCAATCTAAAAACAACTGGACTTGCTGAGTAATCAATGAAGACGTTTCACTACTCATCCGAGCAGCTTCTCCAGTTCAACTGACTGGTGTGGGAAGTTCTCGGCATATAAACTCTTCCACTAATCCATTTTGAAGAGTTACAATGTGCCATTGTAAATGGATTAGTGGAAGAGTTTATATGCCGAGAACTTCCCACACCAGTCAGTTGAACTGAAGAAGCTGCTCGGATGAGTAGTGAAACGTCTTCATTGATTACTCAGCAAGTCCAGTTGTTTTTAGATTGACCTATACTAGATATACTATGACCTAGATGAATGAAAATCTTCATAGTCACATTATTGGAAGCAAAACCAGCCTATTGGGTTTACTTAATGTTTACATGATTTTCTTGTACTTTAAGTATGAAGATCCAAATTATGGAAAGATCCTTTAGAGAGGAAATCTATATTCTGTAAAAGTCTTATTGTAAGCATAATGATAAGCATGCAGAATAAAATGGGAACATAAAGAACATTCTCCACAGCAATAACTGTATAGTTCATACCACTCAATACTCCTAGCACCCCTTCCTTCTCATTGCTTTAGTGGGCAAACTTACAGAGCATTTTGAAGGACATTTCACACTATTGTGGTTTATACAGACACATTTGTGTAGCTGGGAGCATTGATTGTTGATATACAGCAGTGGTGCTCCAAAGTCATATAATTATGCTACTACCGTAAATGGCTCCTTAAAAAGAACAAGCACAGGATTTCTGGGGTTGTTCACCCTTGAGATAATTTTCATGACGCAGAGAGTGATATTCTGAGAAATTTGCAGTTGGTTTTTATTTTTTCATTATTTGTGTTTTTTGCATTATATGGCTTTATATTCAGCAGCTCTCCAGTTTGCAATTTCAGCAAACTGGCTGCTAGGGTCCAAATGACCCTAGCAACCATGCATTGATTGGAATAAGAGACTGGAATATGAATAGGAGAGGCCTGAATAGAAAGATGAGTAATAAAAAGTAACATTACAAATTCATTTGTGGCCTTACAGAGCATTTGTTTTTTGAGATGGGGTCAATGATGAAAGATGGAAAGAATCAGAAGAAGGCTATTTCCCAAACTACAAAAAAATGAAAACCAAATGAAAAGTTGCCTAGATTTGGCCATTCTATAACATGCCAAAAGTTAATCAAACATTAACCACCCCTAAAATAAATAACATCCTTTTATCAGTAGAGTTTTAAAAACTCTCACTATCACACTACATTTTCTAACAGAATCATGTGGTGTAAAGACGCGACCCAGAAGAAGCAGGCGATTAAGGCAACACTGGCCACGTGACACTATTGGCATGTGACACTCAAACTACACTACACGTACAGCGACATGTTCCGCCCACCAGCCGCTGATTGGACAGTGAAGTATTGAATGGTAGACCCGGAATTCCCAGCCGGCGAGCCACGCCTCCTCTGGATGTCTGTTCGGCGCCGTGTCAGTGCCAGGAGCTTTCTGGCCGTCACGTGACCCAGCTTTTCACTCTCTGGGCCGTCTTCCGGAGCTCTAATAACTAAGCTGCTGCTTCACTTCTTGGACTGACGTTACCAACATGTCTGGCTTGAGTGGCGCACCGTCCACTTCCAGCACCAGCTTGACCTATAACCATAACCACAGTGGCGGAGGAGGGGCAGATTCTATCGAAGTGGGACAAGACGCGACCCCAGGTGCCAACTCCACGCAGAGTGTCTTCGGGTTGTTCAGCACCGACCTGAAAAAGTGAGAAACGGGGAAAGGACAGGGAGGGGCAGGGGAACAGGATCCAGACTTCTGCAACCTGTGGCTCTTCATCTGTTGCTGTACTACGATTCCCAGCATTCCCTGAGGGATCCTGAGCAATAGCTGGAGAATCACATACTGCACGTTCTTGCTGCATGTTTATCCCAGTTTTCCTGCTAAACCAATTCTCACCCTGGCCCTGTTATTAATTGCATGGGGCACAGAAGTGCATTGGCTTTCTGGCCATCCCTGATGCTCTACATCATTTGTCCCCAACCTTTTTCACTTGTGAGACACATTCAATTGTAAAAAGTGTTGGGGGGAGAAACACATGCTTACAAAAAGTAGTTTCTTGGAGTGCAAAATAAGGGCTGTGATTGGCTATTTGGTAGCCCGTATTTTTACGCTTCTTTATTATTACATTATCCCAAAAATTTGCTTTGCGGGAAAAAAATTGGATTTTCACATTTTTTTCATACAATTTTTACGATGTTATTGGAATTTTCATCCGAAAAATTTGGGGTATTGCACAAAAAATCATTGGGACTTTTCCCATTGACTTATATGCAACCTCGACAGGTTGGAGATGCCGGTTTTTCAAATTCGGATTTTTCCATCCTCTGGTTTTAATCATTTCCGAAAAATTTGTGATATTTTAAGTCAGATTTTTTTAAAAAAAAAAAATATCAAGAGTTTATTAAAAAAAAAACCCTTGGTTTTAATTCAACCAAAACTTGTTTCCAAGCCTGGAGTTCAAAAATAAACTCCTGCTTTAAAGGACCAGTAACAGCAACATTTAAAAAAAAAAAAAAAAAAAAAAATTAATTAGTAAACCACGAAAAAAACCCACCCAGATTAATTAAACTTGAAAATCGCACAGCCTTTATTAAGACATAACTTAACGAAACTCCGCTTGCGTTCCTCTTCAGAAAAGGTGATCCATCGTGCGGCACTGGATTTCTCCTCCCTGCCTTCCTTATAGGAGATAGCCAGGGAGGATAAATCAAGCACTGCACGATGGATCGTCGTCTTTTCATGAAGAGGAGCACAAGCGAAGTGTCTAAGTTATTTCTTAAAGGCTGTGTGATTTTAAAGTTTAATTAGTCTTGGTGTTTTTTTTTTTTTGTCGTGGTATACTTTTTAAATTTTTTTTTATATTACTGGTCCTTTAAAGGAGAATTCAACCCTTTAAGAAGAAACCTGTACCCCCCACCCCACGGAGACCCCCCCCCGGGGGAAATGCCTCATACTTTATACTTACCCCTCGGCACAGATTCTGGCATCGGAGTTACACGCAGCTGTTACATGCAGTCTTCCGGGTCTTTGGTAAGCTGAGTGGGAGATTGGCATGTTGGCGCAATCGCAGTTGGAGCAATTTGCTGGTTTGCGACAACTGCACATGTGCCGAAACTCACGAAAATTGCCGAAGCGCCGGAAGAAGGCACAAAGACCCAGAAGATGACTGTGTGGAACTCCGATGCCAGAATCTGTGCGAGGTGTAAGTATAGGGTTGCCACTTTTTCCGGAAAAAAATACTGGCCTTCTTATATATTTATCTTTTTTCCCTATTAATAACATTGGGATCAACCATCATTTTTACCGGCCAGGCTGGTAAAATACCGGCCAGGTGGCAACCCTAGGTAAGTATGGGGCATTTCCCCGGGGTGCAGTTAGGCTGGGGGTAGGCGGGAGGGGGGTTTACATTGGGTGGGGGTAAGGGTTTTTTTTCTTAAAGGGTTGAATTCTCTTTTTAGGCCACTGGGAGCAACATCCAAGGGGTTGAAGTGCAACATGTTGCTCAAGAGCCACTGGTTGGAGATCACTGCTCTATGTAATTGCTAGCATGGGCATAACCCACATGCTTTCTTATTCTGAGCAACATTTTTATCTCCCCCCCCCCAAGTGAATGGTTGGTCCCTTCACAATAGGCACACAAACACTAAAGCTCTAGCACTAGGCACTTGTGTGATTTTGAAGTGTGCACTTAACTTGCATTACGTTATAAGGTTAAAGATTCACCTTTAAATTAACTTTTAGTATGATGTAGAGAGTGATATTCTAAGACAATGTGCAACTGGTTTTTATTATTTGTGGTTTTTGAGTTATTTAGCTTTTTATTCAGCAGCTCTCAAGTTTGCAGTTTCAGTAGTCTGGTTGTTAGGGTCCAAATTACCCTAGCAACCTTGCATTGATATGAATAGGAGAGGGTCTGAATAGAAAGATGAGTAGTACAACAAAGCAAAAACAATAAATGTGTAGTTTGTTCATTTGAAAGCTTAACAGAATCAAAAGTTACACACTTGTGGGTGTGACTCTTGTGTGATACCTATGCCAGCCATGTAATATAGGGAGATTGGCAGGCAACTGTAAGTGGGAATTATTTTTCTGCACTGAATGACTTCCAGAATTTCATTATTGGGGGTCAGAGGAAGAGTGATTATATAGCAGTCCCCAAGAGGCCTGCCTAATGCACTGTTCTGTCTGGGTACTTACATTTATATGGTGTGAAAACAGTTAGGCCCTTATATTTCACAATTCAGAATTGACTGATTGTTTTGTACATGCCTGGGTATTCCCCCATGGCAGTCACATGGGAGACATGCTGCAGATACAACCGGTCACACTAAGGCTTTCAGAGCACATAACGTGAAGGAAACTGGGGTTTACACTGATTGCTTTTAAAGGAGAAGGAAAGGTGCAGTCGAAGGGGGTGGCAATTGTTAGGTCACCCCCCAAGGATTGTTGATACCCTGGTCTGGTGCTCCTTTTATCAGAAAACTGCACTGACCAGGGGTGCTTGCCAGCGAGTGATCCTCTTCCTCCTTTTTCGAACGGTGCACATGTGCAGTAGAATGAAAAGCTGAACTTAAACAATAAAACTGTTTTTTCACTCTATACATATATGCGTCAGCCGCGGGATTTTGAAGCAAGTTGGGAGAGTATTGCTCCCTTGCAAGTGACCTGGGCTGGGGCAGTTTTCTGCTAACAGGAGCACTTTAAAAGTTAACTTTTAGAAAGTCATAGGAGCAAATTCACTAAAGTGCGAAACGCCTAACACTAGCGCACGTCATTTCGTTACTTCGCCGATTTACTAACGGGCGTTGGCGTAAATTCACTAGCGAAGTGGACCTACTCTAGCGCTACTTCGCACCCTTACGCCAGGCAAAGTTGCGCTATGGCGAAGGGACGTAACTACGCTAACTCACTAATTTGCGCATTTTACTGAACGTTACCTCTTGTGCCAGACTTGCCTTCTCTACCTCAGACCAGGCGAAGTGCAATAGAGTAGATAGGGCTTGCTTCAAAAAAAGTTTTTTAAGGGTGATAGGCTAAAAAAGATCGTAAATTCTTTTGGGGTACCCTCCTTCCCCCCTACATTTCCTAACATATGGCACCTAAACTATATAGTGGGCACATGTGTAGGGCAATATAACACCTCTATTTTATGAAGTTTTCCCAGGATTGTGTAATGTAATGTATTTGCTGCTACATATACATCCATTGTACTTTAACTTGGCGCCGTATGCAAACTAGGCATTTAACGAGTTAACACTAGCGCAACTTTGCTACCGTTCGCCTCCCTTCGGATTTTAGTGAATTAGCAGCGCCCTGGCGAAACTTCGCCTTGGGTATGTGTGGCGAAGCCTGCGCTAGCGCAACTCCGCAGGTTAGTGAATTTGCCCCATAGAGAGGCAAATACTACGCAACATTTGAATTGGTTTCCATTATAGTTTTTTTTAATACTTTTTTAATACTTTTCTTCTGACTTTCAGCTTTCCAAATGGCAAATGCTGCTTCACACATATATTCTGCTTAGGGATGCACCGAATCCAGGATTCAGTTCGGGATTCGGCCAGGATTCTGCCTTTTTCAGCAGGATTCAGATTTGGCCAAATCCTTCTGCCCAGCCCAACCAAATCCTAATTTGCATATGCAAATTAGAGGTGGCAGGGAAATCACTTGACTTTTTGTCACAAAACAAGGCAATAAGTAAAAAATGTTTTCCCCTTCCAAACCCTAATTTGCATATGCAAATAAGGATTCCGTTCGGTATTGGGCTGAATCTTTTGCAAAGGTTTCGGGGGTTCGGCCGAATCCAAAAAAGTGGATTCGGTGCATCCCTAATTCTGCTTCCAACTGTAATTACGTTTAAAAATATTGATCATTTTTGAAGCGGTGGTTCACCTTTAAGTTAACGTTTAGTATGAATGGCCAATTATAAGCAACTTTTCAATTGGCCTTCATTATTTATTTTTTCAATTGCCTTTTTCTTCTGACTCTTTCCAACTTTCAAAATCTGGGTCACTAACCCGATCTAAAAAACAATTGCTCTTTACGGCTACACATTTAGGCGCAGATTTATTAAGGTTTGTGTTCCTGTTAAAAAAAACTAGAATTTTCAAGATTTATTATACCCTGACCCTGGAAATAGATTGAATCTGAAAATAAACCATCTGAAACCTGTCATGTAGAAATCAAAGTCAGAGGTCCCTTGAACCATTTGAACCTTCATGATGTTCGAGGTTTTTTCAGAGGGTTTTGCCCGAAAACTTGAATAATTTGAGCTATTCCATTTTTTTCCTGTGGAAAAATCAATTAATTTGAGTTTTCGGGTTTCAGGACTCAAACTCGCAGTTTTTTCCCATTTGAGTTTTCAATATGATACCATTCAAGTTCGTTTGAGGTATAAAAACTCGAAAGGTGGCCATAGACGTAATAATTACGATCTTTCTTGGAAAAGATCTTTCCAAGAAAGATTGTTTTTCAATTCACACGTGTAGAGCTGAATCGTCAGATATTCAGGTAGAAACAATAGAATTCTACCTGTATCTGACGATTCAGCACTAACAATGGCCGATGTTTGGGGGCCTTCAAAGGTGCTTGATCAAAATTTTCCATCCAGCCCGATCGACGAGCCAATATCCAAGTCTTCTGCCGACAACGGTCGACTGTTTTCCCACCATACATGCACCGAATATCATACGAAAATTTGTTTTGTACGGTATTATCTGTGCGTCTATGGCCACCAGAAAACTCGACCTTTGATAAATAACCCCCTTAATGTTATTGCTACTTTTAATTACTCGTCTTTCTATTCAGGGCCTCTCCTATTCATATCCCAGTCTCTTATTCAAATCAATGCATAGTTGCTAGGGTAATTTGGACCCTAGCAACCATATTGATGAAATAGCAAACTGGAGAGCTGCTAAATAACGCAAAAAACACAAATAGTAAAAAAAGTTTCAGAATATCACTCTCTACATCATACCAAAAGTTTAATCAAAGGTGTACAATCCCTTAAATTAGGATCTTGATAATCTTCCTATATGTCTTTGCCGTGTGGGGGAAACCAATGCAGATATGGGGGGGTACATACAAACCTAGGACAGCAGTGCTATCCATGTCAGAACACCCGTTTCCACTTTCTTGGATACCAATTGCCTCTCCACTGACCTGAAGTCAGTTAGACCCTACTGGTGCACATTGAAGTCAATGGACTATTGCAGTGGACACATGAGTGTTTCCCTAAGAGCTGTAGCATGCAAGTACATTTGTCACAACTGTCTCTTGTGGGTCAGTTGTCAGCAGTGAGAAGTGCAGTGAATAGCCCTGTTCCTAATCTTTTGAGCAAACTTGGGGGCACAGTTATGAATGATCCTACTTAGCTTGGGCTTGAGTGAATTGTTATACGAAAACAGGAGTTATTTAACTCACTTTATTCCCCATGTGTAGTATTTTTTTCCTCCACAAGTGCTGTATATATAAAAAAAAAAAGATTTAGAAACTCACCTAGTTTTCAGGTGATGAATTTTTATATTTTGAAATCAGCAGTGGATCGGTTATTTAAATTCATTGGCCTAATTTACTAACATTCAAAATGAGTTTTCATGCACACATGAGAGTAAAAATGACATTTTTTGGTGGTTTTTGAGTTATTTAGCCTTTTATTCAGCAGCTCTCTAGTTTTCCCTTTCAGCAATCTGGTTGCTAGAATCCAAATTACCTTAGCAACCAGGCATTGATTTAAATTAGACTGGAATATGAGTAGGAGAGGGTCTGAGTAATATATAAATATATAATATAGATATAATATACAATGAGTAATAATAACGATCAATAATAAAAAGTAACAATACATTTATAGCCTTACATTTATTTTTTTAGATGGGGTCAGTGACCCCCATTTAAAGCTGGAAAGAGTCAGAAGAAAAATGCAAATAATTAAAAAACAAATACATTTAGAAAAACTTAAAAAAAATAAATAGCCATTCTAGCCATAGACATAGAATTAGCCATTCAATAACATACTGACAGTTGGCGAACCACCCCTTTAATGGTGGGAGAGAGGAATTTGTTGCATGCACTTTTCTTTTAATCAGTACCCACCAGTCTTTGACAATGACAAGGCATTTTTAGAAAAAAGTGCATATTTGGAGAACAAGTTTCAAATTAGTATTTTTGATGCCAACTGTTCAAAGTGCTTTGGGTTAAAGGGTTGTTCACAATTGTCATAGATCTGAATTATCACTTGCCCTTCTACTTCCATCTTTTACCAATCCTTTGGGAGAGTGGTGCTCCCCCCATCCCCGGCTGAAAATTGCCCTCAGGGGCCTATAGAAAGTACATGAAACCAAGGACACACTATGTTGATCTGTGGGTAGTAATTTGGTGAGTGTGTTTCCTTGAATGTTATAGAACTACAACTCCCAGAATTCCCCTTCCAGCTATTAGAGGTTTACTAGAGGTTGTTGCTTTGCAACATCTGCAGTTCTGAAGGCGCCTTTCTCTATTTTGTTTGGGTCAGAAGTGTTTTGCTTTATATTTGAGGGATGAGAAAGCAGTTATTTCCAGCTCCATAACTGTCCCACCTGATATATGTCCCAGTAAATTGCACAGTGATTTAACTGGAGTCAGCCTGCTGCTGCCCCATCCGTCAATATAACCAGTTTGTTAGATTGAAATACTGTACATACTTTCCAGCTGGCACCTGACCCAAGCCTTCTCACACACATCTATTTCTTTAGCATTGCACTTCTTTTCATTGTATTTTTGATGATAAATGGTAAAAAAATTTTGTATCAGAGCACAATAGTCTTTGGTCCTTGCGAGTTAGGTAATTGGATTCCTATTATACAACCCTCTCCCTTCACTCTCTGTTTTGTTAGCAGGAGTTGGTTATGCAGGGGGTCTACTTTATCTGTCTCGCAAGGACCAAGCATGGAGTTTCTTCAGTCTCACTGAGGGCCATTCTCAGGGCCTTTTGCCAAGGAAGAATTGCCTCACCCTCAGCCCAAGTATTTTCTCTGTTTATGAATTAGTATACTGCACCATGTTTGCTACATGCCCTTGAAATTTGCTGGTTGTACATGTTCTTCCCTGGCACCTTTGCCTTTTAGCCCCACACAGGCCATTATTTTGTAGATCAGTCCTTTTCATATGAATCTGCCTGATTATTAGTGGGTATGTGACCCTCTAACTGAGTAACTGCTTTGCTAGCACCTCAGTTGGTTTGGCTAGGGTAATTCTGCATCATACTAAAACTTAAAGGAGAAGGAAAGGCATCCTGCACTTGGGGGTGCCAAATGTTAGGCACCCCCAAGTGATTGTATTGACTTACCTGAACACCCGGGCCGGTGTTCCTATCAGCAGAATAGTGCGCCAGGGTTATACCAGTGAGCACCACGGAGCGATCCCCTTCCGGCTTCTTCTTACTTCAAATTTCCCTGGGGGAAACGCATGCACAGTTGAACGAAATAGCTGACTTTTTAGTTAAAGTTCAGTTTTTCGTTCTACTGCACATGCGCAGCCGCGCAAAGAAATCAGAAGATGGAAGAGGATCACTCCGTGGTGCTCACTGGTATAACCCTGGACCGGTGCAGTTTTCTGCTGATAGGAACACCGGACCAGGGTTTCAGGTAAGTCAATACAATCACTTGGGAGTGCCTAACATTTGGCAAGTGTAGGATGCCTTTGAGTATGATGTAGAGAGTGATATTCTGAGACCATTTGCAATCACCTTTCGTTTTCTATAATTTGTGGTGTTTGTTATTTAGCTTTCAGCAACTCTCTAGTTTGCAGTTTCATCAGTCTGGTTGTTAGGGCCCTAACTACCCTAGCAACCATGCATTGATGTGAACAAGAGACTGGACGGAGTATGCATAGAACTGGGCCTGAATTGAAAGAAGAGTAAAAACAGTTAGCGATAGATCTGTAGAGTCAGAGGAAGAAGAAGAAGAAGGCAAATGATTTAAAAACTGTACAAAATAAATAATGAAGACCAATTGAAAATATGTTAAAAATAGGACATTCTATAATATACTTGTTTACTCAAAGGTGGACCACCCCTTTGAATACCAAAAACAGTTGCCTTTTTAAAACCCAAAGGGATGGTTTTGCCACCAATATCGATCCAATCAGCTTAGTTACAACCAAGTACAGTAGTTGTATATGTGGTTCAGGAAAAAATCAACCCGCACCCAACTAGTACCCATGTCTTTTTGTTTTGTACGCTACTTGTAAGTGTGCCTATGGTTCCAATACAGTGAATGCTTGGGAGCAGTGGAGAAGTGTATTTTCTCCAGTCTGACCTGCACCGAACCTTAACCCACAATGGTTGGTCAAATTTTAATCTAAACCCGCCCAGGCAGTGGTCAACCCTGCATATCACTAAAGTACATGTATATCCAGAATGCTTTGGACCTGGGTTTTTTCCTGAAAAGTGAATTTGTGATTATAATCATTTAACAAATTCCCTGGGCCTGTGCAGAAAACTTCACAGTACCCCGCACCCGACCCTAACCCACCCTATCCCAATCTGCACCCGCTGCTTCCCTCTATTTATAGACCCACGCCCGCCCCGCAGTGACATCACAAAAGGGCGGATGGAAGTCTCTAAATTCTGGCGCCAGAAGCCGGAACTGCTTTTGTGCAGTAGTCCGGGTAAACCCTTATTTTTTAAAATGGCAATTTTCTTATGATTACCCAATGGCACATACTACTAAAAAAGTACATTATTATTAAAATGGTTTATTAACATGAAGCAGGGTTTTACATATGAGCTGTTTTATGCAATATCTTTTTATAGAGACCTACATTGTTTATGGGGTATAGTTTAGCAGACATGGTGCTTAAAAAAAAAAAAAAAGGCTTTGAAAAGGTTTTAGTGTTCCTGGTAGGTTAGTGTAGCTCAGTCTCGCCTGAATCAGAGTTCATGATGCAGAGCTGGTTTATCAGACACATACATATGATTAGACTGATGGCACATGGGCTGTATAAAGTAGTCCTAATGACCCCTTCTGCCTCCCATTCACTTTATTAGGAGATTACAGACTGCCTGGTCATTACTGGATCTCTTCAGTGCTGTCTGATGCTGCCCATGACTTGTGCCATTCACTTCAATGGTATCTGCCAGGCACTGTGCAGGTTTTGGCCAAAAGATTTACACTTGAGTGTCCAAAATAAATAATGTGTACCCAGAAATCCAGAGTCACTGCAGTTAATCATCATGGAACATTTTACATGATGAAAGAAATATTTTCAGCCAGCTAATGTAATGAATTCATTAGTGCCCTCGTGTTTGCCATTCAGAATAACTTCTTTGTATTTGTGCTGAGGACAACACAGAAATATACTGGGTAATAAGCTCTGAGCAGGATGTTTGTGGCACAGAGACAGGCTGGAAGTGCAATGGCATGGAGGGATGAAAGCGTAAACGCCACCTCTAATTGCTTGGCACTCACCTCTGAAACCCGGCATGGGTACTGGCACTGCTTTATAAGAGACAAGCTGCTGAAGTTATTGGATTCATGTAATAAGCTGACAGCGATGAAAAGGGCCTCCACTGGCTTTCATACTGCATCACCTGCACAGACCCCTGCTGTTTATATATATCTTTTTTTAAGGTGGAATTCTAATTTTGGTTATTCCCTGGGAAAAAACAAAACATTTGTAGAAATACACCTAGTTCCCTCAGTATGGCCAGGCTCCCCACTGTATATAAAATATAGGTATGGAACCTGTTATTCAAAATGCTCGGAATACTGTTTGAATTTTTAAAATTTTAATTATTTGCTTAGAATTGAGCCTATGGGAGACAGTCTTCCCGTAATTCATTCTGGGATACCAGATCCCATCCTTGTATGAATAATATCAATAGCATCTTCATATACAGTATATATATATATATATATATATATATATATATATATATATATATATATATATATATATATACAGTGGTGTGCAAAACTATTTGCCCCCTTCCTGATTTCTTATTCTTTTGCATGTTTGTCACACAAAATGTTTCTGATCATCAAACACATTTAACTATTAGTCAAAGATAACACAAGTAAACACAAAATGCAGTTTTTAAATGAGGGTTTTTATTATTTAGGGAGAAAAGAAATCCAAATCTACATTTTCATGTGTGAAAAAGTAATTGCCCCCTGAACCTAATAACTGGTTGGGCCACCCTTAGCAGCAATAACTGCAATCAAGCGTTTGCGATAACTTGCAACGAGTCTTTTGCAGCGCTCTGGAGGAATTTTGGCCCACTCATCTTTGCAGAATTGTTGTAATTCAGCTTTATTTGAGGGGTTTCTAGCATGAACCGCCTTTTTAAGGTCATGCCACAACATCTCAATAGGATTCAGGTCAGGACTTTGACTAGGCCACTCAGAGGTGGATTTGCTGGTGTGTTTTGGGTCATTGTCCTGCTGCAGCACCCAAGATCGCTTCAGCTTGAGTTGATGAACAGATGGCCGTACATTCTCCTTCAGGATTTTTTGGTAGACAGTAGAATTCATGGTTCCATCTATCACAGCAAGTCTTGCAGGTCCTGAAGCAGCAAAACAACCCCAGACCATCACACTACCACCACCATATTTTACTGTTGGTATGATGTTCTTTTTCTGAAATGCTGTGTTACTTTTACGCCAGATGTAACGGGACGCGCACCTTCCAAAAAGTTCAACTTTTGTCTCGTCGGTCCACAAGGTATTTTCCCAAAAGTCTTGGCAATCATTGAGATGTTTTTTAGCAAAATTGAGACGAGCCTTATTGTTCTTTTTGCTTAAAAGTGGTTTGCGCCTTGGAAATCTGCCATGCAGGCCGTTTTTGCCCAGTCTCTTTCTTATGGTGGAGTCGTGAACACTGACCTTAATTGAGGCAAGTGAGGCCTGCAGTTCTTTAGATGTTGTCCTGGGGTCTTTTGTGGCCTCTTGGATGAGTTGTCTCTGCGCTCTTGGGGTAATTTTGGTCGGCCGGCCACTCCTGGGAAGGTTCACCACTGTTCCATGTTTTTGCCATTTGTGGATAATGGCTCTCACTGTGGTTCGCTGGAGTCCCAAAGCTTTAGAAATGGCTTTATAACCTTTGAAATTGAACTCAGGTGTGATAAACCACAGTTAAGTTATTTTTTAACAAGGGGGGCAATCACTTTTTCACACAGGCCCATGTAGATTTGGAGTTTTTTTTCTCCCTTAATAACGTAAACCTTTATTTAAAAACTGCATTTTGTGTTCAATTATGTTATCTTTGACTAATAGTTAACGGTTTTTGATGAGCAGAAACATTTGTGTGACAAACATGCAAAAGAATAAGAAATCAGGAATGGGGCAAATAGTTTTGCACACCACTATATATATATATATATATATATATATATATATATATATACACACACATGTTGTAGCTCACACCCTTCCCAACTATAGTCAGGTGATCCCACTGGTGTCTAATAAAAGGGCAGCTAAGTTTGGGAGTTTTACTTTGAAAGCAGCGAGTAAGTTGCAGGTAAAACTTAGTCCCTTTGTAAAATGTATAATGAAGCAATAGAATTCTTAATGAATCAGATGAAAATTGAGCACAGGACTGGCCAGATAAGGGATGACTTTGACGTAGTTGGCCAGCTTAAATATATTGCAATAAATGGACAAACAATCCCTGTTTTGTTTAAAGGGTAAGACATTTTTTAGTAGCAGTATGCACAAAATTTCTCTGTCTTAAATATATTGATAATGGGTTGAGTGCAGAGGACCTCTTGTATTTGTCTATATATATATATATATATATATATATATATATATATATATATATATATATATATGTACTTTGCAATGGCTAGACTTTCAAAGACTTATATAACTACTGCTACCAAGAGTTTACGTTTAATTAGATTCAATAAGCCTCGGGTGCTGTTGGCAGAAACATTAAATACACTCAGGAAAGGTTTGGCTGATGTGTTGGGGGAGCTTAATATTAAGGATTTCACTAATACAATTATTTACTGGTACAATGATTGCAAATAAACTCAGGAGTCAGGAAGGAGTGTTCCTTTGAACTGTAAGCTGTGTCGGCATATTTATCTTCTTTATTAAGATCCATTCTCTCCTTCTGTTCAACTGCAAGACCATTATTATACCTGCCCCGCTGGCTACCATGTAGTCTGTATAGGATTCAGTACAGTACTGAGAATATTATAAGGTCACATTTATTTGGCCTCAGCTAGGTGTTTTTGCTTGTCATTTCACTCCATTGTTCAATTAGACACAGGCATGCCAAGCAGCAGTTACAATAACAATACATTTGTAGCCTTACAGATTATTTGTTTTTTTTTTTTTTACGGGGGGTCAGTGACCCCCATTTGAAAGTGGAAGAGAGTCAGTAGAAGGTGGCAAATAACTATACAAAAACTATACTAACTATACAAAAGCAGGCCATTTGAAAAGTTGCTTAGAATTAGCCATTCTATAACAATAAAAGTTAATTTAAAGGTGAACCACCCCTTTAAAGGAGAAGGATAGGTTAAAACTAAGTAAGTCTTAACAGAAAGGTCCATCTAAATATACCAGTAAACCCCCAAAGTAATGTTGCTCTGAGTCCCCTGTCAAAAGAAACACTGCATTTCTTACCTTCTATTGTGTACACATGGGCTTCTGTATCAGACTTCCTGCCTTCAGCTTAAACCTCATTGCCCTGGGCAAGAGCATGCTCAGTTTGCTCCTCTTCTCCACCCCTCCCTTTTCTACTGTAATCTGAGCCCAGAGCAGGGAGAGACTCAGGCAGGAAGTGATGTCACACCATGTTAATACTGCAGCTCCTATCCTAAACAAACAGAGAGTTTCTAGAGCTTTTTACTCAGGTATGGTAAAATATTCTACAGAATAAATATAGCATTCTAGCTTGCACTGTTGCAGCTAATCTATTGGCAATAAAATGCCTCCGTAGCTTTCCTTCTCCTTTAAGAGAGCATCATTGTGCCTAGTCTAGCCTTGCTTTTTTCTGTTATGGACCCTGTGGTCTCTTCTGGTCAGTGACTGGCAATAAGTTGGAAAATATTGCGATACACTGTATGAGCATTATTCTGGAATATATATAAATGAAGCCTGTGTGTGCCAATCATTATTTATATATATATATATATATATATATATATATATATATATATATATATATATATATATATATATATATATATATATATATATATATATATATATATATCGGAAAGGATGACAGGTCTCTCATTAGTTTTGTAATGATCTTTTTAAGATGAATATATATTTTAATATCTACTTTTTTATTGTGCTACCATCCATGCATTAGACAACAACTGGAAAGGAATTTTAAAATTAATTTGCTTTTTGCAGTTGTCTTTCCCTGCTTTGTTGTGCCATTTACATCACTACAAACAATTTAACATAAATAAGAATAACTAAACATTTCTAAATTATTTTTTTTATCATAATCTGCAGAATAGGAAAGGTTACAATTTAATACACAAAAAGATTAATTTTGGAGATACCCATAATGTAATACTAATTTGCATCCACAAGATGTCAGCAGTGCAACTGGCAACAAGTAAATATGAGAAGTCTGATTTACAGAGACAAAGCAATGCAGCAGCCTTCCCTACACTCTTACATTAAGATTTTCTGCTTTCCTCTTCTCTCTTACCATTTGTATACCTGCAATAATCTATATTTTGTCTTTGCATGTCTAATGCTTTGTACTCATTCCTGTCTATATGACCAAAGTACAGTTATGGGATCTGTTATCCAGAAAGTTCCAAATTACATAAAGGCCGTCTTCCTTAGACTCAATTTTATCCAAGTTTATCAAAAAATTTTCCCTTTTTCTCTGTAAAAATAAAACAGTTGATCCCAACTAAGATATAATTAACCTTTATCAAAAGCAAAACCAGCCTATTGGGTTTATTTAATGCTTGATAAAATCCCCTACCCTACGTAGACCCCCCCCTCCCTGCTCCCCCCCAGCCTAGCTGGTACCTCCTAAATGCCCCTAACTCTTTACTTACCCCTTGGTGCAGATTCAGGGCATCGGAGTTCATGGGCGCCATCTTCAGCCGCTTTGGTAATCTTCGGGTCTTCTTCCAGCGCAATTTCCATGACTTTCAGCACATGCACAGCTGTCACGAAAGAGAAAATGACTCCAACTGTACATGCGCCGATACGGCACTTCCCTAGGATTACAAAGAGAAGAAGATGGCTGCCTTTAACTGCAATGCCCTGAGATTGTTGTAAAGTAATACAAATATAATGCAGTGTTGCCCATCACAATTCAACTGAGAAAAGGCTCAGATTACACAGCAGATAAGCTCTGTAGAACATAATGGTGTTCTCTATTATCCACTATTTAACCTCTTTGATAAAGAGGCCCATATAACACAGAAACCCCTAATATACCCATCACAGAATATATGCCATTTTTACTGAAATCCAGCTGTCTCTTTCGGCATCATTTGAAATCCTGGCAGGGAAGGAGGGACTAAAACACTAATGTTACAAATTGTAACAAGTTCTCCACAGCTTACAGACAGCATGCAGGAACTACATAACCCACAATGCACTGCACTGTGATGTTCTGTTCCTTATTGAAATCACATGTGTTGGGAATAGTGGGGTTTGGAGGATGCAGACTGTGGACACATGGCTGTTAATACAAAGTAACAGTAGTCAGCCAGCTCAGGAAAGTAGTCAGACAGATCAGCAAGAGAGCAGGGGGCTAGACTTAGGGAACTGCTCCAAACCCTTAAAAATCATGAAGAGTCTGCATATTTTTTATTGATGTATATTGCAAAGTTGCTTGAAATTATGTTTGCTTTTCAAAAAGGTAACGTTATGTTTGCGTGGAGTTCCCCTTTAACAGAGGAAAAAAAGATGAGCAAATAGTACGTAACACATTTAATTGAAAACTATATACTTGCACTTTAATGCAGTGCTGCAAATGGATATGGAAATGGCCATTTCATACAGATGATCTCATGCCCAGCATTTGGTGCTCCACTAGGGCAACGCTATCTAACGCTGCCGAAATCATTGGGCAGGTGCAGGTAAGTGACTGTCCATCCTCCCCTGTGCTGTGTATAGAGTGTGGGAAGGCTCAGGTTACAATACAAGTGAATGGGTTTGTGTGATCACCTTGCAGCCACACCTTGGGGCAGTTCCACGCTTCACATCTTGAACTGCATTTCATTAGTGGTTGAGCATGTTTAGGTGACACACCGTGCTGCACTTTTTTTTGGCTGATTGGACGCGTTTCCTTTTACACATTAAGCAACGTGACACATGGGTTTGTGTAACTGCATGTGACTGAGAAACCTACCGACGCGCTCCCTCTTTCTAGCATGGACTTTTAGGATGATGTTGCAGCCACTGAGGTTTCCTGAAGCTGGAAGGCTGGGACTATGAAGACTGGATGATGTGCGTGGCACGGTGCCACTGTAATACTGCCAGCGGCTGTTTTTGAAGGGAAGTGACATTTTCAAATTTTGAAGAAAATTGTTCTTTTCGTAAGGGAGTTGATATCCTGTTGTGCTGGGAGCCCGGTGCTAGGATTCCCGATGACCTCTTAGGGCACAGCAACACCATGGAGCAGACCCTGATGAATTTAGTGGGTCAGGCGTCGGCTGTCAAAACTGTTCTCACCATGGCCGATAAACTGCAGATTAGTTTCGATGTAGAACCGACTGCAGAGGAAATCAGACTGAACCATGCAGAGCCTGACCTGTCCTCTGAGCAGCTTATTGCAGGGTAGGTGCTGGTGGCTGGAAATAGCCAACATTCCTCCAACCAGATGTTGTTGAACTATAATCTATCAGTGGCTGCTGGGAGCGGAAGTTTAGCCACATTATTACAGTTTTCCTGTTCCTGGTGTAGTTGTATTATAAGCCATTTAAAGGGGCACTCTACCCTTTATACAAGCGTGTTTTATATTTTAAAGGGGATGTTCACCTTTGAGTTAATTTTTAGTATTCTGAGACGATATGCAGTTGGTTTTCATTTTTTATTATTTGTTGTTTTTGAGGTATTTAGCTTTTTTTTTTTTTTTTTTTTTTTTTAAAGGTAAGTTTTATTGTTTTTACAACATAAAACAAAATAACCCAAAACAGAAATTAGTAGACCGTTTTTTTTGTTGTGATCAGTTACAATAAGTACAGTTTTTCTTGTTGCAGGTACAGTGTCATGCCATTAACAAGTTATTGATTCTAACAACTGTTAGTGCCTATGTGGGTGTATGAGGAACAAAGCAGATAAAATGATTAAAATGATTTCTCTGTAATAATTAAGCAGTACCGTGTTCACTTCGTTAATGTTTAAATTAATTTTAAGAAGAATTAATGTACGGAGATCCAAATTACAGAAAGATCTCTGGAATTCTGGATAAAAGGACTCATACCTGCATTTGGTATGTAGGTGCTTGTGCTGCTTCAAGATAAAGCACTTTGGGCAAGCATAGGAATATTGGACTAGAAGGGGCTTGCCATTCTATGGCTCAGGTCTAATTAACTAATCCCACCTAATTAATAAATATGCCCTCTAATGTGTTTATTTCCCCTTGTTTTCATGGTATGTCAACTTCTCCCAAATAATCAGATAAGGATCCGGTCCCTGAACTTTTAAAACCTAATTCCTCTTTAAGCAGCATGGTACCATAGAATAAGGTCCTGGAGTGGATCGTTATCTTCCTAATGACATGAGGCTTAATTGACATCCGTTGTAACACAGAAATATCCAACTGTTTACTCACCAGCAAATTCTGTGTGTCTGGCGCTAGTTATATTATGAAGCTTATCTCTTGCTCAGTGCTAAATTCACACCTATGTGTCTTCTGTAACCTGAATTGGCTTATTTAGGGCTATAGCACACGGGCAGATTCGGGGAGATTTAGTTGACTGGCGACTAATCGCCTCTTCTTCCACCTGCTAAAATGAAAAATCGGCTGCGGCAATGCACTCACGGCGTTTCGATTTCCGAAGTCGGCCGAAGTTTCCTCGTGAGGCAACTTTGGGCGACTTCGGAAATCGAAGCGCTGATCGTGCATTGCTGCAGGCGATTTTTCATTAAAAAAAGGCAGTTCGAATCTGACCGTGTGCTAATGCCCTTAAAGGCAGAATACTTAAAGTGCATGTTCTGACTTGTGACACAATGTAGCAATAGTCTATCCTTCACGTTATGTTTTAGTTTAAAAGCTGACATTTGCTTCACCAGAATCGCCAGTCCACACTTACTTAATAACTAATAATAAATAAAAACCTCTGATTATTTTTGTCATCAGGGAAATTTTGGGTTTACATTAACTTAAAAAAAATAAATACAATTCATACACAGACACACAAAATCTCTGCTTGTGTTGTAATTTTTTTGTTCTTATATAGAGCCGCTCAAACAATTTGCCTCATGACTGCGGATTCTGGTCTGAGCACTTGCTTGTTATCAGGGTCCTTAGTTCGCTCATTAGCTGCATTAAAGGGAATTTCAACCCTAAAAAATTATTTTTGGCTAATAAAAGAAAACATTGTTCTAAGCAACTTATATGCATTCATTACAAATTTTCTTTGGTTTAAAGGTATTTGTATATGTATTGCTATTGAAAGCAGTGTTTGTCTGTCCCTTTCTATTATCCTGGGGGCTCAGACTGTTGATACAATTTAAGACAAGGCAGCTGATTAAAGCTGGCCATAGACGCAACAATCCGATCGTATGAATCGAGGATTCGTACGATTTTCGGACCATGTGTGGAGAGTCCCAACATTTTTTGTCCGGCGGAGATCCGTTGTTTGGTCGATCGGACAGGTTAGAAAATTTGTCGATTTGCTGATAATATCTCTGCATCTATTGGCGATCGTACGATTTTCAGTGGGAGACTGTCTCCAGCTTTTGTCGGACATAACTTTTGTACGATTGCTGTCAGGGGCAGAACATTGGCTGATCTGTTCTTTTACTTCTTTAATTGATCGGAATGTTTAGTGGCAGGTCGGGAGATGGGAAAGTCCGATCGTACGTTGATTCATATGATCGGATCTTTGCGTCTATGGCAGGGGTGTCCAAACTTTTGGCTCGCCGGGCCACATTGGAAAAAGAAAAATTGTCTGGGGCCACACATAAAATACACAAACACGTTTGATTTGTAAAAGTAAAGGAAATACACAGAAAATGACTACAATGCCAGTTGGATAACCAGATGGAGCTATACACTGGAATATGGGACACCTGGATATTAAATAGACTTATTATTGTTATAATATTATTACTAACTAGGCAATGGGCAGAGTCCTCCCTCCTCCTATTTCCTCGGGAACCAAGCGTTTCAAACTGGGCCGCATTCATATGCATCCTGGGCCGCATGTGGCCCTCGGGCCGCAGTTTGGACACCCCTGGTCTATGGCCATCTTAACAGACCTGTCCTTGCTGGGGAACTAAAGCTCCCCATAGACACAAAGATTTTTCTTGCTGAACGATCGATTTTAGTGATGTCCGACCAATCCTTTCTTATCCTTATCGTGAAGTTAGTGGGATTTGAACGATCGTACATACGATAATCGTTGTCTCACGATGAAGATCGGATCTTTTAAAAATCTTTACTCTATGGCCAGCTTAAGACTTTTGCAACATTGTTTAAAAAGTAACAACCAAGAGTTGTTCCATGGCAATAGTTTTTACAAACAACTTTAAAAGAACTGAAAGTTCTGAATTAATGTACATGGGAAAGTTGCTTAGAATTATGTTTTCTTTTATTTTGCAAAAATAGTTTTTTGGGTTGACTTGCCCTTTAAATCAATAGTTCCGTTTACCAGGAACTTTATTTAAAGGGCAAGGAAAGTCCAATTCACTGGGGGTGCCAAAATTTCTAGAACCCTTGCCGCCATCTGACCCCATTTTCTCCCATGCTCATAGGCAGAATAGTTAGAGGATCTATTATCCGGAAAACCCATTAATGTGAAAGCTTTGAATTACGTGAAGGCCCTTTTCTCATAGACTCCAATTCTTTCAAATATTTAAAAATGATTTCCCTTTTCTCTGTAATAATAAAACCGTACTTTGTACTTCATCTCAACTAGATGTAATTATTCCTTATTGGAAGCAAAATAGTTCTGTTGGGCTTATTTAATGGTTAAATTATTTTTTTTAGTAGACTGAAGATGGCCATACTCTCTAAGATCTGCTCGTTTGGTGAGGTTGCAGAACGAGCGGATCTTTCCCCAATATGCCCACCAAAGGCCGGGTGATATCCAATCGTTCGGCCCTAGCTCAGATAGCACAGTGCTTAGATTAAATTAATTTCACCTTCTGTGGCAGGAGAGGTAGCAACTAGAAATGTTGTGCCGGACAGGAGCCCCTGAATAGAATCCCAGCGTGTGTGTTGGTTGGTGGGAAATCTTTATATTCTCTCTGCGCTGGACCCTGTTAATATGCATAGGTAATACAGCAGAGACAAGGATGAATGGAGGATGTCTGGAAATAATTTATGAGCAGGGCTAATTAACCTTCTGTTTGCCTTTTTTCACAAAAGGAGAGTTCACCTTCATTTATTTGTTTGCCATTATGAAACTGCTGCACTTCCAACACATTCCTGTAACTCTTTCCGTGTCCGTTTTATTAACGACAAGATTCCCTGTACTTTTCTTAAAGGGGAAATAGTCTGCATGACCGCTGCAATCAGTTTACCCCAGTGATTTCTACCCAAGTGTGTTTGTGCACGCATGTCTGTGTATCTGTGTGTGCATCTGGTAGGGAAATTGGATTGTAAGCTCCACTGGGGCAGGGATTGAAGCGAATGATTAACAACTCAATGTGAAGCGTTGCAGAACATTTCAGTAATGTATATACCCCAGTCTCACTTAATTCAAGCTTCATGCTGCAACCTCTATTCACAGAGTAACTGCTAATTTAGATATGGGAGAGGAATTGCATAAGGGGTAGAAATCACTCGTTTATTAGACTGAAATTAGTTGGTTATATAAATAGTTCAATTACTTTCCAATCAGACTGGAATATGAATAGTAGGATGATAGTCAATAATAAGTTAAAATGAAATATAAAAGCAGAGGCAGACCTGAAAAAGCCTAATAATTAATAAAAAAAAAATACATGAAAAATAAAGACTGACTGAACAGTTGCTTGGGATCCATCTCCAACTTTATAAGTGAACTTAAGTGAACTATAAGTGAACTTTCCATTTAATCACATATTTTAGTAACTGTTCATGTTTCTCCTTTGTTTTCCCTCGTTTTTTCTAGGAATGAAGACCTAAAGCAAATGCTGGAAAGCAACAAAGATTCTTCCAAGCTGGAAGCAATGAAGAGGATTGTTGGGGTAGGTTTACTTGCCTGAAAACCACTCTAGTATGTATGTGCCTTCCAGTCTGCAGCCCTAGCATGACTAGATAACGCTTCTTTTTATGTCAGAATTTTACGCTTGGCTACATATTCCCATAAAAACACTACATAGGATTTTACACACCTTGCTATAGCATTAAAGCGGTGATACATATTGTGTTCCAACACCATTTGTTAGCACAGCTTTATAAAAATGTCTCCTATTGTGACATGTACCATCAAAACTCATTGGGGTTTTTCTCTTCTGTTGTCAGATGATTTCAGATGGAAAAAATGCCTCAGAGCTGTTCCCTGCTGTTGTCAAAAACGTTGCGAGCAAAAATCTTGAGGTGAGTAAAATGAAAATTGAATTGTCAAATTTAAACTTTTCAGAAAGCGGCGTGTTTTGCACAGAATATGCACGGTGCTTGGGATGGATAGGCTTGGGGTGGCTGGTGAATGTGTATTATAAAGAAACCCTCCATTTTGGTATATACCGTATATACCCGCGTATAAGCCGAGTTTTTCAGCACCCAAAATAAGCTGAAAAATGCTGCCTCGGCTTATACGCGGGTCAGTTAAAAAAAATTACCTGTTTGACTGATACGCGATGCGCATGACTCTTCCCTGCTGATCGCTGCGCTTCCGACCTGCAGCTGAGCTCTGACCTGCTTACCGGTACCGGTAAAATCTTTGGTGCGTCTCTCTCTCGCAGTGTGCATTTGACTGATGCGCGATGAGCGATGCGCGTGACTCCTCCAGCTATTAACTACTTATGTCCCAAGGCGTAGTTTGCAGCATGACGCAAGAGCTGAGTGCGTGCCAGAAGATGGCCGCCCTCCTACCATCCCTCCTGCATGTAGTGCTGTGGAAAGCAGGCACCATTTGAAACAGACACAGTGATCACACAATGGCGCTTTTAAAAGTCTATTATGCCCTGAGTCTATAATTAGCCCTGCCCTGGAGCTAGCTAATACTGAGCCACTCCAATATGAAATGGATCTTGAGACACTGCTGAGGAAGCCTGCAAATAAAGTTGGGAAAAGGGTGCAAACTGCAAAAACGGCCAGAGCACTTTGCAAACCATGCTTAGTAAATGAGCCTACTGAGTTTTATGTATTCAAAATTCATATAAATACTTTTAAAAAAATGTCACATTAATTATTACAATTGCAGACACCCCTTTTAAAGGAAAATACTATGAACATAGCACCATACATTCATTTACCTGGGTTAACATCATAACATTACTGAAATAATTGGCTGCCCCCCCCCTTAGCTATCTGTATAACAGAGCATTCTGTCCCAGTGGCTGCGCAGATCCTATCTGATCCCCATTGTTAGCAGCAGTCCTGTCCTGCTTTATGGCAGCTGAGATTCTAGATATCTGTATAACAGAACATTCTGTCCCAGTGGCTGCTGCATTTCTCACCCTAGGCTTATACGCGAGTCAATACGTTTTCCCAGGTTTTTTAGGTAAAATTAGGTACCTCGGCTTATACACGGGTCGGCTTATACACGAGTATATACGGTAATGTATTGCTGGTGGCACAAGGCAGCTCTGTGTTTATGACTTGCCATAGCCTCAGATGCAAACTAAAGGCAATAATATGTGATGCCCCTTGCTGCCTACTATCTATCCTTCTACATTCAGAACAAAGTGCAGACTTTTGGGCTCCATTCTATGGGCACAAATGGCTGCAAGCCAAGATGCAGCATGCAAATTGCATAAAAACAGGGTCTTTTACATTGTACATTTTTTGCATATTACATGTTGCCCCTGGTTTCTTAAATGAGGCCTATAGCCCTAAAATCAGGGATGTGCAGCTTGGTTGAGGTGCTTCTGTTTTGCATTAGTTGCACTCTCATTTCTTCTGTACTCGTGCTGAACTTCAGAATAAGTAATTTTTATTTATGCCAGAATAAGAAATATACAATATAATATTGGCCAAAGAAAGGTTGTTTTGGAATACAATTGATTAACATTGGCTGGAAAGGGAGCAAGGATAAGCCACACTTATAAAACTTGCTCATGATTTATGAAATGGCAAATGTACTCTAAGGAAATAGAACTAAATTTAAACACTACCTCCCATAGGAATGCAGCAGTGTCCTAAAAGCAATGCAGCAGTGAAACACAACATCTGACCTAGTCCACTTGTGGTGTGAAACAGGTCAGGCAGGTCTATGCCTTTCTGAATAAGTAAAAAAAAGAGTTCTTACCAGAAGTGTGTTTCAAGACTGAGCCCTTAGATAGACACTGCTGAGGTCCCAACTATAAGTAAATATGACTTGTGTGTGTTACTGAGGCAACGTGGCCTGCATTGTTCACAATCAGATATCATTGGTGACACCCTTCATTGTGCTCTCAAGCTTTTTTTTGTTACATTCTTGGGCTTTTTAAAATGCTCCAACGAATGTAGCTACAGTATCTGACTTTAGTCAAAGGAAGAAGGCACGTTTTAAACACTGGTGGGTACCAAGTCACCCCTAGTGATTGTGATTATAATCACTTCTCAGTGAGCACCATAGTGATCTTCTTCTGCTTCTTTGTTTTCCAGTGGCCCTGGGCTGATGTATGCTTGGTAGATTGTGGACTTTTTTTGTTGGAAAGTTTGGCTTTTCTCTCTACTGTGCATGCAAAGGAAGAAATAGTAGGAAGGCAACTGCTCTGTGGTGCTCACTGTGAAGTACCCTAGGCTGGTGCAGTTTTCTGCAATCAAGAGCACCAGCCCAGGGAAACCAGGAAAGTGCTTATAATCATTAGGGTGACTACTCACCCCCCTCTCTTATGGTGGGCATACACGGACTGAACATTGTGTTAACTGACCAACTGGCTTACGTGCAAGATAAACAATTGCTATCTAATTTGGACAAATATAATTGTTCTACTTTGTAAAAAAGAGAGGAAAAGTTGCTGAAAGTACCAAAATCAAATAGCAGAAAGGATTTCTAGAATGGAAATGAACAAGGCATAAGGAATGCCAGTAAAAGCAATAGCAACCCAGTTCCTTCTGCAGGTTTTTGTATAAGAATAGAATGAGCATTTAAGAAAGACAAACCATGTCAGAGGTTAATAGAGGGTTGTATAACTGTAACCAGGGAGAGGCTAAGCACACAGATAAAACAGAATAAAACATGAATCCATTCAACTCAAATATACACAAATACTGTGCAGAAGTAAGGTTAGTATTGCGACACACTGTTGGGGACAAACACACCCAGTAAACACACATTTCATCTACAACAGAGGTTTTCTGACTTTTTGGTTCAAGGCCCATTTTATGTTTCAAAATTAGTACAGGTACCCCATTAGAATACAAAACTATACTCTGTGCAGACACACAGTAATTCCCTGTATAATCACAGGACAAAGATTTTAACCTTGATACTGTAGGAGAATACACGGGCCAATACGCTGATGCACGCGCCTGCCAGACTATCTGCCCAAAAATAAGGGAGATATCAATCAGGCATGTTTGAGTTTGTTGAAGTTATCCTCTTCTGACTGCCTGCATTTACGTTATTATTATTATTTGAAAATTAGCACTTTCTGCACTAGCGATCCGGCCCTTTCTACTCCACTGCGCAGTGGGGGATGCAGCACTTCAGCCGTCTCAGGATGGCAGGGAAGGCTGATCTTTTACATTGAATCACCATTTTGTGATGCTCTGTGTGTCAATCACTGATCACCAGTAGAGTGGCGTAAAAGCTACAGCTCTGTCCATTGGCTGCCGTAACCTAGCATGTATGTACGCTCTTGATTTGTGTGTGTGAACACAGTGCCTCATACAATTAAATGGCAGTTTTTGTGCATGGGATTATACAGTCATTTAGTTACGATAACCCTCACACAACAAAGCCTTAGTTATTCTTTAGCCCCACCCTTATTGTTATGTAGTAATGGAAATGCATTGTAAACGCTGAAGGGCACTGCTTACTAGTGATGTGTGGGCCTGCCCAATACCCACGGGACCTGCGGGACCGACCTCATGGCTCCTCTTGCGGGTCGACTTCCGGCTTTATAAACTTGTGAAGGGTTTTCTCGATCCTCACATCACTACTTACAGTATGTATATGTACCTGCTCTTGCTTATGCACATGTGCACTGTATCTGGTAGTGCTCTACTAACCCTGTGGAAATGAACATATTAGGCCAGAAAGATCACATTCCACTGGGATAAGAGGAGATCAGAAAGGAATGCAAGGGATTATATATGGGCTTGAAATGGTCATAAAAATTAAAAGGAAAATTCATTATTTTGACATGCTTACAATAAAAGCAGAACATAAGGCTTATGGCATACGGGGCAAAATGGTCTCAAAATGTGGACCATTTTGGGTTTTCAGCCAGATAACTGCCTGTATTAGCAGTGTCATGTGGTGGAGCTGTTTCAGGGGCTTCTCCGCTGGCTGAAATATGCAAAAAAAGTGCAGCTTCCTTCTGTTGTCAAGGCGGTTTATACACTTGGGGGTAAGATTTATTTTCAGGAAACCAACTGGTTATTCAAGGAAAGCTAAACATGGCCAAACCCTTTCTCTTTTTTATTAGATATCTACGGGGGTGGTCTAAGCCCCTCAAACCAAAACACATACCGGGCGTTTCCCTTTTCTTGTTAGACCTGTTATTAATCCTCTTACAATCAATGAAGTGAACTCTAGACATAGGAAGCCTTGAAATCACCTTATAACTTGCAGGGAGTGTACGTGTCCTTGCCTTGCCTCCATATAAAAGATTTATAGTTGTAATGTGGTCTATGAATACTACTGTGCAAAAGGTGTACGTTTATGTGGAACACAGTTTGGAGTAGGACAATGGCTGTTCCCAGCAATGGAAATAATCATACTCCGTGTTCAGGTTACACATAAACAGGCGTGGGATTTAAATTACAGTTTGCATGCAGAGGCATCCCTTTATCATTGTATGTTTGGTGTGATATTGGCTGTCACAGACGCCCACGTCCAGCCCATTAGGGCAGAAAACATTCTGGTCAGCGCCGCAATAGGACAGTGAAATGACTTTCATATGCTGTTCATGGGAACATTTACCTCACTGTTAGGGGCACATTTACTTAGGGTCGAATATCGAGGGTTAATTAACCCTCTATATTCGACCGTCTAAGTAAAATCCTTAGACTTCGAATATCGAAGTCGACGGATTTACCGCAATTACTTCGATCGAACGATTAAATCCTTCGAATCAAATGATTCGAAGGATTTTAATCCATCGATCGAACGATTTTCCTTTGATCAGAAAATTGTTAGGAAGCCTATGGGGACCTTCCCCATAGGCTAACATTGATGTTCCGTAGGTTTTAGGTGGCGAAGTACATGGTCGAAGTTTTTTTTAAAGAGACAGTACTTCGACTATCGAATAGTCTAACGATTTTTAGTTTGAATCGTTCGATTCGACGTTGTAGTCGAGGTAGCCGATTCGATGGTCGAAGTAGCCAAAAAAATACTTCGAAATTCGAAGTATTTTTTATTCTATTCCTTCACTAGAGCTAAGTAAATGTGCCCCTAAATCTTCATATTCTAAAGTACTGGTAATTCAGGTACAATTGAACACAGACCCATTTTCCTAAAGGTTTCTCATCTTGAGGAAGTGACACTAGGGTTGCCATCTGGTCGGTATTTTACCAGCCTGCCCGGTAAAAATTATGGTTGATAGAAATGTAATTAATAGGGAAAAAAATTAAATACGGTATATAGGAAGGCCGGTATATTTTTTCTGGAAAAGGTGGCAACCCTAAGTGACAACGATCTTGTAAGTAATAATACTCCCTAAAGATGAGTTTGGACTTTCCGGGGCCGCAGGTCATGAGCCCTCCAACTGCTTTCCCACTGCCCCCATTGCAATTCCTTTTGCCCATTCTATTACTATCCTTTTTATTTGTACAGTACTTTTGTCTTTTTATCTAGACCATTGGTTCATGGTGCAGAGCCTTCCAACAGGAATCCCATAGACTGTATGTGGCCCTCTAAGGCAGGAGTGTCCATACTTTACTAATGCAGGGTCTACTGTTCCATGGAAAATATTACTTAAATATTATAGTGATTAATGAGAAAATGTATATTACCGGTACTATATTTAACAAACAACTATATTTTATGTAACCTTAAATGTAAACTATCTGAATAAAATGAATGAAACTGGAGGGTGATTTAGACAAGCTGGTTGACAGTTTCTTGAGATCTGCTGATCACCAGCTAGAGGTCTACTGGTAGATCCTGCTCTACTTTTGGACACCCCTGCTCCAAGGCATTTGATCTCCCCCAGTCCCAATGTCCTCCAGTGTCGCTTATTGTATTTCAGATTATTACAGCACAACATACATCACACTTATGGATAGGGAAGTTAAAGTTTTGGGCTACCAGCCCCATTTTTGCTTATATTTTGCCATAGTATGTTAGTCTTTCTTATTATTGCCTATCACATAGGGACTTGGTATAGTCCCAAAAGGTTTAAAACCCAATTAAAGGAGTGCATTGAATCAATGTATTTATCCAATCCAGGCATGACTGCAGTGTATCTTCGTGTTTAATGAGCAGAAGGCTGCCTGTAATACTGTCTGTGGATTTATTCTGTAAGGCCCAAGCTACCAGCAGCTTTGTTGGGAAATGGGATATGTACCAGATGTTACCAGATAGCAAAGGATGCAGAGTGTTACCCATTACAGCACCAGAGGCACACTCCAAAATCAAAGGTTTAGTCGATATGTCATGAAGTTTGATGTTCTAGCATTGATAAACTAATTAAACACACCTTCCTGTGTTCCCCAAGACTAATGTGGCCCTGTTCTGATTAGTTTCCCAGCCAGGCGTGTAGTAACATTGAATAAGAGTAAGTGCAAAGAGAGCGCTGTAGTCACGCAGTCCCCGAGAGCTTCTGTATCTGGGCACAGAGTGGTTTCAAAAGAAGAAGCCTATCTCTGCATGCTGCAGTCGTTCTGCGCATAGGCCTCTTGTGGTCTCTATTGATTTGCTCTAATCCAAAGCAGGAGAAGGACAAATGTTGTATTTTGCAACCTTCTGTGATTTAATATTGTTATGTCTTGTACCCAGCAGCCACAAAAGTGCCTCTCTGGAGAGCAAGAGTATATAATTTTATTTTGTTAAGCCAGAAGTTTGGAAATGTACTGTGTCGCCATGCTGGGCACAGAGTATTAAGGACAAAAGCTCTTTCTCTATACATGCAGCTGTCTGTTTACTGCTTTACGCCACTCAACACTTCTGTCTTTTTCTCCCCCCCCCCTTTAATCTCCATCCTTGGTGTGTTACATGCGATTGTTCTTCATCTTTTCCTATCTTGGCTAATTGTAAATTTATTTCTTTCTTCTCAGATAAAGAAGCTGGTGTATGTCTATCTCGTACGCTATGCAGAGGAACAGCAGGACCTGGCTCTCTTGTCTATTGCTACTTTTCAACGAGCTTTAAAAGTAAGTTCTCTATCTATAGCTGTAAAACTGGCCACAGACGTAAAGATCAGATCGTACGAATCAACGTATGATCAGACTTCCCCCATCTCCCGACCTGCCACTAACCATTCTGATCAAACAGTACAAAAGAACAGATCAGCCGATGTTCTGCCCCTGACAGCAATCGTACGAAAGTTATGTCTGAACAAAGCTGGTGACAGTATTCGATCTTGAATACATGCAGAGATATTACCTGCAGCCGACAGAAATCTTTTAACCTGTCCGATCGACCAAACGACTGAAAAATGTCTGGTCTCACACACAGTCCGAAAATCGTACGAATCCTCGATTTGTACGATCAGATCTTTGCGTCTATGGCCAGCTTTAAGCTGAAACGTGACTTTCTGTTCCTCAGGCTCTTTTAAGGGTTAGACAAGACCTTCATTTTCTCTTAAATGTACAGAAAGTGATTGAACAATGTACATCGCCCTGGCACCTTCTTATTAGCAATTTATTCACTGCCAATGCAGTTCAAAAATATAATTTCTTGAAAAATAAATGAAGAGAGTTTAGATTGTGAGCAGAATATTTCACACTAGTGTGCCGGTCAGGAAAAACTCAACCCTCATCTGACCATAATCCACAAAACCTTAACACAGTTGCCATAGTAGGACCCTCAACCCAAACCCATGCGTTCCCACTTTGTATGCTACTTCTGGATCCAAGACATGGGATTTTTGGGAGTGAGCAGAGACAGAGTCAGTACTTCCTAATGGTTTCCCAAAATTCAACTCGACCCTCCCCTACCCATGGGTAAACCTGCAGGTCCTGTGGGTGTCAAGTCAATCCACATATCAAGACAGGGAATTCTTGGGAGCGCTCAGGAGTCAGTGATTCCCTGGTCTGACCCGCACTGAACTTGCAATGGTTTGCCGAAATTTAAATCAGAACCTACCCCACTCACGGATAAATCCACAGGTCAACCCATGGGTCAAGTGGGTTTTGGTTAAACCCACACATCATATTTTCAGTATACTCCCTTTTTGCAAATGCATGTGAGCTGCCATATTGCTTGCCTCAAAAGAGGCGTCCTCCGTAAACCCTGATATCAAAGGATGATCAGGGTTGTACTCACAATGTGAAATGCGCTGATGCTGGGCTGCCTTCATAAGTTAAAATAATTTAGAACACAAACTCTTAATACTCTTTCATTCATACTTCTCAGCTCTTCATATTTAGTATAGGCAATTCATAGGAAATATTTTAAAAGATATGCTATATAGTACCTTTAAATTGAATAATTGTGCAGTGCTCCTTAGTGACCATCTTTTTTTTTTTTTATTTCACCACCATGGATATTGCAGAGACAAAGCCAAACTGCAGCCAGTCTGAGAATTAGAATATTCACAGTTTAAATGTTAACTTAAGCCTTAATACCTAACCCTTCTTTGTGCTCTCTTTATAAGGATCCCAACCAGCTGATTCGTGCAAGTGCTCTGAGAGTTCTTTCAAGCATCCGTGTCCCAATTATTGTTCCCATAATGATGCTGGCAATCAAAGAGTCAGCAGCAGACTTGTCCCCCTATGTAAGAAAAACTGCAGCACATGCAATCCAGAAGCTTTATAGGTAAGGGTATATTTAGATCTATGCTCTGAAAATAAGTGGAAATATACATTTTTTAAATGCTTTTTCCTCTGGTGAAACCGATTGTTTATTATATTACATGAACAGTAAATATCGGTACAGGTATGGGATGCGTTATCCGGAAAACATAATAAAACTGCAGAAAATACGGGCACAGTCTTTCAACACTATGCATATACATTTTGTTCCGGATATATACTCACCATGGTTGGCCTGTTTTCTGAGCAACCAGACACCTATAAAATGTATATGCTTCAGGGCAAGTTGCTAATCCATTAAGATACAGTACATGCTGCTTGTAACTCTGGTTTCTTTGCGGTTATTCAAACTGATTACAATTCAATGGCCACCAGCATGTGGATTTTGTACAGGTATAGGATCCATATCCGGAAACTCATTACAACCATACATTTTTAAATGCATTTGCTCCTGGTGAAACTGAAGGTTCATTCACATACTCAGGCCGGAAGTGATATCACACCAAGCTAATACTGCAGCTGCTATCTTAAACAAACAGAGAGGTTCTAGAGCTTTTTTAGGTATGGTAAAACGTTCTACAGAATAAATATAGCATTCTAGCGTGCACTTTTGCAGATAATCTATTGGCAATAAAATGCCTCTGTAGCTTTCCTTTTTCCGTTAAGAGTGGCTTGGATGATTTCTTGATACTATTGTCATACTACAATTTAGAGAGGTAGGTATGAGTTAGTTAAGTGCAGGCCAACCAAAACACGGGACCCGTGGGTCGGGCTAGTTCGGGTCGACTTCCAAACAAAGTTTGTGAGTGCACGCTGAACTTTAGCCTGCATCTATCGAGTTTTTCTCGATCTGCACATCAGCAGTATGAATGTGTGTATATCTGTGCACTGGGGTCTTTTCTCAAACCCAACTTACTGGCTATGTAACATGACACATAACATGCTGGAAAAGTTAATATAAGGAATACTGGACCCCCTTTTAAAAATAGAAGGCTGGTGGTAGCAACCAAGAAGTTTTATATGGCAAGTATAGTGGAACCTCTAACAATATATGGGGAATAATGTAATCCCTACTACAGAATATAAAGATATTTGAAGTCACCAAGGAGTGATGCCTTCTGACAGAAGAACCGTTTATAAGAAAATCATTTACAGAATATCTATGGCTCTTCTATATTATGAGGGTAATGTACTGCAGGCTGAGTGTTTATATACAGAAACATCCTTATACTGTAAGGTACAGAGTACATATTTATAAGAGGCACGTATTAATAATTTATTTGAATCAACTGATATCACTAGTAGAATAGATGAGATCACTAAGCAGCATTTATGAGGATAGGTATTCATGAGACTTATCTATTATAAAGGTTTATTTTACAGGTTATTCATGATTCTTATGTAAATATATTGTTTTCATTACTTTAATACTATGTTCGAGTACAATAAATATGTTGTAGCTGCTTATTTTTATAGCATTTTAAAAAGTGGAAGTTTTTGTTATGTATGATTGTAGATTTTCTTCTTTTCTAACTACCTCTTCCCCAAGTCAATTCTTTGGCTGTTTGACCTCACTGAATTCTTATTCTTCCGCATCTGCTTAGCTTCCCCAATACGTTCACTACTAGCTGTGACCCTTGTTAGGGATGGTGCTATGGAAATTAGGCCTTATCTTATCTGATTTGGATTTTAATGGGGGGGCTTATTGGCCAACCATAATTCTACTCCTTGATCTTGAGCTGCCAGCTATAGATACATTATTATGGCTGTTATTAGTTCAGTGGGCTGAATCACTGATTATTTCTCAACCTCATTATTTACCTGGTTAAGCCCTAGACTGACCACAGGATAAATGTTACTCGCAGTGGGAAAGGCATCAGAGATGTTGTTGTTTAGCAAAGACAATAGCAGGTAAAATAAATTAAACAAAGGCAGCAAAGGTGCTCACACATTGTGTTGGGCCAGATCTATTATAATTATAATTTTGGTATCCTGAGACTTTCCCATGCACTTTTATATACAAAGAGCATCCTGCTCATTAAGGCATTGTAAACCTTTCTTGGCCCAAAACACGGTTTCTGGCTCCAGTGAAGCAAAGCACAGCTACACTATGACCCTTTCTCTCAGTTGGGCTCTTGTGTGGAGCAAGAGAGTGGTGTTGTTTAACTACACCTTTCACACTGCAAATAAATCAAGATAATGGATGCCATAAACACAGGTTTATTTAAAGGAACAGTAACAGCAAATAAAAGTGTTTTAAAGCAATTAGAATATAATGTATAGCTATAGAAATAAGCAGGGATGCACCGAATCCAGGATTCGGTTCGGGATTCGGCCTTTTTCAGCAGGATTCGGATTCGGCCGAATCCTTCTGCCCGGCCGAACCGAATCCGAATCCTAATTTGCATATGCAAATTAGGGTCAGGGAGGGAAATTGCGTGACTTTTTGTCAGAAAACAAGGAAGTAAAAAATGTTTTCCCCTTCCCATCCCTAATTTGCATATGCAAATTAGGGTTCGGATTCGGTTCGGTATTCGGCCGAATCCTTCGAGAAGGATTCGGGGGTTCGGCCGAATCCAAAAAAGTGGATTCGGTGCATCCCTAGAAATAAGTAAAATAAGCAGAACTTGCCGTGCTCTTCTTGAAGACATTTCACAAGTTATCCGACTGGCTTTTTCAATTCAGAATTGAGAAAGCCAGCTGGATGACTGGTGTAATGTCTTCAAGAAAAACACAGCAAGTCCAGTTGATTTGACTTGTTTTGTATTTGCTGCAGAAAAACTACTATAGTTTATATAAACAAGATGCTGGGTAGCCATGGGAGCAGCCATTCAAACTGGAAAAGGAGAAAAGGCACAGGTCACTTTGCAGATAACAGATAAGCTCTGTAATGGAGTACAATTGTATTCTGCTATGTATCCTGTGCTTGAATGGCTGCCCCCATGGCTACAAAGCAGCTTGTTTATATAAACTACAGTAGTGTTTCTAAAGCAAACACACCAGTTTTACCAGTGCGGGGCAACACAATATTATGTTTTCATTATTGTAAACACTTTTGTTTGTTGGTGTTACTGTTCCTTTAACACGTGAAGGTAGTCCTCACATGGTACAGTGTTGTCATAGAGCTACATGGATTGCAGTGATTATTATAGATATTGACGGACACACAGCCACCGCTGTGGGGACAGACTTATCAGGTTTAAAGCAGGGACGTATTTACCATATAGGCATTTGAGTGCCGATGCCTAAGGCGCCAGCTTTAAAGGAAATTCAACGCTCCCCCCCACAGATGTTAACACCTGTAAATGCCCCTAAGCCTGTAATTACCCCTCGTTGCAGAGCCAGCGCAGTGGAGCTCATGGACACCATCCTCTGGCGCTTCGATAATCTTCGGGTCTTCTTCCGGCACTTCAGTAATTTTCGTTGCTTTCGGCACATGCGCAGTAATCATGAAGCAGAAGACTGCGCGTCGAGAGGCATACCTCCAGTTCTGTCATCAGTGCCCTGAATTTTCCTCATTTTTAGCCTGTCTTTCAGATAAGAAGCCACATAGGAAAAAAAAACTGCATAGTTGTTTAATGGAATTACCCATAAGTCTGCGACTCTGCACCTAGACCAAGACCGCGTACATGCGCATTTGGGAACACAATTGGGAAGCGCATGCACAGTAGAAAGTATTTGAGAGTGGGCTTTCACACAGCAGAACACGAGGGCTCACCAACAAAGATCCTGCATAACCCTCCCAAAGACAGTTGCTATGTTTGTGCGCGAAACATGGCTCTCTGCCTCCTTAATCATTTGGGCTGAATTCTCCAAGTGCTGCGTGTCCAAGGCTCCTGCCTCCACCTTTCCACCTGTACCATCACTGCTTATTCTTAGCATGCAGTCTATCTGTGCTGTAAATCATAAAGCTGATTTTGTCATCTGCCAGCGTTGCGTTTCCTAAACTGGTCTGCTGCACGCAAACATGCAGACTTGGGTCTGGAAGCAATTTTTGAAATGTTAATTAATAATGTTACTGCCTCTTTAACTAGAGTGAGTTGACTTGAAGCTTGTGCTCTCACGAAGGAAACACTGAAAATGTGATATCTTTGTAACTGTGCACAAGTTTACATTCTAAATGTGTTTACATTTAGGGGAGATTTGTACATGCACATTTAGTGACTGCACCATCTTTATTACGTATACATTCCCAAAATGGCGGCCACGAAGGACAAGAAACATCTAAATCTTTGATAGTGGGAAATAAAATACTATAGCTATTGAGGAAAAAAATTAGTGATCAGGTAACCGTAAGGGAGGTCTTTATAATGTTGGTGTCTAAACTTAAACCCTTTCCTTGTCTTTTAATCTAATTTGCAGTCTTGATCCTGATCAAAAAGAAATGCTGATTGAAGTCATTGAGAAGCTTCTTAAAGACAAAAGTACGGTAAGTGGGTGACATAGTACAGATCCAGTCCATACAGAGAGCTTTGCCTTCAATCTTGTGTTCATATCTGTACTTGCTGTGCTTTCAAGCTTGGTCTTTAAAGGGATACTGTCATGGGAAAACATTTTTTTCAAAATGAATCAGTTAATAGTGTTGCTCCAGCAGAATTCTGCACTGAAATCCATTTCTCAAAAGAGCAAACGGATTTTTTTATATTCAATTTTGAAATCTGACATGGGGCTAGACATTTTGTCAATTTCCCAGCTGCCTGTGGTCATGTGACTTGTGCCTGCACTTTAGGAGAGAAATGCTTTCTGGCAGGCTGCTGTTTTTCCTTCTCAATGTAACTGAATGTGTCTCAGTGGGACATGGGTTTTTACTATTGAGTGCTGTTCTTAGATCTACCGTGCAGCTGTTATCTTGGGTTAGGGAGCTGTTATCTGGTTACCTTCCCATTGTTCTTTTGTTTGTCTGCTGGGGGGGGAAAAGGGAGGGGTGATATCACTCCGACTTGCAGTACAGCAGTAAAGAGTGATTGAAGTTAACACTTTATATAAGGATTGATACAAAGAAGGTGATACCGGAAATAGAGTAAAATGTACTCTGAGATGATACTTTAGCTTAAAGATTATTACAATGTTTTATTTTTGATTATTATATTCTACTTGGACTTCTCAGTTTTTATGGTTCGAAAAGGCCTGCAAAGAGACAATTTGCTTTATATAAACCTAGGCCTAGTTTCTATCTTTATACAAGAAATACTGTATCTTTAACTATGTTATGTTAAAATGCCGTATATGTTATTAAGCATTTAACTAAACAAGGCTATGTACATTATATATATATTGACTTTTATGCAAAGTCTGTGTTGTAAAATTTAAAAATTGCCCAATAAAAAAAACATTGAAATTAAAGAGTGATTGAAGTTTATCAGAGCACAAGCCACATGACTTGGGGCAGCTGGGAAATTGACAATATGTCTAGCCCCATGTCAAATTTCAAAATTGAATATAAAAAAATCTGCTCTTTTGAGAAATGGATTTCATTGCAGAATTCTGCTGGAGCAGCACTATTAACTGATTCATTTTGAAAAAAAAATATTTTTGCCATGACAGTATCCCTTTAAACTGTGATCTGGTTGCTATGGCCTTATGACCCTAGCAACCCAGGGCAAGTTAAAATATAAATTGTAGTGGTATGTCTAAAGTTGAATGTAAAGCCTATGTACAGTACAGGTATGGGGTCTGTTATCTGGAAACCCATTATTCAGAAAGGTCCGAATTATGGAAAGGCTGTCTCCCATAGACTCAATTTAAAAGAAAATAAATTCACTTTTCTCTGTAATAATTAAATAGTACCCTCTACATAATCCTAATATAAGATATAATTTATCAATATATAAATTAATATATATAGAAGTAAAGCCAGTAATATTGGACTTGTTTCATGTTTAAATGATTTTTAGTAGAATTAAGTTATAGAGATCCAGATTACAGAAATACCCCTTATCCAGAAAACTACAAGGTCCCGAGCATTCTGATAACCGTTCCCATACCTGCGTATTTAAGCGACTGCCTTGACTTTCTTTATACTGAAACCATTTTTTTGTCTTTATTATATTATCTCCCCTACCAAATATTTATTTTACACCCACTTAAACAGTTTTTTGCAAACGATACACATAGACAGGAAATATAATTTTCTTACATATTGGAGCAGTGCCAAATTTTTTTCATCCCTGTTTTCTTTTACTTCAATATTTAATAATACTTACATTTTTGTGAGGTCCCAAAAACCTGCATGATGTTTAATATTGAAACCTTAATTGTTTCAGAACTGCAAAGCTGTACCCATACTGACTGACGAATCTTGCCAGTTGTGCATATTAATGTGAATGGTTACTAAGACAGCACACCAAGGCACGACACACTGATACAGTCACGTATTTCGGCACACCACTACAGTCATACTTAAAGGGGAACTATCACAAAAATGAAAAAATAATATTCGCTTCCTCATACTGAAGCAAGAAACTTTCTAAATAGAATCAATAAAAAAAATCTGCATTGTTTCTGAAATAATCAAGGTTATCTTCACTATCCCTCTCTCAGCATCTGTTTCTCTTCATTCTCTCTTCATGCAGCAATTGGGTGTCCAAAGTATGATCAAATATATCTTATAGGGGGGCTCCCTTTCCTAGCAGATGTATTAGAGCTTATTTCTTAGTTTCTTAATTCAGTATGCTGAATCTAATATTAATTCTTCATGTCCGTGATAGTTTCCCTTTAATCAATACTTAGCAAAGCTTGGACAGAACTGCTTTCAAAGAATAAGAATTTTTAAAGTGCTCACATTGGATGCTGGGGTACATTGCCTTTTGCTATTATAGCCAGTTATCTGATAATAACCCAACACTCTTGTTAATTAGCACTGGTCCCAGAATAGAGTGAAATAGTTTGTGTGCCTCGGATTTGTCATCAAGGTGATACTGCAGGGAAGTGAAGGTCTTCCTAATAAGAAGCAGGTTACTGACACTTATTTCATAAAATAAATTGATCTTCAAAGAACTGTTTGTAATGCTCTTATGAGATTAAACATTTAATATACTCAATTTAAAAGTGTTTTTATTTTTACCTTTGCTTTACTTCACCTTAGAATGATAGTAAAGTCTAATACAGTTATTTTGTACGCAGAATACTTTGCTTATTTTTGCATATACAGGTATTGGATCCATTATCCGGAAACCTGTTATCCAGAATATTCAGAATTAGGTGATGGCCATCTCCCTTAGACTCCATTTTATTACAATAATCCAGATTTTTAAAAAATATTTCCGTTTTCTCTCTTACATTACCTTGTACTTGATCCCAACTAAGATATTATTAATTCTTATTGGAGGCAAAACCAGGCAGTTTGGTATATCTAATGTTTAAATGATTTTCTAGTTGACTTAGGGGCCCATTAACTTAGTTCGAGTGAAGGAATAGAGGAAAAATAGTTCAAATTTCGAATGGTTTTTTTGGCTACATCGACCATCGAATCGGCCAATCGTTCGACTATTCGACCATTCGATAGTCAAAGTACTGTCTCTTTAAAAAAAAAAAACTTTGACCCCCTAGTTCGCCACCTAAAACCTACCGAGGCCAATGTTAGCCTATGGGAAAGGTCCCCATAGGCTTCCTAACCATTTTCTGATCGAAGGATAATCCTTCGATCGATGGATTAAAATCCTTTGAATCGTTCGATTCGAAGGATTTAATAGTTCAATTGAAGGATTATTTCTTTGATCGTTCGATCGAACGAATTGCGCTAAAAAGTCGAAGGATTTCAATTCGGCAGTCGAATATCGAGGGTTAATTAACCCTCGATATTCGACCCTAGGTAAATTTGCCCCATAATGTATGAAGATCCAAATTATGGAAAATCCATAATCCGAAAACCCCCAGGTCCCAAACATGCAAGTGATGGAGCAGGGGGTCAGGAAGCGTGCAGGTGGGGGGGTCGGAGGCCTGTGCAAGTGGTGTAGGGGGGTCAGGCCCGAGGGGGTGCGGGCCCCTGAAGTGGCAGCCTCGGTGGGCCCAGACCCCTCCAGTCCGACGCTGAACAGAACAACCAACGTCCATTGCTGTAATTCATGCCTTGCCTGAAAAGAAATGAACATTATCTTTAGCCAATAGAGCACCCCTAGTGGTTATAAGCAAGCAGCATTGCTTTTATTATTGTCTGTCACTTTAACATGTATAGATGTATGTATATTTTTATTTCTAAAGCGTTGCTTATGTACACAGCACTGTACAGTAGAACATTAAATCAATACTACAAAAGGGTCTTTACAATAATAAATACTAGTAATTACAAAGTACAGTTGTATTAAAGATTAAGAGCTAAGTATTAACGATACAAGAGGAAGGAGGTCCCTCACCCATAGAACTTACAATCTAAGTGGCAGGGTAACATGTAGACACAAATAGCAGGATATTAAGCTGTAGGTTATATATATTACATTATCCACTATATAACTATACCCCTGTTTGTAATTTTCATTAAGTATTATGTGCATTTGCGATGTGTTAATAATTTAAATAAATACAAATACAGGTGTGGGACCTGTTATCCAGAGTGCTCAGAACCTGGGGTTTTCCAGATAATGGATCTTTCCGTTATTTGGATCCTCATACCTTAAGTCTACTAGAAAATCATGTAAACATTAAACCCAACAGGCTGGATTTGCTTCCAATAAGGATTCATTATATCTTAGTTTGGATGAAGTAACAGGTACCGTTTTATTATTACAGAGAAAAAGGAAAACCTTTTTTTAAAATTCGGATTATTTGGATAAAATCTATGGGAGACGCCCTTTCCGTAATTTGGAGCTTTCTGCATAACAGATCCCATACCTGTACTATACGTGTATATTCATTTGCACGTTTGGATGACTAGACGCACACATGCAAAATGCAATTTTTCTAACGTATTGATTTAAGGGTGTCAGGGGCTTCGCTGTTATGAAGAAATAACAGTTTGTGCAGATGTTCTGCTGTGATAGATCTATTATGCCGCTATTAGAAGATAAATGACTTATCCCTCTCATCTCTATGTGGGTAGAAAATTGAAATAAGAAGGGGAATATCATTTGGGCTCTATGATTAGGGCAGGTGGGAGGGTCATTAATTTAAGCCAAGGGAATCTTTTGCAGCATAGGCTAACTTGCCACATGCTATCAATCATATCCTGATGTACTGCTTGTGATGACCCAGCACTCTTGTATTCCCCCCCCCCCGTCGTTAATTAGAATTCATGAGAAAATAGATGCAAGGAAGCATTTTTTACCCCTCATATTTTTTATAGAGAATTTATTGTTATTAGAGGACCCATTTGCTTAGTGTGATTTTTTTCATTACCGGCTTGTCAACGAGCATAGATAATCTGGGGAAAAAATATGAACTCTGTAGATTGAGTGTCACTTTTGTTGATGGCTCATGTAGTTTACCTTGGAGCCCAGCTAATGGCTGAAGTTCATAGCAACCGCACAGAGGAACGTGGCAACTGCTAGAAGACAAATGAACCGCGTTTATTGCTTTAATATAAAAAATACATAAATGGAAGGCTGCATATGAATTTGATGAGCTCATAGCTGGTATTTCTCGCAGTGATTTCTTTTTTCCTCTTGCACGAAACGCGACTATTGACACCGTGGGATAGAAATGAACGGACTGTTTTTACAAAGCAATATTTTTTGCTCCCTCCCCCCATTCGCGGTGCATCATTTTATTTTAATCTGCGGCAGTTTTATGCAATATTGAACGTTTAATAAACTGAAATGATCATCCATTTCTTAGCAGTTTGAATATTAGTATTGTACTCATGCAGGGAAAGGTTAGAGCGGAGTTTTGCTGTGCGACTATTATCATTATTAGTAATGTTTAGGCATTTTAAGCTGTTCCATTTTTTACCTTCTCTCTTCCAGGCTAATATTCTAAACTGTTGCCGTGCTTTACATTTGGTTCCCAAATTATTTTATAATGTGTTTGCATAAGTGGAGTGGCTGAGAAATTCTAATGCAAAATAGGTTTTGTTTTGTGTAAATTACATCACAACGAGGCAGCGGCGCACTCCATTTTAACGCAATAAAGGCAAAAAAGCCAATGTCAATGCCTAAATGCACGTATGGGCAACTAAATTGTTTTTCCACTTAGTGAGGAAAAGGAATAAAAATTGACATTATAATCTAGCACTTAACACCTGTTGCTAGTAGTTATTCGTTTTGTTCACTTGCTTTGCTTTGGACAGATTTCAGATTTAATGAGAGTACCTGCAGCCCTTTTTTTCTTTATATTTCTGTGTTCTATGGTATGAATGTTTAATGATTTGGAAAATGAATACGTGGAAAGGAAATATATATTCTATATCTGGTTCCAATTTAAAGAGGAGATAACATGTTTCTGTGCAATCTTAAATATATAACGTTGCAGTTAATAACATTTTCTGCTTATTATATGATCTATTGTCTGTTATTTGAGCTTATATTATCTATGATTAGGCAATTATCACTTAAAGACAGTCGTTCCTTATTTTTGCAAAATAATAGCGATGTATGGGCTGGCCTGAAACCTGCGTGACCCGTTTGTCTACCCACTGGTTGGGCCGACATCCACACAACTTTCTAAGGCGGTGGGAGGGTTCAGGCTGACTTTACACCCTCCCATGCACCTTACAATGCCCCTCTTCCGCCTCCAAACGTTTTTATTTATAGCTTAGTGCCTGCATTCTCTGCCCCCATCCGAAAATTCATAGCGGTTTGGGTAGGACATGGGTCTAGCGAGGCTTATAGACAATCGTCCAGCATTTAAATTTATAGGAGTTTACTTTGAGGGGTGCACGCCAATTAATGTGTTCACCTTCACATCCTTCAGGCAAAATCCAAAATAGACAGCAGCACTCCCATATCACTGCCACCCATAAAACTGCCTTTATTTCAGAATTACATCTGGCACAGCAACATTTAGGACCACCTGGTCCTTTTTTTTTATAGTTTTATAGTCGTTTGCCTTTTTCTTCTGACTTTTTGGAGCTTTCAAATGGGCGTCACTGACCTTTTCTTAAAAGCAAATACTCTGTAAGGCTACAAATGTATTGTTATTGCTCATTTTTATTACTCTTCTTTCTATTCAGCCCTCTCCTATTCCAGCCTCTTATTCAAATCAATGCATGGTTGCTAGGGTAATTTAGATCATAGCTACCAGATTGCTTAAAATACAAATTTAAAAGCTGCTGAATAAAAAGCGCAATAACTCAGAAACCTTAAATAATAAAAAGTGAAAACCAATTGCAAATTGTCTTGGAATATCACTCTATATCGTATTAAAAGTTATCTCAAATATGAACAACCCCAGACGGATATATATGAAATTAAGTGGCATATTATAGAATCTTACCAAATATATATATATAGATATATATATATATAGATATATATATATATAGATATATATATATATAGATATATATAGTAAATATTAAAGTGTAAAAGTATAAAAGTAAATATTGCCCTTTTACATCTCTTGCCTTGAACCCCCATTTTGTGATTGTCGGTGTGCTGCCTCAGAGATCACCTGACCAGAAATATTACAACTCTAAGGCTAAGGCCACACTAGGCGATAGCGCCGCGAGTCGCCGCGACTTTTAAGCCACAATCGCTGGGGAAACTTTTGCGCTGGCGTCTATGGGGAATCGCGAAGAATCGCCAGCGTCAAAACACACGCGGCGATCTTTTTTCTATTGTCGCTCGAAATTGCCTCGCTAGGCAGTATGTGCACATACACTGTGCACATACTATAAAATTCACAATCACTCTCCTACTGTAACATGAGGGGCAAAAGTGTTCGCAAAAGCAGAATGTTTCACTTTGCAAACATTTATTCACTTTTGAACATTAATTCACATTGCAAATTACAATTTTTGCTTTAGCAACCAATATGATATTTGGCCGAATCAAAATCTTGCTGGGACTTAGCCAGAATAGTCTCAAGACAGCCAATGAGTCACCAGAGTGAGATTATAATTGTAAAATTGGGGAATCAACAGGGAAATGGTTAGAAGTAGAAGACACAATCTGAAGTTTGTAAATCTCTAGCTGTCTTGTAGAGCTTAAAGTCTATTTAGTGGTTGACATGCAGGATGATTATGTGCCCATGGTTATAAGCTTGGCTTTCCTAAATCTCAGTCCTATTCATACGGTCAGACAAGTGCTCTAATCCCCCAACCCGCCCATAATGAATCAGGCAAATTGAGTCCTTTATGGTGACGGAGATGCAAGTGTCAGCTAAGACAAATTCTCAGCAACTGGTGACTTTGTTGAGAGTTCAACCTTTTTTGTCCAAGTGAAACCTGCCTAACTGATTATTTATCTATCTATTATCTATTTAAAGACACAAAACAACAATCTCAAATTTGCCTTCAGAGGGGTAATAATTCCTTTCTGATCCCCAATCCATGGCTCACTCACCTCTTGGATGTTGGTGGCCTCAAAGCAGGTGCTTATTTTTGAACTCCAGGCTTGGAGGCAAATTTTAATTGTTTAAAAATTAAGTGCCAATTAGAACCTCCTGTTGGTTGCCAGGGCTACCAAATAGCCAATCACAGCCCTTGTTTGGCATTCCCGGAGACTTTTTCATGCACTCTTTTTACATTTAAATATGGCTCACTGGTAAAAATTAATGGGGACCCCTGCCTTGGATCATCTTGGTGCTAAGCCAACTGATGTATCTTCCAGTACAACTACGTCAGGGAAAGCATTATGCAACTTCATAGCTCCCATTGTAAAAACCTTTTTTACATATTATGATTGGAACCCTCTTCTGATATTGAAGAAGGCCTTTGGGTTTGCTGAAAGGGCTTATTGGTTGCCAGGGGTGTAACTACAGAGGACGCATACCCTGCGCTTACAGGGGGGCCCAGGAGAATAAGGATGAACCCCTAATTAATAGGCAATTTTAATATGTCTGGTTAGAACAGGCTACCTTATCAATATTTTTGGGCCCTAAATTGAATTTGCTGTGGGGCCCACTAACATTTAGTTACACCACTGTTGGTTGCCATGTTAAATTAGATGCGAGCAACCAGATAGCTGCTGACATTCCAAACTGGAGAGCTGTTGTTCAAAAAGCTAAATAATTAAAAGAATTCAAATAATAAAAATGAAGACCAATTGCAGATTCACTCAAAATAGCATTCTATACAGCATACTAAAAGTTAATTTAAAGGCAAACAACCTCTTTAACGCATTTAGCTAGGTAGCAGGTTGCTAGGTAAGCCTTAAAATCTTTTGTTCACAGCTGTCAATGGGTGGAGAGTTTGACTTGCATCTTAAGGAGGGAAGTGCCTTTACATGCAGCCTTGGCCTCTCTCTTGTACATTTGATGTGTTGTTTTGGCCGTCTAGAGATATATTTTCAGCTAAAAACCAAATCAAAATGCCCACTGTTGTATAGAAATGGCTGAGAATCAGTCTGTGCTTACCAGGAGACAAGCTGGGCTCCATGATTCTTGCATAGATGGATAAACTCACCATTAATTACATTTTTTTGCCATCCCAGCATGCTTGATTTCCTAGGAAAATAGGTATAATGAACATTGTTTTTTTTGCCTAGATTTATCCCCTTAGCTAGATTTTTTTTCATGTTGTGCAGTACAGAAAAAGCAAATTATCCTAAAGTGTTCAATGTATTTTATTTAGTTCTTACAGATAATCAAATCCTTTCTGGAATGAGTTGCCTGTCATGCTGGGAGCAGCAGGCATCAGTATATGGACAGAGCCGTAGTCAATAAATGCAACTTCACGCTTATACTGATTGGTAATTCATACAATCCCCAAAGGATCCCCGGCTTTCTTAGCATAATAGCGAGTATATATTCCAAGCCGTTTACTTTTGATTGTAATGTTGGGTGAATATTAATAAACCCAATGTTGGCAAAATAGTAGAGGGGAAAAAAGATCCAAAAATATTAACTAGAGTGTAAAAAAGCGTTTTCCTAGAATATATTGTGTTTTCATTCAATTACCGCGCAGTGTCATTTGGGAAATTTTTGGCAGTTACAGGCAATCCTATGTGTTTTCATCAAATGTAGATTTCGCTTTCCTCGGGGAGCGTGTTATAACCTTGTGGATTAAAGCGCGCAGATGTATGTTGCCGTGTTTCATGTAATGAGTGCATAGAAGTGCAGCTGAATTAAACAGGAAACCTGTAACATTTTAACTGTTCATTTGTAGAGCCTAACATGAATACGCAATCAATCCAGCTTTGTCCCTACTCAAGCCAAATACATTTCCCAGCATCCTTTGTGAGTCTTGGCTGGGTGCATTAGATCAGTGGCAGTAGATCTCTCCAACTGAATTCAGATAGATTTCCCAGCTTTCTTAGTGAGCATTAAGTGGGCCAGATCTCTCCAACTAAATTTGATTAACGTACCTAGTGCTGACGAGGCTCTGATGCAGGCCCATTACCCCTCTGTAACCAATTTTTGAGCCGGATTCGTGTCCGACGAGCTACAAGGGGGTGTGGATCTAGGATGCACCAAATGCAGGTTACGTTTAAGGGTTTGGCCAGGATTCTGCCTTCTTCAGAAGGATTTGGATTGGGCCGAATCCAAGTGCCGGCTGAATTGAATCTGAATCCTTAAAATCACGTGACTTTTTGTCACACAAATAAGGACGTGAATTTTTTTTATCTGCGTGTGCAGCGTGCGTTTCTCTTGACCCTTTCTGGCACTGATTTGCATATACAGGTTCAGATTTGGTTCAGTTTGGCTGAATCTTTTTTGAAGAATTCTTAATTTAGTGGAATAATGAAAAATAATGGATTCTGTGCATCACTAAATCGAACAGGGGGTGGCAGATCTTTCCAACTGAATTCAAAAAACATATCCCAGCTTCCTTAGTGAGCTCTATTAGCCCGCACCTTTTGTTGGGGATACCATTTTTACCCAACGGGTGCCCTTTAATGAAAGGTCATCTCCCATAGACTCCATTTTATCCAAATAATTAACATTTTTAAAAGTGATTATCTGATTTCTCTGTAATAATAAAACATTACCTTGTACTTGAGCCAAACTATAATATAATTAATCCTTATTGGAAGCAAAACAAGCCTGTTGAGTTTATTTAATGTTTACATGATTTTCTAGTAGACTTGAGGTATGGAGATCCAAATTATGTAAAGATCTGTTATCCGGAAAACCTCAGGTCCCGAGCATTCTGAATAACCGGTCCCATACCAGTATTTACTGTAGAAGGTTTATTCTAAGTTGTGCAGCATATATTTGAAGGCTGGCCAATCATCTCTTTCCTTGATAAATATACAGAAAATGCAAAACTGTAGTATAGGTGTGGAACAGATCCAAAGCGGCAGTCAAACTGCAGAAAATCCGTTTATTGGGGAGTGTACAACATGTTTCGGGACAAGCCCTTTATCAAGTGTATAGGAACAAACAAAACATCCGACATTTAAATCCTATGTGACCAATCGCACCTTCTGTGGGTTGTTACTTCATTTAACCCTTGTGTTAACCCTAAACATGTGACATCTAAATGCATCCATTACTGCGTAACACAATAAAATTTTTTCATTCATAAAAACTGTGATAAGTTAAAAACTATTCTAACATAGTTGAAATTTAGTGCAAACAGTAAAAACCGTGAATAAATATTTTTTACACTTAAATACAAAAGCCATTCAGCCCAATTGATACAATAATATTTGCTTGATTCTCCTTTTTTTTGGATAATTCAAAAGTGTCCAAATCCGTGTAAAAGTGCATTAGTGCCAATCATCTAGATAATACAATAAAAACATGGTGTCCATAAAACATTTACACACGACTTAAAATACAGGGAACTGCTTTATTCGGCCTAACCTGCAAGGTAAAAAGAAAATGCTGAACCAGCCTATCTGAACCACTTGTTTCATAACTATGTTGCAAATTTAAATGATTACCATCTACATTTGTTTGGCAACAATAGTTGCTAACTCGCTCTAAGTTATTTTTGTTACATTAAGAACTATTGTTTGGCTTTTAGATGTGATATCGTTAGACTCCTGTCTTAATCGACTCACCCATCTATGATTCGACCGACGATCCTCGGCAATACCGTTAGCTCACTAATTATAATACCTGAGAACAACAAGATAAATTGTACCGTTAAAGAAAGCATATCAAATTGTATTGTTCATTTAACCCTTTGGGGGAGGTGCATTCTAACCGGCTAATCCATCTTGCCTCCCTTTGTAACAATAAATTGTTATGATCTCCTCCTCTAGCTGGTTTAGGTACCACCTCCAACACCTTCCATTTCAACTGACATGCATTGTGTTTATGCTCAAAAAAAGTCTAGATACAGGGGTATCGGAATACGTACCAGCCTTGAAATTTCTTATATTACCCTTATGTTCCTTGATCCTCACGTGCACGGGTCTTATGGTTTTACCCACATGGGCATTTCAGAACGTAGATAACAAATGCGGTTTTACATGTTGCAAATGCATTAAGCTTGATTTCTTGCCCAGATGATGGGTGATGAATGTTGGGACCTTTTATAATGGAACTACAACAATTACACCCTAAACACGGAAAGGTGCCCACCTTCTTCCTGACCGTTGGGTTATACTTACTGTCCATTTTTTCGATGGAACACAATGTGTCACTAATGGATTTCCCTTTCTTATAAGCAAAACGTGGGGGTTTTTTGAAAATCAAACCAGAGGTGGTGTCAGTCTGTAATATGGGCCAATATTGTTTTACAATTTTTTCCACCATTTTACTTCTCTTATCATATTTGCTCACAAAAGTTATTCTCTCACTATCCACTTCCCTTTTTCTTGGTTGTAATAGGTCTCCCCGTTCTATCTTCTGTACCTCATCCTCTACTGCTCGTAGTTGCCCTCTCGGGTATTTGTGAGCAAATATGATAAGAGAAGTAAAATGGTGGAAAAAATTGTAAAACAATATTGGCCCATATTACAGACTGACACCACCTCTGGTTTGATTTTCAAAAAACCCCCACGTTTTGCTTATAAGAAAGGGAAACCCATTAGTGACACATTGTGTTCCATCGAAAAAATGGACAGTAAGTATAACCCAACGGTCAGGAAGAAGGTGGGCACCTTTCCGTGTTTAGGGTGTAATTGTTGTAGTTCCATTATAAAAGGTCCCAACATTCATCACCCATCATCTGGGCAAGAAATCAAGCTTAATGCATTTGCAACATGTAAAACCGCATTTGTTATCTACGTTCTGAAATGCCCATGTGGGTTGGTGTATGTGGGTAAAACCATAAGACCCGTGCACGTGAGGATCAAGGAACATAAGGGTAATATAAGAAATTTCAAGGCTGGTACGTATTCCGATACCCCTGTATCTAGACATTTTTTTGAGCATAAACACAATGCATGTCAGTTGAAATGGAAGGTGTTGGAGGTGGTACCTAAACCAGCTAGAGGAGGAGATCATAACAATTTATTGTTACAAAGGGAGGCAAGATGGATTAGCCGGTTAGAATGCACCTCCCCCAAAGGGTTAAATGAACAATACAATTTGATATGCTTTCTTTAACGGTACAATTTATCTTGTTGTTCTCAGGTATTATAATTAGTGAGCTAACGGTATTGCCGAGGATCGTCGGTCGAATCATAGATGGGTGAGTCGATTAAGACAGGAGTCTAACGATATCACATCTAAAAGCCAAGCAATAGTTCTTAATGTAACAAAAATAACTTAGAGCGAGTTAGCAACTATTGTTGCCAAACAAATGTAGATGGTAATCATTTAAATTTGCAACATAGTTATGAAACAAGTGGTTCAGATAGGCTGGTTCAGCATTTTCTTTTTACCTTGCAGGTTAGGCCGAATGAAGCAGTTCCCTGTATTTTAAGTCGTGTGTAAATGTTTTATGGACACCATGTTTTTATTGTATTGTCTAGATGATTGGCACTAATGCACTTTTACACGGATTTGGACACTTTTGAATTATCCAAAAAAAAGGAGAATCAACCAAATATTATTGTATCAATTGGGCTGAATGGCTTTTGTATTTAAGTGTAAAAAATATTTATTCACGGTTTTTACTGTTTGCACTAAATTTCAACTATGTTAGAATAGTTTTTAACTTATCACAGTTTTTATGAATGAAAAAATTTTATTGTGTTACGCAGTAATGGATGCATTTAGATGTCACATGTTTAGGGTTAACACAAGGGTTAAATGAAGTAACAACCCACAGAAGGTGCGATTGGTCACATAGGATTTAAATGTCGGATGTTTTGTTTGTTCCTATACACTTGATAAAGGGCTTGTCCCGAAACATGTTGTACACTCCCCAATAAACGGATTTTCTGCAGTTTGACTGCCGCTTTGGATCTGTTCCACACCTATACTACAGTTTTGCATTTTGATTGGGTTATCGGACACAGGATACCCGTGGACAGGCCTGATCTAATTATGTGGTGAGCTCCTCTCTAATTTAATTGTGCATAAATATACAGAAAATACTTTTAAAGGGCAGCTGTTGGGTAAAAATGTGCATAGCGAGCAATTCGGGGCACGTTTTAATTATGTGCATGCAAGTGACCGGACATGGTTGATCGCATCGGTAGCTCCCTCCCGGTGCAGTAAGCGTAGCGCTGACTGGGGCATTTTTAAAAATAAACCAAAAAACGACTGTTATCCTATCCCCAACCAGAATGCAGGCTCTATTGGTTGGGGGGGGTGTAACATTTTTACCCAACAGGTGCCCTTTAATGTACCTAAGTCATCTCCCATAGACTCCATTTTATCCAAATGATTAAAATTTTTAAAAGTGATTATCTTTTTCTCTGTAATAATAAAACAGTACCGTGTACTTGATCCAAACTAAGATATAATTAATCCTTACTGGAAGCAAAACCAGCCTATTGGGTTTATTTAATGTTTACATGATTTTCTAGTAGACTTAGGGCATGAAGATCCAAATTAAAATAAATTTAATTTGCGGTTTTGCGAATCCAGCTCCCCCCCCATCTAAAACACATTTGCCTGTCAGTTTTCCTTCTACTAGGTAGTTCCTTTTAGCATGCTGTCGCTTAGTAGCAGTTATACTCTTGCTGGGCTAAGAAATAAAAAAATAAAATGTAAACCCTTAGTATAACAGAATTATGTTTATACTTAACACTTTTCTTTCTCTTGTCCAAAAACCTTTTACCCAGACAGCTCTGAATTACAGAAAATCTTTGCCCCATAGAGTCCATTTTAAGCAAATAATTCACATTTTAAAAAATGATTTAATTTTTCTCTGTAATAATAAAATAGTACCTTGTACTTGATGGTACGTAAGCTGCATAAATCCATCCACGTGTCCATTTTCATTAAAGGGGTGGTTCACCTTTAGTTAACCTTTTTAGAATGTTATAGAATGACCAATTCTAAGCAAGTTTTCAAGTGGCCTTGATTTTTTAATTTGTATATATTATTTTAATTATTTTACTTCTGACTCTTTCCAGCTTTTAAATGGGGGCCATTGACCCCCATCTAAAAAACAAATGCTCTGTAAGGCTACCAATATCTTGTTATTGTTACTTTTTATTACTCATTTTTATATTCAGGTCTTCTCCTTTTGTGTGTGGTTGCTGGAGTAATTTGAACCCTAGCAACCTGAAATTGCAAACCAGAGAGCTGCAAATAATAAAAATAATAGAACATGAAAACCAATTGCAAATTGTCTCAGAATATCATTCTTTACATCGAACTAAAATTTAATTTAAAGTTGAACGTCCCTTTTAATATCTCCATTTACTCTGATCAGTAAATTCACTAAAATAATGATCCTTATAATGATGTATGTATTTTTCTTCTTTTCTTTTAGCTTGTTGCCGGGAGTGTAGTGATGGCCTTTGAAGAGGTGTGTCCAGATAGGATTGATTTAATTCATAAGAACTACAGGAAACTGTGCAATTTGCTGGTCGATGTTGAGGAGTGGGGACAGGTTGTGATTATCCATATGCTGACCAGATACGCCCGGACCCAGTTTGTTAGCCCCTGGCTAGAGGTAAGTGTGGGGACCCCAGCATGGAATTGTCATTTGGGAATATCTATTAGTTATGGATGCACCGAATCCACTTTTTTAGATTCAACCGAAACCCCGAATCCTTCATGAAAGATTCGGCCGAACCGCATATGTAAATTGGTGAGGGGAAGAGAAAAATGGAGCCACGCACAAAGTGTGCTGCAAAATTTTTTTAGTTCCTTGTTTTGTGACAAGAGTCACATGATTTTAAGGATTCGGATTCAGACACATGGATTCACCAGAATCCAACTCAACCGAATCCTGGAGTCGGTGCATCCCTACTATTAGTCTCTTGTATTTCATGTTTTCTGTCTACATATACACATTATTGCCAAACCCAATGGGTTGGCAATAAATTTAATTTTGTGAGTCCAGCTCACCCCCTATCTAAAACATATTTGCCTGTCAGTTCAATTTAAAGGGGTGGTTCACCTTTAAAGTAACTTTTAGTGTGCTTGATCAACCAAGTCTAAGCAACTTTTCAATTGGTTTTCATTATTTTTTTTATATAGTGTTATATTTATTTGTCTTTTTCTTCTGATTCTTTGCAGCTTTCAAAAGGGCGTCGCTGTCCCCTTCTAAAAAAACAAATGCTCTGTAAGGCAAAAAATGTATTGTTATTGCTACTTTTTATTGCTGATCCTTCTATTCAGACTCTCTCCTATTCATATTCCAGTCTCTTATTCAAATCAATGCATGGTTGCTAGGGTAATTTGGGCCCTAGTTACCAGATTGCTTAAATGTAAATTGAAGAGCAGCTGAATAAAAAGGTAAATAACTCAAAAACCACAAATAATAAAACATTAAAACCAATTGCAAATTATCTCAGAATATCACTCTCTACGTCATACTAAAAGTGATCTCAAAGGTGAACAACCCCTTTAACATGCTGTCGCTTTACTCTTTTATATCCTTTTTTTTTTTTTTAATGTAAACCCTTAGTATAACTAGAATTATGTTTATACATAACACTTTTCTCTAGTTCAGATATGGAATCTCTTATTCAAAAACCTGTTATCCAGACAGCTCTGAATTACAGTAAAGCTGTGCCCGATAGAGTCGATTTTAAGCAAATAATTCACATTTTTAAAAATTATTTCATTTTTGTCTGTAATAATAAAATAGTACCTTGTACTTGATGATATGTAAACGGCATAAATCCATCAAACTATTTCTGTATTCACCATCAGCTCACCATATGCATCAAAGTGCTCCAAATTGGCTATAATTACCCCCCCACCTGGCAAAATTTTGTAACACTATCCTGCACTGGCTGTTTCTATTTCAAAATCACACTTGTCCTAACCAGAGTTTCCTGTAGGCAGCAGTAGGGGGGGCAATTTTGGATCTATTGAAGCTATAAAGCTCATTTTCCAAACCCCATGGTATACAATAACTAAAGGGCATGAGCATCTTTGTGCTCCTCTACAAACCACTTGCACCCAGCGGTGTGCTGCCCTCTGCAAAAAAATTTATCGATCACTGCAGAGAGCAACGTCAGGAGGCACAGCTAGGGTTGCCACTAGGGATGCACTGAATCCAGGATTCGGTTCAAGATTCGGCCAGGATTTGGCCTTTTTCAGCAGGATTCGGCCGAATCCTTCTGCCCCACCGAATCCTAATTTGCATATGCAAACTGTGCAACTTGTATATGCAAATTAGTGGAGGAAAGGGAAATAGTGTGGCTTTTTGTCACAAAACAAGGTAAAACAAGTAAAAAATGTTTTCCCCTTCCCACCCCTAATTTGCATATGTTGGTCAATTCTTTTGCGAAGGCCGAATCCAAATTAGTGGATTTCGGTGCATCCCTAGTTGCCACCTGGCAAGTATTTTACCGGCCTGACCAGTAAAAATGATACTTGACCACAATGTTATTAATAGGAAAAAATAAATAAATATATATATACATATATACATATATACATCGGACATTACAAAATGTTAATAAAAGAATTAAGCTTTTAAAAGGGAGTGCTGGTTAGAAGATTTTTTGATTTTTTGACACACACACACATACAAAAAAGATGAGGAGGCAACCCTAGCCCTGATGTGGGATGTGCCTCCTGCCTCTCCATATCTTTCACCTTGCTTTGGTGCCTTTCTGTGCCTCTCTTAGATCAAGTGCTAACACAGTCACACAATCTGCGGGGCAGACTCTGAAAAGGCATTTACTCAATGCCCCATGTGGTGTGCAAAGTGCAAAAACAATGGCCAACTGCAGACTTGTGTAGGATATTGTAAACAACCCAGTATATTTTTAGTGCGGAGCAAAGGTACCAGGTACAATATCTGTAACTGTTTGGTGTGGCGCTGTTCGTTTAATGCTAACTTCACACCATGCTTTTTTCTCCACCAGCAGAAAGTGCACTTTTTCTGGCTGAAATCAGCCTGTACAGGTGGGGTGTGGTTTTAGACAGTCTGTGCTGGCAGAGAAAACACCCAAAGTGCCATTATTATATGGAAATAATAAAAATCTGGTTTCTAAAATAAATTACTGCAGGTGTAGATTATAATAATGTATAGCTCAGCAGCAACCCATTGTCCTTTCTGTCTCTTCTTGCAGCCTCTGTGTGTTAATTCACTTTCTGCTGTGCCTGTTAAGCAAATTGAAAATCTTTTTTAGGATGAGTTGACTTTGCAGCTTAGTCAATTCCGTCTTCACTGAGGGTCCCATAACAAGGCATCTCGAGAAGCAGAAGAGATTTTTAATTTAGTGTATTTGTATCATTATCAGCCAGAATTGACGCAGTTTATATGTAAATGTACGATTTAAGGAACAATTAAGTGTTGACGAAGTAGATTGCAGCCCTATCAGTTGCAGTGCCTCTTCCGTAATTTTTCTAACTGACATATTTCATGATAAATAGCGGATGGCAAGTCACAGCAGATTATACAGTGCACTAGCAATTCATAGCGCTGTCAGGGAGAAGACCGATTGACTTTAAATTTACATATTAATGAGACGATTTGTTAAGAGGGTGCTTGACTATGGAAAATAACAGCATCTTTATAGGGCACTGCGTTTCATAAATAGAGCTGATACAGGAAAATGGAAATTAAACCTTTTTAAGTTAATGAATTTGAGATTAGTCAAATGAACAGTAGCAGATTTAGTTGTATAAAAATCCACCTTGCCCGCAACATACTTGCATTGTGTCAGGTTTCACAAGCTGCCTGGTTGAGAGACTAATGACTTCCCTTCCCAAGCGGTTTTTGTTTTTTTACTCAATTGATATTGATGGAATGTTGATTCCCAGGTAAATGGTATGTAAGTAAGGAAAGCATTTCCTATTGCTCTGTGTAACCGTACCTTTCAGCTGCAGCCAAGAGTGCATGTGTAATGGGGCCCCCTGCTGCAGCACTGGGATCAGGGAGCCACTCAAATGGATATGCAGGGATACCCACAATCCACTTGTTCTACTTGGAGGATTTTCTGGATGTGAGCACTACTGCTGGGTTGTAAAGTTGGTGCTATACATTAAATCTTCTCAGAAAATGGGCAAAGAAAGTAGGGAGAGGTGTTCTTGGTATATATATTGGGAATTATTGCATGTTGTAGACACGTCTTTGGTCTACATTGAGGGGGTTATTTACTAAACTCTGAATTTATGAAAAAAAAAATTATTAAAAAAACCACAACAAACACCCATATTATATTATTTATTAATTAAAAAAACTCAAATCAATCGGATTGGGGAAAAACCTGATAAAATAGAGCTAAGACCCGACTTTGGGTTTTTGCCCGAAAACCCAGGATTTTTCTGATTTTCAGGCTAAACCCAGCTGAAACCACGATAATTTCAAATTGAGATTTATACTGGACCTCGATAGTTCTGAGATGAGTAGATTTTCAGATTCAGGCTTTTTGCAGCATCTGGGTATAATAAATCTTGAAAACTTTGCGTGTTTCCCCCCAAAAAGCTCATCCAGATAAATGAATAACCCCTGAATCTGATGCACCTAGTGTGTATATCAGAGAGCTGCCTTTGTACACGGCAACACCATGACATGCATTCTTGGTATATGTGCACACTTACACTCCCACCCCACCAAACTAATGCTCTCCAACTGGCTGATGGCTGTAAACAACAGATATTTTTCCCTTGCCCATTCTCCTACAATCCATGCAATCTTCTGCAGTTTCTCATCTGTCCGGTATTTTGGAAACCTGAAATATTTTTTGTGCATACATATGTGCAGAAAATGTTGCCCATGTTCCACCTAATTGACTGACCAATGTCAGTGTTTTATGTACAAATGCAGTACAAAAAATATTTAGGCTGCTCCAAACTCACCCCCTGTGTGTTTTTCTTAGTGTAGCTCAATTTATTAGTTGTGATCCGGGTGCTCTGCCATCAGCGTCCCCACTGAAATAATAATTGCTCAAGGAATGGAAAGGTGCACCCTAGAGTGCTACCTTTCCATTCCTTAAGCAATTATGTACAAATGGCCCAATTTTTGCTCAGAATGTAAAATTGAACTTGTGCAGACACCCAACTCTTTGATGACCATGTACATCAAGGGTTTCTTTATGATCTTGGGCAATTTTCACTCTTTATGTGTGGGAAGGCTATATTTATATCGGGAAATATTTTTAGTCATTTCATAAGCACAAGTCATTGTTTTTACATGATTAATATTCTTTGTTAATTACATTTGCTTGGCATTAGAGGAGACCATGGGCATTGCAGGAAAGAACAACAGAGCTCAGGGTTATCCAATCTGCTTTCTGATCTACAGCTCTTGGTCATCCAAAACCTTTTAATAACAATGCTTGGCTTTTGGAAGATCCTGGGAGCCATAGTTGAAAAACATTTAAAGAAATGCTAATTGTAGAAGAAATATGTATGTATCATTATAATATATATATATATATATATATATATATATATATATATATATATATATATATATATATATATATATATATATATATACTCTAAAGTCTGAGGTGGGATCGGAGGGGAACCTTTATTCCCTAGAATCAGTCTTGATTAGCATGTTGTAGCATGTTGTAAGTATCTAATTGTCAGGCAGCAATTACTGAAAGCAAATTGCTATGGGTTACTAGTCCTCATGCCAACTGGGTGTGCTGCACCAATAAGGAGGGTTGAGAAACTCTCCTCAGGTGGCAGCATCCAACTAGTTACAAGGGGCTGCAAGATGCCACTCCTGGTAACTTTAAGAGCTGAATTTACGGATCCCCTCCTGTGCTGAAAAGGTGGGGGAGAGGGTAGCGGCAACAGGAAAGCCACTTCAGGGCAGCAGAGAGCCAGGGTCATTCCTCCAAGCCAACATTATGACTTTCATTACAGTCTTTTTTCCTTTCTGGCAAGAACACCAGCAGTCATCTCTTGCTTTATGACAAAGGCTCTAGACATAAACTTGAGCAAAACACATTGCATAATGAATAATACTTTTTGTTCAGTATTCGCGCTCTTACCGGTTTTAGTTCAACTGTGGGCGCAGGTTCAAATATGTCAAACAGTTCATCAGAAGAACCCGCACTCCATATAACGTGAAACAAACGGGTTTATTATACATGCATATTTATTAATATATTTTATAATAAGCATGTTTGTTTCACGCTTTATGGAGTGCAGGTCCTTCTGATAAACTATTTATATAATATATATATTATACATACATACCTACATATATATTGTCTTTTTGACTCTTACAGGACGGAGATTCGGGGGAGATGACTATAAAAAGTTTTTATGAATCTGATGAAGAAAAAGATGCTG